>JBBDGP010001061.1:3832500-4432500 GCA_037952835.1 Lithobates septentrionalis | reverse complement strand
AGGAGTTTGTAACCTCCCAGTCTCTGGGAACGCATTGCACAGACCTTTCTGCAAGGCCTCCCGAAGATGTTTAATCCTCTGCTCCCTCTGCGACGGCAAGATAAGGTCCTCAACCTTACCCTTGTAACGTGGATCAAGGAGGGTTGCCAGCCAGTAACGATCCCTCTCCTTGATACCACGAATACGAGGATCCTTCCGCAGGCTTTGCAGGATCATGGAGGCCATGCAGCGTAGGTTTGCTGAGGCATTCGGTCCGGAGTCCTCTGGGTCACTAAGGACGTCATGATCCGCAGCCACCTCCTCCCAGCCACGTACAAGTCCATGGGTTTCTTGGGACTGTAAATGATCCCTTAAAGACTGCTGCTAATGCTGAGTGCCAGGCTCCACCTCCATGCTGACACAATCCTCCTCCTCCTCGTCCTCTTCCTGTGTGATCGGCGGGCACGCAGGAACACTGTCTGGATAAAGGGGGCCTTGAGAGCTAAGGAAGTCCTCCTCTTCCTGCCTCTGTTCTGCCTCAAGTGCCCTGTCCATTATTCCATGCAGCGTGAGCTCCAACAGGTGGACAAGGGGGACAGTGTCACTAAAGCATGCACTGTCACTGCTCACTAGGGATGAGCCGAACACCCCCCGGTTCGGTTCGCACCAGAACCCGCGAACGGACCGAAAGTTCGCACGAATGTTAGAACCCCATTGACGTCTATGGGACTCAAACGTTCGAAATCAAAAGTGCTCATTTTAAAGGCTAATTTGCATGGTATTGTCCGAAAAAGGGTTTGGGGACCCGGGTCCTACCCCAGGGGACATGTATCAATGCAAAAAAAACTTTTAAAAACGGCCGTTTTTTCGGGAGCAGTGATTTTAATGATGCTTAAAGTAAAAAAAAAAAAGTGAAATATTCTTTTAAATATCGTACCTGGGGGGTGTCTATAGTATGCCTGTAAAGTGACGCGTGTTTCCCGTGTTTAGAACAGTCCCTGCACCAAATGTCATTTTTAAAGGAAAAAATCTCATTTAAAACTGCTTGCGGGTTTAATGTCATGTCGGGTCATGGCAATATGGATGAAAATCAGTGAGACAAACGGCATGGGTACCCCCCAGTCCATTACCAGGCCCTTTGGGTCTTGTATGGATATTAAGGGGAACCCCGCACCCAAATTAAAATAAGGAAAGGTGTGGGGCCACCAGGCCCTATATACTCTGAACAGCAGTATACAGGCGGTGCAAACAAGACAGGGACTGTAGGTTTGTTGTTAAGTAGAATCTCTTTGTAATTTTGAACGGGTACATTTTTAACGTGTTTAGCTCCAGCCAAAAAATCTTTTTTAAGCTTTTTGGAAAACATAGGGAAGGGTTATCACCCCTGTGACATTTGTTTTGCTGTCTTTCCTCCTCTTCAGAAGATTTCACCTCACTTTTTTGTCCCAATGAAAAATGTTTTGTGAAAATTTGGGTTTTTTTGTGGAACAAGGATTGGAAAGCATCAGTGGAAAGGAGAAATTGTTTTCCCATATTAACTCTTACAGGAGAGAATTTCCCTTCCTAGGGGTAGATTTCATCTCACTTCCTGTTGTCTCCTTCCGTTTGCAAGTAGGAGTCGTTTATAAGTTAGATGTTTGAAAGTAGGGTCCTGCCCTATATACTCAGCAGAAATTTGGGCCTTAGGTGTTGCTGTGGCCACAACACTGTAAGCCCTCACAGGGCCCTGCTGTGAAATATTAGATCAAGAATTGTAATTACATGCCCCTGTTGAACAGGAGCTGAAAAATTAGGCCTTAGGCACTGGTGCTGGTGCCACAACACTGCAACCCCTCACAGACACTCTAGTTGGAACGCAGGAACGAGCCCTGCTGCAAAGTATTGCATCAAAAATTGTAATTACACGCCCCTGTTAGACAGGGGCAGAAAAATTGGGCCTTAGGCACTGGTGCTGGTGCCACAACACTGCAACCCCTCACAGACACTCTAGTTGGAATGCAGGAACGAGCCCTGCTGTAAAGTATTGCATCAAAAATTGTAATTACACGCCCCTGTTAGACAGGGGCAGAAAAATTGGGCCTTAGGCACTGGTGCTGGTGCCACAACACTGCAACCCCTCACAGACACTCTAGTTGGAATGCAGGAACGAGCCCTGCTGTAAAGTATTGCATCAAAAATTGTAATTACACGCCCCTGTTAAACAGGGGCTGAAAAATTGTGCCTTAGGCACTGGTGGTGGCGCCCAGAACCAAAAATGTTCTTACAAGCTATCAGCGTGATGATTGAGGAGGAAGAGGATAATTACTCAGGGATAGTCACTCAGCATCAGCATAGGCAGTCTTTGAAGGGATCTGAAAAAAATTATTCGGTTACATCAGCATCAGGTGCTTGGTAGCTGGTGGTGATCCAAGACTGATTCATTTTTATGAAGGTCAGCCGATCGACCGAGTCGGTGGACAGACGCACCCTGTGATCGGTTACCACGCCTCCAGCAGCACTGAATGTGCGTTCCGAAAGAACGCTGGATGCAGGACAGGCCAGTAGCTCAATTGCATACTGTGCAAGCTCTGGCCAGTGATCCATCCTCAAGACCCAGTAACCCAGAGGATTTTCGGTGGGAAAGGTGTCCAAGTCTGATCTTGCCCCTAGGTATTCCTGCACCATGTAAAACAGACGCTGGCGATGGTTGCTGGAACCGATCATACCTTGGGGCTGCGGACCAAAAAATTGTCTGAATGCATCGGTCAGACGGCCACCTTCTCCACCGCTCCTTCTTTGACTGACCGAAGCCTCAGCAACACGTTGTCCAGAAACAGGAGTTTGTAACCTCCCAGTCTCTGGGAACGTGTTGCACAGACCTTTCTGCAAGGCCTCCCGAAGATGTTTCATCCTCTGCTCCCTCTGCGATGGCAAGATAAGGTCCGCAACCTTACCCTTGTAACGTGGATCAAGGAGGGTTGCCAGCCAGTATTGGTCCTTCTCCTTGATACCACGAATACGAGGATCCTTACGCAGGCTTTGCAGGATCAGGGAGGCCATGCAGCGTAGGTTTGCTGAGGCATTCGGTCCGGAGTCCTCTGGGTCACTAAGGACAACAACGTCCACAGCCACCTCCTCCCAGCCACGTACAAGTCCATGTGTTCCTTGGGACTGATCCCTTAAAGACTGCTGATGCTGAGTGCCAGGCTCCACCTCCATACTGACACAATCTTCCTCCTCCTCCTCCTCCTCCTCGTCCTCTTCCTGTGTGATCGGCGGGCACGCAGGAACACTGTCTGGATAAAGGGGGCCTTGAGAGCTAAGGAAGTCCTCCTCTTCCTGCCTCTGTTCTGCCTCAAGTGCCCTGTCCATTATTCCACGCAGCGTGTGCTCCAACAGGTGGACAAGGGGGACAGTGTCACTGATGCATGCACTGTCAGTGCTCACCATCCTCGTGGCCTCCTCGAATGGTGACAGGATAGTGCATGCATCCCTGATCATGGCCCACTGGCATGGGGAAAAAAAACCAAGCTCCCCTGACCCTGTCCTGGTGCCATAGTCGCACAGGTACTCATTGATGGCCCTCTGCTGCGTGTGCAGCCGCTGCAGCATGGCCAACGTTGAGTTCCACCTGGTGGGCATGTCACAGATTAGGCGGTTCTTGGGCAGGTTAAACTCCTTTTGGAGGTCCGTCAGCCGAGCACTGGCATTATATGACCGGCGGAAATGCACACAGACTTTCCTGGCCTGCCTCAGGACATCCTGTAAGCCCGGGTACCTGCCCAAGAACCGCTGCACCACCAAGTTAAGGACGTGAGCCAAACAGGGCACATGGGTCAGTTGTCCCTGTCGGAGGGCAGAGAGGAGGTTGGTGCCATTGTCGCAAACCACCATTCCTGCCTTAAGTTGGCGTGGCGTCAACCACCTCTGAACCTGCCCCTTCAGAGCTGACAGAACCTCTGTCCCAGTGTGGCTCCTGTCCCCCAAGCACACCAGCTCAAGCACCGCATGGCATCTTTTGGCCTGCGTACTTGCGTAGCCCCTTGAACGCCTACGGAGCACCGCTGGTTCCGAGGAAGAGGCCATGGAGGAAGAAGAAGAGGAGGGGGTGGAGGAGAGAGGTGTGTCACAATCAGCATTTTGGAGGCGTGGTGGCGGAACAACCTCCAACACTACTGCACCTTGTCCTGCATCCTTCCCAGCTGCCAGCAGAGTCACCCAATGCGCCGTGAAACTAAGGTAACGTCCCTGTCCATGCCTGCTGGACCATGAGTCAGCGGTAATATGCACCTTACCGCTGACCGCCCTGTCCAGCGAGGCATGGACATTGCCTTCCACATGCCGGTAGAGAGCCGGAATCGCCTTCCGTGAGAAAAAGTGGCGTTTGGGTACCTGCCACTGAGGAACCGCACATTCCACAAACTCACGGAAGGGGGCAGAGTCTACCAACTGAAAAGGCAGCAGTTGAAGTGCTAGCAATTTTGCCAAGCTAGCATTCAACCACTGGGCATGTGGATGGCTGGGAGCAAACTTCTTTCGGCGGTGCAGCAGCTGGGGCAGGGAAATTTGCCTGGTACAATCTGACGTCGGTGTACCAAAAGCAGATTGCCCACAAGTACTTGGCTGTGACACACCTAATTTTACACCTTCATTCCTCTCACTGCAGGTCTCAGAGAGGACTGAAGGTCTAGTGGGGTTGGAAATCTCAGCTGATGAGGAGCAAGGAGAGATCCTCTTTGTTCTTTGGTGTGGGTCTTTTAGATATGCTTGCCAACGAACTGCATGGCAGGTCAACATATGTCTGGTCAAGCATGTGGTACCCAAGCGGGAGATGTTTTGGCCACGCGAGATACGCTTGAGACATATGTTGCAAATAGCAGCGGTGCGATCTGATGCACTCGTCTCAAAAAAGGCCCACACCAAAGAACTTTTTGAATAACGCGCAGAGACTGCAGCGCCCTGCACATGTGGAGCTTTGGGGTGTGATGCAGTCAATGTGCTGCCCTTAGGCTGGCCCCTGGAGGGCATCCTGCCTCGTTGGTGATGTGCCGCCTCCTCCTCCTCCTCCTCCTCCTCCTCTCTCCTATCAGGCACCCACGTTGAGTCAGTGACCTCATCATCCCCTCCCTCCTCATCACTGGAGCAAACCTGGCAGTATGCTGCAGCAGGGGGAGCATGACTGCCAGATTGCTGTCCTTCTTGGGCACCCCCTCTGTCCGTGCTCATGTTACTGCCTTCATCGAGCTCAGTATCATCATCAGAGCCTTCCAAACGCTGGGCATCCTCCTGGAGCATGTACCCAACACTGTGGTCAAACAGTTCGAGGGAATCCTCAGGAGGACATGGTGGAGCTAGGGAAGGAGTCACTGATGACATTGAGCTGAGGGAAGAGGCCGCTGCTTTGCCAGACAAAGCACCCTGGGCATGGGTGAGAGAGGATGAGGAGGATGAGGACGGCTTGGTCATCCACTCGACCAAGTCTTCCGCATGTTGCGGCTCAACATGGCCAGCTGCCGAAAAAAAGGCCAAGCGTGTCCCATGGCCACGTGCTGATGAGGATGCACCGTCTCCACGACCAGCACTAGACACAGAGCCTGCTTGCCCTCTCTTATTGGCTTGTGACTGTCTGCCTCTCCTTCTTGGCCTTCCAGACATACTAATGGCCTGTAGCTGCACTAAGCTGGGATAGAACACCTGTAATTTTCTTCAGGTAGCTTTATATACTGTAACCAGACAAGCCTGCCTGTCAGTAGGAAGATAACAGGAACGGATCTAGCTGAACACTGTGAGCAGGACGCACTGCACTAAATGTAAATAGCAGGAACAGATCTAGCTGAACACTGTGAGCAGGACGCACTGACTGCACTAAATGTAAATAGCAGGAACAGATCTAGCTGAACACTGTGAGCAGGACGCACTGCACTAAATGTAAATAGCAGGAACGGATCTAGCTGAACACTGTGAGCAGGACGCACTGCACTAAATGTAAATAGCAGGAACGGATCTAGCTGAACACTGTGAGCAGGACGCACTGCACTAAATGTAAATAGCAGGAACGGATCCTAGCTGAACACTGTGAGCAGGACGCACTGACTGCACTAAATGTAAATAGCAGGAACGGATCTAGCTGAACACTGTGAGCAGGACGCACTGCACTAAATGTAAATAGCAGGAACGGATCTAGCTGAACACTGTGAGCAGGACGCACTGACTGCACTAAATGTAAATAGCAGGAAAAGATCTAGCTGAACACTGTGAGCAGGACGCACTGCACTAAATGTAAATAGCAGGAACGGATCTAGCTGAACACTGTGAGCAGGACGCACTGCACTAAATGTAAATAGCAGGAACGGATCTAGCTGAACACTGTGAGCAGGACGCACTGACTGCACTAAATGTAAATAGCAGGAACAGATCTAGCTGAACACTGAGCAGGATGCACTGCACTAAATGTAAATAGCAGGAACGGATCTAGCTGAACACTGTGAGCAGGACGCACTGCACTAAATGTAAATAGCAGGAACGGATCTAGCTGAACACTGTGAGCAGGACGCACTGACTGCACTAAATGTAAATAGCAGGAACGGATCTAGCTGAACACTGTGAGCAGGACGCACTGACTGCACTAAATGTAAATAGCAGGAACGGATCTAGCTGAACACTGTGAGCAGGATGCACTGCACTAAATGTAAATAGCAGGAACGGATCCTAGCTGAACACTGTGAGCAGGACGCACTGACTGCACTAAATGTAAATAGCAGGAACGGATCTAGCTGAACACTGTGAGCAGGACGCACTGCACTAAATGTAAATAGCAGGAACGGATCTAGCTGAACACTGTGAGCAGGACGCACTGACTGCACTAAATGTAAATAGCAGGAACAGATCTAGCTGAACACTGTGAGCAGGACGCACTGCACTAAATGTAAATAGCAGGAACGGATCTAGCTGAACACTGTGAGCAGGACGCACTGCACTAAATGTAAATAGCAGGAACGGATCTAGCTGAACACTGTGAGCAGGACGCACTGACTGCACTAAATGTAAATAGCAGGAACAGATCTAGCTGAACACTGAGCAGGATGCACTGCACTAAATGTAAATAGCAGGAACGGATCTAGCTGAACACTGTGAGCAGGACGCACTGCACTAAATGTAAATAGCAGGAACGGATCTAGCTGAACACTGTGAGCAGGACGCACTGACTGCACTAAATGTAAATAGCAGGAACGGATCTAGCTGAACACTGTGAGCAGGACGCACTGACTGCACTAAATGTAAATAGCAGGAACGGATCTAGCTGAACACTGTGAGCAGGACGCACTGCACTAAATGTAAATAGCAGGAACAGATCTAGCTGAACACTGTGAGCAGGACGCACTGCACTAAATGTAAATAGCAGGAACGGATCTAGCTGAACACTGTGAGCAGGACGCACTGCACTAAATGTAAATAGCAGGAACGGATCTAGCTGAACACTGTGAGCAGGACGCACTGACTGCACTAAATGTAAATAGCAGGAACAGATCTAGCTGAACACTGTGAGCAGGACGCACTGCACTAAATGTAAATAGCAGGAACGGATCTAGCTGAACACTGTGAGCAGGACGCACTGACTGCACTAAATGTAAATAGCAGGAACGGATCTAGCTGAACACTGTGAGCAGGACGCACTGCACTAAATGTAAATAGCAGGAACAGATCTAGCTGAACACTGTGAGCAGGACGCACTGCACTAAATGTAAATAGCAGGAACGGATCTAGCTGAACACTGTGAGCAGGACGCACTGACTGCACTAAATGTAAATAGCAGGAACAGATCTAGCTGAACACTGAGCAGGACGCACTGCACTAAATGTAAATAGCAGGAACAGATCTAGCTGAACACTGTGAGCAGGACGCACTGCACCAAATGTAAATAGTCTAGATAGAAGATAACAGGAACGGATCTAGCTAAACTGAATACAGTGTATATATATATATGCAACACCAGGGATGCATATATATACACAATACACTGTAAGTGCAGCTAACTGACTGACTGTTCTGCCTAATCTATCTAACTCAAATCAAATGACACTGTCTGTCTCTCTCTCTATCTCTCAGCACACCGGAACACACTGCACAGGGCCGCCGTGCAGGCGGCCTTATATATTGTGGGGCGTGTACTAAATCCCCTGAGCCATAATTGGCCAAAGCCACCCTGGCTTTGGCCAATTACAGCTCTCTCTACTGACGGCGCTGTGATTGGCCAAGCATGCGGGTCATAGTGCATGCTTGGCCAATCATCAGCCAGCAATGCACTGCGATGCCGCAGTGAATTATGGGCCGTGACGCGCCACACGAATTTGGCGCGAACGGCCCATAACGTTCGCAATTCGGCGAACGACCGAACAGCCGATGTTCGAGTCGAACATGGGTTCGACTCGAACACGAAGCTCATCCCTACTGCTCACCATCCTCGTGGCCTCCTCAAATGGTGACAGGACAGTGCATGCATCCCTGATCATGGCCCACTGGCATGGGGAAAAAAAACAAGCTCCCCTGACCCTGTCCTGGTGCCATAGTCGCACAGGTACTCATTGATGGCCCTCTGCTGCGTGTGCAGCCGCTGCAGCATGGCCAACATTGAGTTCCACCTGGTGGGCATGTCACAGATTAGGCGGTTCTTGGGCAGGTTAAATTCCTTTTGGAGGTCAGCCAGCCGAGCACTGGCATTATACGACCTGCGGAAATGCACACAGACTTTCCTGGCCTGCCTTAGGACATCCTGTAAGCCCAGGTACCTGCCCAAGAACCGCTGCACCACCAAGTTAAGGGCGTGTGCCAAACAGGACACATGGGTCAGTTGTCCCTGCCGGAGGGCGGAGAGGAGCTTGGTGTCATTGTCGCAAACCACCATTCCTGGCTTAAGCTGGCATGGCGTCAACCACCTCTGAACCTGCCCCTGCAGAGCTGACAGAATCTCTGCCCCAGTGTGGCTCCTGTCCCCCAAGCACACCAGCTCAAGCACCACATGGCATCTTTTGGCCTGCATACTTGCGTAGCCCCTTAAATGCCTACGGAGCACCGCTAGTTCCGAGGACAAAGCACAGGAAGAGTCCATGGAGGAAGAAGAAGAAGAGGAGGGGGTGGAGGAGAGAGGTGTGTCAGAATCATCAGTAGTAGCATTTTGGAGGCGTGGTGGTGGAACAACCTCCAACACTACTGCACCTTGTCCTGTATCCTTCCCAGCTGCCAGCAGAGTCACCCAATGCGCCGTGAAACTTAGGTAACGTCCCTGTCCATGCCTGCTGGACCATGAGTCAGCTGTAATATGCACCTTACCGCTGACCGCCCTGTCCAGCGAGAGCCAGAATCGCCTTCCATGAGAAAAAGTGGCGCTTGGGAACCTGCCACTCAGGAACCACACATTCCACAAACTCATGGAGTCTATCAACTGAAAAGGTAGCAGTTGAAGTGCTAGCAATTTTACCAAGCTAGCATTCAACCGCTGGGCATGTGGATGGCTGGGAGCGAACTTCTTTCTGCGGTGCAGCAGCTGGGGCAGGGAAATTTGCCTGGTACAATGTGATGTTGGTGTACCGATAGCAGATTGCCTGCAAGTACTTGGCTGTGACACACCTAATTCTACACCTTCATTCCTCTCAGTGCAGGTCTCAAAGAGGACTGAAGGTAGTGGGGTTTGAGATCCCAGCTGATGAGGAGCAAGGAGAGGTCCTCTTTGTTCTTTGGTGTGGATCTTTTAGGCACGCTTGCCAACGAACTGCATGGCAGGTCAACATATATCTGGTCAAGCAGGTGGTGCCCAAGAGGGAGATGTTTTGGCCATGCGAGATACGCTTCCTCCTCATCACTGGAGCAAACCTGGCAGTATGCTGCAGCAGGGGGAACATGACTGCCAGATTGCTGTCCTTCTTGGGCACCCCCTCTGTCTTGGGCTCAGGTTACTGCCTTCCTCTAGCTGAGTACCATCATCGGAGCCTTCAAAACGCTGGGCATCCTCCTGGAGCATGTACCCAACACTGTGGTCAAACAGTTTGGGGGACTCCTCAGGAGGATATGGTAGGGCTAGGGAGGAAGTGACTGATGCCATTGAGCCGAGGGAAGAGGCCACGTTGGCAGCTGCTTTGCCAGACAAAGTGCCCTGAGCCTGGGTGAGAGAGGATGAGGAGGATGAGGACGGCTTGGTCATCCACTCGACCAAGTCTTCCGCATGTTGCGGCTCAACATGGCCAGCTGCCGAAAATAAGGCCAAGCGTGTCACACGGCCACGTGCTGATGAGGATGCACCATGTCCACGACCAGCACTGTTGCCTCTAGACACAGAGCCTGCTTGCCCTCTTTTATTGGCTTGTGACTGTCTGCCTGTCCTTGTTGGCCTTCCAGACATACTAATGGCCTGCAGTGAGATGTAGCTGCACAAAACTGGGATGTATATATATACCGATTTTACTGCAGCTAGCAGAATCAACTGCCTGCCTGTAGTATTATTAGTATGAGAACACCTGCACTTGTCTTCAGGTAGCTATACTGTAGGTGCAACTGTACAGGGTACACAGTACACTAACTGGAAATACTTCAAGAGCCTGCCTGTGCTATTAATAGGATCAGAAGAAGTACACAAGCACTTGTCTTCATTTAGCTATACTGTAGGTGCAACTGTGCAGGGTACACAGTACACTAAGTGGAAATACTGTAAAAACGCCTGCCTGTCAGTATATTAGGAAGAGAATAATAGGAACAGATTTAGCTAAACTGAATACAGTGTGTGTATATATATATATATATATATATATATATATATATATATATATATACACACAACACCTGGGATGCATATATATACACAATACACTGTAAGTGCAGCTAACTGACTCGACCTGCCTACTCTATCTAACTTAAATCAAATGACACTGTGTCTCTGTCTATCTATCTCTCTCCGCCGCAACACACTACACAAGGCTGCCATGCAGGCGGCCTTATATAGTGTGGGGCGTGTACTAAACCCCCTGAGCTATAATTGGCCAAAGCCCCCCTGGCTTTGGCCAATTATGGCTCTCTGTACACACGGCGCTGTGATTGGCCAAGCATGCGGGTAATAGTGCATGCTTGGCCAATCATCAGCCAGCAATGCACCGTGATGCCGCAGTGAATTATGGGCCGTGACGCATCACTCAAATTTGGCACGAACAGCCCATAAAGTTCATAATTCGATGAACGGCCAAACACACGATGTTCGAGTCAAACATGCGTTCTAGACATGTGCACACTGAAATATTTTGTTTCGGAATTTCGTTTTCGTCCGAAAAATATATTTAGTTACTCCCGAAATTCGTTTTTTTTTTTTTTTTAATTGTTTATTTATTAAGTATATTCAAGTAGGATTTTCAGACATTACATACACATCATGGTAGAAAATAAGAGGGTCAGTTAGTGAAACAAAGCAATGTTATGGTCATTGGCCCTGCTTTACTCATACAATAGAGGAATCTGTCATTACACCTCATTAACTCTGGACTACCTGGGGATTCTCTATGTTGTATTCAGAAGAGTCCCAGTGTCCCTATATAGCATCAAATCTTGAAAGGGAGTTATCAATTATGGCTGTGATACATTCCATCCTGCGAATATCTGTGATAACTGACAAAAATTGTGCAAAAGTAGGGGGGTATTGGCTAGTCAACATTGGGGTATAACCCGTTTAGCCGCTAGTAAAATGAAGGCCATCAGTTTCCTAAGGGTTTTTGGCAGCTTTGGGAGGGGCAGGCCTAGCAAGAGATGTATAGGTTGGTGGGGTACAGAGAATTTTAGGATCTTTTCCAGTAGGGCATGGATCTGTGACCAGTATGGCACTATCAAAGGACATTCCCAAAATATGTGGAAATGGGTGCCTAGAGATGAACCACATCTCCAGCACTGTCCAGATGTAGTCAGTTTCTGTCTTAAAAGAAATTCCGGGGTTCTATACCAGAACATCAGTATTTTATAGGTTGTTTCTTTCTGAGCCACACATCTAGATGTCTGATGCCGCGTACACACAAGCGGACTTTACGGCAGACTTTGCCCGGCGGACGGGATTTCGTCGGACAATTCGATCGTGTGTGGGCTCCAGCGGACTTTGTTTGCTCAAAAGTTGGACGGACTTAGATTTGAAACATGTTTTAAATCTATCCGTCGAACTCGAGTCCGGTCGAAAAGTCCGCTCGTCTGTATGCTAGTTCGACGGACAAAAAGCCACGCTAGGGCAGCTATTGGCTACTGGCTATGAACTTCCTTATTCTAGTCCGGTCGTACGTCATCACGTACGAATTCGACAGACTTTGGTGGATTGTGTGTAGGCAAGTCCGTTCATTCAGAAAGTCAGTCGTAAAGTACGTTGAAACGTCCGCCGGGCAAAGTCTGCCGTAAAGTCCGACCGTGTGTACGTGGCATTAGATGCACTTTTCCAAATATTCTTCCATTCACTTAATAGGATAGGTCTGTTTAAAATGTGGGACCATTTGCGCATATATGTATGAGTCTGTTCTGTGATAGGAGAGGCAGCATGTAAAATTTTATAAATAGTGGATATTAGATGGAAATCATGAGGACCTCTGGAGCACACCATTTCAAATTCAGTAGGAATAGATAGGGTCAATTGTGGCATTTTGGTGGAGAAGAAATGTTTGATTTGTAGAAAGGAGTAAAAAAGTTTTTTTGGGATTTTATATTTAGATTGTAGGTCAGGAAAAGTGAGGAGTTTACGTGTCACTGGGTTAACCAGGTGGCGTAGTTGGAAAATACCGGCTTTCGTCCATGGCAACATGGCACCATAAGAGAGGCTATCAGGGATTTCTGGATTAAAGATAACATTTGTTAAAGGAGAACATGGGGATGAAAGCGTATATTTACCAGAGCAACTTTTCCATATTGAGAGTGTAAATAGCATCGGGTTTAAGCTGATTTTATGTAGCTGAGAGATGAATTTATCTGAGGATGGCCATAGCATGTAGCATGGATGTGCGGGTACCGTAATACCCATTTCTATCTCAGACCATCTGTTAGGGGCATATCTAGATGTCCAGGAGGTTATTGCTCTTAGATGTGAGGCATTATAATACTTGATTATGTCGGGTGCTCCCAAAGCTCCACCAGCTCGGGATGCAAAAAGTACCGAGCTAGCTATCCTATGGGATTTATGATTCCATATAAAGTTTAGGAAATTTCGTTGGATTAGCTTTAATTGGAACATTGGAAATTTGACTGGAAGGGTCTCAAAGAGATAGAGGAGCTTAGGGAGCACCGAAATTTTGAGGACGTTTATCCTTCCAAGAAGGGATAAGGGGAGAGTTGTCCATGTCTTTAATAATTTGTTAATTTCTATAAACATAGGAGGAAAATTGGCCTGAAAAAGAGTGGAATATGAGGAAGTCAGGTAGACCCCAAGATATTTCAAGGAATGGGGGCACCAACGATACCGAAATTCGTTTTTATCTATTTAGTTTTTCGTTAAATATTGCATTTGTCCGAAAATCCAAATTAATTAAGGTCGAATCTGTCATTGAAGGCTTATGGTGTCTGTTGAATGTTCAAAGAAAATTCGATGGAGCAGCTAAACTGTATGACGCCGTATAGTTTACCTGTTCGGTCGAATCTTCTTAGAACTTTCAACAGACACCATAAGCCAAAGTACGTGTGTACTTAGTTCTAGCTATTTTACTGCTCCTCCTCTTTGGTTACAATCAGCCAATAACATTCATCATCATCATTATTTTTATTTTACTTCCCCCACCCAATTCCAGCAGCGATCTTTTCTCCCCTACGTCAAATCTTTTCTCTCTACGTCAAATCTTTTCTCTCTACGTCGAATCATTTCTCTCTATGTCGAATCATTTCTCTCTATGTAGAATAATCTTGGACTAATAGAGTTAAGGTTAGGCACATTCGACCACAGGTTTGATGGACACAGATTGTTATTGTCAGCATCATGTAGAATCTCCTATCTATATCGAACTGTTGTAGCAACGAAAACGAAAATAAAGCATTTGTTTATGTCAGATCTTTCATTTTTCGGATTCTGCACTTTCGTTATCGTTTGTTAAAACGATAACGAAAATACCTGAAATTCGTACGTAAATGCAATCGGACGAAAATGAATGCACATGTCTAATGCATTCAACTCGAACACGAAGCTCATCCCTAGTGCTGGTACATGTACTTTTCTTTACTGATGTACAGTTTAAAATGCCAAGTTTGAGGTTCATGGGCACAGTATAAACGTTCGTATTATACATCGGTCGTTCGACCACTAATGCAACGTTTTTGGCATATGCAGGTTAAATACATTTGTTCATGCCTATTTTGATTAAAATAATTTTATTACATTGTTGTCTCATTGAGCAGTCTGCGCTGTGTTCTTGCAGTCATCTTTACAGGACGCCCACTCCTAGGGAGAGAAGCAGCAGTGCTAAACTTTCTCCATTTATAGACAATTTGTCTTACTGTGGACTGATGAACAGCAAGGCTTTTGGAGATACTTTTATAACCCTTTCCAGCTTCATGCAAGTCAACAATTTTTAATCGTAGGTCTTCTGAGAGCTCTTTTGTGCGAGGCATCATTCACATCAGGCAATGCTTCTTGTGAAAAGCAAACCCAGAACTGGTGTGTGTTTTTTATAGGGCAGGGCAGCTGCAATCAACACCTCCAATCTCATCTCATTGATTGGACTCCAGTTGGCTGACACCTCACTCCGATTAGCTCTTGGAGATCTCATTAGTCTAGGGGTTCACATACTTTTTCCACCTGCACTGTGAATGTTTACATGGTGTGTTCAGTAAAAACATGGTAACATTTAATTGTCTATTGTCTATTGTTGTGACTTAGATGAGGATCAGATCACATTTTATGACCAATTTGTGCAGAAATCCATATCATTCCAAAAGGGTTCCCATACTTTTTATTGCAACTCTACCGTCAAACATACATGTTATACACCAAAGATCTTGGTTTGTTAAAAAACCCTTTTATAATGCACATGTGAATGTGCTGGAGTAAAATGTTTTATACTTAACAATGTGTGGCTTCTTCTTTCAATGCTCAATACCAATTTTTTTAGTAAGTTGGTGTAGTTACAGTGACAATGGGGGGTATTCACTAAAGGCAAATGCACTTTGCACTACAAGTTCGCTTAAAAGTGCACTTATAGTGCACTTGTAGTGCAAAGTGGATTAGCCTTTAGTAAATAACCCCCACTGTGCTGTAAAATTTGCAAAAATCAGGCCATTTTAGGGACTACAAGCAATTAATTCATGGAGTTGAAAAGGATGATTATTTTTTATCATTAATTCATTACATACATTAACAACAAAAACATTGTGTGTGTGTGTAGCAGACCCACAGCACAACATAATAGTTAGCTGAGGAAGAGATTGTCACCTCATGTATCAAATAAGTTACGTTTGCACTATTGAAGAAAATGGCCAAAAATAAAAGGCCATTGGAGAAACCTAGGAGACAGATAAGAAACACAAGCAATAAATCAAATGAAATATCAGTTTAGTTTTTCAAAAAAAAACTTTTTTAAAGAGCTTCCAGATTCTCTGGTAAATCCATTGCCCCCCACCCATGAAGTACTCCACATAGCTTTGCCATACTTCGAGGGCGCTTTGGGGGGCAAGCCAGGATGGCCAGTTTCAAACAATGTCATTGTTTGTGCTGGTGAGTTGGCCTCAGTTGCAACTGAGGCCAGATAGTTGGCTGCATTCTTCCTTAGGAAATTATGAAGGATGCAGCAGCTCATAATGATATGGTTCAGTTCGTATTCGGCCATATTGATGGCCGTTTGGAAAAGACGGAACCGGCTGGCCATTATGCTAAAGGCATTTTTGACCACTCTTCTAGCATGGGCCAGCCGATAGTTAAAAACCCTCTGCTCTGGGGTCAGGGTCCTCACGGGGAGCGGCCTTATCAGATGGTCCCCCAGCGCAAAGGCCTCATCTGCCACAAAAACAAACTGGAGGCCCGCCACGTTATCTGCTGGAGGTGGCAAGCCCAAGCTGCCTTTCTGGAGACGCCTGTAAAATTCGGTCTGTGCGATAACTCCCCCATCTGACATACGGCCATTTTTCCCCATGTCCAGTTAGAGGAACTCATAAGTCGCCAACACCACCGCCAACATCACAATACTACTGTACCCCTTGTAATTGTAGTAGTATGACCCCGAGTTGGGAAAGTTCCACTGCTGGTCAAATTGGGAGACCACGGTCTGGCATTCCTGTGGGTTGGAAGGAAACTGTGGAGTCAAACAAGAAAAAAAAATTAGTACTTTTGCACATAACATTGCAAGCAGATTAGACACAAACATTCTTGGCCAACATAAGTAGAACATTTATTGAAATGAGTATTTAAAGACAAAAGTATAAGGTCCACTTATCAGATTCCTCACCCCCTCTGATGGCCCATTGGAAAAATTTTAGGGTGAGGGGGTTGGATATGTTTTGGACAGGTAACCGTCTCCACTTCATTGAGAGCTGAATTCATAAATAATGTGTGTTACTTTGGCCAGCCCCTCCTTACTTACACTATTGGCAGCCCACTGGACTGGTAAGAAGTGTCATAATCCAAAAATATGAATACACACTGCGCAAATTGAAGCACATTTTTACATTCTGCAATTACCTATCAAGATAATAGGAGAACAAAACTTTAAACAGTACCATTTGAAAGTATTCAGGCAGGCACTTGCACTACATGCTTTGGTGAATTCATCCATAAATATGAACACAAAAGAGGTAGGTATAGTGTGTATGGGTTTGGCAAAGTCAGCAGATAGAGTATTGGTATCGGTTGACTTAGCGGTTGGGGGGAGGAAGGGTTCCAAATGAGTTTTGGCGCCAAAAAAAAGCCTCTTGCGCTCTGCCTGAATAACAATAACATTTGGACACATTTTAGGGGGTGTTTAGGGTAAGCAGTACAATGGAGCTGACAAAATACATTGTTAAGTGACTAGGCTAGGTGTGTATGGGCTTAGGACAGCATGCCGGGGAGGTTAGTGAAGGCAAATGTGCATGAAGGACAAAAAAGGAGCAGTAAAAGCTTACAGCATGCATGAGGACAAAGAGGACATTAATAGCATATTACAATCATGGTAATTATGGAATGATGAAATAAATACAATACATTAGCAAACATTAAAAACATAGAATGTGATGTTAAAGGATACAATTTACCTTAATATAGTTCTTCTGCAGGACCTGAATTACGACAGAACAGGTCTCTGGAATATTGATTCCCAGAGCCGGGGGGGGGGGGGGATCCCAGTCATGAAATTGATATCCTGGAGACTTCTCCCCATCGCCAAGCACCGCAAGGTGGCGACGAGCCTTTGTTCGGGAGTGATGGCGTGCAGCATGCAGGTGTCCTGCTTCGTAATGTAAGGGGACAGCAAAGCCAACAGACGGTGAAAGACGGGGTCTGTCACCCGGAAATAATTCCTGAAATCGTCAGGATTATTCTCCTGGAGCTCCCGCAACAAAGACATATGAGAGAATTGGTCACAATTAAGCAACCAATTCTTGGTCCAAGAACTCCTCCTCCCCCTGTTCATGGACTGGACTTGGGTCAAAGCAATAACTCCAACACCAAGCCCAACAACAGCACGAACTCTACGACGAGTACGTAATCACAACATGGCTTGAAAACGAACGGCTTCTCAGATTGAACTGACAGAACGCAATGAAAATCAGAAAGGACCTGAGAAGAACTCATTGAAAATCAGAAACGAGAGGAAAACAACTCACTGAAAATCAGAAAATAAACTATAAATAGAACGCACTGAAAGACAGGAACAAACTGACAACACGCACTGAAGAACAGATTCGAACCGACAAGCACAAACTGAAAAGCAGAAACGAACTGAAAAGCATTAAGGCTGAAAAGCGCAAATCGTCTCTCACCAAACTTCTACTAACATGAGATAAACATGAGATTAGCAGAAGGAGCCCAAAGGGTGGCGCAGTGGCTATTGAACATTCCTTTTTATCGGCTTGTCGTACGTGTTGTACGTCACCGCGTTCCCACGTTCGTAATTGTTGGCCAACATTTGAGTGACTGTGTGTATGCAAGACAAGTTTGAGGCAACAACCTTCGAACAAAAATCCACGGTTTTGTTGGCGGAAAGTCTGATCGTGTGTACGCGGCATTACAATTAACATAGGGTTTACAAAAAAAAACAAAGTATATGCATATTGGCCCACCAACCCCATCCACCACATGCCAATTTTTTCAGCTGTCATGTCCAGGTCCCGCTATGACATGATAATGCGCTTCCCGCATTTCCATGATAACTCACAGTGCCCTCCCTGAGCTCATCCCAACTTTGATAAATTGTATAAAATTTGCCCCCTAATTTATTTTTTGCTGAACTTTAAATCCCTGACAAGAACATCTCTGTGGACGAATCCCTGGTCCATTTCACAGGCCGGCTGGGAATCAAGCAGTGTATTCCCAGTAAGAGGGCCAGGTACGGATTGAAGCTCAACAAGCTCTGTGAAAGCAGCACTTGATATGTGCATGCCTTCTGTGTGTACAAAGGTAAAGACTTCCAGCTCCAGCTCCAGCCCCCTGAGTGTCCAATGTACATGAGAATAAGCGGGAAAGTTGTCTGGGAGTTGGCATTCCCACTCTTCCAAAAGGATTATCACATTTACATGGACAATTACTATACCAGTTTGCCCCTTTTCCGCCCCTGTACCTTGAGAAAACTTTGACCTGCGGTACAGCAAGAAAAAACAGGAAGGGCTTCCCACAGCGACTAGTCACCACAAGGCTACAGAGGGGGGGATTCGGCAAGCCTGAACGAGGAAGTGTTGGCGTAAAGTGGAGGGATAGGAAAGATCATGTTCACCATCCACGATGACACCTTTGTGGAACTTCACAGAAGACGCGGCCCTGTTCAAAAGCCTTGCTGTATCCACAAGTAAAATAAGTTCATGGGGGGGGGGGATAGGGGGTGGATTTAAACAATCAAATGCTGCAGCCCTATCTATCAACATGGAAGTCCCTCTTCTGGTACAAAAAAGTTGCAATTTACTTTCGCCATTTATAATACATACGTCACTTATCAAAAAATCAACAGAAATACCCAACATCTTCCTCAAATTTATCGAAGATATTGTCACTGCCCTGATCTATCAGCAAGAATCTCCCCCAGAAAGCATTTGCTCCGATTGTGTCAGTAGACTGCATAAGCGCCATTTCCCTGACAATATTCCACCATCAGAAACCGGAAGAAGACGCAAAAAAAAATGTCAGGTGTGCAGCAAAAGAGGAGTTAGGAAAGACACCAGTTTTCATTGTCTCCAATGTCCCTCCCAACCTGGCCTATGCATCAGAGAATACTTCAGACACTATCACACTTTCGTAAACTATTAGCCCATATTTCTAATAGTCTCCCATTACCCCGTTTTCAATTTCTGTGCTGATTATTTCCCTGGTGCCTCAACCAACCATATCACTACCTTCCATGTGAATTGACCCTGGCCTGTTTATCGACTATGCCTCTGCCTGCCGTCTGCATGGTTTATCCGCCATGTTTCTGCCTTTCACGTGAACTGACCCTGGACTGTATCTACTATGCCTATGCCTACTGTCTATTTCTGCCTTTTACCTGCACTGACCTCGGCCTGTTGACCATGTTTTTTGGTTTTGGTTTTCTATTTGTTTTGTAAGAACAGGGTCAGGAGTCTGGAGGCTTCTTTCCTGACCAAGGCCCTAAGCTTGATAGTTCTGCCTGCTGCCTGGACCAATACTATGGCTGTGCTGACAATATCTCTGCCTGCAGTGACCCAGGACTTTTTATGGACCATGTGCCTGTTGCCTGGACCAATACTTTGGATGTACTAACCATATCTCTGCCTGCTGCCTGTACTAACTATGGGCAGTATTCCTGCCTGCTGCATGAACGATCCTTTGGCTGCTGCAGACCATATCCCTGCTTGCTACCTGGACCAATGCTTTGGCTGTGCTGACAACATCTCTACCTGTACTGACTATAGACAATATTCCTGCCTGCTGCCTGTTTTGCTGTCGCTGTCCATGTTCCTGCCTGCTGCCTGGACCGATGTTCTCCTCTGTGGACCACTGCACTACTAAAACCACAGGTAATCTTTTGTTTACCCTTTGCTCAGCAGAATGTATTTTAGTGTGTAATTGGTATTAACAGCACATGTGTTAGAAATATGAAGGGCCTTCAACAATGTGATAGGTTGGCAGGAATTTTATGTGTGTAATTTATGTCGCTAGAACACCTGGAGGTGCTACTTGGATGTTGAGCTTCTCTATAAGGCTAGGCTGTGTAAAAGTCTCACACATGTGGTATCGCCATACTCAGGAGGCGTATCAGAATGTATTTTGGGGCATCATTTTTACTATGTACATGCTATGAGTTAGAAATATCTTATGCCATGTTCAAAAGACTCATAATGCCTCATAAAATATACCTTGGGAAGAAGAAGCCAAGAGGCCCATAGTAACTCTAGAAGAGCTGCAGAGATCCACACCTCAGGTGGGAGGATCTATCCACAGGACAACTATTAATCATACACTCCACAAATCTGGCCTTTATGGAAGAGTGGCAAGAAGAAAGCCATTATTGAAAGAAAGCCATAAGAAGTCAGTTTGCAGTTTGCGAGAAGCCATGTGGGTGACACAGCAAACATGTGGAAGAAAGTGCTCTGGTCAGATGAAACCAAAATTTAAATTTTTGGCCTAAAAGCAAAAGCTATGTGTGGCAAAAAACTAACACTGCACATCACCCTAAACACACCATCCCCACCGTGAAACATGATGGTGGCAGCATCATGTTGTGGGGATACTTTTCATCAGCAGGGACAGGGAAGCTGGTCTGAGTTGATGGGAAGATGGATGGAACCAAATACAGGGCAGTCTTAGAAGAAAACCCGATAGAGTCTGCAAAAGACTTGAGACTGGGATGGAGGTTTTCTTCCAACAGGGCAACGACCCTAAACATAAAGCCAGAGCTACAATGGAATGGTTTAGATCAAAGCATATTCATGTGTTAGAATGGCCCAGTCAAAGTCCAGACCTAAATCCAATTGAATTCGAAAATCTGTAGCAAGACTTGAAAATTGCTGTTCAGACGCTTTCCATCCACTCTGACAGAGCTTGATCTTTTTTGCAAAGAAGAATGGGCAAAAATGTCTCTCTAGATGTGCAAGGCTGGTAGAGACATCCCCAAAATGACTTCCAGCTGTAATTGCAGCGAAAGGTGGTTCTTCAAAGTATTGAGGGGGGCTGAATACAAATGCACACCACACTTTTCACATATTTATTTGTAAAAAATGTTGAAAACCATTTATCATTTCTCTTCCACTTCACAATTATGTGCCACTTTGTGTTGGTCTATCACATAAAATCCCAATCAAATACATTTACGTTTTTGATTGTGACATGACAAAATGTGGAAAATATCAAGGGGTATGAATACTTTTTCAAGGCACTGTATGCTCCTAGAATGCCTGGAGGGTGTTACTTGGATGTTGGGCCTTTCTATGTGGCTGGGCTTTGTAAAAGTCTCACACATGTGGTATTGCCATATTCAGGAGTTGTAGCAGAATGTATTTTGGGGTGTCATTTCTGGTATGTGTATGCTGTGTGTTAGAAATATCTTATAAATGGACAACTTTGTGAAAAAAAAAAAATTGTGCTATAAATAAAAAAGACTAAATTTTGTGAAAAAAAATGCCGTTTTTTGTTTCTGTCATAAAATTTTGCAAATTAGTAATTTTTCTTCATAAATGTTGGCCAAAATGTATACTGCTACATAGCTTTGGTAAAAATAACCCAAATTAGTGTATATTATTTGGTCTTTGTGAAAGTTATAGAGTCTACATACAAACTATGGTGCCAATCACTGAAAATTGATCACATCTGATCAGGCCTTCAGTACATCAGGTGTATCTCATTTCTTTAAACACTAACAAGTCAGGAAAGTACAAATTCCCCCCAAATGACCCCTTTTTAGAAAGTAGACGTTCCAAAGGTGTTAAGTAAGTAGCATGGTGAGTTCTTTTAGGTTGTATTTTTTCCCCAAAATTCTTTGCAAAATGAAGATTTTTTTTTTTACAAAATTGTCATATTATCAGGTTATTTCTCACACACAGCATATGCATACAACAAATTACACCCCATAATACATTCTGCTACTCTTCCAGAGTATGGTGATACCACATGTATGAGACTTTTACACAGCCTGGCCACATACATAGGCCAACATTGAAGCAGCACTTTCAGGCGTTCTACGAGCATAAATAACACATCTCATTTCTCAACCACCTATTACACTTTTGAATGCCCTGGAGCACCAGGACAGTGGAATTGCCCACAAAATGACCACATTTTGGAAAGCAAACACCCCAACGTATAATCTATCAGGCATAATGAGTCTTTTGAAGGGTTCGTTTTTTTCCAGAAGTTTTTGGAAAATGTGTAAAAAAAATGAAAACGCATTTTTTTTTTACACAAAGTTGTCAATTTATAAGGTATTTCTAACACATGGCATGTATATAGCAAAAATGACACCCCAAAATACATTCTGCTACTCTTCCCAAGTATGGCCATAGCACATGTGTGAGACTTTTACACAGCCTGGCCACATACAGAAGCCCAACATTGAAGTAGTACATTCAGGCGTTCTAGGTGCATAAATTACACATCACATTTCATTCCTACCTATCACACTTTTGAAGGTCCTTGAGCACCAGGACAGTGGAATTACCCACAAAATGACCCCATTTTGGAAAGCAAACACCCCAACGTATATTCTATGAGGCATGGGCTGCAGATAGGTACTCAGGAACTCTGATGGGCTGCAGATAGGTACTCGGGTAACTTGAGCTGCAGACAGGTACTCAGGTACTCTGATGGGCTGGTGACAGGTACTCGGGTACTCTGATGGCCTGGCGACAGGTACTCGGGTACTCTGATGGCCTGGTGACAGGTACTCGGGTACTCTGATGGCCTGGTGACAGGTACTCGGGTACTCTGATGGCCTGGTGACAGGTACTCGGGTACTCTGATGGGCAGGTGACTGGTACTCAGGTGCTCGGTACTCATATGAACTGTGACAGGTACTCAGATGGACTGTGACAGGTACTCGGGTACTCAGATGAACTGTGACAGGTACTCAGGTACTCGGGTACTCAGATGAACTGTGACAGGTAATCGGGTACTCAGATGGACTGTGACAGGTACTCAGGTACTCAGATGGACTGTGACAGGTACTCTGGTACTCATATGGACTGTGACAGGTACTCAGGTACTCTGGTACTCATATGGACTGTGACAGGTACTCAGGTACTCAGATGAACTGTGACAGGTACTCGGGTACTCAGATGAACTGTGACAGGTACTCGGTACTCAGATGGACTGTGACAGGTACAGGTACCACAGCCGATCATGTGGTAAACAGCCTCCAGCCAATGGCTGTTTACCAGCGTCAGTGACGACTGGGAACACCTCGCCACCGACGTGCACGTGCAGCACGCTCGCGATCATGCTCCGTGCAAAGTGGGGCAGCACCATCTGTGATCGGCTGTGACTTTGTCATGGTCAATCACGTGGTAAACAGCCATGCCCAATGGCTATTCACCCCTCTCGGTGGCGAGTGATGTCTTCGTGACATGCCGCCACCAAAGGTACAGGGCTGCGCGCACTTGATCGTGCGCATGCCCTGTTTAAATGGACGGACGTCATATGGCGCCCGCCCAGAACAAAAGCCGCGCTGCCTGGCCGTCATTTGACTGCCAGTGGGTGGCAAGCAGTTAACAAGGGGGCCCCCAGATCTCGGCCCCCACCCTATGTGAATGAGTATGGGGTACATTGTACTCCTACCCATTCACCTGAAAAAAAAGTGTCAAAAATAAAACATAGCACACAGGGTGTTAAAGTAATTTATTAAGGCAGCTCCGGCGCCTCTTCCGACTTCTTCTCCCCTCTCCAGGTCTTCTCCGCTGATGTCTTCTAGCCCTCTCCGGTTCTTCTCCCCTCTCCAGGTCTTCTCTGCTCTCTCTCCGGTTCTTCTCCCTCCGTCCGCTGTCTTCTGCCTCCGCTGGGTCTTCTCCCTCTGTTCTTCTTCTGATGTTGACTCGACGCTCTCTCCCACTCTAATGCCAGGTGCGTGGTGTGCCACTACTTATATTGGCATGGGGCGGGGTCACCATGTGACATCATCAAGAGGCCCCGTCCCTTATGATGTCACCGCCTGGGGCATGATGGGCGGTGATGTCATAAGGGGCACGACTCCGGTGACCCCCGCCCCATGCCTATATATGTAGTGGCACACCGCGCACCCGGCATTAGAGCGGGAGAGAGCGTTAAGTCAACATCGGAAGAAGAACAGAGGGAGAAGACAGCAGAGAAGACCCAGCAAAAGAGCGAGAAGATAGCGGAAAAGACAGCGGCCAGAGGGAGAAGAACTGGAGAGGGCTAGAAGACATCAGAGGAGAAAACCTGGAGAGCCAGCAGAGGCAGAAGACGTCAGCGGAGGAGGCAGAAGAGCCAGAGAGGGGAGAATAAGTCAGAAGAGACGGAGCTGCCTTAATAAATTACTTTAAAAACCTGTGTGCTGTGTTTTATTTTTGACACTTTTTTAGGTGAATCGGTAGGGGTACAATGTACCCCTTACTCATTCACATAGGGTGGGGGGCCGGGATCTGGGGGCCCCCTTGTTAAGCTCCCCACCTGCAGACCCCAACAACCAACGGTCAGGGTTGTCGGGAAGAGGTGCTTTGGGGTGGGGGGGTGCATGGCCCCCTGCCCCAAAGCATCCACCCCCCGTGTTGAGGGCATGCGGTATGGTTCAGAAGCGGGGGGCGCTTGTCCCCATCCCCTTTCCTGACCTGGTGGGCTGTGTGCTCGGATAAGGGTCTGGTATGGATTTTGGGGGGGACACCCACACCATTTTTTTGGCGTGGGGGTTCCCCTTAAAAACCATACCAGACCGAAGGGCCTGGTATGCTCTTGGAGGGGGAATCAATGTCGTTTTTTTAAATTTGGTGTGGAGTTCCCCTTTAAGATCATCAGTCGCGTCCCAAAGTCGGATCAATTAAGACGGCGATCCGACGTCAGTGATATTCAATGGGCTGAAGTAGAATCAAAGTAGTGCAGGGAGCATTTTCAAATTCGGCCAGACTTGTGTCAGACCAGTTAAGACGGCTCCCATAGGGAAACATTGATTTTCACACGTCATGTGACATGAGCTCCCAATGTCAGAGCGTTTGTCGTACCAGTGTGAACCCGGCCTAATAATATCAACTGATTTGGTTTGATTATTTTTACTAAAGATGTGTGGCAGTATAAATTTTGGTGTAAATGTTTTCCTTCGCGCTAGTGAATGTGACACAATAAAGGTGATCCCAATCCAATGTGATGTATTAAATAAACTACTGTGTACAAATGCTAATATTGCCGCAAAATGAGGGTGTTCACACAAAACACTAATAGGATTTGAATATTAAATGAAATTTCGCGCAATATTTGTGTAATAGAAATCAGATTCTAATGCCTGCTGAATGGTGGGTTCCTTTTCCAGGCCTAAGGTGGTTGCTGCAATTAATAAGAAGGTGTGAGAAACAGCATGGACTAAAATAATTACACCACCCTGTAACTAGCATATACATAAGTCTGTGACATAATCTGGTGATAATATACTCATATAATCTTCTATAGTAAACCAATGGTGATCCACATTTAGATAAAATTCATGTATCAATATATAATCTTTCTTAGGTTCTGCTAGTAATAAACCGTGCAAATACAAACAAGCGTGATATCTAAAATTAGCTTAATAAAAATGTGCAATCTTACATAATAAATCATTAGTTCATGAAAAACATTCTATAAAAAAGTCCGTTTTGTAGATGTGATTGTGTGCAGATTTTGTGATATAAAAGTAAATCAAAATATAAGTGGGTGAATTGATAAAGAATCTCAGTGAACAGTTCTTTTAAAATGTTCTTTTGTGTTAAATGATCTTTCTGCTGTGGGTGTCTCCCAGTGTGGTCTCACAGAACTCTCACCTTGCATAGGTATTGATTAGGCATTCAGTAGTATGTCTTTGTGTGGAAGTGGTGTTCTGACAGCTTCTTTTCTGTGCTATATTTCCTCCAGCGTTCCTTTCCCTGCAGCTCCGCTCAATGTTGGGGAGATAAAATAGGTGGGGGGGAGGAAAAAGGAGGCTCCACTAGTGTATTAACTTTTTAAAATCAAAGGGGTAGCATTTATTTGGTATTGCTCTTACATTTAAAATGATTAAAACAGGCAAAGTATACGAAAAAAACGGTCTGGCGTTCTCAGCGCCCTCTCACTTGTGCTTCAGATACTGTGTGTCGCTCCAGCCAATCCCTACGCGTTACGACACGGTCACGTGTCTTCATCTGGGGATGTGATTGGCTGTTCTGTTGTATGCTTATATGTGCTAATACCGGAAATTGCAAAGCCGCCATTTTACTTGTGGTCAATGTAATTTAAGTTCGGCGGCCATTTTTCGTTGGTTTTTAGGTAGGATCTTCCTCTAGGGTTTAACGCCTTCATGTGCGCGGCCATATTTTTGGTGGTATTCCTTCATATTAGAGGTTATTGCTGCCGTTTGGTGTTGTAAACGAGCTGGATTACCTACTTTATTAGGAGGAATCATTATTATTTAATGATATTTATTATAACAACAGGGAAGAGCCATGCATGTTAATGAGATTAAATTCTCTAATCCATCCCTGTAGCTATATTTAGAATAGCTTCCTTAGATATATGAAGCAGATGTGGGAGTGCCCTGGTTACTATACCAGTTATATTAAAAAGAAAAAATACATATTAATTAAACATTCATACGACCATTAGGCAATTATTATACATTTATAATTACATCTCCACTGTGCTTTATTTTGATCTATTTAATTATCCTACGGTGGAAGCTGCTTTCGTGATGATGGGCTAAATTTATATTAAAAATATGGTTATAAAAATAATTTGTATCAAAGATATGGTTATAACGGTTATTTTAAAATTGTTAATATAATCCCACATAAAAAATTGAGCTGTAAAAACAACAATGTTAAAAAAGTTTTTTAAAATATATGTTAATCCTACAAATTGTATCTAATGTTGATTTAATAATTGTTTAAAAAGCAATTTAAATCGAACTCGACATTGAGTCCCCCTGGCACCAAGGTGCGTAAAGAATGTATCCATTTGGATTCTTTGCGACTGATGTCTCGGACCAGATGACTCCCTCTCCAAGACGGTTTATATTTTTCTATGCCCCAAAATTGGAGGTGTGATGGGTCTTTGTTATGCACCAATGTAAAATGTTTGGATACATTATGTTTCGGGAAGCCTGATTTTATGTTTTGTACATGTTCCTTGATGCGTGTTTTCAATGCTCTTTTTGTTCGGCCCACATATTGTAGATTACAGCTACATTGTAACACATAGACAACTCCTTCTGTGTGGCATCCTATAAAGTCTTTAATATTGTACCTTTGTCCTGTGCTAGTGGCTGTGAATTCCTGACGCTTCCCCTGGAATTTCTTTGCATGCCGACACGCATAGCAATTGCGACAGGGGTAAAAGCCTTTTCCAGAAAAAAATGTATATTCTGGTTTTAAGGGAGGGTTAATTACTGATTTGACTATTAAATCTCTTATAGTAGGAGCTCTTTTATATATTATGTTAGGTTTCTCTGGTAGTATTTCTTTGAGGTCCTTGTCGTTCTTCAAAATATGCCAATGCTTTTGGATCACTTTTGCCACATCCTTGTGCTGTGTATTAAAATCCAGTATTATGCTAGGTACTTCTTGTTGGAATCTTTTTTTAGGGCAGTCTTCAAGCATTTTCTTTCTTTCGATGAGATTCACGTGTTTTATTTGATTTTGTATCCAATGGCCATCATATCCTTTTGTTTTGAATCTCTCTCCCATCATTTGTGCTTGGTTTCGATAGTCTTCTTCTTTGGTACAGTTTCTTCTAAGCCTTGTAAACTGGCCTTTGGGAATGTTATAGAGCCATGGTTTGTAGTGGCAGCTGTCTATTGAGAGGTAGCTGTTGGCATCTACATTTTTAAAGTGTGTCTTAGTTATTATTTTCTGCCCCTCCAAGCTTATATCTAGATCTAGGAAGTTTATTTCTTTGTCATCAATTTTCCATACCAGGTTTATGTTTCTATCATTCTCGTTTAATTTGTTTAAAAACATTTCCAAATTTTGCTTATCTCCATTCCACACAATCACGACATCATCAATAAATCTTTTATAAAGTGTCAGTTCTGGGGGGGTATCTGTATATACTGCCTTTTCCTCCCATTGTGCCATGAATGCGTTTGCGACTCCTGGTGCAAATTTTGCACCCATGGCTATTCCTACTTTTTGTTTGAAGTATGATTGTTCATGCCAAAAGTAGTTGCATTTTAGGCAAAAGTCTAAGCATTTCATTATATACTTTCTTTGTTTGCAGACTAGAGTGCTATATTTTCTCAATAGCCATTTGGTTGCAGAAATCGCATCGTGGTGTTGCACTATAGTATATAATGATGTGACATCAGCGGTAGCCAGTAGGGTCCTTCCTTCTAATACCGGTACTGTATCTAAAAGCTGCAATATATGCTTTGTATCTTTAAGATACGCTTGAGTTTGCTGGACCGCTGGTTGCATAAAATGGTCAATGTATTGTCCCATTCTTGCTGTTAGGGAATCGATACTGTTGACTATAGGTCTCCCTGGTGGATTTTCTTTGTTCTTATGGATTTTAGGGACTGTGTAGATTATGGGTATTCTACATGCTTCTGGTACTAGATATTTCATTTCTTTCGCATTTAGTATGTTTTTCCTCATTCCTAGATCCACTATAGCTTCTAGTAGTTTTTTATATTTTTGAGTTGGATTCCCAAGTAGTTTGGTATATGTTGTTTCGTCTTCCAATTGTCTATTCAATTCTGTAAGATATTGCTCCTTGGATTGTAGAACTATTGCACCTCCCTTATCCGCCGGCCTGATTATGATGTCTTTCCTCTCTGTGAGACGTTTTATGCCCTTTTTCATATGTATAGGGTCTGTTGTTTTTTTAACTCTTAGAGAGTCTATGTCTTGCAGGACTAGATTTTTAAAGACTTCTATGTTCTGGTTGTTTGTCATTTGGGGGTTGAACGTTGAGGCATTACGTAGTGTGCTGTGTATTTCTGATTGTGTGGTTATGGTACTATTACTAGCAGAACCTAAGAAAGATTATATATTGATACATGAATTTTATCTAAATGTGGATCACCATTGGTTTACTATAGAAGATTATATGAGTATATTATCACCAGATTATGTCACAGACTTATGTATATGCTAGTTACAGGGTGGTGTAATTATTTTAGTCCATGCTGTTTCTCACACCTTCTTATTAATTGCAGCAACCACCTTAGGCCTGGAAAAGGAACCCACCATTCAGCAGGCATTAGAATCTGATTTCTATTACACAAATATTGCGCGAAATTTCATTTAATATTCAAATCCTATTAGTGTTTTGTGTGAACACCCTCATTTTGCGGCAATATTAGCATTTGTACACAGTAGTTTATTTAATACATCACATTGGATTGGGATCACCTTTATTGTGTCACATTCACTAGCGCGAAGGAAAACATTTACACAAACTATTTTTTGAGAGTGCACGCACAACACCTTTGCTGCTAAAATGGATGTCTTTACATATATAGAAACCAGAAAGGTTAATTTAGATGAAGTATTCAACCCACAAAGTAAATCACGGAACACAGATTTAGAAAGCATGACTAGGAAATTAGGCCACTACATGGAGAGAAAAAAATTAACCTATGGTGGGACACTAATACATTTGAAAGGTACATTAGAGAAAATATAGTCCCCAGAAGATTAAGGTGGGAAGTACCACCCAATGATGGACTGACCGATAAGGAATCGATGGCAGAATGGTTTGCGTTCTTTAATAATAAAAGTATAGAGGGTCTAAAATTCCTACTAGAACGCAAACTCAGAAAAACAACACTAATAGAACAACAAATAGAAGAAATCAAGCAGAAAATGGAACCATTCAAAGAAACCACAGAATTCAAAAGATTGGCAACTCAGCTGAATAAAGATCTAATCACCAAAGATTTGGAAGTGCAAAACCGGAAAAAGAAGAAATATCAAAGGGACACAACAGATTACAAAACAGATCAAGTTTTTAAATGGCAAAGTAAAGTAGAACCGGCCCCTCCAACATCCACTTATTCCACACCGGAAAGAGAAATTAGGATACAGGATCCAACAGCAACACATGTACTTAACCCACCAAGATGGGAGGAAAGGGAAAGACGCATTGAAACGCCACGACCACAGCGAGATGAACCTAACCCCAGTGGCTCGAATCCTAGAAGAAAGGATGAAAGAGACACATATGGAGGTACACCAAGAAATAATTACAATCAGAGAAACAATTATGGATATGGACAACATACTCCCAAAAGAGGAGGGAAGAAACCATTCAAGAAACCGTTTAGAAATAGAAATTGGCAACAAAATGAGAGAAATCCAAGAGAAAATAGAACACCACCCCACTATGATTATAGAGACGGATATGGACGGATCCCAATTCCCACATATAACAGATTTGACCCTATCAGAGATTATCAAGAACAATATTACGAAAATCCTTACCACTATGGAAATCAACAAAATTACCATACACAGAGGCCTTTTTTAGAGAGGGACAGAAGAGACTATACCCCTCGGAGACAACCACAAGAAACTCATCACTCACCCAGGAGAAGACCCCAAGAAGAACAAAGAAGAAACACACCAGAACGAGGAGAGGACGAAGATCCGGGAAGAGACTCCAAAAGAAAAAGAGACCAGTAGGAGAGAACGTAGTGAATATAAGTGGAAAAGAAATAACAACGGAAGAATTGGCAGTACTTGACAAGGGACTCAAACATGCACCAACAAATAATCTCAATAAGTTCAACGCGTATATTGGAATACAGAAATACATTAGAAAAATCAATATCAAGAAATACATGATGAACAATTCATGGAAACCAAATACCCCAAGTACCATAACCACACAATCAGAAATACACAGCACACTACGTAATGCCTCAACGTTCAACCCCCAAATGACAAACAACCAGAACATAGAAGTCTTTAAAAATCTAGTCCTGCAAGACATAGACTCTCTAAGAGTTAAAAAAACAACAGACCCTATACATATGAAAAAGGGCATAAAACGTCTCACAGAGAGGAAAGACATCATAATCAGGCCGGCGGATAAGGGAGGTGCAATAGTTCTACAATCCAAGGAGCAATATCTTACAGAATTGAATAGACAATTGGAAGACGAAACAACATATACCAAACTACTTGGGAATCCAACTCAAAAATATAAAAAACTACTAGAAGCTATAGTGGATCTAGGAATGAGGAAAAACATACTAAATGCGAAAGAAATGAAATATCTAGTACCAGAAGCATGTAGAATACCCATAATCTACACAGTCCCTAAAATCCATAAGAACAAAGAAAATCCACCAGGGAGACCTATAGTCAACAGTATCGATTCCCTAACAGCAAGAATGGGACAATACATTGACCATTTTATGCAACCAGCGGTCCAGCAAACTCAAGCGTATCTTAAAGATACAAAGCATATATTGCAGCTTTTAGATACAGTACCGGTATTAGAAGGAAGGACCCTACTGGCTACCGCTGATGTCACATCATTATATACTATAGTGCAACACCACGATGCGATTTCTGCAACCAAATGGCTATTGAGAAAATATAGCACTCTAGTCTGCAAACAAAGAAAGTATATAATGAAATGCTTAGACTTTTGCCTAAAATGCAACTACTTTTGGCATGAACAATCATACTTCAAACAAAAAGTAGGAATAGCCATGGGTGCAAAATTTGCACCAGGAGTCGCAAACGCATTCATGGCACAATGGGAGGAAAAGGCAGTATATACAGATACCCCCCCAGAACTGACACTTTATAAAAGATTTATTGATGATGTCGTGATTGTGTGGAATGGAGATAAGCAAAATTTGGAAATGTTTTTAAACAAATTAAACGAGAATGATAGAAACATAAACCTGGTATGGAAAATTGATGACAAAGAAATAAACTTCCTAGATCTAGATATAAGCTTGGAGGGGCAGAAAATAATAACTAAGACACACTTTAAAAATGTAGATGCCAACAGCTACCTCTCAATAGACAGCTGCCACTACAAACCATGGCTCTATAACATTCCCAAAGGCCAGTTTACAAGGCTTAGAAGAAACTGTACCAAAGAAGAAGACTATCGAAACCAAGCACAAATGATGGGAGAGAGATTCAAAACAAAAGGATATGATGGCCATTGGATACAAAATCAAATAAAACACGTGAATCTCATCGAAAGAAAGAAAATGCTTGAAGACTGCCCTAAAAAAAGATTCCAACAAGAAGTACCTAGCATAATACTGGATTTTAATACACAGCACAAGGATGTGGCAAAAGTGATCCAAAAGCATTGGCATATTTTGAAGAACGACAAGGACCTCAAAGAAATACTACCAGAGAAACCTAACATAATATATAAAAGAGCTCCTACTATAAGAGATTTAATAGTCAAATCAGTAATTAACCCTCCCTTAAAACCAGAATATACATTTTTTTCTGGAAAAGGCTTTTACCCCTGTCGCAATTGCTATGCGTGTCGGCATGCAAAGAAATTCCAGGGGAAGCGTCAGGAATTCACAGCCACTAGCACAGGACAAAGGTACAATATTAAAGACTTTATAGGATGCCACACAGAAGGAGTTGTCTATGTGTTACAATGTAGCTGTAATCTACAATATGTGGGCCGAACAAAAAGAGCATTGAAAACACGCATCAAGGAACATGTACAAAACATAAAATCAGGCTTCCCGAAACATAATGTATCCAAACATTTTACATTGGTGCATAACAAAGACCCATCACACCTCCAATTTTGGGGCATAGAAAAATATAAACCGTCTTGGAGAGGGAGTCATCTGGTCCGAGACATCAGTCGCAAAGAATCCAAATGGATACATTCTTTACGCACCTTGGTGCCAGGGGGACTCAATGTCGAGTTCGATTTAAATTGCTTTTTAAACAATTATTAAATCAACATTAGATACAATTTGTAGGATTAACATATATTTTAAAAAACTTTTTTAACATTGTTGTTTTTACAGCTCAATTTTTTATGTGGGATTATATTAACAATTTTAAAATAACCGTTATAACCATATCTTTGATACAAATTATTTTTATAACCATATTTTTAATATAAATTTAGCCCATCATCACGAAAGCAGCTTCCACCGTAGGATAATTAAATAGATCAAAATAAAGCACAGTGGAGATGTAATTATAAATGTATAATAATTGCCTAATGGTCGTATGAATGTTTAATTAATATGTATTTTTTCTTTTTAATATAACTGGTATAGTAACCAGGGCACTCCCACATCTGCTTCATATATCTAAGGAAGCTATTCTAAATATAGCTACAGGGATGGATTAGAGAATTTAATCTCATTAACATGCATGGCTCTTCCCTGTTGTTATAATAAATATCATTAAATAATAATGATTCCTCCTAATAAAGTAGGTAATCCAGCTCGTTTACAACACCAAACGGCAGCAATAACCTCTAATATGAAGGAATACCACCAAAAATATGGCCGCGCACATGAAGGCGTTAAACCCTAGAGGAAGATCCTACCTAAAAACCAACGAAAAATGGCCGCCGAACTTAAATTACATTGACCACAAGTAAAATGGCGGCTTTGCAATTTCCGGTATTAGCACATATAAGCATACAACAGAACAGCCAATCACATCCCCAGATGAAGACACGTGACCGTGTCGTAACGCGTAGGGATTGGCTGGAGCGACACACAGTATCTGAAGCACAAGTGAGAGGGCGCTGAGAACGCCAGACCGTTTTTTTCGTATACTTTGCCTGTTTTAATCATTTTAAATGTAAGAGCAATACCAAATAAATGCTACCCCTTTGATTTTAAAAAGTTAATACACTAGTGGAGCCTCCTTTTTCCTCCCCCCCACCTATTTTATCTCCCCAACATTGAGCGGAGCTGCAGGGAAAGGAACGCTGGAGGAAATATAGCACAGAAAAGAAGCTGTCAGAACACCACTTCCACACAAAGACATACTACTGAATGCCTAATCAATACCTATGCAAGGTGAGAGTTCTGTGAGACCACACTGGGAGACACCCACAGCAGAAAGATCATTTAACACAAAAGAACATTTTAAAAGAACTGTTCACTGAGATTCTTTATCAATTCACCCACTTATATTTTGATTTACTTTTATATCACAAAATCTGCACACAATCACATCTACAAAACGGACTTTTTTATAGAATGTTTTTCATGAACTAATGATTTATTATGTAAGATTGCACATTTTTATTAAGCTAATTTTAGATATCACGCTTGTTTGTATTTGCACGGTTTATTACTAGCAGAACCTAAGAAAGATTATATATTGATACATGAATTTTATCTAAATGTGGATCACCATTGGTTTACTATAGAAGATTATATGAGTATATTATCACCAGATTATGTCACAGACTTATGTATATGCTAGTTACAGGGTGGTGTAATTATTTTAGTCCATGCTGTTTCTCACACCTTCTTATTAATTGCAGCAACCACCTTAGGCCTGGAAAAGGAACCCACCATTCAGCAGGCATTAGAATCTGATTTCTATTACACAAATATTGCGCGAAATTTCATTTAATATTCAAAAAGTATAAATTTTGGCCCAAATTTATGAATAGAAATTACTTATTTGGTAAATTTTACAATAGAAACAAAAAAAAAAGTGTTTGATTTTTTTTTCAAAGTTTTTGCTTTTTTCCCCCGCTTATATCACATAAAATAAAAAACACAGTGGTGTTTAAATACCACCAATAGAAAGCTCTATTTGTGAGAAAAAAAATGATAAAAAAAAATGTTTGGATACAGTGTAGCATAATTGAGTAATTGTCATTCAAAATGTGAGAGCACTGAAAATTGGTCTGGGCAGGAAGGGTGTATAAGTGCCCTGTATTGAAGTGGTTAAACAAACTTCTTTCACGTTGTCATTATGGGGTAGTGTTTGCAGAATTTTGAGGAAGATAATGAATTTAATCCATTTTGGAATAAGGCTGTAACATAACAAAATGTGGAAAAAGTAAAGCGCTGTGAATACTTTCCGGATGCACTGTGTGTGTGTGTATATATATATATATATATATATATATAATATACACACACACATATTATATATATATATATACACACATATACATATATATATATATATGTATATATATATATATATATATATATATATATATATACATATATATATATATATATATATATATATATATACATATATATATATATATATATATATATATACATATATATATATATATATATATATATACATATACACTACCGTTCAAAAGTTTGGGGTCACCCAAACAATTTTGTGTTTTCCATGAAAAGTCACACTTATTCACCACCATACGTTGTGAAATGAATAGAAAATAGAGTCAAGACATTGACAAGGTTAGAAATAATGATTTGTATTTGAAATAACATTGTTTTTACATCAAACTTTGCTTTCATCAAAGAATCCTCCTTTTGCAGCAATTACAGCATTGCACACCTTTGGCATTCTAGCTGTTAATTTATTGAGGTAAGCTGGAGAAATTGCACCCCACGCTTCTAGAAGCAGCTCCCACAAGTTGGATTGGTTGGATGGGCACTTCTGGCGTACCATACGGTCAAGCTGCTCCCACAACAGCTCAATGGGGTTCAGATCTGGTGACTGTGCTGGCCACTCCATTACCGATAGAATACCAGCTGCCTGCTTCTGCTGTAAATAGTTCTTGCACAATTTGGAGGTGTGTTTAGGGTCATTGTCCTGTTGTAGGATGAAATTGGCTCCAATCAAGCGCTGTCCACTGGGTATGGCATGGCGTTGCAAAATGGAGTGATAGCCTTCCTTATTCAGAATCCCTTTTACCCTGTACAAAGCTCCCACCTTACCAGCACCAAAGCAACCCCAGACCATCACATTACCTCCACCATGCTTAACAGATGGCGTCAGGCATTCTTCCAGCATCTTTTCATTTGTTCTGCGTCTCACAAACGTTCTTCTTTGTGATCCAAACACCTCAAACTTGGATTCATCCGTCCACAACACTTTTTTCCAGTCTTCCTCTGTCCAATGTCTGTGTTCTTTTGCCCATCTTAATCTTTTTCTTTTATTGGCCAGTCTCAGATATGGCTTTTTCTTTGCCACTCTGCCCTGAAGCCCAAAATCCTGCAGCCGCCTCTTCACTGTAGATGTTGACACTGGTGTTTTGCGGGTACTATTTAATGAAGATGCCAGTTGGGGACCTGTGAGGCGTCTGTTTCTCAAACTAGAGACTCTAATGTGCTTATCTTCTTGCTTAGTTGTGCAACGCGGCCTCCCACTTCTTTTTCTACTCTGGTTAGAGCCTGTTTGTGCTGTCCTCTGAAGGGAGTAGTACACACCGTTGTAGGAAATCTTCAATTTCTTTGCAATTTCTCGCATGGAATAGCCTTCATTTCTAAGAACAAGAATAGACTGTCGAGTTTCAGATGAAAGTTCTCTTTTTCTGGCCATTTTGAGCGTTTAATTGACCCCACAAATGTGATGCTCCAGAAACTCAATCTGCTCACAGGAAGGTCAGTTTTGTAGCTTCTGGAAGGAGCTAGACTGTTTTTAGATGTGTGAACATGATTGCACAAGGGTTTGCTAATCATCAATTAGCCTTCTGAGCCAATGAGCAAACACATTGTACCATTAGAACACTGGAGTGATAGTTGCTGGAAATGGGCCTCTATACACCTATGTAGATATTGCACCAAAAACTAGACATTTGCAGTTAGAATAGTCATTTACCACATTAGCAATGTATAGAGTATATTTGTTTAAAGTTAGGACTAGTTTAAAGTTAGCTTCATTTAAAAGTACAGTGCTTTTCCTTCAAAAATAAGGACATTTCAATGTGACCCCAAACTTTTGAACGGTAGTGTATATATATACATACATACATGCATACAGTATCTCACAAAAGTGAGTGCACCCCTCACATTTTTGTAAATATTTTATTACATCTTTTCATGTGACAACACTGAGGAAATGACACTTTGCTACAATGTAAAGTAGTGAGTGTACAGCAGTATACCAGTGTAAATTTGCTGCCCCCTCAAAATAACTCAACACACAGCCATTAATATCTAAACCGCTGGCAACAAAAGTGAGTACACCCCTAAGTGAAAACGGCCAAATTTGGCTCAAAGTGCAAATATTTTGTGTGGCCACCATTATTTTCTTGTACAAAAGGTTTTTATTGAAAATATACATCAACAGATAAGTACAAAACGGTGATGGATACATCATGAGTTAACAGGTATAAGACTGCCGGTATCCGGCGGGTGAAACTATTATTCAAAAATTTAAGCCTGGACTCAGGTGGTACAATGCTGAGGCCAGGCGACATACCAAGACATATTCTCATCCCGCGTATTCTGGCGTAGTGGTATGGTATCAGCACATATTAATATGATTGCAAACATACATGAATAACTAAGATTTCTAAACAAGGTGTTGTTGCAATACATAACGTTTCATGAAGAAATAAAAAAAAAAATTAAATAAAAAATAAAAATATAAAATAAAGAGAAAACAAAAAAGAACCAGTGCTAAAATCAGATTAAATTGAATAACCTTAAAGAGGATAAAATACCTCTGAATGTAATAATTTGTGTATTATATTAAATTTCCGGTCCTTGTAGAATTAAGCCTGAGGGCCTGAATAAGGAGAAGGAGAGAGAAATTGAAAGTGGGAAAGGAGGGGGGTAGAAAGGAGAGAAAGGAGGGAAGGACCCTGGGGTGGGGGGAACGGAGGCTTGTTATAGGGAAAGGAGCGTTAGATCAAATCTTGATGGGCGATTGTAAGTCACCCAGTGGCCACCATTATTTTCCAGCACTGCCTTAACCCTCTTGGGCATATAGTTTACCAGAGTTTCACAGTTTGCCACTGGAGTCCTCTTCCACTCCTCCATGACGACATCACGGAGCTTGTGGATGTTAAAGATCTTGCGCTCCTCCACCTTCTGTTTGAGGATGCCCCACAGATGCTCAATACGGTTTAGGTCTGGAGACATGCTTGGCCAGTCCATCACCTTTACCCTCAGCTTCTTTAGCAAGGCAGTGGTTGTCTTGGAGGTTTGTTTGGGGTCGTTATTATGTTGAAATACTGCCCTGCAGCCCAGTCTCCAAAGGGAAGGGATCATGCTCTGCTTCAGTATGTCACAGTACATGTTGGCATTCATGGTTCCCTCAATGAACGATAGCTCCCCAGTGGCAGCAGCACTTATGCAGCCCCAGACCATGACACTCCTACCACCATGCTTGACTGTACGCAAGACACACTTGTCTTTGTACTCCTCACCTGGTTGCCACCACACAAGTTTGAAACCATCTGAACCAAATAAGTTTATCTTGGTCTCATCACACCACAGGACATGGTTCCAGTAATCCATGCCCTTAGTCTGCTTGTCTTCAGCAAACTGTTTGTGGGCTTTAGTGTGCATCATCTTTAGAAGAGGCTTCCTTTTGGGATGACAGCCATGCAGACCAATTTGATGCAGTGTGCGGCGTATGGTCTAAGCACTGACAGGCTGACCCCCCATCTCTTCAACCTCTGCAGCAATGCTGGCAGCACTCATACATCTATTTACCAAAGACAACCTCTGGATATGATGCTGAGCACGTGCACTCAACGTCTTTGGTGGACCATGGCAAGGCCTGTTCTGAGTGGATCCTGTCCTGTTATACTGCTGTATGGTCTTGGTCACCTTGCTGAAGCTCAGTTTCAGGGTTTTGGCAATCTTCTTATAGCCTAGGCCATCTTTATGTAGAGCAACAATTCTTTTTTTCAGATCCTCAGAGAGTTATTTGCCATGAGGTGCCATGTTGAACTTCCAGTGACCAGTATGAGAGAGTAAGAGTGATAACACCAAATTTAACACACCTGCTCCCTTTTCACACCTGAGACCTTGTAACACTAACGAGCCATATGACACCGGGGAGGGAAAATGGCTAATTGGGCCTAATTTGGACATTTTCACTTAGGGGTGTACTCACTTTTGTTGCCAGCGGTTTAGACATCAACGGCTGTGTGTTGAGTTATTTTAAGGGACAGCAAATTTACACTGTTATACAAGCTGTACACTCACTACTTTACATTATAGCAAAGTGTAATTTCTTCAGTGTTGTCACATGAAAAGATATAATAAAATGTTTACAAAAATGTGAAGGGTGTACTCACTTTTGTGAGATACTGTACATACAGTATGTATATATAAAAAACGGGCAGACTTAATGGACCACTGGGTCTTTTTTCTGCTGTCCTTTTTCTATGCTTCTATGTTTATATTGCAGCACCATTTTGGAGATTGTGCACTTGTTTAGGAATGATACTTTCCTGTTTTATTAATGGTGCATGGATATTGATGGACTGCACACATTGATTGTTGGTTTGATGACATTGTTCATTTATAGTTATTGTAATGGGTTTTACATGTGTTATAAAATGTTAAGTGCTTTTTATTATTTATAGTTACACACTAATTATGTTAACTAACAGGGCATGCACAAATACTATTTGTGGGAAGATGATATTTTGATATTTGACATTGATGTGAGCACTGCTTTTGATGGTAAATATTCAGCTCCTACCTATATCTATTAGATGAGGATCCCAGACTGCCCAATAGGAATGCCTAGCTATTGGGTGGGCTCCTGGGGTTGCTTCCTATGGCAAAACATGGTTGCTTTAGCAACTTTAGATGACCTTAGGGTTTCCTGTAAAATAATCTTTATTTCTCTACTGAAAATGCTGCATTATTATTTTTTTAAAAAAAACTTTTTTTCTGTCTTATCTATATGATGATTTAGGTTTCATAGCATGCCTTTATTAAAAGTAATAAACTGAGTTTGTATTGCATGTTGTAAAAACATGCAAGGCAAGGCAGCACTTCATAAAGCTATAAACCTAAAGGTCACCATTATATGAAGGATTACAATGAGAAAAGGGTTCTGCAATTCCTTGTTCAATAACGTTTTGAGAGAAAAAAATGTGCACATAGTATTTTCAGATACATTTCTTGTAAACATTGTTTTTAGCAATAAGCAACATAAATGACACGAGTCATTCAGAAACCATTTGAAGGGTCTATTCTTGGCAGAGGGTAGAATGTAAATACATTGCTAGAACAAGATTTTTCAATCAATTATTAACTAGTAGATACTCATGTTGACATAATTTTGAATTGTCCACATGTTAAATGATCAACTCATCTAATATTAGTATTTCACATACATTTGCTGTGGCGCTGCCCCAAACTCTTCAGATATTGGAAAGCTGTAACCAACATTATATCATCTGTTTATCAAACCACTGTTCCATTACATCCAGTTACTTGCTTACTAGGCGTGGTTGATGGGGAATTTTTTACCCCTCCAATTAATTTGGCGGTATTTAAATTACTGTATATCGCCCACAAGCAGATGGCTATCACTGCATATCCCAAGGATGAAACAGTGGATTGAGCAGGTAAATACTATTCTTATTAAAGAAAAGCTAACGTATCAACATAGAAACACTGCTAATACATTTTTTAAAATATGGCAACCTTGGCTAGACACCCCAGGTTTAGCACCCTCCCAACTAGTCCTCAGTCCTTCTTCAAATGTAATCTCTTAGTTTCTTTTAAACCATTGCTATTCATTCTCACCATAGCACAACATAGCCTGGTCACGGAATTAAAGATCATTCTAATTATCCCCTTTTTTACTGGCCGGCTAATGGAGATAACTGTAGTAATCCCTTGGGTCTTTGTTACGGTAGAATTTCCAGTTTCTTTACCTTCCCTTTTGGAAGGTAGCTAGTTTATCTATATTACCTTTGCTTATTTAGTTATTGTTGAATTGTGTCGGCTAATCGGTTGTCCGCTCATCGTTCGCATGTATGATTGTAAAATCTGGAAAGGGGTACGTTTGTTATAAGTATTCTTTGCTGTGACTGGCATATCTTGGCTTTACGCACCCTGAACCATCCCATGTATAATATACTGTTTCTACTGTATATGCTGATGATATTTTCTGCTGTGCTATTCTTTTTGTACAACTGAACTTGTGACACAAAAAAAACTTTTTTTCTGATTAAAAAGAAGATTAGTATTTCAGCCATGGGTGCATTGCATTTATCTCTATCCTTGGCCTTGTTTATATCCATTTGCCCTTGAATGCTGCTTTATGGCCAGTCATAGGTGGGGGAGTGGACCCCTTTTTTTGCAACAATGTTATATTGGTCAGGCTGCGCACTGACACCTTTCGCAGTCATTGTGCTCAGTGTGCACTTGTACCTTTTAAAGTGGTTGTAAACCCTTTACAACAACTTTATGCTACAGGTAAGCCTATAATAAGGCTTACCTGTAGCTACCCCGGATATCTCCTAAATGCCCTGTCCCCTGCATGTGCCGATGTCATCGGCACATGCGCACTGGGGCAAACTGAAGCAATGGCACGTATGTGCCGTTGCTTCAGTCTGTGTGCCGTTACCGGTGGCTCCTGCGCGCATGCACGGTACTGGCGGCATTGCGGCTCCGGCAATTCACAGCACCGGAGCCGCAATACCCGGAGGTAACCCCCGGGAGAGATGTCGCCAGCCGGAGGGGGAGACGAGGACGGCTGCGGGGGCTTCGATCTAAGGTAAGTAATTCATGATGAGCTAGTCTGCTATGCAGACTAGCTCATTATGCCTTTGTCTTGCAGGGTTTTGTTTTTGTTTTTTTTTACCAGGGTTTACAACCACTTTAAGAAGGGGTGGGCTCCCTTCAGTCCACCTGCCCTCCACCTACTCATCAGAATGCATGTGCTTCCACTGTGAAGTCACTCATCAGTCATAGGAACTACAGATACCAGGGTGCCTTGGCGTGGCCTGTAGCTTACGCATGTATTTGCAAATGTGTGCAGACCAAACCCCTGTTTTTAATGCATACTGTTAGATAGGTTGATTCAGTTGTCTGCGAGCTGGTTGGTAAGTGGGCTTGAAATTTTTCCTTGAATTTATCCTTGGCCTTGTTTATATTTATCTCTTAGATACTGTCATGATATAAGATCACAGCTAGCAAGGACCCACATCATTCCAAGACAGTTGCTCTAGTTGTAGGAGTCTCCAAAACCCATGGTTTTGATTACTAGTTCACTTCAGCCTAGGATATTATTCCTGTGTCAGTTCTATGGCATGGGAATTGGTTAAGAATGAAAGGAAGAAGACCTATAGCCAAGACAAAATTAAGTGAATGCAGTGATATTTCTCTAAGCATGTATCTGGCATTGGTCATTGGTGAAGGTGCTCTTGCGCCTGGCAAGAGCTATGACTACAACCGGCTTCACACTTCTGCGCTGCAGTTTGGCTGCTGCATGGAACTATCCACGGTTTTCGTGCGGTTTCACCGTGGTTTTAGTTGCAGTCCCATAGTCTTTCTAGTAGGTTGTGTGTTTTCTGAAACTGCCCCAAAGATGCAGCATGCGGGACTTTTGGTGTGCTTTTAGAAAACATGCCAAAAACGTGCAACTACATAGAAAATTTATAGGGCCATGGCTAAAACCGTGGGCAAAACATGAATACACCCACACTGTGGCCAAATCGTGGTGCAGCAGTGTAAAACGTTGGGTTGGCTTTAGCTGAAATAAGTTAGTGTTCTGTTAGATTTGTGTGGATGCCCCAGATCTCTTTACTTTTATCAAATAAAGTATCATGGATTACTCTAGCTCTCTCTTCAAATTTGTTCTTATGAGGTGTGCAAGAACCTGAGCTGTTGATTCTGACACCCCTTTTGTGTTTACTGGCATGGAGGTGGAGACACTTTTATATAAAAGAGTATTGTTATGCTTGTGTTTAGGATGTCAAAGTTCAGGGAGCAGCAATGGCTTTGCATTGGTGATTTTTGGCTTGGCACCATATCCACTGCCATGGGCAAAAGATAAAAACAATGGACAAGCTGTGTCCATTCAAGCATCCATTCGGGAACTTTAGCTTTCAGATAGCATATGAATAACAATGATATGGTCTTGTGTGAGAAGCCAACAGCCAAACATTTCTCAATGTTTCTTACTGACCTGCAGCCTCTTGTGACATGACTCTGTGCTGCGTAACCTCTTTGGACAACCTGACCTGCTTTTTTATAAAAGTCATAAATATTTTTACAGCTCTTCATTCCATTCATGTCAGGAAGAAAATTAGAACCATTTCACATATTACCTATGTCTCTTTTGTAATCGGAAATTTACATTTACAACATATTTCACTTGTACCTTTAGGCCCCACCAAAGACAGCTTTTTATGCAATAGAGCCCACTAATTTTGTATAAATCACACTGCTATCAGTTATATGGTACAGCAATCTACCATATAGAGCTGCTTGTACATACCTACAGACTGCAGTCCCTTTCCACTACGTCTGAATGCTGAGCTGCTCTGATTGGCAAAACTCAGACACCTCCTATTAGTGTTGAAACTTGCCAGCTCACTCTGTTCTCCCACACATTTTTATTGGCCTATCACTATGACTTGGTTACCAACATTTCGAAAACATTTCCAGGGACACATTTTTGCTGCCAGTCTGTCAAGCCGTTGTAGGTAGAGAACATATTTTAGTTTGGGGCAGGGCATTCATTTGATATGGGTGCTGTTCTACAGGCATGTCATTAACCTATTGTACAATTTAATTTTAAATTACTTTACAGTATATACAAGAAGACTTATCATAATAAGGACAGAAAGACAGCCAAGGAGGTATTATTCATTAGTAAAATGAATTATGTTTTTGTTTGGCTAGCTACACCTTTAACTTCATATCATTTTTAAGTGCAGCAAACCCAACAGGTATTTTATTGAAAGCTGGCAATTTAAAATAAAGATTTTTAAAATGACAATAATATCATAGCTCCCAACTGTCCCTGATTTCGAGGGACTGTCGCTGATTTGAAACAATGTCCCTCTGTCCCTCTTACCTCCACATTTTTCCCTCATTTTGGTCTGATCTATATAGTTGTATATGTTTTTTATCTTTCAAAAACTGTTTCCCAGTTCTAAACCTTTCATTCAATTTCTAAATTGCTACATTTGTAAATGCCAAAAGCCAGTATAAAGGAATAGTAGTGGTAAAAAATGCATCTGTGAGTTTAAAGAGGAACTGCACTCTGCTCACATAATTTGTAATAAAAACATCTTTGCCATTCTGAAGCTTCCATCCAACCTTTCATATAATTTTATCAATACTGTGATTCTGTACTTGCCAAATATGCTGCAGAAATCTCCCTCCACTAAGTATGGCTGCATCCGTTTTAACTGTGGGCAGCTGAAGCTGCTGCCTGTTTCTCTTCCTGGATTTACACAGACACACACAGAGGCACACCTCCAGCTCTGCAGCCCTACAGCTTTCATTGGCCCTCTTATGATTCATCCATCCTCCCTTCCTGGCAAACTCTCAGTGAGTGAGAGAGAGAGAGCTGTGCATTATGTCATAAGTCTAGGCTAATGACCAAACAAGAAACAGGAAGTGAGCTGTATAAGGTATTTACTGGCAGAAAAAAAATGGTTTACTATCCAAAGTTAAAACAAGGGTAGAAGATTTAATAAATGTAAAGTTGAAAAAATGACTGAAGGTCTTCTTTAATGTATATTTCTCCTTTAAGGGGGTGTGGCAGGGGGTGTGTCCCATGCCTCTATACTTTTGCTAATAGGTGTCCCTCGTTCCCATCTCAAAATGTTGGGAGGTATGATATAATGTTAAAGCTTATTTAAAATTTTAGTGATTGTGTTTACATATACTTTAATATTTAAAAATCGGTAAACTTTAACTATTTTCTAATGGAAGGGAGATGTAACATTCTTAGGATGCAGTCCAAACCTTTTTAGTACAAAAATCTGTTCATTGAAAATGCCTCAGGAGTTATAAGTATTTAGTCCCTTTGATCTATGAATAGCAGTCATATAAAAACCTTATTCCAGTTACAATCCTTGCCAGGCAGATGAATCAATATTTTTCTGAATGCATTTTTTTTACCAAATGATTTCTGAATGATGTAGATGGATCTTTTATTCATCTCTGGATATTAAAAGCTAGATATTTTTTCTTGTGCAATCACTGCTTCATTTTTTTCTTTGAACCAGACATATCACCCAGGAAGGCTTGCATAAAGGTAAAATAAGGTAATCTGCAGGCAAAAGAGAAAAATCTAAACAGAATATTGCTTCCTTTAAAAAGGTTTATTTAGAATGTTTTGCTGGTACAAGTATTGTACACATGTTGACAGGACCATATTTTTATCACTGGAGCCTGTAGGTACAAACCTTTTGGCATGCCTAATAACACCCTTCTGCTAAGGTCACCTCTGTTTACAAAGAACAATTATTGCAATAATGTGTAAATACATTTCTGCGAGATAAGCCTTCCTACAAATGATAGAAATAAACCTGTGTCCATATTAACGGGATCAAAAAACTTCTTTTTTTGACTTTTCAACCTACAGGAATATATCTACTGTAAATAAACAAAAATACCAAGCGCAATAATGTTCTAGTGTGACATATACAATCAAATAAGTGTAAATCAAATGTATGTGAATGCACGTGCAATTAATTAAATAAAAATTGTTAGATTGACAATGATATCAAGCTGCTATCAATTATATAGTGGTCAGAATCCCCTAAAAATTAAAACATATAACATAGATTGATGAGCCAATTAACCTACCTGCATGCCTTTGGAATGTGGGAGGAAACCAACGCTGGCACAGGGAAAACATGCAAACTCCAGGCAGGTAGTGTCGTGGTTGAGATTTTAACTGACAACCCTAGTGCTGTCAGGCAGAAGTGCTAACCACTTAGCCACTGTGCTACACTTTTCTGGTTATATGGCCCTTCTAAAAAGTCCCGCACCTAATTCATTAAATATTATTTTTTGTGTCACAGATTAATAACATGAAACGTACTACCTCTCTCCTTGGGTCCGCTTTATTTTAGGATTGACAACAGTTACTTGCTGTGACCCCTCCTGGTAAAATGTGGTATTTGAAATATAAACAAAAGTTGATAGGGGACGTGGGACTGCCTCCATGCATCAATTTAGAGAGGGGATTTTTTTTTTTCTCGCAAATTACTTTTATTTTTTTTCAGCCTTAGCTAACAGAGTCAGATTGAAACTGAAAATGTAATGCTAGCCATACACCAGTCGAAAAATAATTTGAACTCGTTTTTAAAAAACAAATACACGGTTGCGAGGGCAAACGATATTGCCATCATGTAATGACAGAATTTTGAACGATAAATCATTCAATGGACATAAATGAATCGGTTTCTCATTCGTTTTTTTTTTCTTCTGAGTTACAAATGCGCAGCACCAACAGTTACATTTTTAACGGGTGAGAAACAAATGAAACTTTTCGATTTATCATCCATTCGGCAGAAGTTTTCCAATCTTTGCCTTCAATTTTTTTTACTCAAAAACGTCACAACCGATTTTCTATTTGTGCCCATTAAAGTGTAAATAAATCCCCCTATAGTTTTCAGCCAAGGAAGCTGCCATCTTTTCCTCTGTTTAATCTACAACTGCCATGATGCTGCACATGTGATCAGTTATGACACCAGCCATTAGATGGTTTGACAGTTTTGTTGAGAGCACAACCAATGGGAGTGTTACATTTCCGTCATGTGCCGTAAATGAAACAGTTTTATGGATGGCTTTACTTCCGCTTTAACGGGACGAAAAATAAACAAACTGTCCAAATGACTGATTTTCAAACTATTTTTCGTCTAGTGTATGGGCACCATAAGACTGAAAAGTGATGGCAAACTAATACTGTGCTGTGAATAGAGATTAAGAAAGCAGGTATACCTAAAACTACAGGCAAGATATTTATTTTAAGCCATTTTAAAGAGGAGGTCCAGCTCCCCCCCACGAAAAATTAAAAGTCAGCAGCTACAAATACTGCAGCTGCTGACTTTTTTTTTTTAAATCAAATAGACATTTATTGAGAGATTAGCAGATAAACAAAAAAAGAAAAAAAAAAAAACAGTACTATACATACATTTGTCTACACATAGTTAAAGTGCACCTTCAAGACAAAGACATATCCACACTCATTATCTATATCTCTCTGAGCTGTGCTTTGTGAGATATACCGAAAGGGTACCCCTCCTACACGTAGGGTTGCATAGCAATCAGATGGAGCTGCAACCTGAGCAAAAAAACAAAAAGGGGGGGAGGTGAAACCAGTGAACCTTTCACTATGCCGAAGACCTTCATGGGAGGTAAACCCTCTGGGCGCCATGCTCCCTCCTATCTCCATCATCGTCCTCTTACAGTAACAGACGATTCATAATCAGATCAACCGGAGCCAGACCCGGAACCTCCAGCCATCGTGCCCAAATCTTTTCAAATTTTTTCACACTCCCTCTATGTTGGTATATGCATTTCTCTAATCTGATATTGTCGCCCATGTGATTCTGCCATTCCCTCACCGTGGGGGGTTCCTCTGACTTCCAGTGTAGGAGAATAAGTCCCTGGCTATCCCCAGTCTAGAGGGATACTCCTCTGGGATATTGTCAATTATTCCCAGCAAGCATAGTTTAGGGTGTGCAGCAAGCTGTACTTGAAATACACAATTAATAGTGTCCAAGACCTCCTTACAGTAAACATGCAGTTTGGGACACTGCCACAACATGTGGATCAGGTCACCATGGTCCCTCTTGCATCTAGTACAGGAAGGATCCTCTCGTACCCCCATTCTTACCAGTTTAGCCAGTGTGTAGTGTACTCGCAGCAATATATACAGCTGAGATAACCTTTGGGCATTGAGAGAACACAGGGGAACTGCTAAAAGAGCCTCTTCCCATTGGTCCTCCTCAAATGCTCCGACGTCCCTCTCCCACTTTGATATAATGAATGTAGTTTGGTCAGAAAGGAATTTGCTGAGGAGCATGGAGTAACTACATGATATGAAACCTTTAAACAAGGTTACTTCCCTCATGTAATTAAAGATCGGCGTGGGCAGGGCTTTTTTTCAGCGGGAACGTGGGGGAACGCAGTTCCGGCACCTCCAGCACTGAATGTATGTAATAGCATGGGATGTGGGGTGTGCTGGAGGGTCTATTGATGTTGGCTGCTAGGGGATCTATTGTCACTGGTGGGGATCTGATTTTGTGTGAGGGTCTATTGTTGCTGATGGGGAATCTATTGTTGCTGGGGGGGCTTATGTTGCTGGAAGGGATCTACTATTGAGGGAGAGGTCTATTTTTACTGGCTGCTGCAGGATCTATTGATGCTGGCTGCTGGGAGATCTGTTATTGCTGCTGGGGGGTCTAATGTTGCTTGGGTGGACATTTTGTTACTGGGTGTGATATTTTGTTGTGGTTGGTTCACTGTTGCTACAGGGAATCTATTGTTGTTGGGGCGGAGTCCATTGTTGCTAGGGGAGTCTATTGTTGTGTGGGGATCTATTGCTGGGATTCTATTCCTGGCTGCAGGGGATCTATTTTACTCCTTTTCTTTTTATCATAAAAATGTTCCATACAAATGATTTAGCACCACAAAATGATACTTGGTTCTGTATTCTCTAAAAGGGGCAGTACTGGTAGGTGGGTAGGGGGTGGAATCAAGGGACGGTGGTCAGAGGTGGGTAGGGACAGAGACAAGGGGTGACTCAGACGGGGTAGTTCCTGCACCTATTCTCCAAGAAAAAAAGCCCTGGGCGTGGGACTCTGTATCCAGTCATCTCCATCCGATTGGGCCCTGACTGCATGTTGAAGTTGGAATTAATAGAACTGCATAGAGGCCGGGAGCTGAAATTCTGCTTGCGCTGTGAAAGGGTGTAGTTTGCCATCTCTAAATATTTGTGACAAATATGCTATCTGTATTGAAGCCATCTAGTGCCATATTGTAATTTTTCCAACTCCAGGTATCGTTGGTTTCCCCAAATAGGGCTATACTTAGTAAAACCTTCCACTTGTTGCAACACTCTAGCTTTGTTCCATACTTTCTGCATAAGGTTATAGGTGGGATACAACTTATTTGACTTGGCAAACCTTATCGCCTCCAGGCCCTCCTCCACCCCCCCCCCTGTTGCAGACCGGAATAGGTGCGCCACCGAGTCCACCAGGTTTAACTCCAGATTGCTATGGGGACTCAGCACTCTCGCAATATGTTGTAGTTAGGAGGCCAAATAATACAGCCATGGATTTGGGAGAGCAAGCCCTCCTGCCTCCTTCGGGCGCTGAAGCTGTTCTAACTTTACCCTCGCTGTTAAATTAAGCCAGATAAGTGACCTGAACAATGAGTTAATGACTCTGAACTGTTTTAGGGGGACAACCATGGGGGAGTTGTGTAATATATATAGGAGCTGTGGCATTAAGATCATTTTGATCAAATTTATTTTACCCACAGGGGACATTTTAAGTTTGGACCACACCTTCACCCGGTCTCTGCAGCGATTCAGTAATGGGGACAAATTTGAAGTAATATACTCTAAAGGGTTAGGTGTAACCTGACGCCGTATCACCCAGAAGGAGCATTGTGTCATCAGCATAAAGCATGCATTTTTCTTGCTGTTCCCCATACTGGAAACCTCTAATATTCGCGTGGGCACGGATTCGGGCGGCCAGTGGTTCTATGGCCAGTGCGAACAATAAGGGGGGCAAAGGACAGCCCTGTCTGGTGCCCCTAAAGAGGTCGAAATATTGAGACACCCTTCCTGACTCTCTGATGGCTGCTTTCGGGGAGCTGTACAATAACTGTACCCAAGCTATATAATTCGCTATATAATTCGCACCAAAACCCAAATTTATGCAGGATGGCCCATAAGTAAGACCATTCAATGCTGTCAAAGGAAGGCCTTGTGTGCGTCAAGGGAGAGCAGAGCCCTGTCCCCCATGTTATCAGATAAAGATCGCATATAGACAAATAATCTGCGCAGATTAATCGCTGTGGATTTCTGAAGCATAAACCCAGCCTGGTCTGAGTGTATTATGGATGAGATAGCCTTGTTCAGCTGCAGGGCCAGAACTTTAGCCAGTATTTTCACATCTGACTGCAAAAGAGATATTGGCCTATAAGAGTCCGGATCTAAGGGATCCTTGCCAGGCTTCAGTAGTAGGACTATGATGACTTTGGACATCGACGGGGGAAGGCACCCAGTTGCCTTGGCTTCATTAAACACCCCCAACAATCTAGGCAATAATTGTTCCCAAAATTGCTTATACTGGAGGGGCATCCAGTTGTCATCAGTGTAATTCTGCCGTTGGCGATATACAGTATCTCACAAAAGTGATTACACCCCTCACATTTTTGTAAATGTTTTATTGTATCTTTTTATATGACAACACTGAAGAATTGACACTTTGCTACAATGTAAAGTAGTGAGTGTACAGCTTGTAAAACAGTGTAAATTTGCTGTCCCCTCAAAATAACTCAACACACAGCCATTAATATCTAAACTGCTGGCAAGAAAATTGAGTACACCCCTAAGGGAAAATGTCCAAATTGTGCCCAATTAGCCATTTTCCCTCCCTGGTGTCATGTGACTCGTTAGTGTTACAAGGTCTCAGGTGTGAATGGGGAGCAGGTGTGTTAAATTAGGTGTTATCGCTCTCACTCTCTCATACTGGTCACTGGCTCACTGGAAGTTCAACATGGCACCTCATGGCAAAGAACTCTCTGAAGATCTGAAAAAAAGAATTGTTGCTCTGCATAAAGATGTCCTAGGCTATAAGAAGATTGCCAAGACCCTCAAAATGAGCTGCAGCATGGTGGCCAAGACAATACAGCGGTTTAACAGGACAGGTTCCACTCAGAACAGGCCTCGCCATGGTCGACCAAAGAAGTTGAGTGCACATGCACAGCATCATATCCAGAGGTTGTCTTTGGGAAATAGACGCATGAGTGCTGCCAGCATTGCTGCAGAGGTTGAAGGGGTGGGGAGTCAGCCTGTCAGTGCTCAGACCATACGCCGCACACTGCATCAAACTGGTCTGCATGGTTGTTGTCCCAGAAGGAAGCCTCTTCTGAAGATGAGCAGAAGAAAGCCCGCAAACAGTTTGCTGAAGACAAGCAGACTAAGGACACGGATTACTGGAACCATGTCCTGTGGTCTGATGAGACCAAGATAAACTTATTTGGTTTAGATGATGTCACGCGTGTGTGGCGGCAACCAGGTGAGGAGTACAAAGACAAGTGTGTCTTGCCTACAGTCAAGCATGGTGGTGGGAGTGTCATGGTCTGGGGCTGCATGAGTGCTGCTGGTACTGGGGAGCTACAGTTCATTGAGGAAACCATGAATGCCAACATGTACTGTGACATACTGAAGCAGAGTATGATCCCCTCCCTGCGGAGACTGGGCCGCAGGGCAGTATGCCAACATGATAACGACCCCAAACACACCTCCAAGATGACCACTGCCTTGCTAAAGAAGCTGATGTAGGACTGGCCAAGCTTGTCTCCAGACCTAAACCCTATTGAGCATCTGTGGGCATCCTCAAACAGAAGATGGAGGAGCGCAAGATCTCTAACATCCACCAGCTCTGTGATGTCGTCATGGAGGAGTGGACGAGGACTCCAGTGGCAAAATGTAAAGCTCAGGTGAACTCCATACCTAGGAGGGTTAAGGCAGTGCTGGAAAATAATAGTGGCCACACAAAATATTGACACTTTGGGCCCAATTTGTAAATTTTCTTAGGGGTGTGCTCACTTTTGTTGCCAGTGGTTTAGACATTAATGGCTGTGTGTTGAGTTATTTTGAGGGGACAGCAAATTTACGCTGTCATACAGGCTGTACACTCATTACTTTACATTGTAGCAAAGTGTCATTTCTTCGGTGTTCTCACATCAAAAGATATAATAAAATATTTACAAACATGTGGGGGGTGTACTCACTTTTGTGAGATACTGTAGATCAGAGTAGTATGAACTAAGAGTCATCATAATAGTATCCGGGGAGTTAGTAAGTCTGCCATCTAGCGCTCGCAGAGCACCAATGGACGGCGATGTTTGTTGAGCTTGGGAGAATTTTGCTAATAGGCGACCAGTAGGCTCACCCTCCTCATAGAAGGCCAGTTTGCTGAAGAAGCGTTTATGCTCAGCCGCGGAAAAGGGGATTCGGCTCAGGGCATCCTGGGCAGATACCCAAGAATCCCTATGCTCTTTGGTGGGGTCAGCAACAAACTTGGCCTCCAGGTCAAGTACTAACTTCTCTACCCCCTCCCTATGTGCACTCAACTGTCTTTTAAATGCATTGATTTCTGTAATGAACAGCCCTCTCAGGAATGCCTTGAATGTCTCCCAGGTCATTCCTGCATCTGGGTGTCCCACCTGGTCTCCCCAAAAATCAGCAATTTTTTGGATTATCTGGGCCAGAGCCGACAAAAGGTCAAGCCAAAAGGCATTCACTGCTGACTTTTAATATATGGACACTTACCTGTCCAGGAAGCCTGTGATCTCGGCACCACAGCCGATCTTTGGATTGGCTGCCGGGTGCAGCGGCCGCCATTGCCGGTAAGGTAACTCGGCAGTGAAGCCTTTCGGCTTCACAGCTAGGTCCCTACTGCGCATGCGCAAAGCGTGCTGCACTTTCTAATTGGTCCGGTGTTGATGGAGGGAGGAGGGAGCCGAACTTCCGAGAGACAGGGCCGTGGCCGCGTTTACTGTAAATGGGGACAGGTACCTGTCAAAAACAGGTATCTGTTCCCCCCTCCCCCCTGAAAGGTGCCAAATGTGGCACCGGAGGGGTGAGGAGACGCCTGAGCAGAAATTCCACTTTTGAGTGGAACTCCGCTTTAAGTACAATAATGCAATTGGCATAGACACAAATAATTAAATATTTAAATGAAGAAATTCATGTAACAATGAATTATTAACAATGGGTTTGTAAAATACTTGTTGAAGCATCATCAAGGGCTGGATACACCTGCTTTCTAGCCAGGAGATTGCAGTAATGGTCTTCTAGTCTTCTTACAAGTATATTCTGTTTGATAAACTTTATGGGAGATAAAAATAGAAACCTGATAGAATATGCATGAAATATATAAGGATGAATAGATATGATATACTCATAAAGTGACTCCACTACCACTGTCCTCAGGTTTACAATGAAACAATATATAACTATTAAATAGAGGGCTAGTAGATCCTCATCAGGCCAAGAGAGGCATTTCAGGCACCTACTAGAAGACTGTAATGAGTATTTGTGAGGCTGCTCAGCAATAACCACATCAACTCTACATAAAAGCTAAAGTTTGGTGAAATTAAACAAACAAAAAAAAAAACATCATCAGGCTGGCACTTACCATGAATGAAGAGTGCAGCATGCCATTCAGAGAAGCCATACCACCAGTTCCGACAATAAAAAAAGTTCTGTGATTAAAGGAGGCAGATCTTTTATGTATATGCCCATCCACCATTCATAGAACTCTTTACATTCATAGTATGGCTTTTATGAATGGTGCATAGGTGCAGAATTGGTGGGCAAAGTTGGCACTTAAGAAGTGCCTGCCACAGGTGCAGTCTGTTATATTAACCCCTGCAGCACTGGAATATCACTGCTGCAAGGGTAACTGGGGGCAGAGGACTTCAGATTTTAGCAAGCACAGCAGCTTACAACTCATGGGACACTCTTCATTTATCAAAAGTACTGTCCCTGATCCTGTTAAAAAAAAAAAAAATCACAAAACTATTTGTAGTGGAGCCCCTCTATACCCACCTTGTTCAGCAGTGTATGCAGGCCCCTGCCACTTACACCCCCCCCCCCCACCATTCTGTGGCTCCCACAATCCCCAGGTCTTCTGAACAAGCCCAGGGAATATAATTTCTACATTTTGTCACCCTCAGGTGCTTAGAGGGTCCACACTTGATGGAACAGCAGTGACTGGGCACATCAGCTATCAGCAGGAGCTGGGTCCTCCATGGTGGCTGCTGAAGTGTGGGCAGGTGGCTAAGAACAAAAGAGAATGCAGCTTCTACTTAAAGCGGATCCCCCCCCCACCTTTTTTTTAACCACTGCTTACCTAGTTGTGGGTCCTACACAGATAAGGTACTCACCCGCCTAGTGGATCCAGCATTGTCCTGCTGAAATCTGCTTCTTTTTTGCCCTACCTGCTTGGTTCTGCACCGCCATATTCCTTGGGGATGTCATCGAGAAGCTGCCGGCTCTGACTATTACACACTTCATGTCCTAGGATGACAACACTGCTCTTTCATAGATACAGTTTGGGTGAGTGCATTTTCACTTTTTTGGGACTGCAGAGCACCTTCCTTTCTCCACATCTTCATCAGATAAGTGAAGTGATTTGTAATCCACAGAGATAGCTGGGAAGAATACAACTGATAAGAGTGCAGCAGAGGCAGAGTGCCCGTAAGGCGTCAGCTCCCAAGGTCTCTGAAAAGATCAGAAAAAAGGACATAAAAGGGGTTTATTGTTAGGGATTAAATGTAGTTTAAAAACTTGCTGTTTTGCTGTACAAATTTATTTTTCACTATGCCTGGCAAACATTTGTCATGCATACAAATGGGAACTGATGTCTGATGCAGGTAAATATTCAGGCAGTGGAGGCAGCACATCTTGTGCCATTAAGGTACAAGAATCCAAAAGTGACAGCTTGAAGGAGATATTTACTATGCTCAGTTTATTTATTTTATTTTCATTAAGGGTCCACGAGTGTAAAATGGACACTGCTTGTTACTAGTACTGAATGTGACACTAAACTCTGGTTTAAAAAAATTGTATTGAAAGCATATTGTTAACTCCACAAGGTACCTTCTATTATTCTCTCAGCTGCCTCCAAATCTCCAAAATCCTTTTTTATTTATTTTTTGATGCTGTGATCTGACTTTCTTTTAGATGGTCCCACTGTTTGTAGTAACATAGCCACACTTTCTTGCTTCCTCTCCAGATGGGCTGTGGACTATAGGTTATGGGATTTGTACTGTGCACTGAGCAGTACACATGACCACAACTTATGTACACTGCTCGTTTCTAACAAAAGGATGTGAGGGAGAAAAGGAGAGGTTCGGTAGCTTAAGGAGGATGATACAAGGAGGAAGAAAAACCCACTAAGATACAATTTATTGAAACATAAATTGAAAGGGCCATTAAAGTGGTAGTAAACTGCAAAAAAACCCCAAAAAGCTTCTCATTGCAAATTAATGTCATAATGTGCTAGTATGCATTGCAGAAAGACTTGCCTGAAAGCAAAGCCATCCAGCAGTACGCTGTTACCACTGACAAGGCTTCCATCTTCCTTCAAGGTTCGCGAGCTGCGCCCATTTGCGCACAGGAGTCATGTGTGTGGCACGCCACCTATTCAGAGTGCAGTGTGCAATGCGCCAATGACAATACCAGAGCTGCTAAAGTAAATATCTCCTAAACAATGCACACTTAGGAGATATTTACTGTACCTACAGGTAAGCCTTATTATAAGCCTCCATTCCCAGTCGAAGTCTCCTAAGAGGAAACGCATTGGCTCGGAGCTAGCAACACGGTGTCCATCTGTGCCAACCGCTCTGCAGGTGGTCCAGCACAATTTTATGATTCATTGTTCTAGCTCAATTTTTGGATGAGCTATCCAAGCCTGATTCCGTGCTTTGAAGCTGGCTGCTGATCAGCCTACAGGGAGGATCCACACAGGTTCATGCGATCTCTTGGTCTTTCCAGGAGCTACTCAAGCCTGATTCTATGCGTTAAAATCCTCACCTATAGGGAGGATTCATACAAGCTCATATGATCTCTTGGTGGGGTCATTCTTTCTCTTAAGCAGTTCACCCTATATCAGTGATGGCGAACCTTGGCACTCCAGGTGTTTTGGAACTACATTTCCCATGATGCTCATGCACTTTTCAGTGTTGTTGAGCATCATGGGAAATGTAGTTCCAAAACATCTGGGGTGCCAAGGTTTGCCATCACTGCCCTATATGTTCAGCACGGTGGTGATATCTCTTTAATGTGGGATTAGTGGATTACCAGTACAATCAATCATTTGGAAACGCATATGGGAAGCTGCATTCACAGAATTTTTTATTACACCTTGTTTTTTCTATTTATTTTTGTAAACATATTATATTGTGAAACATTGTTTTCATTTTTCATGTACAGTCAGGTCCATAAATATTGGGACATCAAAACAATTCTAATCTTTTTGGCTCTATACACCACCGCAATGGATTTGAAATGAAACGAACAAGATGTGCTTTAACTGCAGACTTTCAGCTTTAATTTGAGGGTATTTACATTCAAATCAGGTGAACAGTGTAGGAATTACAACTGATTGTATATGTGCCTCCCACTTTTTAAGGGACCAAAAGTAATGGGACAGATTAACAATCATCCATCAAACGTTCACTTTTTAATACTTGTTTGCAAAACCTTTGCAATCAATTACAGCCTGAAGTCTGGAAGGCATAGACATCACCAGACGCTGGGTTTCATCCCTGGTGATGCTCTGCCAGGCCACTACTGCAACTGTCTTCAGTTCCTGCTTGTTCTTGGGGCATTTTCCCTTCAGTTTTGTCTTCAGCAAGTGAAATGCATGCTCAATCGGATTCAGGTCAGGTGATTGACTTGGCCATTGCATAACATTCCACTTCTTTCCCTTAAAAAACTCTTTGGTTGCTTTCGCAGTATGCTTCGAGTCATTGTCCATCTGCACTGTGAAGCACCATCCAATGAGTTCTGAAGCATTTTGCTGAATATGAGCAGATAATATTGCCCGAAACACTTCAGAATTCATCCTGCTGCTTTTGTCAACAGTCACATCATCAATAAATACAAGAGAACCAGTTCCATTGGCAGCCATGCATGCCCATGCCATGACACTACCACCACCATGCTTCACTGATGAGGTGGTATGCTTTGAATCATGAGCAGTTCCTTTCCTTCTCCATACTCTTCTCTTCCCATCACTCTGGTACAAGTTGATCTTTGTCTCATCTGTCCATAGGATGTTGTTCCAGAACTGTGAAGGCTTTTTTAGATGTTGTTTGGCAAACTCTAATCTGGCCTTCCTGTTTTTGAGGCTCACCAATGGTTTACATCTTGTGGTGAACCTTCTGTATTCACTCTGGTGAAGTCTTCTCTTGATTGTTGTCTTTACACACATACACCTACCTCCTGGAGAGTGTTCTTGATCTGGCCAACTGTTGTGAAGGGTGTTTTCTTCACCAGGGAAAGAATTCTTCATTCATCCACCACAGTTGTTTTCCGTTGTCTTCCGGGTCTCTTGGTGTTGCTGAGGTCACCGGTGCGTTCTTTCTTTTTAACCACTTGCTTACTGGGTACTTAAACCCCCTCCTATCCAGACCAATTTTCAGCTTTCAGCCCTGACGCACTTTGAATGACAATTGCGCGGTCATACAACACTGTACCCAAATGAAATTTTTATCATTTATTTCCCCACAAATAGAGCTTTCTTTTGGTGGTATTTGATCACCTTTGTGGTTTTTATTGTTTGTTAAAAAAATGTAAAAAGACCGAATTAAAAAAAAAAATTTAAATTTTTTTTATATTTTGTTATAAAATTTTAAAAAAGGTAATTTTTCTCCTTCATTGATGTACGCTGATGAGGCAGCACTGATGGGCACCGATAGGTGGCAGTGATGGGCACTGATGGGTGGCAGTGATGGGCACTGATGGGTGGCAATAATGGGCACTGATCTGTTATATTGATAGTCAGCACTGCTAGGTGGCACTGGTTGGCACCACTGATGGGCATTGATAGGTGGCACTTGTAGGCACTGATAGGTGGCACTCATGGGCATTGATAGGTGGCACTGGTGGGCACTGTGGGCACTGTTAGGTGGCAATGGCAGGTGGCACGAGCAGGGGGTACTGGTGGAACATATGAGGCATTATTGCCTCTTGCTCTTCAGGACCGATGTCCCTTGCTGATGAGCCGGTGATCGTCTTTTTTTTCTCCTCGCGCTTTCAGTGCGAGGAGAAAAAAAAACGATCAGAGCTTTTGTTTTGATCATGTGATCAGCTGTCAGCGGCCCCTTACTCGGATCAGTGATCACCCGAGTCTCAGTGACTCGGTGATCACAGCGCGCTACACGCGCGCAGGGTGCATGCACAGGGGAGGCCGTCATATGACGGCCTCCCGGGAATTCAGGTGGATGTCAAGTGGTTAAGGATGTTCCAAACAGTTGATTTGGCTACACCTAATGTTTTTGCTATCTCTCTGATGGGTTTGTTATGTTTTTTCAGCCTATTGATGGCTTGCTTCACTGATAGTGACAGCTCTTTGGATCTCATATTGAGAGTTGACAGCAACAGATTCCAAATGCAAATAACACACTTAAAATAAACTCTGGACCTTTTATCTGATCCTTTTAAATGGGATAATGAGGGTGTTTTGGGGTGTAATTTTTGGCATGTACATGCTATTTGTTAGAAATACTGCATAAATGGACAACTTTGTGTAAAAAAAAATGCATTTTCATTTTCTTTACACATTTTCCAAAAACTTGTAGAAAAAAATGACATGTTCAAAAGACTCATTATGCCTCATAAATTATACGTTGGGTTGTTTTCTTTCCAAAATGGGGTCATTTTTTGGGGTGTTTCCATTGTCCTGGTGCTTCAGGGCCTTCAACAGTGTAAGAGGTAGTTGTGACAGACCTAGCCGGGACAGAGGCTTTTGGAAAGGACTGAATGCAAGCCTCTTGCCTTTTGATTATGGGCCCTGGATTTTAAGGGAACAATACTCTTTGTGAGATGTATGAGAAATCCAGTCTGATCTGTACTAATCAGACTCAATCTTGTATATATGTATATATTGTATGTTGTCTCATTCTGTTGTGGACTCTTTGCTGTGATCATTTGGGAAGTGTATTTCTATGAAGGGAGGGGGGATTCCTCCAGCAGCCCCCTGCTGATAAGACTGTTTACTGAGGAGAAGTTTGAACACACCTGACCTTTGGGTCCATTGTCTTTGGACAGTTTAACCCGCCCTCTTTTCCAAGGGTAGGGGGGAAAAGTCTCTGAGTTATTTTATCTGTTGTGTCCATGTTTGATAATAAAACAGTCCATGTTAGCAGTGAAACAAGTTTCGTCTTGTTTTGTGCTTATGAGCGGTTGGAATATCTGATATCTATATCAAGACTGGGAGGAAGTGGTATACTGACGGAAGCACTCAAGTGGAGTGTGGGACGTTCCGTGACAGTAGTCAAGAAATTATATGTGTAATTTATGCTCCAAGAACGCCTGACAGTGCTCCTTGCATGTTGGGCCTCTGTATGTGGCATGGTGTGTAAAAGTCTTACATATGTGGTATTGCCGTACTCAGGAGGAGTAGCAGAATGTGTTTTGGGGTGTAATTTGTGCTATGCATTTGCTGTGTGTGAGAAATAACCTAATAACATAACAATTTTGTGAAAGAAAAAAAAGAAGAAAAAAGCTGCATAGTTACCCATTAAGGAAGAAACGGTTAATTTTTAAATGGTAACTGGATTTGCAGTAGTGAAGTGACTTTCCCATCACCTATCTTTTGTTTGATATTTTTTTATGGTATTGTTATTATACAAGATTCATCTTGTGCCAACAGTTTGCACATAGCTTTACAAAAAAGGGAAGCAGTACAGTTACAACACAATTCAATACAAGAGGATTAGGAGGGTCCTGATTGTGAGAGCAGTGCAATAGGCAACTGAAGTCTGTGACATCATCATAACCTTGAAACTTAGTAGATAGCTTCGATCAATAGACTGTTTAACAGGTAAAATTTACTAATCATTTGACCAATCAGATTTTATTTTGTGGTAGTCAGTAAGTATACTTAGTGTATTAGTAAAGGATGAATTCTGGTTAGTCCATGTGGGTTACTGTACTTGGCTTTATAAATATGCCAATGTAAATGTTCTAAGGAGGTGTATATAACATTATGCAATTTTGTTGTACAACCTCCTAAGGTTTTTTTTTTAGACATTTCTTTATTTGCAGAACTCAATTAAACTTTAGTAGACTGCAGACTTTAAAATAAGTCAGAAATCTTGCCAATTAATCTCTCCTTCTCCATGCGACCACTACAATCTTCTCCACCCTTTGTGTGTGTAAAACACTCAATGTGCTTTAGAAGTCATTACTGTTGTCTCAGTAAAGTTTTATATACTGTATTGTTCTATATCTGTTTATTTCTCCTATTCTTTGATTTTTTTGGCAGTGCTTTATCGATCAGCAAGGGTAGGTTTCTGTGACCGATCTCTGACGACCCCTACTTTTTCAATCTACTGGTATGACCACCTTGTGTGAAGCAAAACCAGTTGTTTGAACCTCATACAATTCTTTAGACACACAAAATGGATATGTTGAATATTGGAATCTAATGATGCTACCTACTACCCAATTCAACCTTATATTGAGACTTTTGTATACCACGTTCGAACTGTGTTTTTTTACTCATGGTCTATAACTTGTCTTTTATATATATATATTTTTTTTGTTCAGCCGGCCCAGGTGACGTAATCCATGGCGTCGCGGATTGGTTGATTACAGGTGGTACGTGTATACGAATGGACGCTGTATGCAGCGTCCCTAGATGTTATCACTTCACGTGATTGTCTTGGCAGTATCGGCTGGCCAGGGTATGGTTCTCTCTGCTAGGTATACTGTACTCTTTTACTATCTTTCAAGGTTACTTGTGCTCTTGTTAGTTGCACATTAGTTTTTGAGTCAAACTTTTTCTTTCCTTCAGATAACCTAGAGCTTTATCATTGATCGGGGACTATCTTGTTAGCACCTTATGCTTTTCTGCCTGTCATTACTACCTTGTGTGAAGGCTATGGGATGGACTCCCTTGGTTATTATATGGATATATTGTGACTCCCCATTCATATATGCTATATGCTTTTCAGATAGGTAAGTTATCTTCCTTGATTTCATTGATAATGCTAACTAGTTTAAATTGCTGTTATACAGTAATTTGTTTCATTGGCATGTTGATTCTTTATAGATCTGTATACCAGTATTTACATTGTGCAGGGTGTTACCTGATCTCTGAGCAGCTGTCCTGCCTATGTCCTTGATTGTAATTGCATTGCTGACTATACAGTAAGTCTACTCTTGGCATAACTTTTTCCAACAATATGTGTAGATTATTTATTAGCTGATATATACTATCTAATTGCAATGTATTGTCTTTACAAACCCTCTCTGAGTGCTTGACTCTTTGCTACTATTGGTTGGAACCAATTCTATATGTTTTGTTTTTTTATCTTAGTTTTATATATATGTATATCCACAATGCCATCTTATTAGTACTATGTTATACGCGCCCCCATAGTTGTTGGTTTGCTTGGATTGGGTACTCACTTAGTGGCAATAATAGGAGTGGACAATTAGAATGTTTTATACTTTGCTTTCAACATTTTCGTGTATATGTGATAAAGTTATCCATGTTCTATTTATATTTTGCTTATGTGTTTTTTTCTTTTTACATATAATAGCTGCCTAAGCTCCTGAAGAAGCGCTTGGCATGCAACATGTAGAGCCAAAGCAAGTCACAACACATCTCTACATCATAACCAGGACTCTGGAATCAACTAATATTATAGCTATTCTTCTTCTATGAAGTGCATAAGGTTGATGGTAGAGCTGGATTACTTTTATTATGGGCATCACTATTAGCGTGAATTTTAAATCGTTTTGTTTCATGTAATTTTTTTTATTTTTTTATAGTAAAAAATATTATTTAATATGTGTACTGTAGTGCCTACAAAGTCCAAATTCTATATAATTTGTAGACTATGCTAGAGGATGGAAGCAAACCATGATGGTAGGGAAAAAATCATCTGACAATTCCAGAAGTGTTGAATGCTGAAGACTTTGTCAAATGCTGCAGTGCTGGAAAGCATGGGAATCCAGTAGACTCTGGCTGCCAGAAAGAGGGGTATATCAGCTTGCCTATTACAGAAAACAGCTATATCAGTTGACAGGGTTGTGTTAAAGCACCTTTATGGACAACGATTGCTGAAACATGAATGAAAGTTGACTGAATCTTGGAATCATTACATTTTTGCTCATTATTTCCCAGTTGACTGTTTACACATTCTTTGCATCTACTGAAAAGTTATTCTTTTTATGGCTAGCATTGCATGCAAAACCTTTTACAAGATACTTCTGTTGAAACCTTTTAAAAAATATAGTATCCCTGTTAAAATCTTCCTAAAAAATCATGTTCACATTTAATTGGGCAATTATTATGGTAATAAATAGACTGCAATTAAATGTTTCCTCTATTTGTACAAGACCATTATGGGATTGATAACTTACATTCCTTCAGCTATTTGCAACTCTAAATTTAAAGTAGTGGCCTCAAATTTCATAAAATATGACAGACATAATAAATCATTTAGAACTTTTTTTATAATTTTAATCATTTTAAAACATTTTATAGGTGTATGTATTTTTTAATTAAGACAAATTGAACATGTACTTTGCCCATACTTGGCAAAGAAACAGGTTTGCTGTATGAGTGTAAGCAGCTTATAGTTAATGCCTATAGTTAACTTACCCACGTTTCACCGCTACCCCATCTGGTGTCAGAGGCCAGAGAAATAGCAGGTACTTCCGGGTGTGGAGGAAGCATATGACATGAAATCGAGGATTTTGGGGCACTCTGACAGTTGATTAAGGAAAGGGGAAGATAAGTCAATTAAGCTGACAATGCTTTCTGTAAAAACAGCCTGTTACATTGCCCAGTAGACATGTGCATTAGTTTTCGTCCGAATGCATTTTCGTCCGAATTACAGGTATTTTCGTTACCGTTTTAACAAACGATAACGATAGTGCAGAATCCGAAAAACGAAAGATCCGACATAAACAAGTGCTTTATTTTCGTTTTCGTTGCTACAACAGTTCGATATAGATAGAAGATTCGACATGACGCTGACAAATAACAATCTGTGTCCATCAAACCTGTGATCGAATGTGCCTAACCTTAACTTTATTAGTCCAAGATTATTCTACATAGAGAGAAAAGATTCAACATAGAGAGAAAAGATTCGACATAGAGAGAAAAGATTCGACGTAGGGGAGAAAAGATTCGATGTAGGGGAGAAAAGATCACTGCTGGAATTGGGTGGGGGAAGTAAAATAAAAATAATGATGATGATGAATGTTATTGGCTGATTGTAAGCAAAGAGGAGGAGCAGTAAAATAGCTAGAACTAAGTACACACGTACTTTGGCTTATGGTGTCTGTTGAAAGTTCTAAGAAGATTCGACGGAGCAGGTAAACTATACGGCGTCGTACAGTTTAGCTGCCCCCATCGAATCTTCTTTGAACATTCGACAGACACCATAAGCCTTCAATGACAGATTCGACCTTAATTTGGATTTTCAGACGAATGCAATTTTTAACGAAAAACGAAATAAATAAAAACAAATTTCGGGAGTAACTAAATAAATTTATTTTTCGGACAAAAACGAAATTCCGAAACGAAATATTTCAGTGTGCACATGTCTGCATTTATTTGTCTGCAGCAAAGACACATCTTCAAGAGAACCAGCAGCTATAACAAAAATTAATAACTAAAGTGTGGTCTGGTAACTTCCAAATAGAGATGTCTATAGATGTCACATGACGGCTTTCAGCCTTATTGAAAAACAGTCATAATGTCTATAGGTGCTTCATGTAGCAAGAAAAAAAGGATCTGATCACTCTTGGTGAGAAAAATCTACCGATTGCATTGAGTTTTCTGAGCTAGCAAATGTGCAGTCAAAGTAATGGTGGTGTTAAAGGTGTCTGCACAAGATGGTTAAAAAAATGCTTTTGGAGGTTAAATAGTTCAGACATTTTAACCACCATCTAGTAACTACCTCTAGCAAAATGACTAATGAGTAACAGAAGAAAAGGTTGTGTTCCCACTTAGGCAAATGGGTGAAGGCATACAAATATTTTATGCCCCAATGTTTATGTTTTATAGGACAGATAGCTATAAAGGTAACCCATGTTTTGATACTTCATTGGTAGCTAGTCATGTTTCTCCTAATTTCACCTAGGAGTAGCCGAATGCTCCATCTTGCTTACCATGACTGCACAAGTGTAATAGATGTAACTTTACAACCACCTTAAGGAATATTAGATATTTGCAGTGATCACAAGGTGCCTACACTTCAGCATTAGCATTATTGCTACCTTTGAAACATTTGGCCTAAAAATAAAGAAATTTGAGATGATCAGCAACAAAAGTAACTGACTTGCTAAATCCTAACCCTACACCTACCACAGGGTACAAGCAACTTTAGAAATATTTTAAGGCAGGTCAGGTTCAGCTTAGTAGTTAATTTAGGACATAGGTAAGGGAAGGCACAAGTGGGAGGGTTGACCAAAGGGTTAGGTTAAGATTAGGGGTCATGAGGTGTGTGCATCAATATATTTCTTACTTGTTTTGGTGCAGAAATTTCTGCTGTAATAGGTACCTGGGGTGGGGTTCTTGGAGCCATTTTCTAATACAAAGTAAATTGGAAAGAAAAACTGTGCATGCATGGTTATTTGCAAACCTTTTGCATTACCAAATATTCCATTATCCATGCCATCTTGCCTAGTCTGTTCTTTGGCATTAGTGATGAATGGGTTCTACCATCTAGGGAAAGTGATGTCCAGTGCTACCATTGAGGGAAGTGATGTATGGTGCTACCATCTGAAGGAAGTGATGTATTCATTCCCTCTCTGTAGGAACACGTTCTTCTATTCTTTGCCAGAAACCTGGTGTTTAATAGAGTAGTTCTACTCCCACCCAATCCTCCCACTCTACTGCTCTTTTTTAAGCCATTTATTACTTGTTTTTAAAAATGCAGCTGTCGATAACTAAGAAGCATTACTGTTCTGTGCAGTGATGATATCTGTCCCTTATGCAAATGAAGGCGCATAATGACACACAAGGGTCAGTGTTAAAAGTGTATGACCTCTGGGCTGTGAAGCAAATAGGTCATAGAGAATTTCAAACCTTGTTCTGGCCTGCACGGCAGCTGAAAGATTTTTATAAAGCACTCTTTGGATAAACATCAGGAACATTTGTCCAGGCTGCATGAATTTTCTACAATACTATTACTTCCTATAATTGCCATCTCCATCTAGAGGCCAAAATGCAGTATATTTATTGCATTTTGGCCACTAGATGGAGCTGACAATCATAGGAAGTCACAGTAGTGGAGAAAACACCAGGGAAATGTATGCAGCCTGCTAGTGACATTCATCTAACACATGTTTCATAAATAGACCTCTTAATTTTGCAAGTGTGAGTGCTTGCATGCACTATTTTTAACTTGCAGTTTCAGTGTTTGTGTTAAAAAGAGAAACTTTAATTTTTCTTTAAATGTTAGGTAAAGTTGGGCTGTAAAGTTAAAGTGGTTACAAAAGCCTAAAGTTTTTTCCCTTAATGCATTCCTTGCGGCCGCAGCTCTTTAACCATGTGATTGGCTGTGTCCAATCACAGCTGGTCACATGTAAACACGGAAATGCCGGTAATCGGCTCTCATCGCTCTCACACTGACAGAGTGTGTGGCGACCAGAGCTGATCAGTGGCATCTCCTCGCAGGGGACATTGAGACATGTAATCAGGGCACTGATCATCAGTGCCCCGATTACAATAAAGTGCCACCAATCAGTGCCCATTAGTGATGCTAGTCAGTGCTGACTATCAGTGCCGCCTATTAGTGCTGCCCATCAATGTCCATCAGTGCTGCCCATCAGTGCCGCCTATCAGTACTCATCAGTACCACATATCAGTGCCACCTATCAGTGCCCATAAGTGCGGCATATTAGTGCCACCTCATCAGTGCCACCTAATCAGTGCCCATAAGTGCCACCTCATCAGTGCCCATCAGTGCAGCCTATCAGTGCTCATCAGTGCCACCTTATCGGCGCACATCAGTGAAGGAGAAAAATTACTTTTTTACAAAGTTTACTGACAAAAACTAAGAAAAACTTTTTTTTTCTCAAAATTTTCAGTCTTTTTATTTTTTATTTTTTTTAATAAAAAATAAAAAACCCAGCAGTGAAATAAAATACCCCCAAAAGAAAGCTCTATTTGTGTGAAGAAAATGATAAAAATTTCACATGGTTACAGTATAGCATGACCACGCAATTATCATTCAACAGCGCTGAAAGCTGAAAATTGGACTGGGCAGGAAAGGGGTGCAAGTGCCCTGTAGGCAAGTGGTTAAACAAAGGTATCGCACAGTGCATTTCTATGGGAAATAAATGTAGAAGAGCAAAGGTTAAACCTGGGTGGCTAAACCATAGCGTAAACATTCCTATTAGAGAGAAAAAAGTGGCCTTTAAAAAATATAAAGCAGAGGGGGCATTGTCAGCATTCCAACACTACAAGGAATGCAAAAAGGAGTGTAAGAACGCAATCAGGGTGGCTAAAAAAGACTATGAAACACACATAGCAGAGGACAGTAAAAAAAAATCCCAACAAATTCTTTAGATATATTAACAGTAAAAAAAGGAAATTGGAGCACATTGCCCACATAAAAGACGATGATGGGAGGATGGTTACAGATGATACAAAGAAGGCAACTGTACTGAATGCTTTCTTCTCCTCAGTTTTTACACAGGAAAAGGAGGGGTGTATTGACCACGACAGTCTTGTTAGTAACACATCACTTGTGGCTAACAGAGGCCAGAGTCAAGGAAAGACTAGATAAGCTTAACACAAATAAATCACCAGGACCAGATGGCTTACACCCGAGAGTCCTCAAACAATTCGGTCGAGTTATAGCTAGACCATTGTTCCTAATCTTTACAGACAGCATACTGACAGGAATGGTACCAGCTGATTGGAGAAAAGCCAATGTGGTACCAATATTCCAAAAATTGCATTGACATATTCCGGGGAACTACAGGCCAGTCAGCCTAACATCAATAGTATGTAAATTATTGGAGGGGATGATAAGGGATGTGACGGGAATCACTTTGGGTGGGGTGCCCATGGAACCCAGCTTACCTTAGTGGGGTCAGCAAACTCCTTTTTCAGCTCCCCGGGCCCCTCTTATGTGTAAGTTACCCTGTGTCTATTAGGCGCACAGGGTGACCTGAGAAGCCCAGTCTGGTCTGCACTAATCAGACTCAGCACAACCACACTAGACTCAGCATTTTGTTTTACTCCTGAACCAGCCAGGATGTCTACACTATGTTTAGAACACTGACAAAGTTGGACATTTGAACTGTGTGCAGGCACGCATGCCCAAGTCATAGAAGGGGAGAAGCTCTATTAACAGGTCTCTCCATGAAAGAAGTGATCTGCGCGCCCAGTTACTGTTTTAAATAGTTGTTGAAAGGTTAAATATTTCACTACCACTAGTTGTTGGCTGTGTGCCCAGATTTTGTTTATAGATGTGTTGAAATGTTTGAATATACCTGTGCCTCATGTGATTGGATGTAAAGTTTACCCCGCCTTGTGTCTCTATGCCAACAAGGAGGGGGGATTGTCTCCAGAGATATAGTGGGGCAAAAAAGTATTTAGTCAACCACCAATTGTGCAAGTTCTCCCACTTAAAAAGATGACAGAGGCCTGTAATTGTCATCATAGGTATACCTCAACTATGAGAGACAAAATATGGAAACAAATCCAGACAATCACATTGTCTGATTTTTGAAAGAATGTATTTGCAAATTATGGTGGAAAATAAGTATTTTGTCAATATCAAAAGTTCATCTCAATACTTTGTTATATATCCTTTGTTGGCAATGACAGAGGTCAAACGTTTTCTGTAAGTCTTCACAAGGTTGTCACACACTGTTGCTGGTATGTTGGCCCATTCCTCCATGCAGATCTCCTCTAGAGCAGTGATGTTTTGGGGCTGTCGCTGGTCAACACGGACTTTCAACTCCCTCCAAAGGTTTTCTATGGGGTTGAGATCTGGAGACTGACTAGGCCACTCCAGGACCTTGAAATGCTTCTTACGAAGCCACTCCTTCGTTGCCTGGGCAGTGTGTTTGGAATCATTGTCATGCTGAAAGACCCAGCCACGTTTCATCTTCAATGCCCTTGCTGATGGGAGGAGGTTTGCACTCAAAATCTCACGATACATGGCCCCATTCATTCTTTCATGTACACAGATCAGTCATCCTGTTTCCTTTGCAGAGAAACAGCCGCAAAGCATGATGTTGCCACCCCCATGCTTCACAGTAGGTATGGTGTTCTTTGGTTGCAACTCAGCATTCTCTCTCCTCCAAACACGACGTGTTGTGTTTCTACCAAACAGTTCTACTTTGGTTTCATCTAACCATATGACATTCTCCCAATCCTCTTCTGGTCATCCAAATGCTCTCTAGCAAACCTCAGACGGGCCCGGACATGTACTGGCTTAAGCAGGGGGACACGTCTGGCACTGCAGGATCTGAGTCCCTGGCGGCGTAGTGTATTACTGATGGTAGCCTTTGTTACGTTGGTCCCAGCTCCCAGCAGGTCATTCACTAGGTCCCCGTGTGGTTCTGGGATTTTTACTCACCGTTCTTGTGATCATTTTGACCCCACGGGGTGAGATCTTGCGCGGAGCCCCAAATAGAGGGAGATTATTAGTGGTCTTGTATGTCTTCCATTTTCTAATTGTTGCTCCCACAGTTGATTTCTTCACACTAAGCTGCTTGCCTATTGCAGATTCAGTCTTCCCAGCCTGGTGCAGGTCTACAATTTTGTTTCTGGTGTCCTTCGACAGCTCTTTGGTCTTCACCATAGTGGAGTTTGGAGTGTGACTGTTTGAGTTTGTGGACATGTGTCTTTTATACTGATAACAAGTTCAAACGGGTGCCATTAATACAGGTAATGAGTGGAGGACAGAGGAGCCTCTTAACCAGTTGCCGACCGCCGCACACAGATGTACGTCGACAGAGCGGCACGGGCAGGCAAAAGGGCTTACCTGTACGTCCCTGCCTGCCCGCGGGTGGGGGGTCCGATCGGACCCCCCCCCCTGGTGCCTGCGGCGGTCGGCAAATCTTCCCCGGCGATCGGTGGTGAGGGGGAGGCCATCCATTCGTGGCCCCCCCCCCTCGCGATCGCTCCAAGCCAATGGGATCATTTCCCTGCCTCTGTATTGTACACAGAGGCAGAGGAAATGATGTCATCTCTCCTCGGCTCGGTATTTTCCGTTCCGGGCCGAGGAGAGAAGACTGGAATGTAAGTGCACAAACACAACACAACACAGTAGAACATGCCAGGCATACAAAACACCCCGATCCCCCCCCCCGATCACCCCCCGATCCCCCCCAATCACCCCCCCCTGTCACAAACTGACACCCAGCAGGTTTTTTTTTTTTTTTTTTCCTGATTACTGCATAGTGTCAGTTTGTGACAGTTACAGTGTTGGGACAGTTAGTATTACCCCCCTTTAGGTCTAGGGTACCCCACTAACCCCCCCTAATAAAGTTTTAACCCCTTGATCACCCCCTGTCACCAGTGTCACTAAGCGATCATTTTTCTGATCGCTGTATTAGTGTCGCTGGTGACGCTAGTTAGGGACGTAAATATTTAGGTTCGCCGTAAGCATTTTATAGTGACAGGGACCCCCATATACTATCTAATAAATGTTTTAACCCCTTGATTGCCCCCTAGTTAACCCTTTCACCACTGATCACCCTATAACCATTATGGGTGACGCTGGTTAGTTCGTTTATTTTTTATAGTGTCAGGGCACCCGCCGTTTATTACCGAATAAAGGTTTAGCCCCCTGATCGCCCGGCGGTGATATGCGTCGCCCCAGGCAGCGTCAGATTAGCGCCAGTACCGCTAACACCCACGCACGCATCATACGCCTCCCTTAGTGGTATAGTATCTGTACGGATCAATATCTGATCCAATCAGATCTATACTAGCGTCCCCAGCAGTTTAGGGTTCCCAAAAACGCAGTGTTAGCGGGATCAGCCCAGATACCCGCTAGCACCTGCGTTTTTCCCCTCCGCCCAGCCCACCCAAGTGCAGTATCGATCGATCACTGTCACTTACAAAACACTAAACGCATAACTAGAGCGTTCGCAGAGTCAGGCCTGATCCCTGCGATCGCTAACAGTTTTTTGGTAGCGTTTTGGTGAACTGGCAAGCACCAGCCCCAGGCAGTGTCAGGTTAGCGCCAGTACCGCTAACACCCACGCACGCACCGTACACCTCCCTTAGTGGTATAGTATCTGATCGGATCAATATCTGATCCGATCAGATCTATACTAGCGTCCCCAGCAGTTTAGGGTTCCCAAAAACGCAGTGTTAGCGGGATCAGCCCAGATACCTGCTAGCACCTGCGTTTTGCCCCTCCGCCGGGCCCAGCCCAGCCCACCCAAGTGCAGTATCGATCGATCACTGACACTTACAAAACACTAAACTAAAGAGTCAGGCCTGATCCTGCGATCGCTAACAGTTTTTTTTGGTAGCGTTTTGGTGAACTGGCAAGCACCAGCGGCCTAGTACACCCCGGTCGTAGTCAAACCAGCACTGCAGTAACACTTGGTGACGTGGCGAGTCCCATAAGTGCAGTTCAAGCTGGTGAGGTGGCAAGCACAAGTAGTGTCCCGCTGCCACCAAAAAGACAAACACAGGCCCGTCGTGCCCATAATGCCCTTCCTGCTGCATTCGCCAATCCTAATTGGGAACCCACCGCTTCTGCAGCGCCCGTACTTCCCCCATTCACATCCCCAACCAAATGCAGTCGGCTGCATGAGAGGCATTTTTATGTCCTCCCGAGTACCCCTACCCAACGAACACCCCCAAAAAAGATGTAGTGTCTGCAGCAAGTGCGGATATAGGCGTGACACCCGCTATTATTGTCCCTCCTGTCCTGACAATCCTGGTCTTTGCATTGGTAAATGTTTTGAACGCTACCATTCACTAGTTGAGTATTAGCGTAGGGTACAGCATTCCACAGACTAGGCACACTTTCACAGGGTCTCCCAAGATGCCATCGTATTTTGAGAGACCCGAACCTGGAACCGGTTACAGTTATAAAAGTTACAGTTACAAAAAAAAGTGTAAAAAAAAAAAAAACACATACAAAAATATAAAATAAAAAAAAATAGTTGTCGTTGTATTGTTCTCTCTCTCTCTATTCTCTCTATTGTTCTGCTCTTTTTTACTGTATTCTATTCTGCAATGTTTTATTGTTGTTATGTTTTATCATGTTTGCTTTTCAGGTATGCAATTTTTTATACTTTACCGTTTACTGTGCTTTATTGTTAACCATTTTTTTGTCTTCAGGTACGCCATTCACGACTTTGAGTGGTTATACCAGAATGATGCCTGCAGGTTTAGGTATCATCTTGGTATCATTCTTTTCAGCCAGCGGGCGGCTTTCATGTAAAAGCAATACTAGTGGCTAATTAGCCTCTAGACTGCTTTTACAAGCCGTGGGAGGGAATGCCCCCCCCCCCAGCGTCTTCCGTGTTTTTCTCTGGCTCTCCTGTCTCAACAGGGAACCTGAAAATGCAGCCGGTGATTCAGCCAGCTGACCATAGAGCTGATCAGAGACCAGAGTGGCTCCAAACATCTCTATGGCCTAAGAAACCGGAAGCTACGAGCATTTTATGACTTAGATTTCGCCGGATGTAAACAGCGCCATTGGGAAATTGGGAAAGCATTTTATCACACCGATCTTGGTGTGATCTGATGCTTTGAGGGCAGAGGAGAAATCTAGGGTCTAATAGACCCCAATTTTTTCAAAAAAGAGTACCTGTCACTACCTATTGCTATGATAGGGGATATTTACATTCCCTGAGATAACAATAAAAATGATTAAAAAAAAAAATGAAAGGAACAGTTTAAAAATAAGATAAAAAAAATAAGAATAATAAAGAAAAAAAAATAAAAAAAAAAAAGCACCCCTGTCCCCCCTGCTCTCGCGCTAAGGCGAACGCAAGCGTCGGTCTGGCGTCAAATGTAAACAGCAATTGCAGCATGCATGTGAGGTATCACCGCAAACGTCAGATCGAGGGCAGTAATTTTAGCAGTAGACCTCCTCTGTAAATCTAAAGTGGTAACCTGTAAAGGCTTTTAAAGGCTTTTAAAAATGCATTTAGTTTGTCGCCACTGCACGTTTGTGCGAAATTTTAAAGCATGTCATGTTTGGTATCCATGTACTCGGCCTAAGATCATCTTTTTTATTTCATCAAACATTTGGGCAATATAGTGTGTTTTGGTGCATTAAAATTTAAAAAAGTGTGTTTTTTCCCCAAAAAATGCGTTTGAAAAATCGCTGCGCAAATACTGTGTGAAAAAAAAAAAAAATGAAACACCCACCATTTTAATCTGTAGGGCATTTGCTTTAAAAAAATATATAATGTTTGGGGGTTCAAAGTAATTTTCTTGCAAAAAAAAATTATTTTTTTATGTAATCAAAAAGTGTCAGAAAGGGCTTTGTCTTCAAGTGGTTAGAAGAGTGGGTGATGTGTGACATAAGCTTCTAAATGTTGTGCATAAAATGCCAGGACAGTTCAAAACCCCTCCAAATGACCCCATTTTGGAAAGTAGACACCCCAAGCTATTTGCTGAGAGGCATGTCGAGTCCATGGAATATTTTATATTGTGACACAAGTTGTGGGAAAGAGACAATTTTTTATTTTTTTTATTTTTTTTTGCGCAAAGTTGTCACTAAATGATATATTGCTCAAACATGCCATGGGAATATGTGAAATTACACCCCAAAATACATTCTGTTGCTTCTCCTGAGTACGGGGATACCACATGTGTGGGACTTTTTGGGAGCCTAGCCGCGTACGGGACCCCGAAAACCAAGCACCGCCTTCAGGCTTTCTAAGGCCGTAAATTTTTGATTTCACTCATCACTGCCTATCACAGTTTCGGAGGCCATGGAATGCCCAGGTGGCAAACCCCCCCCCCCCCCAAATGACCCCATTTTGGAAAGTAAACACCCCAAGCTATTTGCTGAGAGGTATAGTGAGTATTTTGCAGACCTCACTTTTTGTCACAAAGTTTTGAAAATGGAAAAAAGAAAAAAAAATTTTTTTTTTCTCGTCTTTCTTTATTTTCAAAAACAAATGAGAGCTGCAAAATACTCACCATGCCTCTCAACAAATAGCTTGGGGTGTCTACTTTCCAAAATGGGGTCATTTGGGGGGGTTTTATGCCATCTGGGCATTTTATGGCCTTCAAAACTGTGATAGGTAGTGAGGAGTAAAATCAAAAATGTACGCCCTAAGGCAGTGATTGGTTTTCGCGGCCCCGTACGTGGCTAGGCTCCCAAAAAGTCCCACACATGTGGTATCCCCATACTCAGGAGAAGCAGCTAAATGTATTTTGGGGTGCAATTCCACATATGCCCATGGCCTGTGTGAGCAATATATCATTTAGTGACAACTTTTTGTAATTTTTTTTTTTTTTTAGTCATTATTCAATCACTTGGGACAAAAAAAATGAATATTCAATGGGCTCAACATGCCTCTCAGCAATTTCCTTGGGGTGTCTACTTTCCAAAATGGGGTCATTTGTGGGGGTTTTGTACTGCCTTGCCATTTTAGCACCTCAAGAAACGACATAGGCAGTCATAAATTAAAGGCTGTGTAAATTCCAGAAAATGTACCCTAGTTTGTAGGCACTATAACTTTTGCGCAAACCAATAAATATACACTTATTGACATTTTTTTTACCAAAGACATGTGGCCGAATACATTTTGGCCTAAATGTATGACTAAAATTGAGTTTATTGGATTTTTTTTAGAACAAAAAGTAGAAAATATCATTTTTTTTCAAAATTTTCGGTCTTTTTCCGTGTATAGTGCAAAAAATAAAAATGGCAGAGGTGATCAAATACCATCAAAAGAAAGCTCTATTTGTGGGAAGAAAAGGACGCAAATTTCGTTTGGGTACAGCATTGCATGACCGCGCAATTAGCAGTTAAAGCGACGCAGTGCCAAATTGTAAAAAGTGCTCTGGTCAGGAAGGGGGTAAATCCTTCCGGGGCTGAAGTGGTTAAAGAAGAAGATACAGGTCTGTGAGAGCCAGACATCTTACTTGCATGTAGGTGACCAAATACTTATTTTCCACCATAATTTGCAAATAAATTCTTTAAAAAATCAGACAATGTGATTGTCTGGATTTGTTTCCACATTTTGTCTCTCATAGTTGAGGTATACCTATGATGACAATTACAGGCCTCTCTCATCTTTTTAAGTGGGAGAACTTGCACAATTGGTGGCTGACTAAATACTTTTTTGCCCCACTGTATATACTTGTGTCTGTTCTTTAATAAAAGTCTAATGCTTTTATCCACCCTACACTGGTGTCTCCACAAGTGACTGGGTGGACTAAGGGATCTTGGAACGTGCTGGTACCGGGCAAGGGAAGGTTATACTCCTCTTGAGTACAGGGTCCGTCACAAGGGACTATATCCAAGAATTTGCTGGTGAAAACAGTATCATTAGTAATAATGAGCATGGGTTTACAAAGGGTCATTCTTGCCTGACCAATCTGTTAACATTCTACGAGGAAATGAGCTGCCATCTAGACAGGGGGAGGCCTGTTGGTGTGGTGTATCTGGATTTTGCAAAAGCATTTGATACATTTCCCCACAGACGCTTAATCTAGCTGAGGTCTGCAGGCATGGACCATAAGGTTTGTTCTTGGATAGAAAACTGTTTACAGGGGCACGTCCAAAGGGTAGTGAAAAATAACGTGTACTCAGTTTGGTCTGGAGTGGTAAGTGGGGTACCACAAGGTTCTGTCTTGTGACCAATTCTGTTTAATGTATTCATAAATGACATAGAGGAAAAGATACAGAGCTCAATCTCAGTTTTTGCGGACAATACAAAAATAAGCAGGGCAATAACTTCACAGCAGAATAAAGAAATTTTACAGAAAGACCTGAACAAAATAATGGAGTGGACAACTACGTGGCAAATGAGGTTTATTGTTTAGAAAGGTAAAATAATGCACTTGAGGGTTAAGAACATAAATGCAAACTACTCACTGGGGGTAGAACCGCTGGGGAAGTCAAGGTGGAGAAAGATCTGCCGGTCCTAGTGGAAGATAGACTGTGCAATAGCATGCAATGGTCAAGCTACCAAAGCGGGCAGAATATTAGCATGCATAAAAAAGGGGATATATTCCAGAGATAAAACTATAATCCTGCCACTTTATAAAACTCTGGTCCGGCCACATCTGGATTATTCAGTCCAGTTCTGGTCACTAGTGCTCAGAAGGGATGTGCTGGAGTCCAAAGTAGGGCAACTAATTTTTTTTTTTAACATAAAGTTTATTTATTTGTTCTGAACAAACAAAAATAAAAAACAAGTTACATTAGCTTAAGACAGATAATGTACAATGATCATCCATAGTATGTCAAATCAATAAGTACAGTGAAGATAATATAATTCAATCTTACACTTAGTGGCGAAAGTAGACTGTTAAAACTCCTAATCGTAGTTGCTATAAAAGACCCTTTGAGGGGGGGGGGGGGAGAGGACCGGGGGGGGGGGAAGCCCGACAAGGGTCTCCCAACCTTATTTATATATTTATATACTACCTATGTACCGGGCAGACCATGTCCGGAGCAAAATTAGAGGAAGTAGGGATGAATGGATAGCCAAGAGTATAAGGTAGGGTACTTATTTTATCTATGGAATGGTCAGGTGTTTGGCCTCCACCCAAGCCGCCCAGATCCGATCAAATTTCTTCGGGCAGTTCCTCCCCAAATATATTAACTTATATAGGGGTAGGGCTGCATTGATGAGAGAGAGCCATAGTTGTTTAGTGGGTGGTCGAGGCTGGTTCCATTTGAGGAGAATCGCCTTTCTGGCATACATTGCTGTGTAAAAAACAAATATTTTTTTCCTTTTGGGGGCCTCAAGAGAGTCACATATGCCCAACAAGAGGGGGATAGGACTGTAGGTGACCCTGATTTTGCCCACCGAGTTAATATCATCCAGAACTGACTTCCAAAAAACCACTATCCTTGGACATGTCCACACCGTATGGAAAAAATCAGCATCGTCTGAGCCACACCTAGGACAGGTGGCAGCTCTATTTGTGTAAATTTTAGCAAGGCGCGATGGGGAGTAATAAGCCTGATGCAGAAACTTTAACTGGGTAAATCTATCCCTAGAGGAGATGGCCAGAGTTAGGTATTGTTGCACCCCCTCTTCCCAGTCCTCATCAGTCAGGTCAGGAATGTCTCGCTGCCAGGTTGACATCAATTGTGAGACTCTAGATGTGTCCAAGAGGGCAAGTTTATTATAAATAGTCGACAACAGTCTAGTGCCTTCGGGTGCGCGGAGTTCAGTTTCCAGATCTGACATCTGCAAGATCACCGGACCAGGAAACTGGGAGCGAAAAGCATGTCTTATCTGAAGGAATCTAAAAAACATCTGGTTTGGGAGGCCCTTTCTACTCTTCAGATCATCAAATGTTATCAGTTGTCCCTGCGATACAATATCACTCAGGGCAACTATTCCGTATCTAGCCCATATGACGGGATCTGGTATCAATTGAAAATGATTCAACCGTGGATTACCCCAAAGTGGTGTCACAGTGGACCACGTATCTTGCTTCCCTAACTTCTTGTTCACCGTATCCCATACCTTAATGGTCGTTTTCATGGGCACAGACATCTTTGGATTGGAGCGGGGCCCTCTATGTATAAGATTTCGTAGCTCCGAGTAGGAACCAAGCAATGCGGCCTCCACAGCAGATGCCGGGTTAGAGGGCTCCTCCGCCAACCACCACTTTAACGTCACCAGGACTGCCGCATGGTAATATTTTTGGAAACATGGGAGTGCCAGGCCTCCCAATGTAACCGGTAATTGTAAGGTTGTTTTTGCGATTCTAGGGGCCTTTCCATTCCATACAAAGGATATGACCAAGTTGTCCAATTTGTTAAAAAAGGAAATAGGTATAGGGACAGGAGTTTGCCTAAATAAGTAGGTGAATTTGGGCAGGATGGACATCTTAATTAAATTTACGCGTCCCACTGGACTAAGGGGAAGAGACTTCCACGTGGAAAATTGGTGGGTCACCCGAGCCATCACCGGGGCCAGATTCAGGCCAATGTATTGTCGAAGGTCTCTATGTATCTCTACGCCGAGGTATCTGAACTGTGATACCCGGCGAAGCTGTGCGTCCAAATGCAAAGGAGCAACCCCAGAGTGCAGTGGGAACAATACTGACTTTCCCCAGTTGATACATATTCCGGAATATCGCCCGTATCTATCTATAACCTGAAGCGCTTGTGTCAATGATTGTCCATCATCCTTAAGGTATAAGAGTGTGTCATCCGCATATAATGATACCTTTTCTTGTAGTGGGCCTATAGTAATACCTTGTATTTGTGAGTTGGACCTTATAAGGATAGCCATGGGTTCTATCGCGAGCGCAAAGAGCCCCGGGGATAATGGGCAGCCCTGTCTCGTTCCCCTACAAAGGGGAAAGGACGGCGAGAGGACCGTTCCAGTGCGCACCATGGCCGTCGGGGATCTGTACACCGCCTCAACCCAGGAGATGAAGACGGGACCAAAGCCAATCTGCGGAGGACCTCCCATAGATAGTTCCATTCCACGGAATCGAAAGCTTTTTCCGCATCCAGGGAGGCCACTACCACTTGGCCAACATCTCCAACCCCTGAGGCCAAGACCGCATACAGTCTCCGCAGATTAATGTCTGTACCCTTGCCCGGCATGAACCCCGATTGATCTTCATGCACTAATGACATTATTACCTTATTGAGACGTCTAGCTAGGATTTTGGTCAAAACCTTTGCATCAGAATTCAATAGGGAGATGGGCCTATAGGACGAACATAATTGGGGGTCCTTCCCTGGTTTGGGCACCACGACTATTATTGCTTGTGCCATAGAAGGGGGGAGGACTCCCTCCCTTAGCGTCTTAACCAACATGTTGTGTATTTTTGGGGCCATTTCCTCAGTATATTGCTGATAGAACTCAGGAGGGAATCCATCCGCTCCAGGAGTCTTACCTGATTGCAAAGAACCCAAGGCTATTTGGACCTCTTCTATTGTGATCGGGCTATCCAGGGACTGCCTTGCCTCCGGGGTAAGAGTAGGGAACTCCACTTCATCTAAGAACCCAGAGAGCTCTTCTTCAGAGTATCTTGCTCTCGATGAGTACAGATCGGAGTATAATTCTGTAAAGCATTTGTTTATGTCTAATGGGTCTGTCTTTACCGTTCCGTCTGACGCCTCGATTCTCGCTATAGTGGGGGTCATGGATTGTTCTTTGGCTAGCCAGGCTAACAGTCTCCCTGTCTTCTCCCCCTGTTCAAAGATTTTTTGTGATTGTACCAACTGTCGGTTATTGACCTTGGCCACCCTAAGAAGCAAAACCTCCCTATAAGCTGCCTTCATATCTTGTCCTGTAATGGGGTTAGCTGTAAGGGCAAAGTCAGACTCAAGAGTCTGAGCCCTGGCCTCCGCCTCCTCCAGGGTAATCTGGTTATTTTTACACTCCCTAGCTATGGAAGACATGTAACATCCCCTGATATAGGCCTTGAATGCGTCCCAGTCATTACCCGGTGTAGTAGAGCCAGCATTTATCAACCAATATTGTCTAATCAAGGTGGCCATCTCAAACTCTATAGTCGGGTGATTTATCCAAAATCTAGACAAACGCCAGATTCTGTCAGCAGGGGGTGTCACAGCCTGTATAACACAGAGCATCGGTGAATGGTCCGATATTCCTCTGGGGAGGATCTTGATCTCCCTAAGCCTGGGCAGAAGACTGCCACTGGTGTAGATGAGATCAATGCGAGATAGCGTATTGTGTGAAAGGGAGCAGCACGTATATGAGCATTCATGAGGGTGCTTCCATCTCCACACATCCTCAAAACCAAAGATACCTGCCCATCTGGATAGGGAAGAGTCCGTGGCTGGGTCAGGTGTGAGTCTGTCCCGGGACGGATCTGGTGCTATATTGAAATCCCCTGCCAGAAGGACATTATCTGTAGGGTATTGAGCTAGGAGGGGGGTAAGGCTATGTAGAAGGGAAATGTCAGCCGGGGGTGGTAAATAAATGCCCACAACCACCATCTCAACCGTGTCAATAAGTGCATGAACAAGTACGTATCTACCCCCAGGGTCCAGCTTAACATCCAGCAACTCAAATTGGAGGGACTTATGGATCAAAATACTAACTCCACGGGAGTATCCAGAGTGAGTGGCATGAAAATGTCGCCCAACCCAAGGGCATTTGAGGCTCATTATTTTACTTCCCACTAGATGCGTTTCTTGCAATATGCAGATGTGGGGGTTATATCCCTTAAGATATTCGAACACTAGGGAGCGCTTTATTTTATCGCCAAGACCCCGGACATTCCAGGAAAGAATTCTCAAGGGGGCCATAGCAAGGGAGAATAGAGAAATGTAAGGATCAAATTACAGTTAGCTGGACCCTGAGAGGCCGACACCATCATCGATTCACTGTACAGATGGGTCCGCCACGGATCTAGGCAGAGCGGTGGCAGGGCCCAAATCCACAGCACCCTCGTATAACATACATTGTCACTCATCTGTCTCATGTAGTATAAGGTAACACTGAGAAACAAAAAATAACAAAAACCCAAGCCCCTCCCACCCCGCACAACCGTTGTGGAACTCGGCGTGCCTGAACCCCAAACAGAACCCATTAATTTCTAGGAAAGTCTCCTATAAGGCAGTGAGACAACTCCCAGAACGACACCAAACAACACAGGGGCGGTCAGAGTTCGGTGCAGTCCAGAGACATCCGTCCGTATCCTGAGGATAAAAGCACCATAGTAGAGATCCATGCAAGCTTTAATCTAATAGAAGTAAACGTAATAAGAAAAAAAAAAAATTTTTCAAAAAGAAAAACACCTAGCCGGAGCTAGGGGCACATACTTTGGTCATATCTGTGACCTATAATCCCCCATATACCTTTTTAGGAGGCCCTGGGGAGTGCTGCTCTCCTACATCGGTCACCAGTCCCTTCAGACAAAAAATATAGTGTGGCTGTTCTGTTATAGTGTCTACATACTTGAAGGGGGTAAAGGATAACTCCGCCATGTAGATTTCAGTGGTAAAAGGAGAGGGAAAACCAACAAGGGAGCCATCCATCACCCCAACCCCTCCATCCCCAACAGGCACATTTTAGTGAACAGGAACCGTTAACGGGGGGGGGGGGGGGAGGGGGGGCGGCATTAAGGCGGTATGGGGAACCACATGAACAAAAACGATCCTCTTGGTAAGTGTTGAAGGTGACAGTCATTCGTGTCTGAGAAAGTTACTTCTAAGGCACTAGGAAACATCTTTGGGCACCTACACAAGCACTTCTGTATATACTACTCCTGTCCCCTTCGATCTTGGGGTAGGGTATCCATCCAACGGGAGGCCTCTTCCGGCGAAGTGAAGTATCGAGAGGACTCTCCGTCAATCACTCTGAGGCGAGCCGGGAACAACATGCTGTACTTTAGCCCTTTCAGGCGGAGCTGTGCCTTGACGTGGTCGAAGGTTCTGCGAAGCCGCTGGGTATCGACAGAGTAGTCCGGAAACATCATGATTTTGGTGTTTTCGAAGCGAAGCTCCGGGACCTTCCGGGCCTCCCTGAGGGCCAAGTCTCTGTCGCGGAAATTCAATAACCGGAAGATGAAGGTACGCGGTGGGGCCCCAGGTGGGCCCCGCACCGGAGGCATCCTGTGCGCTCGTTCCACCACAAAATGCGGGGAGAACGGGGCTTGTGGGAGTAAGGTGCGGAGCAGGGTTTCTGTGAAGGCCGTAGGATCCCGACCCTCAGCTCCCTCCGGGAGGCCCACCAGCCGCAGATTGTTTCTGCGACTACGGTTCTCACTGTCCTCAGCCCGCGATTCGAGTATCTTTACCTTGGCTTGTAGGGTATGGATAGCGGCCCGATTGTCTTGAACAGTATCCTCCGAGTCGCCGATTCGTCGCTCTGCTTCATTCATGCGATCCCGCATCTTGTCCATATCCCTGCGCATGAGCCCAAAGTCCATCTGCAGGGTGTCAATTTTGGCTGTCAAGGTGTTCTGGCATCCAGAAATAGCCAGCATTAGAGCTTGGAAACGATCCTCCTCCGAGCCCGGATCCGTGTGGATGGTCTGAGATGCCATGTTTGTATAGTTGGTCAGGCCCACAGGGGCCTGTGGCTTCCGCTGTGAGGAAGCTTTAGGGGTATGCCCACCTGTCTTCGCGGAACTAGATCTGCCTCTTCTCATGCCCAGATGCCCACCACTGCTGGATGGGATAATCTATAGTATTGGATCGGACGCAGCAAGAGCTCAGGCTTTAAAAACTGCAGCTATATGACACCCCCAACAACAGTACCTTATGATAAGAGCTGTAATCTGTCCTTTAGGCCGCAAGTTGGAGGGGGGGTCTTTGCGATTCCTCCGATAGCCTTTAGATGTTGTCCCCTTTTATATATAAGTCCCAGGCCGGGTGACAATTCCCCTCCAGCAGACCACGGCACCCCAGGTCAGTGCTTATTGTTCCTGCTGAAATCCGCAAGATGGCGGCCGACATCCGGCATGTGGGGCCAGCCAAGAGCCTTTATGGTGTATTCGGCGCCCCCTCACTTCACCTCCGGGTCCCGCTGCTGTTGTTAGCTAGATGGGACTGGTGTATAGCTTGCGCTGGTCCTCCCTCCGCCGATTGCGGCACCCGAGGCCGGGGATCGCGGTGGCTCCGTAGGCCGCAAAATGGCGGATTCCGTCCGGATTGTGGGGCCGTCTGTAGGCCGCTGCGGCGCGATCGCTGACCCCGCTTGCCTCCTCCGGGTACCGCCGCCTCCCACAGCCGGATGGGTCCGAGCACGGAGCACTGGGGGCCCGCCACCCGCCGATCGCGGTACTCGAGGCCGGGGATCGCGAGCACTCCGTAGGCCTCAAGATGGCGGAATGCCTCAGAGAAGTGGAGCCGGCCGAGGGCCTATTTCAGCTCCGTCGAGCGGCCGGTCATCTCAATAACCCCCGTCTTCACTGTATAGGATGCCCGGCCCCACTTAGGGAGCAGTATAGAGTCGATAAGTGTTGTTGTAGAGCAGGATTACTCTGGATTATACCAGGACCGGCGGAGCTCCTCTGGAACGCGTCTTGCTCCTTGCTACATCCGGACACGCCCCCCTGGGCAACTAAATTAATAAGGGGGATGGAGGACCTCAAATACGAGGAGTGACTACAAGCACTAAATTTATTCTCGCTGGAGAAAAGACGCTTGGGAGGGGAAATAGTAGTGATTTACAAATACCTCAATGGTGATCCCAGCACAGGAAAAAAGCTATTCAATCTCAGGGGGTGGAAAAGGATATGGGGCCACACAATGAGATTGGAGGAGAAGCGGTTTAATCTTAAGCAGCGCAGGGGGTTTTTCACTGTCAAGGCGATAAGGATGTGGAACTCTCTTCCACAAGTGGTGGTGTCAGCGGGGAGTATTGATATTTTTTTAAAAGACTCTTGGATGTGCATCTTAAAGAACACAACATACAGGGATATGGGAAATGATTGTTGACACTGACACACACACACCTACACAGACATCACCCGGTGACCCCGCCCCCTAAAACGTCACAGTCCCAGCATGCCCAGGGACTGTGACATCATTAGGGGGCGGGGTCTCCGCCTATATAAGTCACAACGGAGCCCTCAGAGAGCAGTCCAGCCGGAGAGAGCGTCGTGTCAACATCTGGAGAAGAGAAGAGAAGACAAGAAGCCCAAAAGCCCAGAAGTCCGGACTTCCGCTGGCAAGAGAGCTACCTGAAGACAGTGGTGGAGCCGGCCGAAGACCTGGAACACCGGGAGGAGAGAGCGGAGAAGAACCAACCGGACGCCGGGAGAAGAGGAACCAGAGGGACCCCCGAAGCCGGAGGAAGACCCCCCCCCCCACGGAGCTGTTTAATAAATTATTTTAAAAACCTGTGTAGTGTGTTTTATTATTGACACTTTTTCCCTAGGTGAATGGGTAGGGGTACCATGTACCCCATACTCATTCACATAGGGTGGGGGGCCGGGATCTGGGGGCCCTCTTATTATAGGGGGCTCCCGGATTCCGATAAGCCCCCCGCCCGCAGACCCCGACAACCAACGGCCAGGGTTGTCGGGAAGAGGCCCTTGTCCTCATCAACATGGGGACAAGATGCTTTGGGGTGGGGGGGGCCCCGCAGGGCCCCCCTTCCCCAAAGCACCCACCCCCCATGTTGAGGGCATGTGGCCTGGTACGGTTCAGGTAGGGGGGGCGCTCGCTCATCCCCACCCCCTTTCCTGACCGGCCGGGCTGCGTGCTCGGATCGGGGTCTGGTATGGATGTTAGGAGGGACCCCACGCCGTTTTTTCGGCGTAGGGGGTTTCCCTTTATAATCCATACCAGACCTAAGGGCCTGGTATGCCCCGCGACGGGGCTCGCAAGGTGTCAATCTTGCCGATAAAAGCGGCAAGATTGACTTTGTTTTCTAGTCCCGTCGCACATGAGTCACGTTCAAAATGAACGGACTTGTCCATGTGTGGGCAAGTCCGTTCATTCTGAAAGTCCACCGTAACTCCGGCGAAAGTCCGTCGGAAAGACGGGCGGACTTAGCCCTCTGGAAAGTCCGGTCGTGTGTGGGCAAGTCCGTCCGTTTTAAAGTCCGGCGCACCTGGCGGACAAAGTCCGTCAGAAAGTGTGCCGGACCAAGTATGCCAGAAAGTCCGATCGTGTGTACACGGCATTACAGTAGTTGTTTAGTGGGACTGTTTAAGATTTTTATGTTTTGTATCCCAATACTAAAGCTTTAATCACTAGCGTCTCTGCCTGTTGTTCTTTATCACCTTCAGATCTCAATATATTTTGTTCAGCATTATTAGTGTATAATACACATACAGTCTTCTTTTAATTTTCTTCTTATCCTCATGCTTGCCCTGCAATATATTATGACAGAACTGTTCAGGTCCTTTACCACTAGTAGTCATTGACATTGATTAATATCCTAACTACTCATTTACACTCTGGCCATCAGCAGTTCATTCTAGTGTTACATTACAATTTATATTACTACGTTTTATTCATTTTTTGTATCAATATATATTATTAGTGTTTTAAGGACAATTAGTGACAATTTGATTGACTTTTTTTGACCCCTTTTGCCAGGTTGCAACAGACATTTGTTTATAAACTGGCAGTGTTAGCTGTCACTAATACAACTGCCTTTCTTTTTTTGGGCAGAATGACAAACAGATGCAGCATTTGCTAAGCAGTCATTATGTTTTTTACTGGCTTTCAGTGTAGAGACCAGAGTGAAATATAAGCGAAAGGGACAGTGCTAGGAGAAGAGGAATAGGGTCTTTCTTATCCGGTATGTGTTTCTGAAGTTGGCCACAATTATTATTTAGTGATTGGCTTTAACAAAATCATTTCAAATTTCCTGCTGCCCAACAAACATTGATTGCATTAACTTTACCATATTGTTAAACATGCACAAGGGTGCAGTGAAAAATTTATTTTCTCAGGGTCTCACTCAATTTTGGACTCGATATGGGACACACAGTGCATACAACACAAATGCAAACACTATTTTCCTAGCAAATGAGCATTGACAACGGTCTGTATGCTACAGGGATACACTAAAAAAGTCACTTTGCTTGCACTATAGCAGGTCCGCAATTTCCATTACAAACAGGACTTCAGGCTACTCAAGCAATTGCAGGTGTTTGGTATTGTTTCTCTCTTGTAGTGTAGTTTCTAGTGTTATCCCCTTTGGCAGGATCTTCTTTGGTCTTGTGGAGTCCCACTTTCAGCTTGTGCTGCTAGCCTTTTATTTAGCATGTTTGGATAGCCATTCCCACATGGGTGTGAATTTTTGCACCTCTTCCTTTCTACATCAGTTTCTATAAGAGATTAATTTTCCAACTCCAAGCTGTAGATGGCACTGTAGTATTATACATGCCATAGTTCAAATATGTCAAAAGGTCAATCTATTATTAATCACTATTGCCATAGCTTTGGGTCCAATGTTTAAAAAAGCTCATCCAAAACAATGGCAATAGTTTGTAAGTGTGTAAAATAGCAAATAAATGCCATTGGAACAATGCTTGCACAGTTTTATACCTCCTAAAAGCAACAAATGTGTTCATGTAAGTCTGAAAAATCACAGATTAAGAGCTTAAAGTGTCATTAAACCTAAACTATGGAAAACTCTACAGGTTATTTAACAGAGTGTGTATACTCACATCGCCACTAAAGCACAAAATGTAGAGTAAAATATACATGGTTGTTCCTGCTTTCAGCTGTTCCTCCCTCCTTCTCTGTGTCCCCGCTGCAGCCGGAGATTGTTCAGTCCAGCCACTGCCACATCTACTGAGCATACTCCAGTTTCAGATCCCTTCTGAGCTGTTAATTTCCTCCTTTACCTCATCTGTGCAGTCCACATGACTATAGGGTAACAAATGTGGGTGTATACACAGTGGTTAATGACAACTTCCCTCCCTTCCTCTTCCTCCATGTCCTTGTATTGCTAAACACCATGGTGAGTGGGATATAATAGAATTATAATAATATACGGCGCTATTAACAACTACAATGAACCGCTGCAGACACCGCAATTTGACAACATTAATATAAAAGAAGAAAGTGCTGCGCTAAGATTTGTGATATAAAGTGACTTGTGCTAATATGTAAAGCAATACACGTACAGTGTATTAGAATGCCAAACTCATATATAGTGCAAATACAGGCCAAATAATATACACTGATTTGGGTTATTTTTTACCAAAGAAATGTAGCAGAATACATTTTGGCCTAAATGTATGAAGAAAGATTATTTATTTGCACAATTTTATAGCAGAAATGAAGAAAAACACATTTTTCATTTTTTTAGCAAAAAAAAAAAAAAAAATCACCAAAGAAAAGCCCTATTGGTCTCAGCAAAATATTTAATTTGGGTACAGTGTTGCATGAATGAGTAATTGTAATTCAAAGTGTGACAGCGCTGAAATCTGAAAATTGGCCTGGGCAGGAAGGGGGTGAAAGTGTCCAGAATTGAAGTGGTTAAAAATATCAAATGTAATTGAATGATTGTTTTGGTCTCTTCTGCCATAAACCCTTCTCCCTTCCTGTCAGTGTTTATGTACACTGAGCTGCGAATGCATACCTCAGTGTACATATATGGCACCACTCTATGCCATGATGATGTGACTCCCAGTTGCATGCTTTTGAGTGATGTCATTTTGGCATGGCCAACCAATTGCCCGAAGAGTCAGAACCCAAAATTAAAACAAGAAGAATAAGGCAGTGCTCATAACTGACTGGAGTGCTGACAACACAGCACTGGAGAGGACTAGGGATGGGTAAACGGTTCGGCCCTGGAATAAGTTCGGGCCGAACTTTCGCTGCTCGGACGTTCGGTGAACAGCCGAACAAACGGGTCTTTCGACCATTTGTTTGGCCGCGAACCGACCACAATGCATTGCGGCGCTGAACAGTGCATTGCAAGCCCTGATTGGCTGAAGCAGTGAAAGCTTCAGCCAGTCAGGGCACAGAGCACTGTCAGAGTCTTGATTGGACACTGTCATCATGACTTTATACAATCATCGCTCATTCCAGCCCCACAGTATAAAAGTATTCTTTCAATGGCAGCCATTTTCAGTGTGATTTCGGCGTGGAGAGAGATAGAACAGGGCTCTGTTTAGTGCTATTAGTTAGTTTAGTGTGCTATTTTGCTTCAATTGTCAGTGTAGAATATTTGTTTAGTGTCAGTCTAGGGATAGTGTGAGTGTGGTGAGGAGGACCATCATTCAGCTTTGCATAGTGTGCAGCTAGAGTAGGGACAGCTCAGATAGTTTCACTGTAGTGCAGTGAGACTGTGTCATTCATACATACATTAGTGTAGAGTAGGGACAGCTCATATAGTTTCAGTGTAGTGTAGTGAGACCGTGTCAGTAATCTTTACATTAGTGCATAGCTAGAGTAGTGACAGTTCAGATAGCGTCAGTGTAGTGACGGTTGAACACCATCTATTTGATTGCGTTACTGCCAGTTTAACACCATTTACTTCTAAGTGCGTTACTGCCAGTTTAACGCCATATAGTTCTGTGTGCGTTACTGCCAGTTTAACGCCATATAGTTCTGTATGCGTTACTGCCAGTTTAACGCCATATAGTTCTATGTGCTTTACTGCCAGTTTAACGCCATATAGTTGCGTGCGTTACTGCCAGTTTAACGCCATTTACTTTTGTGTGCGTTACTGCCAGTTTAACAAAATATAGTTCTGTGCATCACTGTACGTTTGGTGCATTATATTGCAGTATATTATAGTGTATCTGTGGAGTGTGTCTGTGTAGTGTGAGTACTCAAATTAAAGTGTACCAAACACCTCTTTACATTGATTAAAGTACATCTACGTACAGATTTCAACTTCTTCTTTACATTTGCTTATAAGCATAGCCCCTTCCCTCCGAATAATGTCTGGGGGGAACAAGGAGAGGCAGACGTTCCCTTGGCACTGTAAGGGGGCCAGCAACAAATAATGTGTCCACATTGCAAAGGTGGACTTCTTGGTCAGTCCTCAGGCAGGGCATCATTTCCTCTGTTTAGTGAGTTTGCCCATTCTATCCAGTCACAGCATGCAGAGGAGGTGGTGGACTGGCTTACTAAACCTTTCTCATCCTCCTCATCCTCTGCCATGCAAACAGAGACAAGTGTGCAGTCCCCTGCAGTTGCCAGAGTGGATAAACCTGCCTCCTTATCCACATCTATTCCTGCCATAGCCCCAACATCAGCCATTGAGGAGTTGAGTTATTTGAGCACAGCCTCAGCCACTTGCTCCTTGATTATGCCCAGCCATTACTGGATTCAGATGTTGGTTCTGAGGTTGAGGATGACAGGAACATGAGCCTAGAGAGAGGGAGGAACATTGGTAGACAAATTGTCAATAATGTTCCCCAAGCCGCAGCATATTGCCAAGTTGTCTCCAGTTGTAATGATGAAGATGGATGAGATAATGATGATGATGATGAGGTCACTGATGCGACTTGGGTGCCAGATAGAGCAGAGGAGGAAACTGAAGGTGAGGTGGCACAACCCCAAGGAGGCCGACATCAAGAAAGAGTAGAGAGCATCCACCCTATCCCATCACATTCTGCAGCTGTTATCTCCCGGCCCATTCCCCAAAGCTCAGCTGTCTGGGCCTTTTTCAGTACATCTGCAGTAGATCGCACTGTTGCTATCTGCAAACTGTGTCTCAGGCACATCAAACGTGGCAAAAACACCAACCATTTGCGTACCACATGCTTAACAAGGCATTTAACGTCCAACCACTCAGCCCGTTAGCAAGAGCATCTAAAAGCCACACAAAAGGGGCACAAATCTGCCCCACCTCCTCCTCCTTACCCACTTCAGTTTGCCCCGGCTATACCGAGTCATTACCTCTCAGCAGCCTCCACTGATAGGGATGATGGTATAGCACAGGGTGTCCCAGGTCCTAGCAGAACATCTGCCAGCAGCACACCACCAGCTGTAGACTGTAGCCGGCAAATTTCTCTGCCCCATCTGCTGCAGCAGAAAAAAAATGACAGTCCCTGCCACCCACATCCCCAGCATCTAAATGCAAGCTTGTCAAAGCTGTTGGCTCTCCAACTTCTGCCTTTCAGTCTGGTGGATTCTGCTTCCTTCCGTGAATTCGCAAAATGTGCTGTACCACAATGGCAGGTTCCCAGTCGCTACTACTTTTCACGTAAGGCCGTTCCATCTCTCTACCATCACGTGGAAGGGAATGTTCTGGCATTGTTGGGCAAGGCAGTCAGCCGTATAATCCACCTTACTGCTGACACATAGTCCAGCAAGCATGGGCAGGGACGATATATTTAGTGCACAGCACACTGGGTAACACTGCTTGCAACTCGAAAGGATGCAGGACAGGGCTCGGTGCTGCAGCTTGTTGTGCCCCCACGTTTCCATACAGCTGGTGGTGATGATGCCAGACCTGTGAGCTCTACCTCCTCCTCCTCCTCTGCCACCTCCATGCCCTCCTCTGCAGAATTGTCCTATGAACATCAGGAACCCCCCTAAGCGTTCAAAGGGCTATTGCCAGAGTCAGGCTAAAAGGTGCCATGCGGTGCTTCAGCTGTGTGTGTGTTTAGGGGACAGGAACCACACCGGTGCAGAGATTCTTGCAGCTCTGCAGGGACAGGCCCAGAGGTGGTTCACACCACGCCAACTGGAGCCAGGAATGGTGGTGTGCGATATTGGCTCAAACCTCCTGTCCACCCTTAGACAGGGTGTTGCGGCGTTTTCTAAATACATACCCAGGCTTGCAAGATGTGCTAAAGCTGGCCAGAAGAGTCTGTAGCCATTTCAGGCGGTCACACACCGCCAGTGCTCGGTTGGCTAAAATTCGGCGGGAAATCCACCTGCCCGTAAACCGCCTGATTTGTGACATTCCCACCAGGTGAAACTCGAATTTGTCAATGCTGCATTGGCTATACATGCAGCAGAGGGTGGTCAACGAGTACCTGTGCGGATATGGCACGACGACAGGCTCAGGCCGCCTCTGCTTTTTTTTGCCACGCCAATGGCTGATCATTAAGGATGCATGCACTGTATTGTCACCATTTGAGGAGGCCACAAGGATGGTGAGCCGTGACAGTAACAATCCCTGTTGTGCTCCTGCTGGAGAAGACTCTGCGTGGCATTATGGACAGGGCACTGGAGGCAGAGAAGTGGGAGGAAGAGGAGGACTTCCTTTCCTCTCAAGGCCCACTTTATCCAGACACCATAATTCCTATGTCACAGAACACACAGTAGGAGAGAGGGGAGGAGGATGAGGAGGAGGATTCTGGCAATTTCATAGGCTTCGAAGAAGAGGATGACATACGTCAATCTGTAAGCGATGGCTTTCCAACCCCAGGACCCTTGGGAGTAATACGTGGCTCGGAGGAGGAAGTTCCAGATGCAGTCATCCTGAGTGACCCTGAGGAGTCTGCTTCTCAAGCCTCGGCAAATTTGAGGTGCATGGGCAACCTCATGCTTCAAAGCCTGCGATAGGAACCAAGAATACATGGCTTAAAGGAGAAGGATGATTACTGGTTGTCAACCCTCCTTGACCACCGTTATAAGGGAAAGGTCTCAGAACTCATCCCATCCCCACAGAGAGGGCAGAAGGTAAAATCTCTTAAGGACACGTTAAAGAGGATTTTATTGAACATTTTTCCTGACTCCAGTAGGTTACAGTGTCATGGAAAAAGTCGTTTTGAGTCTTCTGTTGGTCAAGAGAGGAGCGTTGAAGAAGGCGCCCACCCAAGTGAGGCATTTCGGAATTTTTTTAGTCTTTGCCGCCCAGGGCTGTCAACTTCCACATCCCATCAGCAGCGTCTGCATCACATGGTGGACGATTACCTCGGGGCCAAAACAGAGATGGAGAGCTTTCCAGCTGACGATCCACTGACTTACTGTTAGAAATTGTCCCACCTGCTGGTAGCATTGTCAGACATCTGGCATGCAGTACTGATGTCCACCAGCGGGTGTCTCCTGACAGTCTGCAACTGTCAGGGGAACTCTCTCCTGCTGGTTGTATTTGATCTTTGGGCCACAGTACTCGCGCCCACCAGTGGGTGGTTCCTGGCAGTGTGGAGCCGACATCATCTCCTGCGATCAGGCATCACCTGAGTCTGATTGCAGGAGATATGTATAATAACCCGGCAAGTACACACACACTTTGCCGTGGTATCTTCCTTGCACCCCAACCTGATTCTGTGAGCTTTGAACCTGATCCTCATCCGTCTCTGAACCTGATCCCTGTACCTGAACCATGTGCCTTGTACCTGTACCGGTCCCTCCTGTGATCCTGTCACCCTTACCTTTACCCTACAGCCTGATTCATCCATCCTCTCCTTGTCCTGTTTGTTCCCTATCCCCAGCTGCTGACCTCCCGCTGACGACCCTGGCCTGGCTCCTATCTCCCATTATATGTATGTATGTATGTATGTATGTATGTATGTAATCTGTCTGTTTATTGTTATCATTTGTAGGTTTCTGTTTGTGGTTGGTTGGTTGCACATTGTATTATATTGGAGGTGGTTGTGTTCTGGTCTTACCTGATACGTGACACTTACTGGGTCTTGAGAATAGACCACTGGCCAGAACTTGCCCAGTACGCTATTGAGTTATTGGGCTGCCCTGCATTCAGCGTGCTTTCAGAACGGGCATTCAGTGCTGCAGGAGATTTCGTTACTGATCATAGAACGCGTCTGTCCCATGGCCCATTTGACTTTTATAAAAAGGAATCAGTCCCGGATTACCAGCTATGAAGCCCCTGATGCCGATATCACAGATTAAGTCTTTTTGGGATGTGGAATCTCTGCAGGACTTCGAGGCTGCTTAGATTTGAGGGTATTCAATCATTTCATCTGGAAAAATGTTTTTGGTATAGATTTCATGGGCACAATTAACACCCAAAGACCAATTTTTCAGCACCTGTTTGACAGGTGCATATCATTGCAATTTTTTTTGCCTTCATCAAGAGCACCTCTATAGGGTTACGGTGGGAAGGCGCCCCCGACACCCAAATAGTAATTTTTCTGCACCTGTTTGACAGGTGCATATCATTGCAATTTTTTACACCAAGGCCAATTCTTGCTTTCATCAAGAGTTCCTCTATAGGGTTATGGTGGGAAGGAGCCACCGACACCCAAAGACCAATTTTTCTGCACCTGTTTGATAGGTGCATATCATTGCAATTTTTTATAGCAAGACTAATTCTTGCTTTCATCAAGAGTACCTCTATAGGGTTACGATGGGAAGGCGCCACCGACACCCAAAGACCAATTTTTCTGCACCCGTTACTTCTATCCAAAGTCAAAGTGGCACCAGAATGTATCCAAAAAATCTATAATCTTGTTCCCAATGCACTACATTGTCACACTGGCTCCCCAGCTGTTGCTGAGCAAAATAAAGGAAGCTTGCAGGGAAAATGTCTTTTTTTTTTGGCTTTATAAATGCAATTATTGATGCAGCAGATTCTAGACATGGTACAGATCTGCCACTTTACAGGTAGACTAAGGGAACCCCCCCCCCCCCCCCCCCCCAGCCACTATATTGGAAGGATTTTTTTACTTTTATGCTTTCACTTTAAAAATCAAAAAATCACTGCTCATTTAAAAATGACGTTTTTCACAAACTTTTTTTATTGATATATGTCCCCCAGGGCAGGACCCAGACCCCTATAACCATTGTATGCCTAATTACTTTCATATAAGCCTTCAAAATGGGCACTATTGATTTTTGCCATTCGGGTCCTATTGACTTTAATGGGGTTTCGCGGTGTTCGAAAGTTCTGCTGCAAACCGAACAGGGGTCCGTTCGGCCCATGGCTAGAGGGGATCACTTGCCAGCAGTATTAATTTTGTTGACTAAAATATTTTCGCCTACTAAATAATACTATTTTAGTTGACTAAAATACGACTAAAACTAAAATGAGATGACTAAAATACGACTAAAACTAAAATGGCATTTTAGTCAAAACACAATGACTAAAACTAAATTGAAATTTGACAACAAAATTAACACTGCACTACCACATAAGAATATGTAGGGGGCATCAACTAAGCTGCTAAAAGAAAAAACAATAAGAAAAAGGCTTTTCCTATTTTTTTTCTTGATATTTAATGTTGGTAATAAATTCAGGTAATATGTGCAATGGCTATACAGACAATAGAGTTTACAATTTTTTTGTTTTTTTATATTTTCAAGTTGTACTTCTGCTTGTCAAAAAGCAATAATTTTGTTTGGTTATGGAACTTGGTTTTATTTATAAAGACGTTATATATCACAACGGGGAAATCTGTGTCTGTAGTGCATGGTCAAACCTTAACACCATAAATCATAACATGTTACTAGATTTTTACTCCAGGAGTATAAAATGAGTTTGGCAATTCTAAAGAAATGCTTAAAGTGGTTGTTAATCCTCTCATATAACTTTATATAACCCTACTTGTTTCCTAATGACAGGAGCTCCTGTCTCCGTGTTTTATAAACAAAATGCCTCCTTTACCGTATTTCAGAGCGGCTCCCTGCGTCACCGGCTGGCTCTCCTCTGCCTGGCTGACAGATGCAGTGGGCAGGGCCGAGATTCCCCCACTGACATCAGCCGGGACGAGAGGAAGAGAGAAGAGAGAGCTGGCCGGTCACGTGATCGCAGGTAGTGATCTCTGAAATATGGTAAAGGAGGCATTTTTTAAATAAAACACAGAGACAGGAACTCCTGTTATGAAGAAACCAGCAGGATTATATAAACGTTTAATAGTTATGAGAGCAGCAGGAAGGGGAGGCGGGCACTGACACAGGCAGGGAGGGAGGGGGAGAGGATAGAGAAAAGCACAGAGGAGAGACAGGAGAGCTGCAGATGACAGAGGCACGTAACCTGACCACGGTGTCAAGGCTTAGCAGCCATGATATACCATAGTCAGCTTACAAAGAGGAGGGCAGAAACTGGCAGGATTAACTAGGTATTTCAGGTGTTACAGGGGGCCAAATTACACAGTACAAGCACTGTGCTGTTATTGATGCTTTAAAGGGAGGGAATCCATTTTTTTTTTTTTTTTGAAAAATTGACAATTTTTATAAATTTTTCCAGAAGAAAACAGAAATAATAACATAGAGTACAAGGTAATACAATATAAAGCGTAGTAGGTACTTCTGAGGTAGAGTCCAAGCTTGATAGCACTCTTAAGAAGATGCTGGTCATTATGTGCATGTCAATCTGATTGTTAAGAACAGATTACATTGCCAAAATATTACCTTAGTCATATATTACTGGTTGTATACCTTGTGCAACATAACAAAAATTAAATAGATAATAGTAAATAAAAGACTATAAGGTAGAGAGAAGAATAGAGAAGAGGGGGGTTAGCAGAAGGCATAAAATGGGGTGAGTAAGAGTGGGTAGAGAGTAGGGAAAAGAGATGAAGGTAATGGAGCCGCGCCCCCCCCCCCTGAAGCCCAACCTTCCCCCACCAGAAGAGGAAATCATCAACCCTAGGCCCATCACATGGAAAATTAGGTTATGGGATTTTCAAAAAGGACCCACAGCTCCCATATTTGATTATGCTTCTCAAGATTGTCATTTAAGGAGGCTGTGAGATATTCCATTCTCTTGACATCTCTGATCCTGGAGTGCAATTCCGATATCGAAGGTGGTTCCCTCTGCTTCCATTTTAACGCCACCAAGCATCGCGCGGCAGTTAATATATGTGACAATAGTTTCTTGGACCTTTTGGGGAGAGAGGTTGGTGGGAGACCCAGCAAGAAAACCTTTGGATCGAAAGGCACCTCAGCATCCAGGATGGACCTAAGCAGGGAGTGAACCATCTCCCAGTACAGGGCAATCAGAGGACAGGTCCAGTAAATGTGAAATAACGTCCCTCTGTCATTATGGCATCGCCAGCAGCGAGAGTCAGACAATGGATACATGGAGTGGAGCAAGTCTGGGGTTTGGTACCAATGGAACAAAATCTTATATTGGTTCTCTTTATATAGCGTGCACATAGAGCTTTTAGAGGCCTGAGACCATATAAGCTGCCATGTGTGTGGAGGGATGTCTACACCCAAGGCTCGCTCCCATTTACCCATATATGCATGCCGGGGACCCTCTGGCGAGAAATCATGCGTTAGGAGCTGGTAGGTCTGCGAGATCATGCCTTTAGGAGATGAGCTCTCCAGGCACAACTTTTCAAAATCGGTTAATGGGGAGAATTGAAGGTTAGGAACTAGAGATTGTGCATAATGTCGTATTTGTAGATAGCTAAAAAAAGGCCTGTTTGGGAATGTCAAATTATTTTTGCAGATCTTGAAATGATCTTAATATGCGGGTCCTAGGGTCAATCAGCTGGCTGTAACGGAATAGGTTCTTTTCCATCCAGAGATGGGACATCTGTGAGGTCAGGCTGTCCGGGATGTTGGGAGTAAATAGAAAGGACGTAACCGGTGAGGAAGGGGTGGTAAGTGGATATGTCGGTTTTACACGTTTCCACAGCTGGCGTAGGAGGGACATTGGTCCCAGTAGCCGCGAATTTTCCGAAGATACATCAGAACTCCATAACATGGAGTTCGGATGTATAGGGGCCAACCAAAGCTTTTCGATCTGTGTCCAAAGATTAAAAGTGTGGAGGGTACACCAAGAGGCTACAGGGCGTAATTGAGCTGCCAAATAGTATTTGACTATATTAGGAAACGCTAGACCACCTTGATTACGAGGAGCGTAGAGAACCGATTTAGCAATCCGGTGTCTCTTATAATTCCAAAAGAAATTAATCAGGTCGCCCTGGAGTCTCTTTAGATGTGAGGCTGGCATAGGTATCGGAAGTGTCTTAAATAGGTATAAGAGCTGGGGTAGGATCGTCATCTTCAGGGTCACTAGTCGTCCAAAGAGGGGTAGTTTCAGGGATTTCAATTTAGTCAATAAGGCTCTAATAGTGGTATATAAATGGGGAAAGTTAGCTTTATATAGGGAATTATATGTGGTTGTGAGATGGACCCCGAGGTATTTTAAGGAGGAAGTTTTCCAGGAGTAGTTAAATGATTGCGAAAGAGCCGCCTGTGTCTGAGGAGACATATTAAGGGGCAGAGCCTCTGTTTTAGAATTGTTTATTTTATATCCAGATAGGGCACTATATCGATCTAATTCTACATGTAGGTTCGGCAAAGAAATGTGTGGTTGCGTCAGTGTAAGGAGAACATCGTCAGCATATAGGGAGATCTTAAAGTCTCTAATACGGACTGGAATGCCATGAATATTTAGGTTCTCCCTAATATGGGCCGCTAGGGGTTCTATACAAAGGGCGTAGAGTAGCGGTGAGAGCGGACAACCTTGCCGCGTTCCGTGGTAGATGTTGCGTGTTGGGTGCGTACCATGGCTGACGGGGACGAATATAGGTGATAAATGGTGATTCCGGCTCGTTGTAGGATCGCAAACAGAAAAGGCCAACTTAGCCTATCAAAAGCTTTTTCTGCGTCAAGACTGAGCAGAAGTGCTTCTACTTTGGTCCTGTTTGCCACCTCCACTAGGTCAATAACCTTGCGGGTATTGTCCCCTGCTTGCCGCATGGGTATAAAGCCTACCTGGTCTTTGTGAATCAATGACGGCATAAAATTGTTTAACCTGTTAGCTAATAATTTCGTAAAAATTTTGAGGTCCGCATTAAGTAGCGCAAAAGGTCTATAGTTTGATGGTAAGCTGTGGTCCTTTCCAGGCTTGGGAATCAGCGTGAGATAAGAATTTTGCATATCTCGTGGGATAGGTGTCTCAGAAAGAAATGAATTAAACAGTGTTGTCATATAAGGAAGTAAATGCAGTAGGAAGGTTTTGTAGTACTGGTATGGAAATCCGTCAGGACCTGAGGCTTTGTTGTTTGGAAGCGATTTAATTGTGTCCGTGACCTCCTCCTCTGTAATGGGGGAGTTTTAGGGTGGTCAGGGCGGAAGGAGTGAGTCTCTGTATTTCACATTCTTCTAGATAAGAGTGGATTCTTTGGGACAGGTCTTGTGGGGGAGGGTTGTGCGGAACATTCGGATTGTTATACAAGGTCGAGTAGTAGTCATGAAAGATCTGAGCAATCTTAGTGGGATGGGTTTGGGGAATGCAACTTCCATCATTAAGATGGGCAATTGAGGCGGTCGCGACTCGGTCCCGTAGCTGTCTAGCTAATAACGTATGTGGTTTGTTTGCCTTGTCATAATAGGTTTGCCTTAATCGTATTAGCGCCTTCTCAATTTTACCTAAGTCTATGTCTCTTAGACCAGCTCGTACCTGTACAATCTCTCTAAGAGTTTTTAAGGACGGAAAGGAGAGCAAGCGTGCTTCCAATTGTTTAAGCTTGTCTAGTAGAGCTATACGGGCAGTATTAGCATTCCTTTTGAGTGCCGTGGATAGTGAGATACATTGGCCTCTGAGGACCGCTTTATGACCCTCCCAGAGAGTGGCAATGGAAACCTCTGGTGAATTGTTTTCTGCAAAATATAATTTCATGGTTTTTTCCAAGTCATCCCTGGAGGGGTCATGTTTAAGCAGGAAATCGTTCAAACGCCAATGACATGTACGAAGGGTTCCCGAAGACAATGCCAGAGACAGCGTGATTGGAGCATGATCCGACCATGAGATTGCTTGAATATCTGAGCTCTTGCAAGCTCTCAGGGTTGGGGCATTTACAAAAAAATAATCTAGGCGCGAATGAGATTTATGCGGGTCAGAGTAAAAGGTGAATTGTTTAGCTGAGGGGAAGGCAGTCCTCCAACAGTCAAACAGAGCGTATTTCCTAGTTAATTGAGGGAAAAGAGATGATCTTCTATCAAGGGCCTTGGGGGCCTGACTCTGTCCAAGGGAGTGTCTGTCTAGGCAGGAGGAGAAGGTCAGGTTAAAGTCTCCTCCGATAACCAGGTATTGATGGGGAAATGCAAATAGTCGTTTATACACTTTAGATAGGAAAGAGGTTTGGTTAGTGTTAGGGGCAAATATGTTACAAAGTGTGAGGTTAGTATCTTTCCATGTACCTCTCAAGATGATATAATGTCCCTGGGGGTCTGAAATAATCGATTGTAACTTAAAGGGGGAGTCTTTTTTGAACAGGATAGCCACTCCAGCTCGTTTACGAGGATTAGAGGCTAGGTATATCTGGGAGTAATACTTGGTGGCAAATGCCATATTGTCAGTCTTAGTAAGATGTGTTTCCTGAGTGAAAATTATGTCAGCTTTAGATCTTTTGAATCCCCTTAAGGCTAAGCTTCGTTTAGTGTTGGAGTTAAGGCCTTTCACGTTTAATGACAGTATGTCAATCATTGGGTGGTAAATAAAAAAGGAGCATTAGCTTACCAAGACGACTGAAGTGGATTTGGATGTGGAGGACGGTGAACGGCTGAGCCTTCACATAAGACACGTACCTAGCAGGAAACATGCTTCTACAAACTGGACCTGGGCTCCAGAGGCGGGGGGCGCCCACAACGTGGTAGATAAGAGGGGAATAGAGAAAAGAAAAGCCAATAGCAAAAGAGTAGAGAAAGATGTGGACGACAAAGAGAACAAAAATTGGTACAAAATCAAATAACAGCCAAGTATAGTTTAACCCACCTATACAAGGTGGTGGGTCGGAAACCCTCGAAGGGCCCCCCCCCATGTAGGAGGTAGAAACAATACTCTCCAAGGGGGTTAAGTGGGGAGCCACTCGAAGGTCTCCCGGGGGAGGATAGGACAGCTCCAGGCCGGTCGTCATCCTCTCCCAGATCCGCCTGCAGTTAGGTAATTATGCAGCACACCGTAGTAAAGCAGCTAGTTAAAGAAAAACTTATATTTAACAGCTAGTAACTAGAATACCATTTGGTCTACGCTAAGGCAACAGATAAAGTCGGCTGGTGCAGTTTTGCGCTCAGTATTGGACAAACCAGAATAGTATAGGGAGCACTGGTCAGCATATAAGCCTAGAAACCCCTCCAAATATACTTTTAGGAACCCAGGTAGGGTGAAGGTATATAAGTAAACGTAGTAGTATACCCTAATAAAGTATGGGGTGGGAGGGCAGGGAAGGATTGGGGGGGTAGAGAGTGGTGAATGTGGGGTGGGGGGGGGATAGAAGGAAGGGCAAGGATAAGGAGATGGAGGGGAAGGGGGACAAGGGAAGGGGGGACCCCATTGATAATTTGGGATGGCTTAAACATGACAATAATATATCATCGGTGTTATACATACTAAACTTGCATAAATGCGAAACCATAAAACCGTAATCCCACATAATGGCAATTAGGGTCTAGCCCTCTATAAGGTAGGAAGAAAAAACAGGATAATTCCTGAACTCTTAGCATGATAGGCAGTAATAGTGACTCCTATACTAGTGTCTCATCGTGATCCGGTGCCTCTCAAGCAGCAAAAAGTTATCTCTGATGGGCAATTGCCAGAGGGCCATTGGAGTGCGGTCTCTGTTGCTTTCTCCCGTTCACCTGAACCCAGGGCTCTGGGCGAGGTGGTGGGGTTTGTTAGGGGCCCCACTCGGGAGTGGGCGGAACCGGAATATCCAAATATCTGCAAAATGAATGGAGGTCTTCCGGGTATCGCAGAGTGGTGGATCTCCCATCTTTCTTTGCTGTGAGGCTAAAAGGGAAACCCCAATGGTATCGGAAGTCATGTTCCTTCAATGTTGTGAGGAGTGGTTGCAAGGAGCGTCTTTGCTGAAGGGTGATCCAGGACAAGTCCAGGTATAGCTGTATGGGAGCACCATCGAAATCGATGGTGTGCATGTTGCGCATTTTTCTCATTATGTCCTCCTTCAGGGCATAATTATGAACCCTGCAAATAACGTCTCGTGGTCTTGGACCTGGTCCACGGGGGCGAAGTGCGCGATGGGCCCGGTCCAATTTAACTCTTTGATTTCCCGGGCGACCCAGTACATTATTGAAAATAACTTGTAATGTGACTTGTAAGTCCTCGTCCTGGGTCGCCTCTGGGAGGCCTCGGACTCTAATGTTATTGCGTCTGCCTCTATTATCGAGGTCCTCAAGGTGGCGTTGAAACTCTCTGAGGGCCGAGGCTTGTGTGGACAATCGATCATGTATATGGGAGATTTCCATCTTTGTATCATATGCTTCTTCTTCTATGGAATGGACTTTAGCAGACAAGTAATGTAGATCAGTATGGAGCATGTTAATTTCAGATCTGCATATATCACGTACCTCTTGAATAAGCATGCGGAAGTCCTGTTTCATAGGCATACAACGAACATAGTCTCTCCATGAAGTACATGCCTCAGGTTCAGGGTCAGGGTCCATTATGGCATGAGAGTGTGAATCCCTCATAGTAATGGAGGGGGTGCTCGGCGGGGGGGAGTCCCCTCTGAGATGCATGCGGAGGGGTCTTGGAGTAAGGCTGCATTGCTGGGACAGTGGCATATACATGGGCTGCATGTGAATAAGCCCCCTGCAGCTCATCAAGCTGTGGTGATGAGGAAGGCCCTGCAGCTTTGCTGGACTCCCTGCGGTGCGGGGATGAGGATAGTGTCTTGTCCCTTGGGGCCTGGGGTCTTTGTGGCAAAGAGCTTGGGTCGCACTCCTGCGCTGAAGTTTCCCACAGAGGGGAGGCTTAGCCTGCGCTCGGTGACTGTGTAGGCCCCACTAGGCAGGGAGGAAACGGCTGGGACAAGCTGCCTAATGTGTTTCCCATAAGGGAAAGGGCAGGACCGGCCTGAATGTTAGTTGGTGGGAGCGGTGGGCGACCGGGCAACAGGTCCCCTTCAGAGGCATACCTGTCGGTTCGCTGACCCGGGGAGAGCCACGGAGGAGAGGAGGAGAGGGCCGCTGCATATGTTGGTGGAGCCGGCGCCGGCGCCATCTTGGCCTCGTGGTGTCCCGCCGGAGCTCCAAGGCCGAAGTACTCCGTAATGAGAGGTGGGGGAGCCGAGCAAGATCTTGGGGTGTGTCCCTTAGGTTCTGTGTCTTTAGCCTTGCGAGGTTTGCCAATGATTTCGGTGCTTTTTTGCTGCTTTTAGCTGTATGCAGGCAGATCTGGTCAGGAGCTCTAAGGAGACACGTCCGCTCCGGAGGCCATCAAAGCCACGCCCCCAATCCATTTTTTTTTAGATAACAGAAGCTTTAAAGAATTCGATTTTAGTAGACTAAAATGTACTGGAATAGATGTTTGGGAGTCTGGACCCCACCCCAGACTCACCAAGGAATGGAAGGCAGGTGGACTATCTCGGTACAGTGTGAAAAAAATACACATAAAATATATCAAACAAATCTGAAAATTTACAAAATGTATTAATACAAAGTACAAAGAAAACAGAAAGTGCTAAAAGAACACACAGATGACATGGTATTTCAACTAGTTTCGCAGGTTTGCCCCTTCATCAGGAAATACATCTGTGGATAAATAAAAATACAATAATATATAGAAATTTCATGTAAGTGTGTTACAAAATCATACAATGGGGAAGAAGATGAAGGGGTTATGCCAAATATATAGGGCTGCTTACCCATGCTTCAGTGTAAGCAAGACTATTCTAAGTAAATTTGGATGATGGTACATGTTATATATTTCTATGTATTTAATACTGTTTTGTGAGGCCACTCATTCTCTTCAAAATGTACTGGAGATTTTAGTTGACTAGAATACGACTAAAACTAAGGCCCCTTTCACACTACCAAGTATTTAAAGTCGCGCGATTTTGCCGCGATTCCAGGGAATGCCTGTGTAAACTTGAGGTCTATGGACTTCAACTCGCATCAAAGTCAGACCAAAGTAGTACAGGGACTATTGAAGTCGGTGCGACTTGAAGCCACAGATATGAATGGTTATTATTGGAAATCATGGGGTACGACTTGTCATGCGACTCTGATGTCCAAAGTTGCAGGAAAAATCGTGTGAAAGGGGCCTTAAACAATTCAGATGACTAAAATATGACTAAAACGAAAATGGCATTTTAATTAAAAGACTATAACTAAAACTAAATCAAAATTTGATGTCAAAATTAACACTGCTTGCCAGGTAAGTCTGCCATAATGCGCCAATATGCTGTGAATACTAGCACTTTTTGGCTTCCTGGATCCCACAAAAAATTGTTTGCATTGGTTTAATTCTGCTTTAGTTGATACCCTTCACTGACCTATTGTATTTATAAAAAAAAATTGCATAGTCACTCATCCACTTATTCTGCATGTACGTTTATTGTGTGTGACTTTGGCAAACATAAAATGTTTTTTAGGCTCTTCTGAATGTCTCTTCTTTTAATATGTGCAGTAATAAATGACTGCATTATGCCCACTAGATGGAGCTGAGGAGCATACATCTTTGTAACAAGAAATACAATGCAACAACTCTAGAGAAAAATAGAAGGGATTTGCAAATAAATGTAAGCAATGGCTTATAGTGTTGTTACAACCGTGATTAAAAAAAAATATTTTATTTGTATGTAGCTGTCGGTTTATACACAAATTTCACTAGTATTTACATTTCAGAGGGCTCCTGTGTGAGTTACATTTTTCTTTTTTTTAGGAGGTAAGCCTCGTATACACAATGAGAAAATCGGACGACTGATTGTTCGTTATTTTTTGCACGCTGTTTTATATCACATCCGAGAATGCTACTAAAGCAAACTTTCTCTGATCATCCCTAAGAACTTCCCATTTTGCATGCCTTTGTTGAATCATGCATCAGAGGTGATATCATGTGTGTGTGACCCTGTGTTGCCAGGCCTTCTCCCTATAGTCTATATATACGGATTTTCATTGTGAATTGTTGAATTGCTCTGCGCACATTCATTTGTTCTCCTGTTTATTTGCGCATTCTCATATTTCTAAATGGAGCTATCATTTCTCATATTGTTGGTCATTGATTTCTTCTGTGAGGGGATAGTGGTGGTTTCATATTTAGTCTTTCCTTGGCCAGCACACGAGTTTGTGTGGTTTTAGATTGGGTTCATTTTGGCTGTTGCTGTTAAGTAAGAAAGCTTACCTGTGTTGAAAATAGTTGTTTTTTTTTTGTTTTTTTGTGAGGTTTCTCTAATACAAAGTAAGCGTTTTGTTCTGCATGTATTAGTCCTATATGAAAAAAAGCATGTAGTACTGCTGACCTCAACACCTGCTATGTTTAAGTGGTGCTTTCCTTGTGAAGTCTGTCCATGCCCATTTGCTGTCCTTAGTTTCCTGTTGTAGGGTGGCTCCATTGACCTGCAGAATTCTGTGGAGCCACCCTTGCATGCATGCGCCCGTCTGGGACTATGATTGTACATGCATACGCTGTCTTTACAAAAACATGCAACCCTGAAACCCAGCAAAGCAAGATCTGCCCCTGCTCCTCCTCTAGTAGAATGACTGTGGCTCCTGAAGCAGGCTCTAGGATAATAGGAATGGAGCTAGGAACCATGAGACATGTTGTCCCATATAGGGTGATCTGTGACCCGCTCAGTGAGCAAGAATTGTGAAGAAGTGCAGTTGAGGGGTCTGGTCCAGGCCAACAGCGATGATAGTGCTTAGGCAGGTGTGAAAAAATGCTGTAAATTAGGAATGCAAAAAAATTAACAGAAAAGGAATCCAAATAAAATCAATATTTGGTGTGACCTCCCTTTGCCTTCAAAACAGCATCAATTCTTCTAGGTACCCTTGCACACAGTTTTTGAAGGAACTCAGACGGTAAGTTGTTCTAAACATCTTGGAGAACTAATCAAAGATCTTCTGTGGATGTAGGCTGCCTCAAATCCTTCTGTCTCTTCATGTAATCCAAAACAGACTCAATGATGTTGAGATCAGGGCTCGATAGGGGCCAAACCATCACTACCAGGATTTTTTGTTCTTCTTTACATTGAAGATCGTTCTTAATAATATTGGCTGTATGTTTGGGGTCGATGTCCTGCTGAAGAATAAATTTGGGGCCAATCACCCCCCCCCCCCCTGATGGTATGGCATGATGGATGAGTATCTGCCTTTATTTCTCAGCATTGAGGACACCATTGATTTTGACTAAATCTTCAACTCCATTTTCAGAAATGCTGCCCCATATTTGCAAGGAACATTCACCATGCTTCACTGTTGCCTGCAGACTCTTATTATTGTACAACTCCTGCCTTCAGTGAACAAACTGCCTCCTGCTACAGCCAAATATTTAAAATTTTAACTCATCGGTCCGGAGCACCTGCTGCGATTTTTCTGCACCCCAGTCCCTATGTTTTTGTGCATTGTTGTGTCACTTAGCCTTTTTTCCATGTCAGAGGTATGGCTTTTTTGGCTGCAATTCTTCCATAAACATTATTTCTGGCCAGAGTTCTCCGGACAGCAGATACACTATATTACCAAAGTATTGGGATGCTTGCCTTTACACGCACATGAACTTTAATGGCATCCCAGTCTAATGCCCCGTACACACGGTCGGACTTTGTTCGGACATTCCGACAACAAAATCCTAGGATTTTTTCCGACGGATGTTGGCTCAAACTTGTCTTGCATACACACGGTCACACAAAGTTGTCGGAAAATCCGATCGTTCTAAACGCGGTGACGTAAAACACGTACGTCGGGACTATAAACGGGGCAGTGGCCGATAGCTTTCATCTCTTTATTTATTCTGAGCATGCGTGGCATTTTGTCCGTCGGATTTGTGTACACACGATCGGAATTTCCGACAACGGATTTTGTTGTCGGAAAATTTTATATCCTGCTCTCAAAGTTGTGTGTCGGAAAATCCGATGGAAAATGTCCGATGGAGCCCACACACGGTCGGAATTTCCGACAACACGCTCCGATCGGACATTTTCCATCGAAAAATCCGACCGTGTGTACGGGCATTAGTCTGTAGGGTTCAATATTAAGTTGGCCCACCCTTTGCAGCTATAACAGCTTCAATTGTTCTGGAAAGGCTGACCTCACAAATGCGCTTCTGGAAGAATGGTCAAACATTCCCATAGAGACACTCCTAAACCTTGTGGACAGCCTTCCCAGAAGAGGTGAAGCTGTTATAGCTGCAAAGGGTGGGCAAACTCAATATTGAACCCTACGGACTATGACTGGGATGCCATTAAAGTTCATGTGCGTGTAAAGGCAGGCGTCCCAATACTTTCCGTAATATAGTGTAGGTGTACCTGGGTCCCACTGGTTTACGCCAGTTCTATGCTGATGGCATTGCTGGACATCTTCTGATGTCTAAGTGAAGTAAGAATGATATGTCTTCATCAGCTCCCTTAAGTTTCCTTGGCCGACCCCTGCTTCTAAGAATCTCCACGTTGCCCATTTTTTTGTGCTTCTTCAAAAGAGCTTGAACAGCACATTTTGAAATCCCAGCCTGCTTTGAAATCTTTTCTCTGTTTGGGAGAAAACTTGCTGATGCGCTCAGTCTTGCCATGGTGTATGACCTGAGACATGAAACTATCTTCCACAACCTTAGTGGCAGAGTTTGGCTGTTTCTCAACAGTTTATGCCATATACACAGCTGTTTCTGTTTCAGTTAATGGCTATGTTTCAACCTATATAATAAAAAGATGTATAAGAATGTATAAAGATACAATTGATGCGCTCTAATGCACCATTCAATCAATGTGAGAAAAAAATCATACTTAAATGTGATGAGATGTATATGAACATACTGATTGTAATGAAAATTAATTATAATAAGAAGTTGTGAGCAGATATACTGCAAATGTAAACTAAAAATTGCGCAAATCCACTAAAAATTAACTGAGTGCAAAATACTTATCCTTGAGAAAGTCACGTGTCAGTGACGCAACGCGTGGGAGGAGCCTAGGATGCTGGCTGTGTTGGATTACATTGTATCAAGCAGCAGCGGCTTGTCTGACAAGCCTCACCCAGAGCGGCAACTGACATCTGCTTATGCCTTAACATAATCGGGCGCACGTGAGTGTATCACTGTGCTGTCTTTGCCTGTGGACTTTGTTTGGTTACATTGCGCAATGACTCTCTTTCTTTGTTTCTTTTTCATAATCATCTGGCACTGAGAATTTACTATTTGCGGCCTAGGGGATCAGACTCAAGGCACTACACTACTTTTGAATTTGAATTTTTTAAGATTATAAATGTGTATTAGTATCATTTTAATATTTGTATAACGTATTAATTTTACAAATAAACATTAAATTTATTTGTGCAGAAAATGTTGTGCTGTCTAATAAGACAATGCAGCACTTTGTGCCCTCTCATCCCCTGTCCACCTTTCCTGGAGTGTTTGGACCGGAGGTTTAAGGGATATCCACTTTTGAAAGTTTTTAAGATTATAAATGTGTATTTGTATCATTTTAATAGTTGTAAAAATATACATTTTACAAATCAACATTCAAGTTTTAATTTGCTGGTTGCAAAACAGCAAATATAAAATATTTCAATATATCTGATTTTCAATAAATGAAAATATTTTTGAAAATTGTAGGTTTTTTTACTGGACATAATACATAAATATATGAAAAAAACACAGTTTTACTTGGAATTGTATGCCATTGATCTATGCAAGAAGGTCCATAAGGTCAAAGTTAAAAATATACAAAGTTTTCAAATTAACTTGCAAAAAAAGTATTGGCTACATAAGTGTTTACCCTCATTGTGGTGAAACCCAATCTGGTGCAGTCAGCTACTTTAAGAAGCCCCATGATTAGTTAAGCTGAGTCCACCCCTGTAATTAAAGTGTCACATAATTTTGAAATAAATAGCCCAGCTTCTGGAAGGCCCAAATACAACAATACAGAACTAATGAATACAAGCAGCAACATATCCATTTGAACCCTGAGCACCAGTACAAAATCACTGTTCAACAATGTTCCCCACAAAACAGAAAGAGCACAAGCAATTTTGCTAAGAAGGAATGGCAAACACTGCAACTTCCAAGAATGCAAAGCAGGTAGAGACTCCAAAAAGTCTCTATTAGATGTAATTGCAGCCACAGACTTGGGGGAAGAGTGTTAAATATGTTGTGTAAATCAAAAGGTAAAGATACATTTTAATTCTAGGTTGTAATACCACCAAGTGGGGAAAAGTCCAATTGGGTTGAACACAAATGCAATTCATTGTGAAATCAGTACCCATATTATCCAAATATCTATGCATTTTTTTGCCATTTGTTGGTATCCCATTGTATAAAAAAGCTACCTTAAAGCAAAATGTCAATGCACTAAATGCGAACCATTTGTAGATTGCATAGGTCTGAAGGGACCTATATAGATTTAATATTCTTTAGACCAAAAGTATAACTAAGTGAGAGAAAAAACAGGATTTTTGATTTACTACATGTAGCGCTACCCCCGCAGGAGCCGCTGGTGAATATGGTTATCTCCCACCCTGCACAGTCAGACACATGAATTTTCCACTCTCTCTGGAGACAAGAAACAGTCCTTGTAGCTTTGTTTTGTTTTTTTATTTAGGGGGATTAAACTTGGATGGGGAAAGGGTTGTTATGGGATGCCCACTTGATCAGTAAGAAACCTTCAGGGACTCAACTATATACATCTGGTATATACACACTTCTCCTCTTCTACCTCCAGCACAGACTTGCTTGTAAAACTACAATTCCCAGGACCAGCTAGCACTGACAGAATGGTCTGACAAGAGTGTAATCAGACCATATCAAATACCATTTGCAGGCAGGGACCGTTGGCCCCTTTGGTAGTGTAGCAAAAATAGAGGTCTTTGGTAATAGCTGTCCTATTCCTGTGGCTACTGCTCCCAGTATAACCTCTTCAGGCATTGCCAGCCCACCTGGCTGCAGCTGCCCCTTTCACTAGCCCTCCTGGCTACTTCTCTACAGTTCTCCAAGACTGACTCTGCATCCATCCCAGACTGCTTGCACCCAGTCCCTTCAGGCAGGGCTCTCAGTCCTCTGATGCAACACTCACCAGCCCTCTTGGCTATCTTCCTCCCTGGAGATTTGCCTGGCAGTGTCCTCCTGCTGTTCTCACCCTGCTCCCGTTCCTCCTGGTCAGGATCCCTCTGTGTATTATGAAAAGGGGCCCCTTCTGCACCCGTGCCCCAGCTTGAGTTCACCCCCCCCCCCAGACCGGGGTGCTACTCTCAAAGGCCTCCGACAGTCTAACACTCAATCTCTATCTTCCACCCGAACTCCACACTGCCCCAGCTAAGCTGACCCTGAGTATTTGAAGGGGCCTGCCCCCTGCCAACCCATCTGATGGGGATTTGTCAGGGCCCTCAGAATACTCCAGCCAGCTCCTCCTAGACCCCTCCCAAATGCTCCTGGAACCTTCTCCATGTTTCCAGCAAGCAGTGAGGAGTCACCAGAGATGCTGCTGCTGAGCCATCCAGCCTACTTAAGTCACTCACCAGACCCAAATTAAACAACACAGGCTTGGCTGCCAGCCAAGCCTGACAATTTACCTGCTCTAACAACAAAAATCCTAACTCTAGCAACGCTAGGGGTGCTACATATAAAATATTTTTCTTGGAGTTCATTAAGGGACACAGGGTGAGAAGTTATTCTGAAGCAACTGGGATGTCCCAAAGCAGTCCAACTGAAGGTTGGACAACACAGAAAACAAAATGCTAATAAGCCCACAAAATAGGAGGTGATACCTGGGGACAACCAGCAGCTCAAAGAGCTGTCTAAGGAACTTTACATCCAAAGCTAGCATCGGAGGCTTTAATATTCACCTGCCAAAACTTGGAGAATGTGTGAACACAAGACCAGGTAGCAGTCTTGCAAATCCTAAAAACAGAGACGAGGTGCCCAGAAGCTCAAAAGGCACTCACTGAACTAGTGGAGTGTGCCATGAAATGGTGGAACCTTTCTTAGGGTGTCTACAGTCTGGATGGAGGGGCAAAGGAGACATCTTTCAATATTTGATATCTGGAGAGAAGGTAATGTTAGACACATTAGCAGATATATATGGACTCAACTAACTGAGTTAAATTCATACTAAAGTCTTGTTTTTGTTTTTTTTTAAATTACAAACATGTCATACTTACCTGCTTTGTACAATGGTTTTGCACAGAGCAGCCCAGATCTTTCCTTTCTCGGGTTCCTTTTCAGCGCTCCTGGCTCTTACCTCCTGTTGAGTGACCCCACAGCTAACAGCTTGCTATGGGGGCACCCAAGCCGAGCCGCAGGTCCATGTGTCCATTCAGACACAGAGCCATTGCCCGGCCCCATCCCCCCTCTCTCCTCATTGGCTCACTGACTTTGATTGACGGCAGCGGGAGCCAATGGTGCTTCGCTGCTTTTTTAGGAGGGAGAGTCCCAGACAGCCGAGTCTCTTGTGCAACATCGCTGGATTGAGATCGAGCTAAGGTAAGTATTAGGAGGGCTGGGGGGGGGGGGGTCTGCTGCACATAGAAGGTTTTTTATCTTAATGCACAGAATGCATTAAGATAAAAAAAAATTCTGCCTTTACAGCCACTTTTAACCGAACTCCAGGTCCCACTTTTTAAGCAATTACAGCAAGAGTTCTTTTTTCTTTTGGGATAAAGGTTTTGGATAAATTAATAAAAGCTGACCATTGTAAGTGCCCCTATCAGTGTTAAATGGTTTGTTCCAACCCTCTAACAGTCACTTTGGCTGGACAGTTTGGTCTGGTAAATGAGGATAAAAAATGGCAGACTTAATGGCTGGGTCACCAGGTGAAAATAAAGGAAAAAAGGTTAAAAAAAACATTGTAGGAACCACATATACAATTTGGTAAGCTGCAATATAATACATTTTTATTTTTGCATTTAATACTGCTTTAACACGGAAATGAGAAGCAAGGGGTTTTTGAAATAAAATTGCGAGAGCGGATATTTGGCCTTTGATGGTACTGGTCAAGACTTAATTGCAGAAATGTAAGGATATGTCCCAACATATACATACAGTATCTCACAAAAGTGAGTACACCATCACATTTTTGTAAATATTTTATTATATCTTTTCATGTGACAACACTGAAGTAATTACACTTTGCTCCAATGTAAAGTAGTGAGTGTACAGCTTGTATAACAGTGTAAATTTGCTCTCCCCTCAAAATAACTCAACACACAGCCATTAATGTCTAAACCACTGGCAACAAAAGTGAGTACACCCCTAAGTGAAAATGTCCAAATTGGGCCCAATTAGCCATTTTCCCTCCCCAGTGTCATGTGACTCGTTAGTGTTACACGGTCTCAGGTGTGAATGGGGAGCAGGTGTGTTAAATTTGGTGCTATCGCTCTCACTATCTCATACTGGTCACATGGCAAAGAACTCTCTGAGGATCTGAAAAAAAGAATGGTTGCTCTACATAAAGATGGCCTAGGCTATAAGAAGATTTCCAAGACCCTGAAATTGAGCTGCAGCACAATGGCCAAGACCATACAGCGGTTTAACAGGGCAGGCTCCACTCAGAACAGGCCTCGCCATGGTCAGTCAACCAAAGAAGTTGAGTGCACATGCTTAGCGTCATATCCAGAGGTTGTCTTTGGGAAATAGACAGATGAGTGCTGCCAGCATTGCTACAGAGGTTGAAGGGGGGGGGGGGTCAGCCTGTCGGTGCTCGTACCATACGCCGCACAATGCATCATATTGGTCTGCATGGCTGTTGTCCCAGAAAGCCCCCAAACAGTTTGCTGAAAACAAGCAGACTAAGGACATGGATTACTGGAACCATGTCCTGTGGTATGATGAGACCAAGATAAACTTATCAGATGGTGTCAAGCGTGTGTGGCGGCAACCAGGTGAGGGTTACAAAGACAAGTGTGTCTTGCCTACAGTCAAGCACAGTTGTGGGAGTGTCATGGTCTGGGGCTGCATGAGTGCTGCCGGCACTGGGGAGTTCATTGAGGGAACCATGAATGTCAGCATGTACTGTGACATACTGAAGCAGAGCATGATCCCCTCCCTTCGGAGACTGGGCCGTAGGGCAATATTGCAACATGATAACGACCCCAAACACACCTCCAAGACAACCACTGCCTTGCTAAAGAAGCTCAGGATAAAGGTGATGGACTGGCCAAGCATGTCTACAGACCGAAAGCATTGAGCATCTGTGGGGCATCCTCAAATGGAAGGTGGAGGAGCGCAAGGTCTCTAACATCCACCAGCTCCGTGATATCGTCATGGAGGAGTGGAAGAGGATCCCAGTGGCAACCTGTGTAGCTCTGGTGAACTCCATGCCCAAGAGGGTTAAGGCAGTGATGGAAAATAATGGTGGCCACAGAAAATATTGACACTTTGGGCCCATTTTGGACATTTTCACCTAGGGGTGTAATCACTTTTATTGCCAGCGGTTTAGACATTAATGGTTGTGTGTTGAGTTATTTTGAGGAGACAGCAAATTTACACTGTTATACAAGCTGTACACTCACTACTTTACATTGTAGCAAAGTGTCATTTCTTCAGTGTTGTCACATTAAAAGATATAATAAAGTAGTTACAAAAATGTGAGGGGTGTACTCACTTTTGTGAGATACTGTACATGTCTGAACACAAGATCTGGAACCACTCACAGGGTTTCTGCCAGAAAACTGATGATGTTGCAGTACATAATCCAGCTGGGCCAATTCAGTGCAATGAGAATCACTGGGATGCCCTCAATTTCAATCCTGCAGAGCAGACGAGGAAGGAGCTTCAGGGAAAGAAAGTCATAGATCATTATCTCTGCATCTGGAGAAAAATTTGTTGCTGAATAGGAAAGCCAAAGGGTCCACATCGAGTGTTCTCTGACCTGGGCCTGTTTATTGACCATGTTTCTGCCTGCTCTAAATCTTTGCCTGTTTTCTGACCACGTCTCTGTTTGCCACTTGGACTGACCAATCTGCACATTCTACTGACTATGTTACTGCAAGACCTCATTCCCAGCCATCCTTTGTGGACCACTGCACTCCTGGAAGCACATGAACTTTTTTATTCTTCTTCATCCTCCCGTACTTCCTGGCCAGTGAACATGGCAATCCTGGCGGCAGTCACGTACCAGTAGGCAAGGTTTGCTTGGCTTATAGGAACAGGGACTGTTATAGCTAAACTATATTCCCTGACTCTCGTACAGAGGTGACCATTACAATATATGGTTTTCCATAAAGTGTTGATTGATTTTTGTGATATACAAGATACACTGTCTGGTACATAATCAGTCCAAACATTGAAGAAGTCCCACACATGTGATATTGCAATACTTGGGGGGAGTAGCAGAATGTGTTTTGGGGTGCAATTCTAAGTATGCCCATGCTGTGTGTGAGAAATAGCCTTATTCGTTTAACAACTATGTATAAAAATTTTATTTTCTTTAAGTTTTTTCCAAAAACCTGAACTCTTCAAAAGACTCACCATGCCATTTAAAAAAATACCTTAGGGTGTTTACCGTCCAAAAATGTGGTCATTTGTGGGTGTTTCTACTGTTCTGGTGCTACAGGGCCTCCAAAATTGTGATAGCTAATCAGGAAATTAGATGGGCCTCTCTATGTGGTTAGACTGTGAAAAAGTCTCACACGTGTGATATCACCATACTCAGGAGGAGTAGCAGAATGTGTTTTGAGGTGTAAGATGTAATCTAAGTGTGCCTGTTATGATGTGTGTTAAAAATATCTCATTAATTGACAACTTTTTCTAAAAAAATACATTTTCTTTCCTGCATTTTTTAAAAACTTGTGGCAAAAAAAACATTTTCAACAGGCTCACTATGCCTTTTATTTTGTTTTCCAAAATGTGGTATTTTTTTCATTTTGTGGGTGTTTCTCCTGTCCTGGCACTTCAGGGACTCAAGAAATTTGGTTGTCAGGAAATCAGCCACGTAATTTATGCGCCTTGAAAACTCAAAGATACTCTTTGGATTTGGAGTCTATGCATCCAAGCTGTGAAAAAGTCTCACACATGTGGCATCCCCATACTCAGGAAGCATAGCAGAATGTGTTTTTGTGTGAAATTGTAAGCATATCTATGCTGTGTTGAGAAAAAACTTGTGACAACTTTGTGAAAGAAAAAAATTTGATCTAGTTTTTTCATTTTACAAAAACTCTCACTGGCCATATCACCAGGTGAAAACAGGAAAAAAACCTAAAAAAGAAAGCTAATGCACCAACCATACCTAATGATTGGTAAGATGCAATATAGTACATTTTTAATTTTGGATTTAATACCGCTTTAAACTAACAGTCAGATGTAGCAGTGCCTTAAATACATCCTGCAGATATACAGCTATGAGGCTGTAGACACAAGAGTGACTAGGCACACTAACATACTGGGAGGTTCTCCACTGAGGCATTCCAGTCAAAAAGTATAGGGTATTGCTTAGGGAAAATTAAAATGTCTATACTTTTTGCCAGATCCCCAGGAATGCTGAGTAGCCCAGATCTTCTGCTCCTGCACAGGATTAAGCATAATTTTGCAACATGTGGGCTACCCACCATCTCCTGGAATCCTATTGGACAGAGTATGACATCATCCCCTGCAATACAGAAGCTGTGGAAAGGTAATTACAGTATATGTATTTACTTTTTTATGCAACAGGGTTTAATTTCCTTCTTTGTAGCTATTTTGCATGAGGGAGGGGGAGCCCAGTTAACCTCACAGTTTGAAGATTTGACACCATTACTGTGAAAATTAAATCAGCATATTCAGGACTGGAATAGATATTATTTAATTTTATTTCATTACATTTTGTTAATATCAATACTATTCCTCAAATAATGTATATCCATTTTGATAATTTCAAATAAATGTCTCTGCCAGTGATCTATCAAAATTTCAAGTAAAGGTAATACCTTTTATATGTAAATACAAAGCTCTGAGTACTTGGAGAACAATACTAGATCATAGGCTACAGTAAAAATATGGTTTGCCCCTTTTAAAGTCTACTACAAAACTGTGAAATATGCCCACATGATACAGTGGAATTCAACAAAATATTGATATACTGAGAAAAAATCAAAACTAATATGCTCTTTACCGTCTAAATACCTCCCCTAATATGCCCCCAAGAACTACAACATAGGTTAGTAGTTGTTATTTACATGTTTAAGACATTTTCCTGTTTATTCAAGAGCTTCTTCTGCTCTAATGAGAGTGGGAACCATAGCCCATCATTTATACCTACACTGGTAACTCAGTGACCTTAATCCAATCACCATCAAATGTCAAGGCAAATGTTGGTTGTCCAGGAACATGAGGGTATGTGTGAAAGCTTGTGAAATTTCAATCTTTTAATTACATAATTAATCATGTGGCGCCATTAAATCTAGGCTATGTGTTACTTGTTCCCATGATACCACTAAATGTGTGAATTGTGTTAACCCCTTCCCACCAAGACCAACAGGATCTTTATGTCTGGGGGACAGGAAAGAACAGTTGATCACGTGACTATGGTTCCTGATCTTTAGTAGAGACAGGGAGCTGTCTTTGACAACTTAGTTACTGTTCTAGAGGTGCACAGTGAGTGCACTATCAGCACAGATAGCTCTGTCACCCATGGACGCATATGTGCGACATGTGTGCATAAAGCATACTCCCTTTTACACAGCACATGTGCAATATGTTGGTGCCAAGAGGTTAAACCGCCAGTGAAGAAATGATAAACAGGCATTATATGTGGTTGACATATGTTGCTGAAGGCCCCCTCCCCCTATTTAGAGATGGTTGATCCAGTCTGACATAAATGGCATCTTTCATGCTTGGAAATTAGGGATGAGCCGATCACCCCCAGTTCGGTTCGCAGCAGAACATGCGAACAGGCAAACAATTTGTTCGAACACGCGAACACTGTTAAAGTTGAAAAGTGAAAAATCAAAAGTGCTCATTTTAAAGGCTTATATGCAAGTTATTGCCATAAAAAGTGTTTGGTGACCCGGGTCCTGCCCCAGGGGACATGTATCAATGCAAAAATAAGTTTTTAAAAAAGGCAGTTTTTTCGGGAGAAGTGATATTAATAATGCTTAACGTGAAACAAAAAAAAAATGAATTTTTCCTTTAAATATCGTGCCTGGGGGTGTCTTTAGTATGCCTTTAAAGTAGCGCATCTTTTCTTTTAAAACTGCTCGCGGCTGTAATGTATTGTCGGATCCTGCCCGGCAATATAGACAAAAATACCAAAAAAAAATGGCGTGGATGTCCCCCCCCCAAAATCCATACCCGTCCCTTCAGGTCTGGTATGGATACTAAGGGGAACCCCGCACCCAAATTTTTTAAAAGCACTATATACGCTGAACAGCAGTATATATACTTTACGGCCTGCCTTATATACTCTGCAGAAAATTGGGCCTTAGGTGTTGGTGGTACCAGAACACTGTAAGCCCTCACAGTTACTCTTGGGCACAGGAACAGGCCCTGCTGTGAAATATAAAAACAGGGGGCAGAAAAATTGGGCCTTGGGTGGTGGTGATGCCACAACACTGTAACCCCTCACTCTTGTTGGGCGCAGGAACGGGCCCTGCTGTGAAACATGGCTGCCAGTTTCTTGTCCTTCTGTGGCACCCCCTCTCTCTAGGCTTACGTTATGCCCTTCCTCAACCTGGGAACCAACATCAGAGCCTTCAAATCGCTGCGCATCCTCCAGCAGCATATAACCAACACTGTGGTCGAGTAATTCTGGGGACTCCGATATGCATGATGGTGGGGCTACGGAGGGAGTGCCTGTGGACAAGGAGCCGGTGGAATAGGCTGCTTTGGCAGCTGCATTGGAAGGCAAACTACTCTGAGCCTGGGTGACAGAGGATGAGGAGGATGAGGACGGCTTCGTTATTCACTCCATCAACTCTTCTGCAAACTGCGGCTCAATAACACGGCCAGTAGCAGCAAAAAAGGACAAGTGTGCCCCACGGCCACCTGCAGAGGATGCACCATGTCCATGACCACCACTGTTGACTGTAGACACAGGGGCTGCTTGCCCTCTTTTAGTGGCCTGTGAGGGTCTGCCTCTCCTTGGTGGCCTTCCGGACATGATGTATTTTTTTGTTTTGCAACACCACACTACGCTGTATTAGATACTGTGTACACCGCCTGCACTGTATTAGCAACTGTACAATGGCTGCACTGTATTGTATACTGTGTACACCACCAGAAGTGTAGTAGAAATTGTACACACTGTATTATATACTGTGTACCTGAAGTGTATTAGAAACAGTACACCACGGAATGTACTGTAGATATAGGCTAGACTGAATGCAGAGTATATATATATATATATATATATATATATATATATATATATATATACACTGCCTGACGTCTATTAGAAACTGTACACACTGTATTAGTGTGATCTTGCAGTGCATTATGGGGCGTTCCGCGGCGCTCAAATTTTCCGCGAACGCCCCATATGTTCGGTTCGTTTTAGAAGAAACAAACACCTGATGTTCAACCCGAACTTACGTTCGACTTGAACCGTGGGCTCATCCCTATTGGAAATGTTCCCAGAGTATGGTTTAAATGGGCTACCAAATTATCATTAAAACACAAACATTCACCACTTGAATACATTTATATAACCCTCCTTTCCTAACCAGTCTTTTCAGTGACATATGGGAAACAAAGGTAATCTACACAAAGAGACATTCTAATGAACAATAAGATGACGTCTTGGCCACAAATTAAAAATTTATATTTTTTCTCAAGAAGGGAAATCTTTAGATACATCCAGATATGGAACTCAGTGCCACAACTTTTAAAAAGTCCATCGCTTTAACATCACTTAAACTCCTCTGTAATTCTCAAGGTAAGGAAGTAATTTTATTTGTATAATCTTTAATTTGATATGATCACTAAGACCCCTTGCACACTGGGGCATCGGGGCCGCCGGCGGTAGAGCGTCGCTATTTTTAGCGGCGCTTTACCGTCGTTTTTTGCGGGGGTTTTCAGCCACTAGTGGGGCGGTTTTAACCCCCGCTAGCGGCCGGAAAAGGGTTAAAATGACCCGCAAAGTGCCGCTGGAGCGGCACTTTGCCGGCGGTTCTGCAGCGGTACCCATTCAGTTCAATGGTCAGGAGCGTTTTAGGAGTAGTGTCACCGCTCCAAAGATGCTGCTTGCGGGACTTTTTTTAGCGTCCTGCCAGCACACCGCTCCAGTGTGAAAGCCCTTTGGCTTTCACACTGGAAAGACAGGAGAGGCGCTTTACAGGCTATTTTTAGCGCTGTAGCGCCTGTAAAGCGCCTCAGTGTGAAAGGGGTCTAACCTAGCTACACTGCAACAATGAGCACACAGCAAGAAAAATAATCAATATAGAAAATATTGATCAAGAAGACTGGTCCTAATTATTTGGGGAAATGGCTAAATTATCTGTTATTATGATTATTAAAAATTATAAAAGTGTACACAACTGCCCCCCCCCCCCCCAAAAAAAATGAAACAAACATTTGGCTTGTGGAATGACTTATGTTTATGCAGATGTGGACTCTCTACCGATAATTTACAATGTTGGTGGTAGAACTGTGAAATACCGGGCTTTATACCACTTGAGCTCCGGAAGATTTTACCTCCTTAATGACCAGACCATTTTTTGCTATTCTGTACTGCGCTACTGGTGATTGCGCGGACTTGCAATGCTGTACGCAAATTAAATGTATATCATTTTTTTTCCACACAAATAGAGATTTCTTTTGGTGGTATTTGATCACCACAGGGTTTTTTATTTTTTAAGATAAAAATGAAAAAAGACCAAAAATTTTGAAAAAAAAACACTACTATTTTTTATTTTCTGCTATAAAACATATCTGTAGCACCTTATACCAGAAGGTAGGTGCTAGTAAGGGTTATAATACTAGGGTTTTTTCAGCACAGGCAAACTTAGGCAGGCTTATGCTGCAAGCTAGGCCTGTCTGTTTTGATCTGGGGGGCTGGGAGTGGTCAGAGTAGCAGTGGGTGTGATCACTTGTGCTCCAGTTCTGAGGCGCCTCCCCTGCTTCCAGGAACAATGTTCTGGAGGAGAGGCTGGGCCAAGAGCTGGAGTGGCAGGCAGCACATGTGGGAGCCCTGACCAATTCCTATCTGGTGTTGGCAGGGGGCGGGCCTCCTATATGAGCTGAGGTCACATGTCACTGGGGAGGAGAAGTCGACTGGGTGAAGTGAGGAATGGAGTGCTAGACAGTCGCAGGAGGACACCCCTGTCTGGGAGGGGGGGGTGTACCAATCGCAGGAGGAGGCCCGGGGAGAGCTGTGAAGGAATATTGCCTCTACACGGTCATTGGCAATGTCTCTGTCACCACACGGTCGGTGGCAGGGAACTCCTGGAGCAGAGGGGCAGGAAAAGCTGTCGGAATGCATGGTCCGGACAAGTTCCTCATCAAGGACTCAGGGCTGGAAGGTCAGTGAGTGTTACCACAGTAGATGGCTGGAGGTGCCAGGGAATCTGTGAGGGAACTCTGCTTCTACATGGTTATTAGCAGAGTTTTTATCATGCACACGGTGGATGGTGAGGAGCCCTGGATCAGAGAAGAGACTGTGGGAATCTGTGTCACGTCAGTGTGGCCAGAGGGCACATAGTTTGCAAGTTGGGCTGGCTGGGAGCAGTAGTCCATTTCCTAGAAGACAGGCTTTTAACCTACTAGGCCTCCGGGGAGAGGTTCTGCAGGCCTCAGGCCTAGTAGCAGCGAGCCACCAGAGCCTGTAGAGCGGCTTATTCAGAGTGAGTTCATACTACCCAATAGAAGAGGATGTGTCATACTTCAATTAGCAACTATAAGTTTGTGCAGGAGGAATCAAGTCTGTACAGGAGGATACAAGTTTGGGCAGTAGGTGAAGAGAACTAAGACCATTGCTTTTACACGGTCAAAAGTGATGTTTCTGTCCCTCACACGGTGACGGATGGAGAACTCTTAGGAACAGTAGTCTGCATGGAGATGCAGGAGGAGTAATAGTCTGCATGAAGATGCAGGGGAAGATTTATATCCAGTCTATTATGTACATTCAATCTTCAGACTCTAACTTTATTCAAAGTGTATTGGAATCCTTAAATATGATGGCAATGATGAATTCTATGGGCATCCCATATCCCTATCCAAGTTGTACCCCCCAATAAAACAACAAAAACAAACCTTGCAAAAGATTGTTCATTGTCTCTGGAAAGGATGCATGAAGTCTGGGAGTGGGGTGATTTGGCAGATTGTTTGTCAGTAGTGCTAACACCATGGCTACATATCCAATAAACAAATGTAAAAAATTGAATTTCTTCAATTTTCAGAAATTTTGGCCAAAATGTATTTTGCTACTTTTTTTATTTATTATTGAAATAAGCATATATTGATTGGTTTGCGTGAAAGTTATAGCGCCTACAAACTATGGTATATATACTGGAATTTTTCTTTTTTTTTTATACTACTAAAGGCGGTGATTAACGACTTATAATAGGACTGCAATACTGTGGTGGACAATATGACACTGACACTGGAGGAGATCTGACTGACTGCCACTGACATGGCGTAAGCGCATGTCTTAAACCCAGAAGTGGGCAGCGATGTATGGGTATGTCACTTTGCCTACAGCGACCGCTCATCTGCAAACCATTGCGGGCAGGCGGGCAAGCAGGTGCTCAGTGGTTAAATCAGTATTAAACACAAAACCAAAAATGTATTATATTGCAGCTTACCAATCATTAGATGTGGTGGCTGCATCAGTTTTCTTTTCTTTTGCTTAAAGCGGTAGTCAAGTCCGCTTTGTGATTTTTACTTCAGGTAAGCCTATAATAAAGCCTCGTACACACGATAAGATTGTTGGACAACAAAGCGTCAGACTTTTGTCTGAAAGGCGTGAGCCAGGGACTTGTCTTGCAGACAAACGGTACACAATTGTCGGCCACCAAACACGAACGTAGTGACATACTACGAGGAATTTCAGCTCTTGAGCGCCACCCTTTGTGCACCTTCTGGTAATGTCGTGTTTGGTGAGCATTGATTCTGAGCATGTGTGTTTGTACTTTCAACTTTTGTGTGACGGATTTGTGTACAAACGATATGAAAATCTGACAACAGACCCTTGTCCGCCGAAAATTTACTAGCCTGCCATCCAACATTTGTTGGCGGAAAGTTGGACGACAATTGTCTAATGAAGCGTACCAACGGTCGGATTTTAGGCCAACAGTCTGTCATCACACAATTCCCTGACGAAAATCTGATCGTGTGTATGAGGCTTAAGGCTTACCTGTAGGTAAAATTAAGAGATATTCAGATTCGATGCAGCTGGTGACGTCACTGGCGCATGCGCTCTGAAGGTCCGGAACCTCAGAGCACCATCCCGGAACCGAGGGTATGCGCGCGTGAGTGACCTCAGCACAGCTTTTGCCACTCACACAGCTGGAGTGTGCAAACCCGGAAGGAAGACCGGGGGAAGATGGAAGCCCTGTCAGCGATGAAAGAGCGTTGCATACTAATACTATATGCAAATGTTCTACAGGGGAACTTTTTTTTTTTTTTTTACTGCAGCAGTTTACAACTGCTTTAATTAAAACCAGACTAAGCATTCTTTTTAAATCTAAATACCTTCTAGTTGCATCAAAACAAGTTAATTTTCTTTAGAAAGTAGTCATGTCCTGAGTAAAAAAGTCTGTTCGCTGCCAGCATGATGTTGAGGCAGACCCTTGCTTTTTGTGTGGAAGCAGTGATCTCTGCAGAGGTCCAATGTCCCCTCCCCTGAGCCAGAGGTCTGCAATCAACAAAGCTCATAAACTTTTCAGTTTAGCCGATTTAAAGCAAAACTAAACCCAAAAAATGCCAGGATTTGAGCCAGGTGCCCGGGATAATGCAACTCTTGTGGGCAGGGCTTAAAGCATCCTATAGGGAAACTCTAGAAACTTGGCTCGCTAATTCTCAACTAAGCAGGTAGAGGCCGCAGTCATGAGAAACCTGCATTAAGGCAGCTTTCCAACTTAGAAGCGAGCACATGTTTTCACACAATAACCCTTCGTGTCTCCTCCACTTCACAGCTGCATTACATTTGACTAACTGTACACAGTCCTCCTTACCTGGTGCAGCACTTGTAAGAGGATACCACACAGCCTGTATCCCACTCTCCAGTCTAGCTTTGATGCCACCTCACTCTTAGTGGCATACTTGAAATCTTACATTAGTGTTATGCCGCGTACACACGGTCGGACTTTCCGGCAGGAAAAGTCAGACGGAATCTTTTCATCGGACATTCCAATCGTGTGTATGCCTCATCTGACTTTTTTTTTTTTAAATTCTGACGGACCTAGAAATAGAACACGTTTTAAATCTTTCCGACAGAATCAGTTCCTATCGGGAAAAACACTCGTCTGTATGCTGTTCCGATGGACCAAAAACGATGCATGCTCTGAAGAAAGTACGAGACGCCAGCTATTGGCTACTCGCTACTGAACTTCCTTTTTCTAGTCCCATCGTATGTGTTGTACGTCACCGCGTTTTAGACGGTCAGACTTTGGTGTGATCATATGTAGGCAAGACAGTTTCAGCAGAACTCCGTCAGAAAAACCTTCAGAATTTATACAGATGGAAAAAACGGTCGTGTTTATGCGGCATCAGACATTTGAGGATCCTCTCTCATATCCCGTGACTTACCAGCTAGATACAGGGTACATAGGGGCTCTATGTCATGGTTCTGGTCCCGATTATAGGGCCTAAGGTTGATCCAACCTCAGATCAGTATAACTTAACACTTGGTAGTAAATACATGTCCACACTTTAATACAACCACTTCCGGATCAGCGACATACCCATACGTTGCTCGACTTTGGGTGGTTATACCTGGATGATGCCGCTGGATTGCTTTTACAAGCAGTGGGAAGGGATGTCCCCCCCTTCCCGCCGCCTTCTTCGGCTTTCTCTGGCTCTTCTGTCCCACCCCAAGACCCGGATCGGCTTTGATTGGCTCTTGGCTATGGTAACCTGGAAGTGATGAGCTGACTCCACTTATGGTTTATCTGGATATCAATGGCGCCATTTTTAAAAAATCCAACAAAAGCATTCGAAAACACCAATCTTGATGTTTTGAATGCTTTTAAGGGCAGAGGACGGATTTAAAGAGTACCTGCCACGTGTCTATTGCTGTTGCCAGGATGTTTACATTCCCTGTGATAGCAATAAAAGTGATAAAAAATGAAAAAAAAGCAATAGTGTAAAAATAACAAAATAAGAAATTAATAATTCAATTTTTTTTTTTTTTAAAGTGCCCACACCTGTGAGGTATTGCTGCAAGCGTCAGATCATTGCCAGTAATTCTAGCACTAGAATACTGTTCTGTAAACCTAAAGTGGTAACCTGTAAAGGCTTTAAAAGTGTCGCCTATGAATAGTAAAATTTACATAGTTTATCGCCGTTGCACGGGTGTGCACAATTTTAAAACGTGATATGTTTGGTATCTGTTTACTCTGCATTATATCATCTTTTATATTATGTATTGTGTTTTTTTGCATTAAAATGCAAAAAATGCAGCACATTATATTTGCCCCCATTTACACTTGAGCATTTTTCAGCTTGTTTCTTTACACCACACAATACTCAACATGCAGAATCCCATACTTTTTATTTATCCCCGTTCACACATGTATGCTCAGTCACCCTACGCTCAAAAACATCTAATGCCGTGTACACATGGGCGGACTTTTCAACCGGACTGGTTCGATGGGACGAATCCGTCGGACAATCCGACCGTGTGTGGGCTTCATTGGACCTGCAGCGGACTTTTTCGGTAGAAAATCAGACGGACTTTAGATTTGGAACATGTTTCAAATCTTTCCGACGGACTCGAGCCCGGTCGAAAAATCCGCTCGTCTGTATGCTAGTCCGACGGACGAAAACCGACGCTAGGGCAGCTGTTGGCTACTGGCTATCAACTTCCTTATTTTAGTCCGGTCGTACGTCATCACGTACGAATCCGCCGGACTTTGGTGTGATCGTGTGTGCGCAAGTCTGTTCGTTCGAAAGTTCGTCGGAAGTCCGTCGAAAGTCCGTCGGAAAGACCGTCGGACCTTTGATGCCGAAAAGTCTGCCCGTGCATACACGGCATAAGAGCTTTTTTTGCGTTTTCACTCAATTATGCCCCATACCCATAGACTTCAATGGGTGCTCTGCAAATATGAAACACACGTGATTTTGTGCCTAAAAAAACTCCTATCCTCCACAACAACTGCTCTTTTCCCCAGCCCAGGAAACAAATACCTGAATCTTGATATGCATGCAACAACACTTGTACAAAACTTGTAAAATGCCTGAAAAAAAAAAACACTTTAAGCCCTGGTTTACACTGCACACTGCACTGGATTTGCACAGGAATCACACTGCATTCCTGTGAAAATCGCATGCGATTCTGTACGGTGCGATTTGAGCTCATTCATTTTGAATGGCTCACATAGCACCGCATCCGCATGAAAAAATTGCGGGCAGCTTTTTTTTGTTCGCACTGGAACTGGATCACATGGGGTGTCGTTAACTTTTAATTGATAACTACAACAGATCGCATGAACACAGTGCGATTGCTATGCAGTGCAGGAAATGCACAGGAATCGCTGTGTTTCTCACACCACATCAGTCTGAACCAGGGCTAAAACCACTATTATCTACTTATGATTGATTGATGTGCAATGTGAGACAATGGAACCAGCAAGTGATGAATTAGCTATAACTTCATTCTGATTGATTTAGACTGTATATAGATCAGATTCAGTCAAACTGAGTTGATCAATTAGGGTACAAAATTGGGGATGATTTTGCATCAAGCAGCAGCACTTAGATGATTCGAGCATGCATTTAAGTCAATCAGATTATGAGGCTGTATGGTGATAGCAGAGATATGATTGATAACTTATGATGATCATATTTTCCAACTAACAATCGATGTTCACTTGTCTGTGTGTGGCATATCTATCAAATGGGTTGTCGACTATACCGTAGAATGATTTTTTTTCTATCAGCTGAGATTGATTGGAAAAAAATTGATAATCTATAGAAAAGTGTATGGCCACCATTATGATAAATTATCGATCACATCTCTGTTTCTACAATGTAGTCTCATAATCTGATGGATCAAAATACAATCACATTCATGAACAAAACATCTCCATGCTGCTGATTCTATGCATACGATAAAAAGCCTTCTATGTGCAGCAGCCCCCCCCCCCCCCCTAATACAGTACTTACTCCCCTCCTCCTTGACTGAGACAACAGCATGGCACCTTTGGCTCCTGCTGCTGTAAATCAAAGTCAGTCAGCCAATGAGGAGTAAAAGGGGGAGTGGCCAGGCCACAGCTCCATGTCTTAATGGACACAGGGAGCTGTGTATCTGCTCTGGTGTCCCCATAGCAAGCTGCTTGCTGTGGAGGCACTCAGCAGAAAGGAGGGGCCATAAGCACTGAAGAGGGTCCCGAGAAGAGGAGAATACGGGCTGCTCTGTGCAAAACCACTATACAGGGCAGGTAAGTATGACATGTTTGTTATTTTAACTAAAGAAAATGGAGACTTTACAATCACTGTAATGGAGTCTAAATTGATGGGAAGGGAAGTCATGGCTCTTCATTTGTTTGAAGATTTGATCGTTTTGATCGACTTGCACATCGATCAGATAATAAAATCGAACCATTAGGGAAATTCACTCTCTCTATTTGTCTTTTTTACTGTTATCGCTGAAAGTATAAGAAACTCACAAATTTTGAGTTGTCAGGCATTGAGGGGAAATTTTAGAATTAGGGACATTAGTTCTAGTGACCATGGTGATGACCAGCGATTCCCTTACTTTGCAGGGATTTCCTCTCACTTCCTGTTGTCGCTATAGGACAGGAAGTAAAGAGGAATTTCCTCAATGATAGGGGTTATAACTCTCCCTCACTCTATCCAAAATAAAAAAGAATGTTTTTTCTTTATTTCTACTTTCAGTCGTTTGTTTCCTGGACTAGGCAAGGGGAGGAGATCAGTTCTAGAGGAGGAGAGGACCCCATCTGCTAAAACATGCATAGCGCTGCCGCTGAAGGAACAGCTGGAAATATATCTGGGTTCTTTGTCCCAGTAATTGTCCCTCAGCCAGGCACACGGTCACAGTCATTTTTAGCTTAATAAATAAGCCAATCCACTTGTTGACCGCTTAACTGGGAAAATATGTCTATAGCACCCTCTAGTGTGCTACTAGTGTCAGAGTAGGTAAAGGCATATTATGACTCAAGTTTACAAGTTTAAACCCTGTGAGTCTGTAATTGGGTCAGGGTTACTAGAGTTTAGGGCAGCATGACTCATACAGGCAGCTCTCTGGTCACCCCAATGGTTCTGGAATGTTGGAGAATGTTCTGGAAGCTAAAGGGTGGAGGCTAGGAGGATTGTCCTGCATATTTAGGGGTCCTTAGCCAATCCCCAGGAAGTGGACCTGGCAGAGAACTAAGTGAGCCCTTAAATAGACATGGGTCATGCTGGGAAGGAAGTCGGGTAGAAGATGGAGATGCAGTGCTGAGGATGCTGTCGGTGGCCCTTGAGGCCAACCCCCCAGCCTGGGGAGGGTGCTCTGCCTGGGGCCTGGAAGAATGCTACCACAGGAGAAGTTGGAAGGAGGCTTTGCTGAGAGGCAGAGAGAGCAGGAAGGGCAGTGTGTGTACATGTGCAGGGACAGACATGGTGGAGGGACAGACAAGGGGAAAGACTTCCACATGTAGCAGGTCTCTCTTAAAGACAGCAGTGTGCTTAAGTCTTATTTTTCCTTTTCCCTGGGAGATCGCCAGAATGTCAGTCGGGTAGACTGGTGAAGAGAAGCAGCCACGTGGGCTGGCGGAAGAGGCAGACAGGTGGGCTAGCATTTCCTGCAGAAGTAGAGCTGGGACCAGTGTCTACAAGGGAGTGGAAGAGCTCCAGGAGGCAGTTAATACCAAACTGTGCTACTTACTAAAGGGACTGAGAGTTGCTAGTCTGTAAGGGGCTGTTGCTAAGTCTAACAGAGACAGTTAGTCTGTGCAGAATGATCAATTGGAGCTAAAGAAAGGAATCAATTGATTGATTTTTTCTGTACAGCAGAGTTGTACATATGGAGGAAGTTGTCCCTGGTTTTTGTCATTTTCAAGTTGGGCATCCTATAATTTCTATCCACATCCAAGTTATTAACCCTCAATAAAACAACAAAAACAAAGCTCAAGGACTGATCCCTGTGCTTGGATGAATGCTGAAAATGCTGTGTGCAGCAGTGAGGAACCCTGTCACCTGCAGCCCCTACTGGGGTAGTGCTACACATCATTACATTGCAGTTTCATACCGGGGTTATGGCTGCAGCTAGATGCCATAACCCCGGTATTAAAATTTTCAGCAGCTGCCGCTCTTTCCAATAAAAGTGATCTGAGCGGCTTACTAGCTGCTGGATCACTTTTAGAAGCGTCGGGAGGGGTCCCTCCCTCCGCCACTCTCCGGTGGTCCTTGGGCTTACCGGGCTCGTCGGGAAGCCAGAGGACCGATCCAGCATTTGCGGCAGCTGGCCATAGAGATTAGCAGAGGAAAGATCATCCCTATGACCTAGGTTGGTGGGAGCGACATCATGACGTCACTTCTGGTTCACGGCCAATGTAAACAAGGCCATTTTGTTTTTTAAATCATTAGATCAATGTTTTTGTTTTTTTGATCTGATGCTTTTCATGGTTTAGAAGAGATGTGGGGTCTTATTGAAGCCAGATCTCGCCATAAAGAGGACCTTATTTCTATCACAAGTGAAGATTACATCCCTTGTAATAGGAATAAAAGATATGAAAAAAAAAAGGACAGTGCAAAAAAAAAAATAAAAAAAATTAATAATAATATATATTTTTTTAAAGCGCCCCCGTTCCCCCAGTGCTCAACACATGAGTAGGTCATGTCCACATATGTAAACGGTGTTCATACCACACATGTGAGGTATCGCCACAAACGTCAGAGAGGAGCAATAACTCTAGCACTAGACATCCTCTGTAACTTAAACTGGTAACCTGTAAAAAGGTTTAAAATGTCGCCTACGGAGATTTTTAAGTACTGTCGTTTTTCACCATTCCACGAGCCTGCGCAATTTTAAAGTTTGACTTGTAAGGTATCTATTTACTTATAAATATATATGTGTCACACCAGAATTGTCATAATGTTAGTGAACACTATAGACCGGATCAAAAATGCATTACAAAAAGTCAATGGTGCTGGTGATAAAGGCAAATATGCACAAAACAGTCAGTGACAGTAGTAATCAACACGATGATGATGATCTTGCAACATCATCATTGTGTTGATTACTACTGTCACTGACTGTTTTGTGCATATTTGCCTTTATCACCAGCACCACTGACTTTTTGTAATGCATTTTTGATCTGGTCTATAGTGTTCACTAACATTATGACAATTCTGGTGTGACACATATATATTTATAAACAATTGCACTTTAATTTTGTGTTTTTATTTGACTTAATTATTTTTGATTTTCATTTATTGTTTGTTTACCACTAGCGCAGCTCCTTATGTTCTACCGTTTTGTTTGTGTTGTACATCACTTTCGAGTAGCAGTAGTGCAGTTCCTCTTTTTCCATCTATTTACTTATGTAACATTATCTTTCATACATTACAAAAAATTGGGTTATATATTGTGTTTTTTTCCCAAAACGTTCGAAAAACCGCTGCGCAAATACTGTGTGACATTAAAAATTGCAAGGACTGCCATTTTATTCTCTAGGGCTTCTACTAAAAAAAAAAATATAGCAAAAAAACCCCTGATTTTTACTTGTAAACAAAAAGTGTCAGAATGGGCCTGGTCCTTAAGTGACTAGAGGTGTTCTTTTTAGTGTTTTGGGGGTAACTTGGATAGGGTAGAAGAGGAGGAAAGTATACATTCTTTTGCAGAACTGAAGCAAAAGTCCTTGCAAAAGCAAATTGTGGATTTGGCTTTGTTGTAGAAGCAGTAAAAAGCACAAAAGCTTCTTCTTTAGAGCATATAGAGCAAAGTCCCTTCACAGAGAATTAGATAGATTGAGCTCTTCAGGACACCAGATGATGTCCCCATTACACACACAGTTGACTCTCTAGCACCAGAGGGGTGGCAGCAGCCCAAAAGTCTCTAAGATCTCTCTCACTGTCTGTACTCACAAATGTCCTTGGAATGTTGTTTGCCTCCTTCCAACACCCATGCAACACCTTTTTTTGTGATAACAGACTATATCTTTGGATGAAAGCCCCTCAGTCAGCTGTTTGTAACTTCAGAATCCAGGCCCTCAGCTAGCCCAGCATCGGCCTCAGAAACAGCAAGCACATAGCAGGGCTTTCCAGAGGGTAGCAAGCCTTCCAGGCTGGACTTCTCCTCAGGACAAGACCTAGAAGCTCTGTGTCTAATGCCGCGTACACACGGTCGGACTTTTCACCTGCAAAAGTCCGGCGGAAAATCCGACCGTGTGTGGTCTCCATCGGACTTCCGACGGACCGTTTCGGGCGGAAATCCGACGTACTTTAGATTTGAAGCCTGCTTCAAATCTTTACGTCGTACCTCCGCCGGACTCAGTTCCTGACGGAAAGCCCGTTCGTCTGTATGCTAGTCCGAAGGACCAGATACGACGGAGGAGCAGGTTGCTGCATCTCGCGCTCGCTGCATTAGGAAAAACAAATTTTCCCATTGCGGCGAGCGCGGGGGGCATCCCAGGCCCTTAGGTCTGGTATGGAACTTTAAGGAGAACCCCCCTACGCCGAAAAACCGGCGTGGGGGTCCCCCCAAAATCCATACCAGACCCCGATCCGAGCACGCAGCCCGGCCGGTCAGGAAAGGGGGTGGGGACGAGCGAGCGCCCGCCCCCCTCCTGAACCGTACCAGGCCGCATGCCCTCAACATGGGGGGGTGCTTTGGGGGAGGGGGCGCCTTACGGTGCCCCCCACCACAAAGCACCTTGTCCCCATGTTGATGAGGACAAGGGCCTCTTCCCGACAACCCTAAAACCACGCCCCCTAAAACGTCACAGTCCCAGCATGCCCAGGGCCTGTGACATCAAAAGGGGGCGGGGTCTCCGCCTATATAAGTCACAACGCAGCCCTCAGAGACCAGTCCAGCCGGAGAGAGCGTCGTGTCAACATCTGGGGGAAGAGAAGAGAAGAGAAGACAAGAAGCCCAGCAGCTCAGAAGTCCGGACCTCTGCTGGCAAGAGAGCTACCTGAACACAGCAGAGGAGCCGGCCGAAGAACTGGAACACCGGGAGAAGAGAGCGGAGAAGAACCAACCGGACCCCGGGAGAAGATGAAGCGGAGGGACCCCCGAAGACGGAAGAAGACCCCCCCCCGGAGCAGTTTAATAAATTATTTTAAAAACCTGTGTTGTGTTTTATTATTAACACTTTTTACCTAGGTGAATGGGTAGGGGTACCATGTACCCCATATTCATTCACATAGGGTGGGGGGGCCGGGATCTGGGGCCCTCTTATTATAGGGGGCTCCCGGATTCCGATAAGCCCCCCGCCCGCAGACCCCGACAACCAACGGCCAGGGTTGTCGGGAAGAGGCCCTTGTCCTCATCAACATGGGGACAAGGTGCTTTGTGGTGGGGGGGGCACCGTAAGGCGCCCCCTCCCCCAAAGCACCCCCCCATGTTGAGGGCATGCGGCCTGGTACGGTTCAGGAGGGGGGGCGCTCGCTCGTCCCCACCCCCTTTCCTGACCGGCCGGGCTGCGTGCTCGGATCGGGGTCTGGTATGGATTTTGGGGGGGACCCCCACGCCGGTTTTTCGGCGTAGGGGGTTCCCCTTAAAGTTCCATACCAGACCTAAGGGCCTGCGACGGGGCTCGCAAGGTTTCAATCTCGCCAAAAAAAGCGGCGAGATTGAATTCCTTTTCTAGTCCCGTCGTACCCGAGTCACGTTCAAAATGAACGGACTTTGTCAGGAAAAGCCCTCTTGCAGTTTTCCCAGCGGATTAAGGATTAAACGAGTGCCTGTGCATAGAAGCGCCATCCGGCGCTCGTGTGCGCGCAATAGCGCCAATGGCGCTGATAGTGCTAACAAACGTACGCACATGCGCAATAGTGCCAATAGTTCCAAAAGTGCTAACAAACGTACGCGCATGCGCAATAGCGCCACTTGGCGCCAAAGATAGCCTATTTAAGGAAGACTGTCTCAATGCTGCCTTGCTGTCTGGTCTACAGCGTTTCCTGAGACCCCTGCTAACTTGTTACCAGTTTTCCTGTATCCAGTATTTACTTGGCTTGTTCCTGACTTACCTGCTTGCTGCCCGCCCCGATCCTGGCTTGGACTCTGACTACTCTCTTGGTTTGCCCTTCTGTACCTGATCTGCCCGCCAGTCCCTTGACCCAGCTTGTCTGCACCTCCCTGCTGTCTGCAATCTGCTACGGGACTACAGTGCACCTCCCTGCTGTCTGCAATCTGCTACAGGACTACAGTGCACCCCCCTGCTGTCTGCAACCTGCTACGGGACTACAGTGCACCTCCCTGCTGTCTGCAACCTGCTACAGGACTACAGTGCACCTCCCTGCTGTCTGCAATCTGCTACGGGACTACAGTGCACCTCCCTGCTGTCTGCAACCTGCTACGGGACTACAGTGCACCTCCCTGCTGTCTGCAACCTGCTACGGGACTACAGTGCACCTCCCTGCTGACTACAAGATCCTGCCTTCTGCTTCAGTGTTCCAGTCAGGCACTTGTGCCCCGCTGTACTTTCGAGTCCCTGTTCACACCTCCAGGGGTTCTTAAGTCAGAGGTATACGAGAGGCCGTTCTCTGCATTCCGGGCTCTACCTACCAGGTACGTGACAGACTTGTCCATGTGTGGGAAAGTCCGTTCATTCTGAAAGTCCGGCGGAAGTCCGTCGGGAAGACCGGATTCCGGAAAGTCCGGCCGTGTGTAGGCAAGTCCGGCCGTTCAGAAAGTCCGGCGGTAGTCCGCCGGAAGTCTGGCGGCAAGTACGTCGGACCTAGCTTTCTAGAAAGTCCGACCGTGTGTACGCGGCATTAGAGTATTTATGCAGACTCCCATGAGCTTTTGGGGCCACCCGCCCTGGGATTGGCCAGGGCTGTGTAAATATTCATGCTGCTCATTTGCCTTGCTCCACACCTATGTTCTACAGTGGGGGTTGGCAAGCCGTTGATTGTGATTTACAGCGGGGAGCTGACAGGTGGTTTGTGGCCACGGCTCTGCCTCCCCCTAGCCTCTGCCGCTCTCGTTCACTGTAGAGTGGAGAGCGGGAGGCAGCATGGTGCAGGATGGAGGGTGAGGGTGATGGTGGGAGCTGTCTCAGTGATTGGTTGCTAGGCAGTCCTAGCAACCAATCACCAGCTTGGTACGAAATGTGAACTCTGACAGCTTCTGCTCCCACCTTCCACCCAGCTCTATGCTGTCTCCTGATCTCCTCTCTTGAAGTGCTACCTACACAGCATTGTATGTATATGGGGGGGGGGTGATGCGAAGGGGATATAGGAGACACTGTTTGAGGGGGGGCAGAGGACACAGAGGGGGGAGGGATAATTGTGATGAGGAATGGACAAAGAACACTGCTGTGGGAGAAGGGAAGGCAGAGGGCATTGCTTCTAGGGAGTAGAGGGGCACAGGACACTTTGTGGGGGGCAGAGGACACTACAGTGTGTGTGTGTGTATGGGGGGGGGTGATGTAAGGGGGCAGAGGAAATTTGATTTGATTTGATGGGGGACACTACTGTGGGGGCAGATGTCACTACATCTGCGGGGGGGTCATGTAAAGGGGGCAGAGAACACTGCATTTGGGTTTACAGAACACTACTGTGGGGGGGGGGGCAAAGGACACTACACTGGGTAGGGTGATGTAAAGGGGGCAGAAGACACTGCGTTGGGGAGGGGGTGTACAGGACACTACGTCTACATCTTTTTATTGACCTAGATGTCTACATCAACTTGTTTCCTCCATGTTGTCCAGGTAGATCTCAACCTCTGACAGGTTGCCTCCCCTGTTCTAGAGAGATCCACAGTTCTCCAGAAAGCAGAGGAAGCAATCAAACCTGCAGCAGCTGAAATACATAGTTACATAGTTACATAGTTACGTAGTTACATAGTAGGTGAGGTCGAAAAAAGACACAAGTCCATCAAGTTCAACCTATGTGTGTGATTATATGTCAGTATTACCTTGTATATCCCTGTATGTTGTGGTCTTTCAGGTGCTTATCTAATGCCATGTACACACGACCGGACCATTTCATCAGCAAAGGTCCGTTTGAACGAATCCGCCAGACAATTCGATCGTGTGTAGGCTTCATCGGACCTTTGCTGTCAAAAAAAATCAGACAGACTGTAGAAATAGAACGTTTCAAATCTTTCCGACGGACTCGAGTCCGGTCGAAAAATCCGTTCGTCTGTATGCTAGTCCGACGGACGAACAATGACGCAAGGGCAGCTATTGGCTACTGGCTATGAACTTCCTTATTCTAGTGCGGTCATACGTCATCACGTTCGAATCAGTCGGACTTTGGTGTGATCGTGTGTAGGCAAGTCCGTTGCGCCGGAACTCCGTTGAAAGTCTGTCAAAAAGTCCTTCGGAGTTCAGTCCATCGAAAGTCCGCTCGTGTGTACACGGCATTATTTTTTTTTGACACAGGTAATGTTTATTGAATGAATTATACAGTACACTTGAGAATACAAAATACATATCACGTGCAGAAGTATTTATGGAACAGGATATACACCGGAAAATGCAGTAATCTACTAGGCGTATATTTAAGGGGCATGGATCAGCCATATTTTATCAATCCATTTCAGTTATATATCATTCTTGTTCCGCATTTAGTTTACCAAACATCTTGAACGTAGGTATAAAGCTTAAGTTAGAACCCTCTCTTCATCAGGGGGACCAACTGCCTTCTCAGGGAGCCTTCTGCCATATAGAAGAAAAAGAGGAAGAAAAAGCGACCAGGGTAGGAAGGAAGGGAGTTAAGGGGGAGAGGAAGGGAAGAAAATGGATAAAAGAGTGGGAGAGGGGAGAGAAAGAAAGGGGGAGATGACGCGAAAGTAGGTAGGGGCGAGAAGGAAAGGATGGATCCCAAGAGCCCCCAGGAGAGAGCCGTTCAGAAGTTTAAGGGATACAACCATACAAGGATGAAGGGGAAAGGGGAGGAGTGGTATAGGGGACATGAGGAAGGGGGATGAGAATGGACCCTCTACTATATCTGCATATCATATACCTCTATGTCTCAAAGTCTTTTGTATCAGGTGTTAGAGACACCACAGCCGCCATTCTTTAATATACCCCTAGGGAAGATCTCAGAAACATCTATATGGTAAGGCAGGGATCTCAAACTGGCGGTCCTCCAGCTGTTGCGGAACTACAAGTCCCATCATGCCTCTGCCTATGGGAGTGATGCTTGTAACTGTCAGCCTTGCAATGCCTCATGGGAGTTGTAGTTCTGCAACAGCTGGAGGGCCACCAGTTTGAGACCCCTGTGGTAAGGTGTCTAGCCTCAACCCAGGCTGCCCATATTTTATCAAACTTCTGAGGGCAATTACGGCCCATATAAGTAAGTTTATATAACGGTAGCGCCGCATTGATCTGAGCTCGCCACGCCTTTACCGTAGGGGGTCAGGTGACTTCCAGCGCAATAATATCTCTTTCCTGGCATAATAAGCTGTGTAAAACACAAACAGTTTTGTGTACTTAGCAGTGTCCAAGTTATCCGTAATGCCCAAGAGAAAAATAAGCGGATCTACCTCTAAGTTGAGCCCTACCACTCCGTTTACATCTGCCACTACTGCGGTCCAATAAGTCTGTAAGATTGGGCATGACCAGACTATATGAAAGAAGGTCCCCACCGACTGTCTGCATTTAGGGCAAGTATCATCCAATCCCGGGTATATAATGGAAAGTCTATGTGGGGTGTAGTACACCCTATGCAAAAACTTTAACTGGATAAACCTGTCTCTAGCTGAAATCATAAATGGTATATGAATCCGGATTGCCAGACCGTAGTTCCTAATTTTTACAGACAGTCTATTGACTGGAATGGTACCAGCTGATTGGAGAAAAGCCAATGTAGCACCAATATTTAAAAAGGGCCCAAAAAACATCCCTGGGAATTACAGACCAGTTAGCCTAACATCAATAGTATGTAAACTCTTGGAGGGGATGATAAGGGACTATATACAAGATTTTAGTAATAAGAACGATATCATTAGCAGTAATCAGCATGGATTCATGAAGAATCGTTCTTGCCAAACCAATCTATTAACCTTCTATGAGGAGGTGAGTTGCCATCTAGATAAAGGAAGGCCCGTAGACGTGGTGTATCTGGATTTTGCAAAAGCATTTGACACAGTTCCCCATTAACGTTTACTGTACAAAATAAGGTCCGTTGGCATGGACCATAGGGTGAGTACATGGATTGAAAACTGGCTACAATAGGGGCGTGTTCAGAGGGTGGTGATAAATGGGGAGTACTCAGAATGGTCAGGGGTGGGTAGTGGGGTTCCCCAGGTTTCTGTGCTGGGACCAATCCTATTTAATTTGTTTATAAACGACCTGGAGGATGGGATAAACAGTTCTATCTCTGTATTTGCAGACGATACTAAGCTAAGCAGGGCAATAACTTCTCCGCAGGATGTAGAAACCTTGCAAAAAGACCTGAACAAATTAATGGGGTGGGCGACTACATGGCAAATGAGGTTCAATGTAGAAAAATGTAAAATAATGCATTTGGGTGGCAAAAATATGAATGAAATCTATACACTGGGGGGAGAACCTCTGGGGGAATCTAGGATGGAAAAGGACCTGGGGGTCCTAGTAGATGATAGGCTCAGCAATGGCATGCAATGCCAAGCTGCTGCTAATAAAGCAAACAGAATATTGGCATGCATTAAAAGGGGGATCAACTCCAGAGATAAAACGATAATTCTCCCGCTCTACAAGACTCTGGCCGGCTGCACCTGGAGTATGCTGTCCAGTTCTGGGCACCAGTCCTCAGGAAGGATGTACTGGAAATGGAGCGAGTACAAAGAAGGACAACAAAGCTAATAAAGGGTCTGGAGGATCTTAGTTATGAGGAAAGGTTGCGAGCGCTGAACTTATTCTCTCTGGAGAAGAGACGCTTGAGAGGGGATATGATTTCAATTTACAAATACTGTACTGGTGACCCCACAATAGGGATAAAACTTTTTCGCAGAAGAGAGTTTAATAAGACTCGTGGCCACTCATTACAATTAGAAGAAAAGAGGTTTAACCTTAAACTACATAAGGGGTTCTTTACTGTAAGAGCTGCAAGGATGTGGAATTCCCTTCCACAGGCGGTGGTCTCAGCAGGGAGCATTGATAGCTTCAAGAAACTATTAGATAATCACCTGAATGACCGCAACATACAGGGATATGTAATGTAATACTGACACATAATCACACACATAGGTTGGACTTGATGGGCGTGTGTCTTTTTTCAACCTCACCTACTATGTAACTATGTAACTATATATACATTGCTGCAGACCCTCTGATCAGTCCTCCTCAGTCAGAGCAGGAACATCTAATTGCCATTTATTGAATAGCGGGAGCATTTTAGAGGTATCCTTGCAGGTAAGCCTAAGGTATATAGAGGACAGCGTACGATCAATATCAGTGGCTATCAATAGGGATTCAACCGATTGAACCGTAATGCCGCGTACACACGAGCGGACCTTACGGCGGACTTTGCCCGGCGGACTGGATTTCGTCGGACAATTCGATGTGTGTGGGCTCCAGCGGACTTTGTTTGCTCAAAAGTTGGACGGACTTAGATTTGAAACTTGTTTAAAATGTATCCGTTGAAATCGAGTCCGGTCGAAAAGTCCGCCGTCTGTATGCTAGTTCGACGGACAAAAAGCCACGCTAGGGCAGCTATTGGCTACTGGCTATGAACTTCCTTGTTTTAGTCCGGTCGTACGTCATCACGTACGAATTCGACGGACTTTGGTGGATTGTGTGTAGGCAAGTCCGTTCATTCAGAAAGTCCGTCGTAAAGTACGTCGAAAAATCCGCCGGGCAAAGTCCGCCGTAAAGTCCGCTCGTGTGAACGCGGCATTAGTGCAATCCCCGCAGGAAATTGCGCTCGGGCTGCATGCCTAAGTTGCAAAAACCGGAAAAACATCCATGGGGGGAGGTGGTATTTACTCTTCAGCTCTACAAAGGAGAGAAGTTGGCCTTCTTTGAAGATATCCCTCAATGTCCGGACATCGTACCTGGCCCAAACCTGAGGGTCTGGGACAGATTGGAAGTGCGGCATTGTTGGGTTGCCCCACAGCAGGAGTATACGTAGAGACACTTTGCTTGTCATTAAAGTATTGGGATAACTGCTGCCAGACCTTAACCGTCATTTTCATAGGTGTTGTAACCTGGGGACTGTACCTCGGACCTCTATAGACCAGATTACTGAGTTCAGACTAGGAGCCGAGGATCGCTGCTTCTAGATTGACCGCTGGATTAGTGTTGTCCTGAGTAAACCACCATCGTACTGAGACTAACACTGCCGCCCAATAGTATTTCTTAAAATTTGGGAGGGATAGGCCACCCTCAGAAAGCGATAGCTGTAATGTTTGTTTAGCAACCCTGGGCATTGTTCCTGCGCATATAAAGGAGGTGATAGCTTTGTCCAATTTTACAAAGAACGAGTTTGGGATAGGAATCGGAGTGTGCCGAAAGGCATATAAAAATTTAGGAAGGAAGGACATTTTAATGAGGTTCACCCTTCCAACCAGCGTCAGCGGTAGCGTCTTCCAGACCATACAACGCTGGATAAATTGTTGGAGTATGGGGTATACATTATCAACTAGGTATTGTTTCGGATCAACCTGAATTTGAATGCCTAAATATTTAAACCTCGTCACTCTTTTGAGAGGAGGAGGGGGGCCAGTCGGTGGCGGAGCATCCGTCAGAGGGAACAGGAGGGATTTCTCCCAGTTCACCCTGATCCCCGAAAACATCCCAAATCGGTCAATGATAGATAGAGCATCTGTTAGCGATTGTTGGGCATCGCAGAGGTACAGCAGCATATCATCCGCATAGAGTGATACTTTTTCTATCAGGGGAGGGAACGAGATACCTCCCATCTCCGTAGAGGCTCTGAGGAGTACCGCTAGTGGCTCAATTGCCAGGGCAAAAAGGGCCGGGGATAACGGGCAGCCCTGCCTAGTGCCTCGGTGGAGGGGAATAGGAGACGATAGGATGCCATTCGTGCGGATTCTAGCCGTTGGGCCTGAATAGAGTAGTCGTAACCACTGGACAAAGTTAGGTCCTATCCCAAATTTACGCAGCACAAGCCATAAATATTCCCACTCCACCGAGTCAAAGGCTTTCTCCGCGTCCAGCGAGGCCACCACGTCAGCCCCACCTCCAGCAGTCGGTCTCGTTAATACAGTATAAAAAATAAATAGAAAACACCGCGCTAACCAGTGGAATGAATGGAAGCTGCTGCATACAGTCTGACAAAAACAATGAATTAGTATATGGAAAAATGCAGCGCATGTACAAATGAACATGTGTATTTATAATGGTAAAACAGTACTGAAATAAATAATTAACCACAGGTGCGTTAAAACAGAAACGTCCATAGATGGATGTGAATGTCCAACTGCACAGGAGGTGTAAGTACTCCAAGGGGTGGTGGTGATCTGATGGTTGTCAGAAGTCACCTGGCATCTTAAAACGACTTCCCAACAGAGAAAATGGGTCCCAATGGGTCATTCAGAGAAAGTGCAAAAAAGCCTCTTACCGGATCCCGTGGATTCCCGTGTCAGCGACAGGGAATCGCATGCGCAGTTTGTCACCAATGACGTGGAATGGGAGATCTGGAATCGCCAATCCCTTGGGTTGTGGTCTGTATGGATCTCTGACAGCAACCGGATGGGTCCTCACACCGAACCGTCCAAGCGTGAATCAGGAGTTTCCAAAAGGTCACCAAAAGGAGCGGTTGGAGGAACTAGGCCTCATGCGGTGAGTGTGAAAACAAAAAGAATATGCCTCCACATGGTGCAGATAAAAAAGGGTGTTTTTATTGACAAAAACAACCATAAACAAGTAAAAAAAACGTGATCACGATGCATAAAAACAAATGGGCAACAAGGAGAGTGGTATATGTACCCGACGCGTTTCGACCTAGGGGTCTTCAACAGGGGCATAGACCACCCACTCCAAGTTGCCATATATATATATATATATATAATAAAAGTATCAAGAGGAGGACCAATCACAAAGAGTGAAAAAACGGGACATTTCATTGGGTGGGTACAATCACATGACTTGCTTAGATGACTAAACATGAAGATCATACATTGTTTTTATAAATAGATAACACTGAAGTGAAACCCAGGAGACTGTAGAGAGATCAACTAGCAGAAAAACACACAACTGTAAGATCTGTCTAATGGAGATAAAGTGTTTTGTATTAAGACCTAATTAAAAAACACTCCTCTGCTGACAGTCCGGCGGAATGTACCGCCCTGTCAACTAGAGGAGCCAATCCCCAGTGAGCAGACAAAGAGTGTTGGGTGGAACTAACCAATAGGCCGCTGTGTGTGAGCCGGCCTTTGTCCCTGCACATCCGCATGTCCAGCCCGTGGAGGGAATGACATCACGTCCGTGGGCGTGTCTAGCGTCTCCCTCTCACATGACTCGTTCGGCCAATCGGAGAGCAGGGGTCCGACCCTACTCCGCTGTACGTACAATCCGTACACCGCAGAGGGATAGGACGTGACGCAGACATACCAAGCGTCTCAGCAATGTAACTTCGCCACTAACGGATGCTCAATGTGGCCAAACAGCGTCCCTGTTCAATATATGTAAAGAAGTGTGCGATGGGGCAAAACGAATACTGATAACCCGGAAATGTGCATAAAGGTTATGTGGACAGGAAGTGTATTGAAATTGGGGACACACATAGTGAAATGTGTTGTGATGAAAAACGTCTTAATGAAATAAATAAATGTGTAAAAAGGTGACCTGAATGACACATATATATCACTTGTGATCCATATGTATATTATTAAAACTAACTGAAAGTTATGTGGACAGGAAATCGGGGACACACATTGTGAAATGTGTTATGATGAAAAAATGTCTAAAGGAAATATAGAAATGTGTGCAAAAGTGACATGAATATCTCACAGGTATCATTGTGATCCCTTGAGTGTTGAAAGTCATTAAAATAGACCGAATAGGTCGATTCTAGTTAGACCAATTTCTATTGGATGGATAGATGACCCTCTAAGGTACACCGGATAAAAAATATGTAAAAACTTGTGAACGTGGTGAAAAAAGAAGGAAATGGGGGGGGGGGGGCGTGTGTGAAAAAAGGGGAGGAATTAAGATTGATTAATAAAGGAGTTGAGGTCCCACTCCACGTTCAAGCCAAACGGGAAATAGGACCTCAACTCCCATATCCAATAGGTCTCGAGGCGTGACACTCCTCGAAGACGGGATTCTCCTCTCCAATGTGGGACGAATTTGTCGATTACCTGGAATAAAGTCCCGATCGGGTCTTTATTGTGACATTCCAGATAATGGCGGGGTACTGTATGTTTATCCTTGCCTTTCTTGATACCTGCCACATGTTCATTGACTCGTATAGAGAAAGTCCTGATGGTACGACCAACATACTGTTTGTGGCAGGGGCAAGTAATCAGGTAAACAATGTATTGTGATGTACAAGTTGTAAAATGTTTCATCTGGTAGGTAAGAGAAGTGACTGTAGATTGGAAAGTGGTACTTTTTTGTCTGCCTCGGATGTTGTGGAGGCAGACATTGCATCTACGGCAGGGGTAATAGCCCTGACATTCCTGAAAAAAGGATACTTTTTTGGGGGATCTATTATATTCGGAGCAATCTGTCCTTGAATGGACCGTGCTCCCCTGAATACAACAGCCGCCCCTTCAGGAAGAAGTACTTACACCTCCTGTGCAGTTGGACATTCACATCCATCTATGGACGTTTCTGTTTTAACGCACCTGTGGTTAATTATTTATTTCAGTACTGTTTTACCATTATAAATACACATGTTCATTTGTACATGCGCTGCATTTTTCCATATACTAATTCATTGTTTTTGTCAGACTGTATGCAGCAGCTTCCATTCATTCCACTGGTTAGCGCAGTGTTTTCTATTTATTTTTGATACTGCTTTTGACTTTTTACACACCTGCAGCTTTCACTTAATCTCCAATTGAGTCTACACGCTCTCCTTCCTTATGGATGTGTTTGAATATAGGACCGCCAGGTCCCTTAATACTGAAGGTGTCTTCACCAATACCAATCCCAACTCTGAGATGAGTGGCATCTTTATCAGATTAAAAAATCTGATGATCAGTGAACTACACCTCCAGTGGGACACAGCGTTCCTTGAACAATACATCAAGGAACAGATGGTCCCCCGTGGTCTTAGATGGGATATTCATCCTCAACAGGATGAACTGGACCTTGAATCATGGTATAAGTATTTCAAAGAAGTCGGTATTAAGTTACTGGGTTACCTCGTTGAAAAGAAAAGGATCAGGTTGTCCCTTATAGATATAGAAATTAAAGAATTGAGGGACAAACTGATTCCTTTCAAGGCCTCCGCTGAATACATTGCACTTTCGAACAATTTAAGAAATGTTTTAGAAAAAGAAGAGAAGGACCAACGTAATAAAAAACAAAAAAAATACAATAGGGACTATACTGACTACACTACGCATTCAGTTTTCAATTGGCAGAAGAAGCTCAACCCTTCTTCCTCCTCTGGCAATGGGGAACCTACCAATATGGAAACTTCCACTGTTACTACGGCCCATACCAATAGAACGTTGGTTTACCAACCAATATCTCAACCAACGACCAAGGAGGTCATGGTTAAGAAACAAGGCCCTGAACAGGGTCCTTACCGACCCCCTCGAGGCCCCCCTCCATTTCGTGGGCCAAGGGGGAAAGACCCTGGGTGGAGAGGTCCACCCAGGGGACACCCCATAGATCCACAACAGAGGAACAATACTAAGGGTCCCCCCCCATACTATGGCCCCCCTCAGGGTTACCGTGTACCACAACATCCAAATCAGGAATATGGGTATCATACTCCTGTCCGGGTGAATAATCGTTTCACCCCCCTCAGAGAAAACACTCCTTATGAAGTACATCGAGACACCTATAGTTACTCTGAGAGAGAGGAGGATTAATATCACAGATCTCCATACAACTATAATCAAAATCAGCCTGGTCCTAGTTACTCTTTGGAATTTCAGAGAACCATGGAGGGACATCCGGGACATACAGAAAGAAAAGTGGGTCCAGAGGGGGGAGGAGGGCACAATCCCAAAAGAAAAAGAACATAAAAGGAAAAGGCATTTTTAATTTAAGTTCGGTCACTCTGACAGAGGCAGAGAAATCTGTCCTCGACAGAGGACTTAAATTCGTTCCGCCTAAACCCCTTAACAAATTCTCCACTTTCATTGATGTTCTCAAGTTTACACGTAAACTGAGCATACAAAGACACTTTCTCACTAAACCCTCTTTGGGATTCACCAGCAAGGTGATCTCATCCACAACAACCCCCCCGGCTCCAGCCAATACACATACAGGTTCTCAACCCGTAGATTCTAGCTCTTCCGATGTACAGGTTACGCATGCAGGATTATCCAATCCATCTTTATATAACCCCCCAGGTTCTCTAGCCCCCTCCATACAGGTTTTTAAAAATCTTGTTCTGGGGGATTTGGACAAACTAAACAAACAGAAAAAACGTGTCTATGTTCAATCTGACATAAAAAATGGTCTTAGAACTCTTTGCGAGAAAAAGAACCTTATAATCCGCCCAGCGGATAAGGGGGGCGGGATTGTAGTTCTTGATAAGGCTGATTACCTTAAAGAGATGTATAGAATCCTCAATGATTCGAACACTTACAGTCCCATTCCCACTGATCCTACTACACCTTTTAAAAAAGCCCTGGTTGAACTTATTGAGGAAGGTTATGCGTTGGGGATTTTAAACAAAAAAGAAAAAAGCTTTCTAGTCCCACAAGTCCCACGCATTCCAGCTATATATTATCTTCCTAAAGTCCATAAGGACTCAGTCAATCCCCCTGGCAGACCTATTGTCAGCGGGATTGACTCAGTCACGGCCCGCATTGGCAAGTATGTAGATTTTTATTTACAGCCGTTGGTTCGTTCCACGCAGTCATATCTCAAGGACACTAGAGACACCATAAAATTATTGGAACCGGTTTCTGTTTCTGAAGGGATGCTTCTAGTCACAGCGGATGTGGCGGCACTTTATACGTGCATCCCGCATCACTTGGGCTTTGAGGCGGTTGAGAAACACCTGTCTAGAGATAATAAGCTCCCTTCCCTTCAGCGTAATTTTATTATGCAATTACTCATATTTGCAACGGAACACAATTATTTCTGGTTCCAGAATCAATTCTTTTTACAGAAGAGGGGCGTGGCTATGGGGGCCAAGTTCGCCCCCAGCCTCGCCAACCTCTTCATGGCCCAGTGGGAAGAGGATGTAGTCTATGCGGCCCAGAGATCCGAGTTGATCCTCTGGGCCAGGTACATAGACGACATCCTCTTCCTATGGGATGGTGACCGCACATCGCTTGATATTTTTATGACCAGTCTTAATGCCAATGATAGAGGAATATCTTTGAGCTATGAGGCCAGCTCTACTAGTGTACATTTTTTGTGGTGGACAAGCATCTTGAGTTCCGCACGTATTTCAAAGCCACCGACCGGAACGCATTTATTCCGATTGACAGTTGTCATCAGGATAAGGTTACGATCCCAGACATCTAGATGAGGAATTCAATAGGGCACTATCCACAGATAGAGAATCCACCTTGATAGAACGCCCCAAATCCACAGTTGAACCTATGCACAAATGGTCTTTTTTTACTACTCATTCCATTCAGTCCAAACAAGTGAAAGCTATATTTAAGAAGCATTGGAAAGTACTTTTAAATGATATTTAAAATTTCCGGGTTATCAGGATTCGTTTTGCCCCATCGCACACTTCTTTACATATATTGAACAGGGACGCTGTTTGGCCACATTGAGCATCCGTTAGTGGCGAAGTTACATTGCTGAGACGCTTGGTATGTCTGCGTCACGTCCTATCCCTCTGCGGTGTACGGATTGTACGTACAGCGGAGTAGGGTCGGACCCCTGCTCTCCGATTGGCCGAACAAGTCACGTGAGAGGGAGACGCTAGACACGCCCACGGACGTGATGTCATTCCCTCCACGGGCTGGACATGCGGATGTGCAGGGACAAAGGTCGGCCCACACACAGCGGCCTATTGGTTAGTTCCACCCAACACTCTTTGTCTGCTCACTGGGGATTGGCTCCTCTAGTTGACAGGGCGGTACATTCCGCCGGACTGTCAGCAGAGGAGTGTTTTTTAATTAGGTCTTAATACAAAACGCTTTATCTCCATTAGAGAGATCTTACAGTTGTGTGTTTTTCTGCTGGTTGATCTCTCTACAGTCTCCTGGGTTTCACTTCTGTGTTATCTATCTATTTATAAAAATGTATGTATGATCTTCATGTTTAGTCATCTAAGCAAGTCATGTGATTGTACCCACCCAATGAAATGTCCCGTTTTTTCACTCTTTGTGATTGGTCCTCCTCTTGATACTTTTATTATATATATATGGCAACTTGGAGTGGGTGGTCTATGCCCCTGTTGAAGACCCCTAGGTCGAAACGCGTCGGGTACATATACCACTCTCCTTGTTGCCCATTTGTTTTTATGCATCGTGATCACGTTTTTTACTTGTTTATGGTTGTTTTTGTCAATAAAAACACCCTTTTTTATCTGCACCATGTGGAGGCATATTCTTTTTGTTTTCACATTCACCGCATGAGGCCTAGTTCCTCCAACCGCTCCTTTTGGTGACCTTTTGGAAACTCCTGATTCACGCTTGGACGGTTCGGTGTGAGGACCCATCCGGTTGCTGTCAGAGATCCATACAGACCACAACCCAAGGGATTGGCGATTCCAGATCTCCCATTCCACGTCATTGGTGACAAACTGTGCATGCGATTCCCTGTCGCTGACACGGGAATCCACGGGATCCGGTAAGAGGCTTTTTTGCACTTTCTCTGAATGACCCATTGGGACCCATTTTCTCTGTTGGGAAGTCGTTTTAAGATGCCAGGTGACTTCTGACAACCATCAGATCACCACCACCCCTTGGAGTACTTACACCTCCTGTGCAGTTGGACATTCACATCCATCTATGGACGTTTCTGTTTTAACGCACCTGTGGTTAATTATTTATTTCAATACAGTATAAAGTCTCCGCAGATTAATATCTGTACCCTTACGCGGCATGAAACCGCTCTAGTCTCCATGCACCAGTGACAAGATAACTGTATTGAGTCTGGTTGCCAGAACCTTAGCTAGGATCTTTGCATCCACGTTAAGGAGCAAGATGGGCCTGTACGAGGAGCATAGTTCAGGATCCTTGCCGGGCTTGGGAATCACCATCACAGCTCTTGACATGGAAGGGGGCAGAGAGGCAGAATCAAAGGAAGCGGAAAGGACCTCCAACATCCTGACAGCTAGGGTTTCAGCATGCGTCTTATAGAATTCAACGGGGAATCCGTCATCTCCCGGGGTTTTTCCAGATTGAAGAGATCCAATAGCGTTTTGGAGCTCTTTGAGGGTTAATGGAGCGTCAAGGCGGTTACGTGCAGCCTCCGATAGGGAGGGCAGTTCAACTGCTGCAACATATGTCTGAAGTTCATCTGTAGTGTATTGCACTCTGGACGTATATAAGTCCCTATAGTACGAGGCAAAACAGGTATTTATATCTCTAGGGTCAGACAGCAACCGCCCGAGGCGTCTTTAATATTAGCCACATTGGTCGAGATCTCTTGCTCCCTGGACAACCAGGCTAGGAGGCGCCCAGTCCACTCACCCTGCTCAAATATGCGCTGTGCTTGATGTAATAACAATTTTTTGGTGGCCGTTGTTCGAAGTAACACAGCTTCCCTCATAGCACATTGCAAGTCTACTCTGTGGGCCTCATCTCTACTAACCGCATACTGAGCTTCTAAGTCTGTAGCCCTCCACTCAGCCTGAAGCAGAGTGGCCCCAGTCTGACGTCAGGTGAGACCTATGGCTTTTTGATAATGCTCTTTAGCATGGTATTTGAACATCTCCCAACTAGATGCGGATGTCGTAGCGGGCGGGTTATCAGTCCAGAACTCCCGCACAGCCACTTCCGCGTCTGCCGCTATACTATCATCTGATACCCAGAACCGGGATAAGCGCCAAAGACAGTCGGTGGGGACAGGGGTCATATTCAATCTGAGCAGGACCGGGGAGTGGTCAGATAGACCCCTAGGCAAGTGAGAGACCTCCAGTACCATGTTCAAAATGACACTCGTGGCGAGCACCAGATCAATACGGGACATGGCTCTATAGGAGGCAGACTGGCAAGTGAAAGATCTCAACAGGGGATTTTTCCAACGCCAGACATCCGTAAGACCAAAAGTGGCAGCCCATCTGGACAAAGAGGACTCCGTGGCCGCATCTGGCGCCAACTTATCCATGTTTGGACAAGGAGGCATATTGAAATCCCCCGTCAAGAGCACCTTATCTGTTGAGTAACCTGCTATACATTTCATAATTTTGTGAAGTATCATTAGCGATGCCGGAGGAGGTATGTAAAGTCCCACAATCACCATGGGCACATTTGTAAGGACTGCATGTAAAATTACATATCTACCCTCGGGGTCTAGGTGCAGGTCTAACAATGTAAAAGATAGGGTCTTGTGCACTAGTACACTTACCCCCCGGGCATATGCAGAGAAGGTGGCATGGTAGTAGTGACCCACCCACGGTTTTTTAAGACCAAGAACCCGGCCCCCAGTGAGGTGGGTCTCTTGTAAGATACAGATATCCGGGCGGTGCATTTTTAGGAAGTTAAAAACTAAGGATCGTTTGATGCAAGAGTTCATCCCTCGAACGTTCCAAGAGATTAACGTTACAGGGGCCATGGGAGTGTTAGATTATTTGAATCAACCTGAAGGAGGACTGCACCCAAACCCCAAGGGAAAGAAGTTCCACCCCTCCCCCTCGGCACATTAGAGCTTAGCATATTGGTTAATACCCATCCTCGTGAAGCAGTGTATTCATATGATGTACATTCCTGTGTATAACTTTCACAACAGTACCCTTCCAAACTCAATCCCCACAAACCCCCCCCAAACCAGAGTGTGCTTGTTCCCCATAACTAGATATGATCATCGACCAACCGGGGTCATGAACTAGAGGACCAGTAGTAGAGATCTACCACTCAAGGGTATAGTAATCCCAGTCTGAAGGAGATGCCGCCATCAAGCGGGATTTCACATGGCTTTCACCTGGCCAAGGCCAGGGGCACAAACTTGAGAGCTTAATATCCAAACAAACTCCCCCCCCCCCCCCCCACAGAGCCAGAGAAAAAAAAATTTCTAAAAATTGTGCAGACCAAAAATAAAACATAGGTCAAAAATAGGTTGGTTGGGCCAAACAGAGTTATTGCGCACCTTGGTCCAAGAGCCGGATAACAGGCATTAAAGTAAGCAACTATCTAAGTTCACAGCAGCCTATCCATCAACTCTCAATGCCAATGTGTCCCGGGAATGCAGGGGAGGATCCCCCCCTTGAGTGCACCACTTAACTCCAGGAGAAGAGTCAGGCACCTTAAACAGGGCAATCAGCATAAGTTCCTAAATCCAAAAAAGAGGAAGGAGGAGAGAAGGGAAAAAAGAAAAACAAAAAAAAATTACCTGTGCCTGTCTCCTACAGAGAGGATGTCAATCAGTCAGAGTGCTTAGTAAATGACAGGCTAAGTAGGGGAGAACAATCTAACAAAAACCTCCCTTCTCGACCTCCCATACAAGATCTTGTAAAGATAAGTTGCTGTGCAGTGACCGATCATTAGGCCAACGGAACTGTAGATAGCAATCAGAGTTCCCCAAACCAATCCGGCATAGGGAGCAGCCGCCGGGTGTCAAGATGACATCTCTCCTAGTGACGGGCCAAGGTGTTCAACCATTGCGAGGCCTCATTAGGGGAAGTGAAGAATCTAATGCCGCGTACACACGGTCGGACTTTCTTTCCTACTTGGTCCGGCACACTTTGTGCCGGACTTTGTCCGCCAGGTGCGCCGGACTTTAAAACGGACGGACTTGCCCACACACGCCCGGACTATTGCGGCGGGCTAAGTCCGCCCGTCTTTCCGAAGGACTTTCACCGGAGTTACGGCGGACTTCCAGAATGAACGGGCTTGCCCACACATGGACAAGTCCATTCATTTTGAACGTGACTCAGGTGCGACGGGACACCTGCGGGGCCTCCCCACCCCAAAGCACCTTGTCCCCATGTTGATGAGGACAAGGGCCTCTTCCCGACAACCCTGGCCGTTGGTTGTCGGGGTCTGCGGGCGGGGGGCTTATCGGAATCCGGGAGCCCCCTATAATAAGAGGGCCCCCAGATCCCGGCCCCCCCACCCTATGTGAATGAGTATGGGGTACATGGTACCCCTACCCATTCACCCAGGGAAAAAGTGTAAATAATAAAACACTACACAGGTTTTTAAAATATTTTATTAAACAGCTCCGGGGGGGGATCTTCCTCCGGCTTCGGGGGTCTTCTTCCGGCTTCGGGGGTCCCTCCGGTTCATCTTCTCCTGGCGTCCGGTTGGTTCTTCTCCGCTCTCTTCTCCCGGTGTTCCAGTTCTTCGGCCGGCTCCTCCACTGTCTTCAGGTAGCTCTCTTGCCAGCGTAGGTCCGGACTTCTGGGCTTCTTGTCTTCTGGGCTTCTGGGCTTCTTGTCTTCTCTTCTCTTCTCTTCTCCAGATGTTGACACGACGCTCTTTCCGGCTGGACTGCTCTCTGAGGGCTGCGTTGTGACTTATATAGGCGGAGACCCCGCCCCCTTTGATGTCACAGTCCCTGGGCATGCTGGGACTGTGGCGTTTTAGGGGGCGTGGTCAACATCACCCAGTGACCACGCCCCCTAAAACGTCACAGTCCCAGCATGCCCAGGGACTGTGACATCAAAAGGGGGCGGGGTCTCCGCCTATATAAGTCACAACGCAGCCCTCAGAGAGCAGTCCAGCCGGAGAGATCGTCGTGTCAACATCTGGAGAAGAGAAGAGAAGAGAAGACAAGAAGCCCAGAAGACAAGAAGCCCAGAAGTCCGGACCTCCGCTGGCAAGAGAGCTTCCTGAAGACAGTGGAGGAGCCGGCCGAAGAACTGGAACACTGGGAGAAGAGAGCGGAGAAGAACCAACCCGACGCCCGAAGCCGGAGGAAGATCCCCCCCCGGAGCTGTTTAATAAAATATTTTAAAAACCTGTGTAGTGTTTTATTATTTACACTTTTTCCCTGGGTGCCCCATCCCTGGGTACCCCATACTCATTCACATAGGGTGGGGGGGCCGGGATCTGGGGGCCCTCTTATTATAGGGGGCTCCTGGATTCCGATAAGCCCCCCACCCGCAGACCCCGACAACCAATGGCCAGGGTTGTCGGGAAGAGGCCCTTGTCCTCATCAACATGGGGACAAGGTGCTTTGGGGTGGGGGGCCCCGCAGGGCGCCCCCCTCCCCCAAAGCACCCACCCCCCCATGTTGAGGGCATGCGGCCTGGTACAGTTCAGGAGGGGGGGGGGGGCGCTCGCTCGTCCCCACCCCCTTTCCTGACCGGCCAGGCTGCGTGCTCGGATCGGGGTCTGGTATGGATTTTAGGGGGACCCCACGCCGTTTTTTCGGCGTAGGGGGGTTCCCCTTATAATCCATACCAGACCTAAGGGCCTGGTATGCCCCGCGCTCGCCGCAATAGGAAATTTTGTTTTTCCTATTGCAGCGAGCACGAAATGCAATACCCTGCCCTCGCGTCGTATCTGGTCCGTTGGACCAGCATACACACGAGCGGGCTTTCCGTCGGACCAGCACACAGACGAGCGGACTTTCCGCCCGAAACTGAGTCCGACGGAAAGATTTAAAACTTGTTTCAAATCTAGGTCCGGCGGGCTTTTGGGAAAAAGTCTTCCGGAAAAGTCCGCCGGAGCCCACACACGGGCGGATTGTCCGGTACACTCTGGTCCGCCGGACCAAGTATGCCGGAAAGTCCGACCGTGTGTACGCGGCATTACACTTTCGCCATCTTGAACACGGAGTCGGGCAGGAAATAACATACCATATCACAGTCCCTTGGTTCTGAGAGCTTGCTTCACCGCGTCAAAGGACTTGTGTTGTTTTTGGGTGTCCACCGAGAAGTCCGGGAAAAACATCAGTTGGGCCGCCTCGTGTCGGACGTCCGCCATCTTGCGGGCCTCTATTAGTATCAGGTCTCGATTCCTAAAGTTCAACAGCCGAAATAAAAACGTGCGAGGTGGGGTCCCAGGAGGGCCTCGGGCCGGCGGCATCCTGTGGGCCCTCTCAACAGCAAAATATGGGGAGAAAGCTGCCTGCGGAAACAGTGATTGAAGCAGCCGCTTGGTATAGGCAGACGCGTCAGAGCCCTCCGACCCTTCAGGGAGTCCTATAATCCTGAGATTATTGCGTTGGTTATGATTTTCAGAATCTTCGGCCCTTGCTTCCAGATGTTTTACCCTCACCTGCAGGGTATGCAGGGAAGCCGAGTGATCCCTAACCACAGCTTCTGTGTCTCCCACTCTGCGTTCCACCTCAGTCACACGGTGCCTCACCTTCTCAAAATCCTGTCTGATGAGGCCTATTTGCAGCTGAACAGTGTCTATCTTAGTGGTAAGGGTAGACAGGGAGGACTGGCAGCCCGTAATGGCTTGCATCAGAGCGGCAAAGTTGCTCTGATCCGTGAGAGCGGGCTTCGGCCCGTCCGTCTGTGTCGCCATATTGCTCACCTCCCCCACGTGGACGGCCGCACTGCCTGGACTGATCTGAGTATTGCTCGGTCTGCGATGGTCAAAACGTCGCCGGCTCCGTGTCCGCATCCGCAGGGGGAGGCTGGGAGAGGGCTCAGACGGGTGAGAGGATTACCAGGATGAGGTAACAGGATAGATTCCCCACGATGGCTACAGAGCTCCTTAACCAAGCGTCCTACACCGTCGCCATCTTGGACACGCACCATCGTGTACACGGCATTATAGTTTCTCGAAACTTGAGACCTCGTCTGTGGAAGGGAATTCCACATCCTTTCCGCTCTTACAGTAAAGAACCCTCTACGTAGTTTAATGTTGAATCTCTTTTCTTCTAATTTTAATGAGTGGCCACGAGTCTTGTTAAATTCCCTTCCGCGAAAAAGTTTTATCCCTATTGTGGGGTCACCAGTAGGGTATTTGTAAATTGAAATCATATCCCCTCTCAAGCGTCTCTTCTCCAGAGAGAATAAGTTCAGTGCTCGCAACCTTTCCTCATAACTAATATCCACCCTTTATTAGCTTTGTTGCCCTTCTTTGTACTCGCTCCATTTCCAGTACATCCTTCCTGAGGACTGGTGCCCAGAACTGCACAGCAGCATACTCTAGGTGCGGCCGGACCAGAGTCTTGTAGAGTGGGAGAATTATCGTTTTATCTCTGAAATTAATCCCCTTTTTAATGCATGCCAATTTTCTGTTTGCTTTGTTAGCAGCAGCTTGGCATTGCATGCCAGGTCATTTTCCATCCTAGATTCCCCCAGAGGTTCTCCCCCCAGTGTATAGATTGCATTCATATTTTTGCCACCCAAATGCATTATTTTACATTTTTCTACATTGAACCTCATTTGCCATGTAGTTGCCCACCCCATTCATTTGTTCAGATCTTTTTGCAAGGTTTCCACATCCTACGGAGAAGTTATTGCCTTGCTTAGCTTAGTATGATCCGCAAATACAGAGATTGAACTGTTTACCCCATCCTCCAGGCCGTTTATGAACAAATTAAACAGGATTGGTCCCAGCACAGAACCCTGGGGGACCCCACTACCCGCCCCTGACCATTCCGAGTACTCCCCATTTATAACCACCCTCTGAACTCGGCCTTGTAGCTAGTTTTCTTTTTTTTTAATTGGAAAAAGCCAACTTTATTAGAATAAAAGTCATTTTACAAAGTAGTTACTTATGTGAAATAATAAACAGTACATTATAACAGTCATTTTGTGTGAGATTCTTTGTACATACATGTTAAGGTACAAGGTTATGATGATGTATACATCCAGTATATAAGAGACTACATAGCATAATATTACCAATATATTTCTAATTAAGATTTTCATAGTTTAGACCTTCATAAGACACTCACCATCTACTTTTATCTAAGTAGGTCTGTCTGCGAAGCATTAGGGTGTTTTAAGCACATGTTTCTCCATCCCCTAACCATCTATCCCACACCTTTGAGTACTTATGTGCGCAGTTTCTATGGGCATAGACTAACTTTTTGAATGGCAGTGCATCATTAACATCCCTCTTCCATTGGCGTATGGAGGGAGGCTGAGCCTGCATCCATACCTTGGCTATGCCCTTTCGCGCCATAAACAGAGTTTCATTTAGGAAAGTAGCTTGGTATTTGTCAATTTCTACGTCTGGCAGGAGTCCCAAAAGACATAATTTGGGGTCCAATACCACTGGGGATCCCATATTATTATGTAAAAATTGGACAATCTGCTTCCAGTATGTCTGAATATTTGGGCAGCTCCATATGAGATGGAAAAAGGTCCCTGGTGCTGCGTGGCACAAATGGCATGTCGAGTCATATGTACGGAGAAATCTTGCCTTTTTGAGAGGAGTCAAGTAGGCTTTGTGTATAATATATATTTGTGACAGTCAGTCAGATAACTTGGGGGACGTTAATCTGGTCCCTTCCATTATTTCATCCCAGTCTTCCTCCCCTATGGGGCCTATGTCTTTTTCCCATTCTAGTTTTGCCTTTTGTGCAGTGGCATTTGACCTATGGTTTCTAATCTTTAGGTATAAGGTCGATATAAGTTTAGAGGGTTCCTCTCCTAATATTACATCCAGGACTGGGGGAGAATCCGACACTACCTCGATATTTGGTATTTGTGTTTTTAATGCATGGCGAAGTTGCAAGTACTTAAAAGCCATCTGATTAGGGAGTCTGGAGTTAGATAGCACCTGATTGATGTGTATTATGCTATGTGTAGCCCATACTGTCGCGTCTGAGAGGTATTTCTAACTCCGGTAGGTGTTTGTTGAAAAATAATGAGGTGTGAATTTTCCCAGTGTTTTGCTTTTTCAGCTTATTCTTGGTGATGGAGTAGCATTCCCATATTATACCTTGGGAGATTTTTAGTAATTTGTTTCCCTCTAAGGATGGCTTGGAGCGGGGTAAATGCTGGGTGACCTGGTTTGTTACATACTAGGGATCTATAGCGTTGCATTGCCACTTTGTTAAAGTACCACCCCCAGGTACTTAATTTTGGATACTCTGGATAGTGGAAGAGCTGGGTTTGTTTTAGGGGGGGGGGGGGAGATATCCAGCGGGAGGATTTGAGATTTGTCCCAGTTGATACGCAAACCCGAGTAGCTACCCATTTTCTCAATAATTTCAAGTGCGGCCTGTAGTGAAGGTCCTTGGTCTGCCAGATACAAAATAGTGTCATCAGCATATAGACCTATTTTGTCTACTGTATGTCCTTTTCTTAGTCCTTTTATATTAGTGTCTGCTCTGATGGCTATTGCCAGTGGCTCTGCTGCCAAGGCATATAGTAGGGGGGATAGGGGCATTCCTGCCTTGTACCCCTTTCCAAAGGAAACTGTACCGAGAGCCAGCCGTTAACAAATACCCTTGCTTTAGGTGTCTGGTAAAGAAGCTTAACCACTGCATAAACTGGGGACCAAAGCCATAGTTGTGTAAGCACTCCCACAGGTACGGCCATTCTACGGAATCAAAGGCTTTGGCAGTGTCGAGTGCTGCCACCACCCTGGTTCCGGAATTGTCATGTTGAGCCTGTATGTTCATATATAATCTCCTAATGTTCATGGCAGTGTTTTTCCCTGGCATAAAGCCTGTTTGGTCAGGATGTATTAATGTAAGTATAACTGTGTTCAATCGATTGGCCAATATTTTAGCTAGTATCTTAATATCCACCTGTAGGAGTGATATAGGTCTGTATGACTCAGGGTAATGGGGGTCCTTGCCCGACTTGGGGAGTACAATTATTTGGGCCTCTTGCATGGATAAAGGGAGTGAATTTGTGTCAAATATAGATTGATAAAGATCCTTAAGTTTAGGTATAAGCGTTTCCGAATAAGTTGCCTAGAACTCCAGGGGTAGTCTGTCTAGTCCAGGAGCTTTGGACTTGGCCAGTTGGGCAATCGCATCGGTAATATCCTGTGTAGTTATGGGTGCATCTAGTAATTTCACTTGTTCTGGTTTTAATCTAGGGAATTGAATAGTGTTTAGATACGCCTGAAGTTCTATTCGTGTATGTGTTGTACGGGATTTATATAGGTTTTTATAGAATTGCAAAAACTGGGATGCTACTTGAAAGGGGTCTGTAATGTTATTTCCCTCAGCGTCTTTTAGGGAGACTACTACCGGGGGTCTATCATCCATGTGGGCTAGATAGGCTAACAGCCTGCCAGCCTTCTCCCCCTGCCCATAAACTCTTTGCTTACAAAAAAATATACTTTGCTTGGCTTTTTTAGTGCATAATTGTGTTACCATGTGGGACTTTAGTTTTACCCTGTCTAGGTTTTCAGGGGTGGGATTGGAGTTATAAATTGTTTCCAGCTCTTGTAGCTTATCAGTTGTTAGTTGTAGTGTTAGATTGGATGCCTGTTTCAGTCTGTTTATTCTGGTGGTGAGAATCCATCGGGCCTGTTCCTTAAATTGATCCCAGAATGTGCTGAGGGAGGGTGGGATTCTAGGTCTATCCAGGAAGTATTTTATCTCTCTTTAAATGGAGTCATGGTCTGTAAGGGCTGACAACCAGTGGGGGTTTAGTCTCCATGTACGTACAGAGGGGGCATTCCCCAGAGATACTGTTACCCAGCAAGGGGAATGATCTGACAACGACCTTGGTGCAATCCCTGACCCCGTGACTTTAGGCAGTAGAACCTGGGACACCAGTACAAAGTCTATTCTAGACATGGTATTATGGCTTGTGGAATGGCATGTGTAGGCTCAAGTTGTAGGGTTGTTGTGACTCCACACATCCACCAGGGCAAACTCTGTCTTTGCACGAGATAGTCTGGTCTGCATGGGTGCACCCAGTGGATCCCCTATTTGTGTTGGTCGGTCTAGATATGGAGACATTGTCCTGTTAAAGTCTCCCATCCAAATTGCTGGTATTGTCGGGTGTTGCGCTATAAACGCTAAGCCCTCTGTAACTACATCAGATTTATATGTGTGTGTGTGTGTGTGTGTGTGTGTGTGTGGGGGGGGGGGTGTAGCTGGCTATGATTAGCAAGGGGGTTCCTCCAACTAGAGCATGTATGAAAATATATCTACCCTGCCGGTCAGTCTCCAGAGTAATCAATTCAAACGGGGTGGATTTAGCCACTAACACCGTGACCCCCCTGGAAAAGTTTGTATGGGTGCTGTGATATGCCCATCCCACCCAAGGGCGCCTCAGTGCTGCCTGCAAATGCCCAGTGACATGCGTCTCCACCAGTGCAACAATATCTGCCTTTTGTCTTTTAAGAAATGTTAGTATAGCTGTTCGTTTAATGTTATCTCGCATACGTCGCACAATCCAGGTCATAAACTTAATATCCGTACCGTTGGTCATGGCCTACTGGGGGTACATATACCGGCAGGGTAGCATCTCCTATTAACATACAGTGCATATTCATTTTAAGAACATCACTACATTTCACATAATAACCATACATTTCTGGGCTCTTTTTCCAACACAATAACTTGCGCACAGTGGTGCAACATTTCCCAATGCTCTGATCTGCTGATCTGGCATTTTCCTTCCCTCCCAGCTTTTCACCTCCCCAACTTGGTGAAAGCATACTGTTCCCATGAACTAGTGTTCGGATTTTCTTCCAGCCTTCCAAACTGACTAGAGGTGTTCTACTTAAACCAGCAACCTTTACATGAATTAGCGTCCAGCTATCAACATTGGATGGAGGTGCAGTACTTAGGGTGTTACGAGCTGGAAAGTTCAATATAAAAAAGAAAAGAAAAAAATAGGGGTTGCATACAAAATGGGGCGATTATTCACTGCGTGAAGCATGGATAGGGTACAAGGGTTGTCCTATGTGTCTCTTGCTCTTTCTGAGTGAGACTCTCGCTGCAAGGATATACAGTCATCCTGGTGTGCTAGAGATTTGGGGCCACAGCCCTATAATATCTACACATATGTGCTGTGGGGGCAGAACATTACACAGGGTGATACTCCCTATAGTCCAAGTATCTGCAAGTCCAAAACCGTATACCCAGGAGTATTCAGCAAATTGATGGCCCCTCCCCCAGAGAGTAAGAGGTACGGACCCCCTAACCTCAAGAGGGGGAGTCTCCAGTCTCACATTCAGTAATGCGTGGGTTGTAGTAATGAAGGGGGGGGCAAAAACAGAGGGAGGGGAAGGCATTCGATCTTTCGTGTGGAAAAAAATAAATGATGAGGTGAAATTACCCCCCCCCCCCCAAAGAGGACATTTAGAAGAAAAATGGGGCCTGTCATCTTCTGCCAAAGGCAACAGTACTCACAGTGTCCGGCCGTGTGCCCGATCATCCATCCGGGCGTCCGCGCTGGTCCAACCAGTGTGCTGCTGCCTTCGGGTCTTCAAAAAATAGGGCCTTACCATCCTCCTCCACTCTCAGTCTGGCCGGGAACAACATAGCACATTTAAGGTGTGCCACCCTGAGTCGTCTCTTGACATCTTGGAACTGTGCACGCTTTCTTTGGACTTCATTAGAGAAGTGAGGGAACACCGCGACATGGCTGTTGCCCAGGGTGATGTTACCTTTCTCTCTGGTCAGCCGCAGGATTTTATCTCTATCTTTAAAGTTGAGGAACTTAGCAATGAAGGTCCTGGGGGGGGGGGCTCCCACTGGTGGAGGTTTAGCTGGGATGCGATGCGCCTGCTCCACTGCGAACATGACTGAAAAGGCTTCCCTTCCAAACTGTTGGATCAGAAGGGATTCCAAATATTCAGCACGGTTGGTACCTTCAGCCTTTTCAGGTAACCCGATGAATCGGAGGTTGCATCGTCTCAAATGATTCTCCATATCATCTTGGTGAGCGTGGAGCTGGTGGATCTGGCGCTGCAGGTCCTCCGTGGTGTGGCTCAGGGGATGCAGAATATCCTCTGCTGCTCCGATGTGCGTCTCGGCTTCGGTTACCCTATCTTTTACCTTAGATAAGTCCTGACGCAGCAGGGAAATATCAATCTTGACCTCATCTATTTTGGTGGTGAGCGTCCCCTGCAGCGCCACAATGGCATCCAAGACCTTAGCTGTATCTGCGCTTTGATGGTCCGTCGCCGAGCACGTACCGTCGCCATCTTTGCTCTGCTGGTCCTGATCTTGATGGCGGTATTTTGCCAGCTTATCCACCGCCTCAGAGGCCCTTTTCAGCGGAGACATGCCTCCCCGCTACTCCGGATTTTGAATCACCAGGCCCTCCCCAGGTGGAGCAAGATGGCCGCTGTTCCGGAGGTTAGGCTGAAGTCACAATCCGCTTCCAAGATGGTCGCAGGCTGTAGGTATGTCTGGGCCACAGGTATAGCTAGTCTGGAGGCCCCTCTAGGATAGAGCGGAGCGTATCCCAGCCAGGAGAGCCAAGAGAACACACTGTGGCCTCTGCAGAGTGTAGCAAGATGGCCGCCACTCCGGGAGATAGGCAGAAGCCGCGGCCTATCCTGGAGGTAACAGAGAGCTTGGGTGCACAGCTATCAGGGCCTCAGGCAGTCCGGAGGTGGTTCCAGAGGATGGGCCAGCACCAGGTCATCGGGGAGGCCCGAAAAACCTGTCCAGGCCGCCGCCGGGTGCAGCAAGATGGCTGCCGCTCCGGAGGCTAGGCCAAAGCTGCGGCCTTTTCTAGGGATAGTACCGGCCCGGAGGCCTCGGGCGGCGTTCCGATGAGGCAGCAGGCTCCAAAAGCAGCGGAGAAGGTGGTTTTTATCCCCAGGCGTGGTGTAAGGTGTCGGATGGGCAGGATGAAAGCAGGATGCTATTATCGGAGTATAGGTCAGCGGAGCTCAACGGAGCACAACCTGCGACCTACTCCATTGCTCTCCAGGCCACGCCCCCTTGTAGCCAGTTTTCAATCCATGTACTCACCCTATGGTCCATGCCAACGGACATTATTTTGTACAGTAAACATTTATGGGGAACTGTGTCAAATGCTTTTGCAAAATTCAGATACACCACGTCTACGGGCCTTCCTTTATCTAGATGGCAACTCACTTACTCATAGAAGGTTAATAGATTGGTTTGGCAAGAACGATTCTTTATGAGTCCATGGTGATTACTGCTAATGATACCAATCTCATTACTAAAATCTTGTATATAGTCCCTTATCATCCCCTCCAAGAGTTTTGTTGATTTTAGGCTAACTGGTCTGTAATTCCCAGGGATGTATTTTGGGCCCTTTTTAAATATTGGTGCTACATTGACTTTTCTCCAATCACCTTGTACCATTCCAGTCAGTAGACTGTCAGTAAAAATTAGGAACAATGGTCTGGCAATTACTTGACTGAGTTCCCTAAGTACTCTCGGGTGCAAGCCATCTGGTCCCAGTGATTTATTAATGTTAAGTTTCCCAAGTCTAATTTTAGTTCTGTTCTCTGTTAACCATGCAGGTGCTTCCTGTGTTGTGTCATAAGGGAGGAACACTGCAGTTTTGGTTACTAAAGCCCCCCGATTCCCTCGTGAAGACTGAGGAGAAGAATAAATTCAATACCTTCGCCATCTCCCCATCCTTTGTAACCCCGAATTCAGGGATTCAGGGATTCTGTGTAGTTGTGTGTCGTAAGGTGTAGGGAAATGAGCAGAAAAATGCTCAAGTGTTAAAGGGGGCTTATATGCACTCCCATTGAAGTCCAAAGGCCAAAAACACTTAAATATGCTCAAAAGAAAAAAAAAAAAAGAACTCATGTTCTTTTTGTAGAGTAGGCTGTAGACTGTAGGACGCCTGAGCATACAAGTGTGACCAAGGACAATTAGAATGAATGGGATTTTGTGTATTCAGGCAATGTAAGGCCTCTTGCGCACTGCAGCTTGAAAAAGCTCAGTACAGGTTTTTTTTTTTTTTACTGAGCTAAAATACAGCCCATTAATTGTAATGTGCCTATGTACACAGGTGCGTAAACAAGTGCCATGCATTCTTCAGTAACAAAAAAAATAGAAAAATCGACATTTATGGTCAGTATTTTATGCCTCATGCAGGCAAATGCGCACGAGTGGGTGCAAATGGCCATTTGCACATTGTGCAGAAACAGAACGCAAGAATAAATTTGTGTGAAAATGCGTGAGTGCATGTGAAAATTCGCAAACGCATATACGCGCAAATGCGCGTAAATATGTGCAAATATGTGAAGAAAATGCCTGAAATTACGTCTGAAAAAGTAGATGCTCAAACAGGAGTATCATGTGCAAGAGGCCTTAGGTGCAGGGAAATGAGCAGAAAAATTCACAAGTGTGAATGGGGGCTTACATGCATTCCTATTGAAGTCTAAAGACCAAAAAACACCTAAATATGCTAAAAATAGAATTAAAAAAAAAGCTCATGTACTTTTTGTAGAGTAGGCTGTAGAGCGACTGAGCAAACAAGTGTGACCAGTGACAATTGGGATGAATGGGATCCTGGTTAGTCAGGCAATGTAAAAGGGGTAGGGAAATGAGCACAGAAAAATTCTCAAGTGTGAATGGGGGCTTACATGCACTCCCATTGAAGTCTAAAGACCAAAAACTCCTAAATATGCTCAAAAGAAAAGTAAAAAAAAAAGCTCATGTACTTTTTGTAGAGTAGGCCGTAGAGCGACTGAGCATACAAGTGTGACCAGTGACAATTAGGATGAATGGGATCCTGGGTAGTCAGGCACCGTAAAGGGCTAGGGAAATGAGCATAAAAATTCTCAAGTGTGAATGGGGGTTTACATGCACATTGAATTCTAAAGGCCAAAAAACATAAATATGCTCAAAAGAAAAAAAAATCACTACTTTTTGTAGAGTAGGCCATAGACTATATTATTATATTATTATTATTATTATTATTATACACGATTTATATAGCGCCAACAGTTTATGCAGCGCTTTACAATGTAGAGGGGGGACAGCACAATTACAGTACAGTTCAATACAGAAGGGACAGGAGGGCCCTGCTCACAAAGCTTACATTCTAAAGGGAGGGGGGAGGTGGTACAAAAGGTAATAGATGCGGGGAATGATTTGATGGGGGTGGCTCGGGGACAGTTGTTAGGTGGGTGTGGGATAGGCTTCCCAGAATAAGTGAGTTTTCAGGGATCTCCTAAAGATGGACAGGTTAGGGGCTGAGCAGATATACCGGGGCAGGGAGTTCCAGAGGATGGGAGAGGCCCTGGAGAAGTCCTGAAGGCGAGCATGAAAGGAGGTAACAAGGGAGCTAGAGAGCAGGACGTCCTGGGAGGAGCAGAGGGGACGATTAGGGCGATATCTGCAGATGATGTTGGTGATGTAGATGGGGGCTATGTTGTGGATGGCCTTGTATGTTGTGGTTAGCATTTTGAATTTTATATGGTGGGGTAGGGGAAGCCAGTGAAGGTATTGGCAGAGAGGGGCAGCAGTGACGGCTCGGTTAGTGAGGTGTATTAGTCTAGCAGCAGCATTCATAATAGACTGAAGGGGGGATAGCCTACGTAAGGGTAGGCCATTAAGGGGAGAGTTGCAGTAGTCAAGGCAGGAAATAATCAAGGAGTGAATAAGTTGCTTTGTGCTGTCATTAGTCAGGAAGGGTTGAATTCTGGAGATGTTGCGGAGGTTAAGGCGGCAGGATTTAGCCAGTGATTGGATGTAGGGGCTGAAGGAGAGGTCAGAGTCAAGGATTACACCCAGCACCCTGGCATGTGTGGAGGGACCAATGGTTGTGCTGTTGATCTTCATGGTAAAGTCATGGGGGGGGGGGGGACCGGGAAGGAGGAAATATAACAAGCTCAGTTTTAGAAAGATTGAGTTTGAGAAAGTGGTGTGAAATCAATACCGATATGTCATTAAGTAAGTTTGAGATCCGTGAGGAGATCGAGGGAGTGAGTTGAGGAGTAGAGAGATAGATCTGGGTTTCATTGGCGTAGAGGTGGTATTGGAAGCCATGGGAGGTTATCAACTGGCCCAGGGAAGAGCGAGAATAGGAGGGGCCCAAGCACGGAGCCTTGGGGTACCCCAACAGAGAGAGGAAGAGCAGCGGAGGAGATGGAGTTGTAAGTGACACTGAAAGTGCGCTGAGATAGGTAGGAGGAGAACGAGGATAAAGCAGAATCACAGATACTATATGGCGACTGAGCATACAAGTGTGACCAGGGACAATTAGAATGAATGGGATTCTGTGTAGTCAAGCAATGTAAAGTTGAATGAAATGAGCAGAGAAATTAGCAAGTGTGAATGGAGGCCTACATGCACTCCCATTGAAGTCTAAAGGCCAAAACCACCTAAATATGCTCAAAAGAAAATGAAAAAAATAAATAAATGCTCATGTCCTTTTTGTAGAGTAGGCTGTAGACTGTAGAGCGACTGAGCATACAAGTGTGACCAAGGACAATTAGAATGAATGGGATTCTGTGTAGTCAGTCAATGTAAGAGGTAGGAAAATGAGCAGAAAAATTCTCAAGTGTGAATGGGGGTTTACATGCACTCCCATTGACATCTATGGGAATAAAAACACCTAAATATGCTAAAAAAAAACAAAAAACATATGTACTTTTAGTAGAGTAGGCCATAGACTGTAGGACGACTGAGCATACAAGTGTGACCAGGGACAATAAGAATTAAAGTGGTTTTGTGTAGTCAGGCATCATTGTAAGGTGTAGGGAAATGAGCAGAAAAATTTGCAAGCGTGAATGGGGCTTACATGCACTCCCGTTGAGCTCTATGGGACCAAAAACACCTAAATATGCTAAAAAAAAAAAAAAACTCATATTTTTTTTTTAGTAGAGTAGGCCTTAGCCTGTAGGGTGACTGAGCATACAAGTGTGACCAAGGACAATCAGAATGAATGGGTTTCTGTGTAGTCAGGCAATGTAAGGGGTAGGGAAATGAGCAGAAAAAGTCTCAAGTGTGAATGGGGGCTTACATGCACTCCTTTTGAAGTCTAAAGATCAAAAAACACCTAAATATGCTAAAAAACAAAAAAAACAAAAAAACAAAAACTCATGTACTAGACTTGTCCACAACGGAAAATTTAGTTTAGTTTTGTTTTCATTCGGAAAATACATAATTTCGTTCTGTCATATCCGTTATGTTATGTTAATTTGTTTTCGGATAATTTGTTATTTCTGTAGAGTGCCGATATTCCTTATACTGAATCGATTAGTTTTGTATGAATATCAATTCGATTCGATATTTATGCATGTAAATATATTCGTGATAATGATTCGTAGTTCGGAAAGTCGTTTGTTTATCGATTATTATTATTGAATCTATTAACACACACAATGACAGTGGGGGAGATTTACTAAAACTGGTGCACTAGGAATCTGGAGCAGCTGGCAATGGTAGCCAATCAGCCTCTAACTTCAGCTTGTTCAATTAAGCTTTGGCAATAAAACCTGGGAAGCTGATTGAGTTGCACCAGATTTTGCACTCTCCAGCTTTAGTAAATAACCCCCAATATCTCTTCTCCTCTACTCAAATACAATACAAAACCCTTCTCACTCAGTTCTCAGGAATGCACTTTGCCAGTAACCCAACTTCCAGCACAAAGTTAATCAGCTGATTGGACTGTAAGATTTACTCTGAGTTGACCTTTTGTTTCATTAGACCTTAAGGCCCCATTCACACCTGAGCGTAGCGGTTTTGAGCGTTTTTCAGGCATTTTGTCGCACGTATTTTATTTGCACGTTTCCATGCAGCATTTTCTGGCGTTTTTGAGCTTTGGTGTTTTTTTATTAGCCAATAAGAAAAATGATCATCTGTTTCATCATTTGTTGCTATGGTGTCATCTGCTTCCTGGGTGAACGTGCTCCAAAAACTCCCAAATCTGCCCGATTTGAACAACAAAAAAGGGTCCAGAACTTGTTTGAGCTTCAGGCGACTTGGAGTGGAGATGTGAACCATCTCCATAGAGAATAATCGATTTTTTCACCACAAACTTTTTGTCGCTTCAGGCTTCAAGCTACAAAACGCTCAGGTGTGAATGGGGCCTTAACGTATGAACGAATCATGTTGAATTCATTTGTTATATCTGCTATAATTTCTTTCGTATTAGTTGAAATACGTTATTTTTTTCTTCGGACATTCGGATGCATACGAATGTCCGAAAGATGCAAAATTCGGCCAGTTTTGTTTCGCTACAAAACAAATTGCACATGTCTATCGTGTACTTTTTGTAGAGTAGGCCTTAGACTGTAGGGTGACTGAGCATACAAGTGTGACCAGGGACAATTAGAATGAATGGGATTCTATCTAGTCAGGCAATGTAAGGGGTAGGGAAATGAGCAGAAAAAGTCTTAAGTGTGAATGGGGGCTTACATGCACTCCCATTGACGTCTAAAGACCAAAAACTCCTAAATATGCTCAAAGGAAGAAAAAAAAGCTCATGTACCTTTTTCGAACGTAGGGCATTGAGTGACTGAGCACACTAGTGTGACCAGGGACAATTAAAAGAACAGGATTCTGCATGTTGGGCATAGTCAGGTGTGGGAAATAGAGCTTGGGCGTCTTCTGAACTCATCTCCGACCCAAACTTGGGCCCCAATGTACTGCGGCCCGGGTCATTCCTTGCCTGCAGCTCGTTGGAGTACAAGAGTGTGAGTTTGGGTTAGAAATGAGTTCGGAAGGCGCCCAAGCTCGCCTCTAGTAGGGAAAAAAAGCTAAAAAACGTTCAAGTGTGAACGGGGGGGCTCAGTGCTGGCGGGGAGGAAGTGACCTACAATGCAATGAGCCTGCGGTCACCTCAAACCTCCAATCACAGGTAAGAGAGTCTTTTTTTTTTTATTATTTAAATCCCCCAGCACATGGTTGGATGTTTATGGTGACTTGTGAGCACTTCCCCCCTGTGTTCACCCAGCTGACAGTAGATGTGAGTTTTTTTTCCTTGTGTCCCATGTGTGTAGTCCCTCAGGATCACTTGTAGCCTTTTACCTCAGGAGGCTGCCTGCCTGCAATAGAGGAGAACAAGCCCAGCTTTCCCCCCTCCCCGCTGTCCTCCCCCCTCCTGCGGGGCGCAGGCGCAGCTCTCACATTCGGCTCTGCTCGGCACAGCTCGGCTATTTCCGCCTCTTTGTTTTAAACTCCTGCCGGAATTTTTTTTTCCTCTTCATTTCTAATCTTGTTTTTTTAACTAAGGGGGGACCAGTCGGGAGCACGAGTGAGCCCCGTGTGCCCCCCACACACATCCGTCCTTTTCCTTGGCTTTGGCAGCTGCACAGCTCTGCACACAGCGAGGCTTCTCCCCTTGCCCTGTGTGTGTGTGTCTGTGCTCTGCCCGGTGGAGAAACCCCCCCTCCAGCAAAGCAAGCGGCGGCTTCATCTCCACAGACACCCGACAACTACAGCGGCACCATTGCAGCAGGTCAGTGTGTGATTAGATATCCCCACCACCCCTGCAAAGTGAGGGGGACCTGGGCTCCCATAGAGAGCAGTAGTCAGGATTGTGACTCCCCTCCCCACCTTATCAGCCCTCCCTTTTTTCCTCATCTAGCACATCTCTTGTGTTTAAAGCCCCACACTACATACAACAGTATATACAATACATGTGTGTGCAACCATGCTACAGCCCCCCAGTCATGTCTCCATCCTGTATTCCACCACTCCACTTTATGTGCCCCCCCCCCCCGGCTTATGGCCTGAAGAGGGATTCACTAATGCATCTGCCTTCAACATTCTCCCCCCCCCCCCCCCCCAGGTCTTTTCTGTTTATTTCCCCCACCCCCTGCTATGCTTGGAGAACATTGCTAAGTAAATTGCCCTTTTACCCTTCAGATAACATCAGGTTTCATGGGCTACCTTGGCTTTGCAGCTTTACCATTCTAAAGCCTTCATCAATCACCCCATGTCCCTCAGACTGTGGAGTTCTGGTGAGTCCTGGTGAATTTGGTGGGGTCTGTGGTGTTCTGGTGAGTCCTGGTGAATTTGGTGGGGTCTGTGGAGTTCTGGTGAGTCCTGGTGAATTTGGTGAGGTCTGTGGAGTTCTGGTGAGGTCTGTGGAGTTCTGGTGAGGTCTGTGGAGTTCTGGTGAGGTCTGTGGAGTTCTGGTGGGATCTGGTGAGGTCTGCGGAGTTCTGGTGGGTCCTGGTGAATTTGGGGAGGTCTGCGGAGTTCTGGTGGGTCCTGGTGAATTTGGGGAGGTCTGTGGAGTTCTGGTGGGTCCTGGTGAATTTGGGGAGGTCTGCGGAGTTCTGGTGGGTCCTGGTGAATTTGGCGGGGTCTGCGGAGTTTTGGTGGGGTCTGCGGAGTTTTGGTGGGTCCTGGTGAATTTGGTGGGGTCTGTGGAGTTCTGGTGAATTTGGTGGGGTCTGTGGTGTTCTGGTGAGTCCTGGTGAATTTGGTGAGGTCTGTGGAGTTCTGGTGAGTCCTGGTGAATTTGGTGAGGTCTGTGGAGTTCTGGTGAGGTCTGTGGAGTTCTGGTGAGGTCTGTGGAGTTCTGGTGAGGTCTGTGGAGTTCTGGTGAGGTCTGTGGAGTTCTGGTGAGGTCTGTGGAGTTCTGGTGAGGTCTGTGGAGTTCTGGTGGGATCTGGTGAGGTCTGTGGAGTTCTGGTGGGATCTGGTGAGGTCTGTGGAGTTCTGGTGGGATCTGGTGAGGTCTGCGGAGTTCTGGTGGGTCCTGGTGAATTTGGGGAGGTCTGCGGAGTTTTGGTGGGGTCTGCGGAGTTTTGGTGGGTCCTGGTGAATTTGGTGGGGTCTGTGGAGTTCTGGTGAATTTGGTGGGGTCTGTGGTGTTCTGGTGAGTCCTGGTGAATTTGGTGAGGTCTGTGGAGTTCTGGCGAGTCCTGGTGAATTTGGTGAGGTCTGTGGAGTTCTGGTGAGGTCTGTGGAGTTTGGTCTGTGGAGTTCTGGTGAGGTCTGTGGAGTTCTGGTGAGGTCTGTGGAGTTCTGGTGAGGTCTGTGGAGTTCTGGTGGGATCTGGTGAGGTCTGCGGAGTTCTGGTGGGTCCTGGTGAATTTGGGGAGGTCTGCGGAGTTCTGGTGGGTCCTGGTGAATTTGGGGAGGTCTGCGGAGTTCTGGTGGGTCCTGGTGAATTTGGGGAGGTCTGCGGAGTTCTGGTGGGTCCTGGTGAATTTGGGGAGGTCTGCGGAGTTCTGGTGGGTCCTGGTGAATTTGGGGAGGTCTGCGGAGTTCTGGTGGGTCCTGGTGAATTTGGCGGGGTCTGCGGAGTTTTGGTGGGGTCTGCGGAGTTTTGGTGGGTCCTGGTGAATTTGGTGGGGTCTGTGGAGTTCTGGTGAATTTGGTGGGGTCTGTGGTGTTCTGGTGAGTCCTGGTGAATTTGGTGAGGTCTGTGGAGTTCTGGTGAGTCCTGGTGAATTTGGTGAGGTCTGTGGAGTTCTGGTGAGGTCTGTGGAGTTCTGGTGAGGTCTGTGGAGTTCTGGTGAGGTCTGTGGAGTTCTGGTGGGATCTGGTGAGGTCTGCGGAGTTCTGGTGGGTCCTGGTGAATTTGGGGAGGTCTGCGGAGTTCTGGTGGGTCCTGGTGAATTTGGTGAGGTCTGCGGAGTTTTGGTGGGTCCTGGTGAATTTGGCGGGGTCTGCGGAGTTTTGGTGGGTCCTGGTGAATTTGGTGGGGTCTGTGGAGTTCTGGTGAATTTGGTGGGGTCTGTGGTGTTCTGGTGAGTCCTGGTGAATTTGGTGAGGTCTGTGGAGTTCTGGCGAGTCCTGGTGAATTTGGTGAGGTCTGTGGAGTTCTGGTGAGGTCTGTGGAGTTTGGTCTGTGGAGTTCTGGTGAGGTCTGTGGAGTTCTGGTGAGGTCTGTGGAGTTCTGGTGAGGTCTGTGGAGTTCTGGTGGGATCTGGTGAGGTCTGCGGAGTTCTGGTGGGTCCTGGTGAATTTGGGGAGGTCTGCGGAGTTCTGGTGGGTCCTGGTGAATTTGGGGAGGTCTGCGGAGTTCTGGTGGGTCCTGGTGAATTTGGGGAGGTCTGCGGAGTTCTGGTGGGTCCTGGTGAATTTGGGGAGGTCTGCGGAGTTCTGGTGGGTCCTGGTGAATTTGGGGAGGTCTGCGGAGTTCTGGTGGGTCCTGGTGAATTTGGCGGGGTCTGCGGAGTTTTGGTGGGGTCTGCGGAGTTTTGGTGGGTCCTGGTGAATTTGGTGGGGTCTGTGGAGTTCTGGTGAATTTGGTGGGGTCTGTGGTGTTCTGGTGAGTCCTGGTGAATTTGGTGAGGTCTGTGGAGTTCTGGTGAGTCCTGGTGAATTTGGTGAGGTCTGTGGAGTTCTGGTGAGGTCTGTGGAGTTCTGGTGAGGTCTGTGGAGTTCTGGTGAGGTCTGTGGAGTTCTGGTGGGATCTGGTGAGGTCTGCGGAGTTCTGGTGGGTCCTGGTGAATTTGGGGAGGTCTGCGGAGTTCTGGTGGGTCCTGGTGAATTTGGTGAGGTCTGCGGAGTTTTGGTGGGTCCTGGTGAATTTGGCGGGGTCTGCGGAGTTTTGGTGGGTCCTGGTGAATTTGGTGGGGTCTGTGGAGTTCTGGTGAATTTGGTGGGGTCTGTGGTGTTCTGGTGAGTCCTGGTGAATTTGGTGAGGTCTGTGGAGTTCTGGTGAGTCCTGGTGAATTTGGTGAGGTCTGTGGAGTTCTGGTGAGGTCTGTGGAGTTCTGGTGAGGTCTGTGGAGTTCTGGTGAGGTCTGTGGAGTTCTGGTGGGATCTGGTGAGGTCTGTGGAGTTCTGGTGGGTCCTGGTGAATTTGGTGAGGTCTGCGGAGTTCTGGTGGGTCCTGGTGAATTTGGGGAGGTCTGTGGAGTTCTGGTGGGTCCTGGTGAATTTGGCGGGGTCTGCGGAGTTTTGGTGGGGTCTGCGGAGTTTTGGTGGGTCCTGGTGAATTTGGTGGGGTCTGTGGAGTTCTGGTGGGATCTGGTGAGGTCTGTGGAGTTCTGGTGGGTCCTGGTGAATTTGGTGAGTTATGGTGCGTCCTGGTGAATTTGGTGAGGTCTGCGGAGTTCTGGTGGGTCCTGGTGAATTTGGTGAGGTCTGCGGAGTTCTGGTGGGTCCTGGTGAATTTGGTGAGGTCTGCGGAGTTCTGGTGGGTCCTGGTGAATTTGGGGAGGTCTGCGGAGTTCTGGTGGGTCCTGGTGAATTTGGGGAGGTCTGCGGAGTTCTGGTGGGTTCTGGTGGGTCCTGGTGAATTTGGGGAGGTCTGCGGAGTTTTGGTGGGTCCTGCAGAGTTTTGGTGGGTCCTGGTGAATTTGGTGGGGTCTGCAGAGTTTTGGTGGGTCCTGGTGAATTTGGTGGGGTCTGCAGAGTTTTGGTGGGTCCTGGTGAATTTGGTGGGGTCTGCAGAGTTTTGGTGGGTCCTGGTGAATTTGGTGGGGTCTGCAGAGTTTTGGTGGGTCCTGGTGAATTTGGTGGGGTCTGTGGAGATTTGGTGGGGTCTGCGGAGTTCTGGTGGGTCCTGGTGAATTTGGGGAGGTCTGCGGAGTTCTGGTGGGTTCTGGTGGGTCCTGGTGAATTTGGGGAGGTCTGCGGAGTTCTGGTGGGTCCTGGTGAATTTGGTGGGGTCTGCAGAGTTTTGGTGGGTCCTGGTGAATTTGGTGGGGTCTGCAGAGTTTTGGTGGGTCCTGGTGAATTTGGTGGGTCCTGGTGAATTTGGTGGGGTCTGTGGAGTTTTGGTGGGTCCTGGTGGATTTGGTGGGGTCTGTGGAGTTTTGGTGGGTCCTGGTGAATTTGGTGGGGTCTGTGGAGTTCTGGTGGGTCCAGGTGAATTTGGTGGGATCTGTGGAGTTTTGGTGAGGTCTGTGGAGTTCTGGTGGGTCCTGGTGAATTTGGTGGGATCTGTGGAGTTTTGGGTGTCCGTTTATGAAGCAGTGATCAGCGGTGATCCCGAGGATCGCCGCTGATCACAGTCCATAAACAGTTTATGAAACAGTGATAATCGGGGGAGAACATGTTTGAACTTGTTCTCCCGCCGATTATCTCTACACACGGAGAATCCTCATAGATGACACAGTAACGGCCAGTTTATGAAGCGGTGATCTCACCGCTTCACTGGTGATCTGAGTCAGAATTCACACTCCCAGGTTCACCAGCTCAGAAGTGGTGAATCGGGGAGTGAAGAGGAAATCTGGGGGGATCTGAGGGGGAAGGAGGAAGATTTTTAACTTCCTTATGCCTCGTTCAGACCCCCCAACACTGTAAGCATGTCCCCCTGTCATATTTATGAGTATACATATATATACATATAATGTGTATATGTATATATATATCATGTGTGTGTATATACATGTATATATAATGTGTGTGTGTGTATACATATGTGTATAATGTAGGGGGACTCTTTATTTTACTAACATTAATCCACGCCGTTGAGCGGTGATAATTTATCACTGCTTAATAAACTGACATCTGGTGCTGTAATCTCGTAAAGTCTCACGAGATTCCAGTATCGGGGCCGTTCTCCACTGTTTGAAGCATTTGTAGATCTCTTCACTCCTCCAAAGGTGAAGCGATCTACACCGCTTCATAAACTGGCACACAGAGGAGAAAAATCTTCACTGTGAATGCCGGAGAACGAAGCAGTGAATAGATTTCACTGCTTCATAAACGGACACCTTGGTGAGGTCTGTGGAGTTCTGGTGGGTCCTGGTGAATTTGGTGAGGTCTGTGGAGTTCTGGTGTTATAACGTTCAAGGGTGAAGACAGGCTAGAAGGGCAATTTTGAAGAGATTTCATCTCACTTCCTGTTATGTCTTCAGGGTAGACAGTGAAGGAAAATCTTCTTAGTGGGACAACTGGGTTTTTAAATCATTCCTTTTTGTATCCAAAAAAAAAAAAATGGCTTTAGATTACTTTAATTTTGAATTTCCCACTCCCTTGCCAATATTTGTATTCCTTATGAGAATCCCACCACAGTTTCACACATTGCTGTAGTACATATTCAACTTGCCTTTTAAACGCACAAACACTTTTATTGAGTAGCATGTTGTCCTGACATCTTTATTGAGCAGCCTATCTACGTCTTGTTTCTGTTCACTTGATTGCGATTCTGAGGGTTATCAGAGTTGCTAGCTAGCAATATAATCTTTTTTTGGGGCTTAGCAAGTCTTGCAGCAAGCTGGCCATGGACGGAGCAAAGAAAATTGCTTGATTTCCCCCATCAACACAGTCAGTAAATCCCTCTTGCAGAGTCATTGTGTTCTCCAAGCGGGGACGGCTTCACCTGCCGGTGGAACACAGTGATTATTGCTAGCAGCTATTAAAGCTGCTAGCAATAATCGCATGTAAAATCCGTCAGGCTGGCTGTACCTAAGTTTATCGATCAACTTGTGTACATTCAGCCTGCCCATACATGGTTCGAAACTCGGCCTGTCTCTGCTGAACCAGCCAATATTTGAACCGTCTATGGCCGGCTTAAGTTCTACCACGCTATGTCCCACCACTTTCTCCTACCAGTGTTCTTCTGTTATATATGACATTTTTACACCAGCTAGTGTTTCCATGTATGATCTCAAAGGTTCAGACAACGTTTTCCTTTGGAAAATTATGTGAAGGATCATCATTATTATTCTTGTTGTGACTTCTGGACAATGCTGCTATCACACTCTTCAACTTTTTTTTTTTTTTTCCATCTGAGGTTTTCTATCAGGGCCACTGATAAGACAGTACAGCCCACCCTTCTGTACTGGGCCTGGGCACAGGCCCCATTAGCTCAAAAGGGGTGCCTGGGCACCTGCTGAGCAGGAGGGCTGGGTGTACTGTCTTATTGCAAACGCTAATCCTCTTCTGCCTCCTCCTGTAGCGCTGTCAGCTTCTCCGGCTGCATTGCAGGGGGATTGGTCATTTCTAGCCCCTTTCCCCCGCAGAGCAGCTTCCCTCCTCTCTTCTCCTCCTGCCAGGCAGCTATTATGGGCACATACGGGGATGTTTCAGGATGGAGAGCGGAGGAAGGGACCGGTAAATATGTCATTTTCTTTTCCTGAATGAACGCAGCGAGCAGTTAGTACTAATCACCAACAGTGTTTACTATGCTTCAGTTTATTAATGAGCAGGAAGCCTCAGAACGCTTCCTATTCATTGAACTGTGCAGCTGAGGGTGCAGAGAAAGGTACTGATACATCTATGTCCTCAGTAACTTTTGGCTGGGGTCAGGGCCCTATTAGGTAGGCTGTATGTGGCCCCGTGATTTCTAACAGTAGCCCTGGTTTCTATCAAAGCACTTTACTACACCTTGCTGCTAAGTTACTTTTCCAGATGCCCATCTTGTCACTTTACTGTTCTTTGGGGGCTATGATCCTAACATTTAAGGCAGCCCGTACATACCTTTTTTTTCTTTTCAACCAGGGGGTTGAACATAAAAAATGTGCTGATTTCCCCCATCCACACATTTGAGGTGGATGGGGGAATTACTCCCACTGTAATATTATGTTCTCATTCTTCCTCGCTGTCAGGACACAATAATCAGTGTTGCTAGCTATATCTGGCGCCACTGATCATTCAGGAAAAAACACAGGATGGTTGTACAGAAATTGTACATGAATGGGCACCAGGGTGCCCATTCATGGATCAAAATTCAGGTGGTCCCTGCTGACCCAGCTGAATTTTAATCCATGTATGACTGGCATAAATAGGTTTTGGCTGAACTTTCAAACTCTCTAAACCTACTCTCAGCCACATTTGTTAGCTAATCTATCTAACCCTGTAAAGATGAAATTGCTATACTTACCTGTTCTGCAGCCGTTTCCGGTCTAGTCTCACACTGAGCTGTCAGCGGCAGCCTCAGTGTGTAGGAGAGGCAGCTGACAATGGAAGCCCCATAGTATCTCTATTGGGTGACATCCTTTCCCAGCTGTTGTCGGTTCTCTCCTGCACACAGAATCTGCTGCTGGAAACCAGACTGGATCAGTTTCAGAAAGGTATGTATAGTAATTTTTTTTGTGTTTTTTTTTTTTTTTTTTTTTTTTTTTTTTTTTTTTTGGAGGGTTAGATAGATTAGCTAAAGAATGTGGCTGAGAGTAGATTTAGGATTAGGTTTTGTCTGAACTTCCACTTTGTTTTCCCACTTTCTTAAAGTTTGCCTTGTCCTTGACAAACGGACGCTTCTTCTTTCATTCTTGCCCGTACTAAAAAAAAGTTGACAGCTGGAATTTAGCTGTTTTTAGTAACGTTGAAACTTTTTGGTCATTGCATACACAAGACACTCATTGTCGGCAACAATTGTTACCTTCTTTTTTCAGTGATGGTTATTGTTTATTTCAGTTTTGTAATTCAATTATTTTGTCATTGATTTCTGGATCTTCTAAACTCATAAATGTTCTATCTGAAATTCCTCAGTGTTCTTTTTTTTTTTTTTTTTTTTTCATTATACACACCTGTTACTTCCCTTCCTAGTCTAGTTAAGTTTAGCTTTTTTTCCATCTATCATTTATAAAGATTGTGGTTATGAAAGTGTTACTGGAGATCATGATCTATGAAAAAGCATTTCTGATTAGCAGTTTAGTGGTCAGTTGTCATTATTAGCTATTAAGTGATTTTTTTTTTCTTTGGATTGGATAAGAGTTGCTGAATAACGAATGATCTGCACCCACCACCCATCTGTTAATGAATTATGTATGTCTCTCAAGGCTGGTATTCTATTAAGGCTGTGATATGCTGTTCTGGGTTTAAGGCTAGTTTTTATGATCTCTATGTATCTTTTTACATTGTTAGTGTCATTTGAAATGTTGTTAATGCTTTTCATTGTTTCCATGGTACCTGGCAGCTTGTAACCAGTAAATGAAACATCAACACCTGCTAGTGACTTGACAATGGACATTTCAAAATACATTTGACTGTTATCTTGATGCAAAAAGAATGAATGTCCTGTGAATTAAAAGTAAATATGGTTGGTCTTTGCTAATACAGCTTTCCCTTCTGTAGCTACCTATGGGAAGTTGTGTAATTACACTCATTTAGAATTGTATAGCAATAATCTCAAAGTCCGTTGTACATGTTTTGTAGGCATAAAACAAATATGTAAAACAAATGTGAAGGTAACATACAATTGTGCACACCTTGCCTAACCTTCCTCATCTTAGCTACACTCTTTAAGGTGGCCATACACTCATCGAAATTTGGCTGGTTCAACAGGGACCAACCAAATTCTAAATTCAGTGTGGCCATCCCCACTGGACAGAAGTCTGTCCATTGATTGAAAAACTTTTCCTGTTCAGTGGCTGCAGCCGCTGGTTAGTGTATTCGGGCAGGTGCAGCTGTCAGAATACAATACCTTGGCCACAGGGGATTTCTCCATTCATCTCCTTTTGGGCTGGCTGAATAAAAAACAAACAGCCTATGGTCAGCTTCAGTTGCCCAAGTCTGACAACCATGGACTGCTGAAATGTTTACTTCCTCTGGCCCAAACTTGCATTTGTCAATGACTTAAATCGGCAGGAAACCCTCCATTTTTTTGCAGCAAATGCCATTCATGGCATGTCTTGAATGTAATAGTTTTGGGAAAGGTTACATTGTTCTGCTTTAAATAGTTACAGGTTTTTAAATGTGAAACTGTAATATTGCTCTGTCTTCCAGTTATAGGCTTCAATTGACTTCTGTGTCTATGGGAATTTTGCTTTGTACATGAGAGAAAAAACTTTCCTGCACTTTTTTTTTTTCTTAAAATTGTTAATGTTTCTGGGAGGTTTTAAAAGGGGACTGTTGCTAGTAGACATATCTTAAAGTGCATTTGTTCCCAACTTTCACCTTGCCATGCTTTTCTTCACCCTGTCTCTCGCCACTCTATTTAGCCACCGGGAATGAAGAAATTTTAAAGTAGGATTCTGGAATCTGACTAACTAATCTTAGAACTGCTCCCACCCCCCCCCCCCTTTTCTAAGGCTACATTCACATTGTTGCGGGCGCCAGGGGTAGAGCGGCGCTATTTTTAGTGCCGCTCTACCGCCGTCTTAGCGGCGCTATTTGGCCACTAGCAGGGCGGTTTTAACCCCCGCTCGCAGCTCTATGCTGGCGGTTTGGCGGCGCTGCCCCATTGTTTTCAATGGGCAGGGGCGCTTTAGGAGCGGTGTAAAGATGCGGCTTGCAGGACTTTTTTGCCGTCCTGCAAGCGCATTGCTCCAGTGTGAAAGCCCTCGGGACTTTCACACTGGAGAGGCAGGAGCGGCTCTTTACAGGTGCTATTTTTAGAGCTGTAGCGCCTGTAAAGCGCCTCAGTGTGAAAGTAGCCTTATACTAACTAACTTGCTGCTAGCTGAGACAGGGGAGCCTGTTGTACAATGTACTTGTGTAATAAGTATCCTTTTCATTGTATTTCTTCCTTTTTTATGACATACCTGGTGATCCTGCCAGTACCCCTGCCTTCCTATTTCAAACTGACCACACTAGACATGGATACACATCCATCCCAGCATGGTCAGTTTTCTGGCTGCTGGGAGCGCAGCCTGCTTGTCCTCCAATGGCTAAAACTTGTGTCTCTGCTTGTTTGCACCCCTCCACTGCCACATTTGGCACTTTTTGGGGGGAGCAGGTACCAGATTTTGACGAACTGAGGCGAAAGTTTTGCCACCCTCCTTCCCCTGCAGTCTTTTTGGACACATTACAGGTCCCAGAAGACTACGGGACCATTCACAGGGCGCAGCGTGACTCGCGCAGTAGGAAACAGGCTGTGAAGCCTCAAGGCTTCACTTCCTGTTTACCTTACTAGATGCCAGCACCTGCACCTGAAGCTGAATTGAAGAATCGGCTCAGGTGAAGACATTGCAGGATCCCTGGACAGGTAAGTGTCCTTATATTAAAAGTGAGCAGCTACAGTATTTGTAGTTGCTGACTTTTATTTATTTTTTCAAAGAAGCCTAGAGCTCCTCTTTAAATTCTATATCTGTAGGCCAAAGGTGAACTTGGCCTCTAGACCCTGTGTAAAGTCCACGTAGTGAAACAAAGCATACATAGGTGTTGGGTGGGAGCCCTTAGCCCTGTGTAACAGGCTACCAGTCACCAAGCACTATCACATAGGAGAGGAATGGGTCACATGCCCCGTTACCCAGACGTACTGAGTATTTCTCCTTTGTTTTTAGCAGACAAAGGGAATGGCAGGGAAGGTAAGTCTGTGAAGCTGGGGAATACTGTAGTTAAAGTGTTAACATATTTCAAAAGTCTTTTCCTTTATCTGCTGTGGTAGGTCTATGAATGAGCCCATACTGCCTATTCACATGGGTGCTGGGTGGAAAGCAGTATACTAGTGGGAGAGGCACTTTCAGCTTGCATATTGACACACTACATTCAGAATGACCGACAAACATGAAAAATAAGCCATAAATAAAGTTTGTTTAGCCCCTTATGTTTGGGGGGTACTGAAAGTTAATAATGTATGCTGCTCATTCCTTGTACTGCTCATTTGTGCAAGACCTTACTACCTTTGAGTTTTGTGTGTGTATATATATATATATTCAGTTGGGAAAAAGATAAACAAAACTAATGACCTGTAATAATAAGGCTGCCCATACATGGTTCGACATTTGTCCAGTTCAACCGAATTTTGATCCAAGTATGGGCAGGCTTGGGTGTACACAACTCTATCGATCAACTTGAATACAATCAGCCTGTTGGAAAATTTTCCCTAGATCAGAGCTGCTGCTGCTGATCAATCTATGCTGACAGTGAGGAAGTCCCCCGTCCCCCCCCATCCCATCCCATCAGAATACAATAACTCAGCGGGAGGTATTACCCCATCCTTGTTAAATGCGTGGATGGGAGAATCGTCATTTAAAAACGACTCCTGTATGGCCAGCCTTAAGCCTGGTACACACTTATAGTTTTTTATCTTTTTATTTTTATTTTTTTCTTGAACGAAAACAACTCAGTTCCGGTCGGAGCCGCTGTACTAACAGTTTTATTTCAGTACAGTGATATCCTCCGCTGAGCTGCTGTGTTCTGACGGGGACGCCCCCCTGCCAGAACACTCTGGTCAGCACTCTCAGCCAGTGGCTGAAAGCTCTGTTCGGGAGCCGGTCAGTTGCTGGTTTTCCAGCATGCTCGTCTGACAAAAGCCGGCCAAACAGCCGGCTTCTGTCTGACTGGCTGAAGTACACACTGGCTGAATGTTGACATCTCCCGACATTCGACCTGTATGTACTAGGCATTAGTTAGGTCTCTGGTTTTAATTAGAGGTTGTTAACCGATACCTGGGCTACAAGCGTGTTTCCCTTTCCTAAAGTTTATATCAGACTGGTAGTGGATTGGAGGAAATCTTAAGTGCATTGAAATTTATTAGTTCACTTTACATGTGTGTTTTTGAGTTTCAAGTATAGCATAGAATATGATGGTGAAATTATAAGCCAGTAAATTGACTAGAACAGGCAGCTTAGTTATTTTAATAGGCCAGTGCTTAAAGTGGTGTTCCAGCCGAAATGATACTTTTTAAATAAAAATACCCCTATAATACACAAGCTTAATGTATTCTAGTAAAGTTAGTCTGTAAACTAAGGTCTGTTTTGTTAGTTTATAGCAGTAGTTTGTTATTTTATAAACTTACAGCAGGCCGTGGCCATCTTAAGTGTGGGCATCTGAAGCCAGACTGTATTTCTTCCTGGATCTCATCCTTGCAGATCTCGCACATGCTCAGTGCAGCACAAGCAGTGTAATAGGTTTCAGGTCAGGTTTCCATAGCAACGGCAGTGTCAGAGGAAGTTGCCGCCCCTTCACAGAAGGCATTGCAAACAGGAAATGATGCGATGGGCCGCGGCCAGGGAGGAGGAAGTGAAAAATGAATACAGCAGATATACAGTAGGTGCTGAGAAAAAAAATAAAAAAATATCCAATTTGTTTACAGTGCACTGTTTAGTGAGGGATGCTGAAGAGTCGTAAAAGTGGGTGGAACTCCACTTTAAGTTGTCTGGACCTCAGCAATATGGATTAGGGCTCATGCACAGGAACATAAAAAAAAAAAATCTCTATGTTCAGATCTGTAAATTGTATATTATATATATTTATTTATTTTTTTTACAGGTCTGAACGCAACTATATTGTATGGACCCATGCACAGAGCTGCGTTCACATCAGTAAAATAGCACTAAGGATCCATATAATCCAAACAGAAAATATATCTGCATCCTTGGTCAGTAACTTACATGTGTACACATCGAAATGCATGTAAATAAATGTGCATTAATACATTTGAGCCTGGGATGGAAGGGGAATTTTACAGTTCTGTACATTTGTGCAACTAAAATGACAGTTTATGAAAAGCACTTTGCTGTCCATAAGATTTTTATTTTTTTTTCTAATGCAGGATATTGCTGCAATGCTCTACCAGCAACATCCCAAATAGATATCCATAAATTAGTTATGTTCATGTGTATAAACCCCTTAAAGTTTATGTGCTTTTTCATTCAAATTTGGGAAACCGTCACTATTTGTTTATGTTCCTATTCACACAGTATAATAATTGTATTATTAAATGTATATAACTTTTTAGATGTTTCTTGGAGTTTGTCCAGACTGCAAACTAGAGCTGCATGATTCTGGCTAAAATGAGAATCGCGAGTTTTTTTTTTTTTTTTTTGCTTAGAATAAAGATCACGATTCTTTCACATTCTACAAAAAAAATTGGGCCAACTTTACAGTTTTTAGTATTTTTTTTTTTTTTTTTTATTAAAGTGTATTTTTTTTTTTAAAATTGCGTTTGAAAAACCGCTGCGCAAATACAGTGCGACATAAAATATTGCAACAGCCGCCATTTTTTTCTCTAGGGTCTCTGCTAAAAAATATATATCATGTTTGGGTGCTCCAAGTAATTTTCTAGCAGAAAATAATGATTTTTCCTTGTAAGCAACAAATGTCAGAAAAGGTTTGGTCATTAAATGGTTGAACTTCCTTCATTTACACGCAGGAGTTCTTTCCTTTTGATAAAAGAAGGAAAAGATACTTTGTTTCTACTTATTCGTTTGTTGTAAAAAAAAAAACTTGGCAGGCTGCCTGAATTTTTTTTTTTCCAGCTGTGAGAACTCTCTGCACTTGTTAGAAAGATCGTGACATGCTGTTTTGAAGATCGGGAAGGGATAAAGATCGCAATCTCCATTCTTAACGATTAATCATGCAGCTCTACTTCAAACTATCCCTCATTAACATACGGTGAAGAAGCCCAGCCTCTAAATCTTTAATCCTTTTGTTAAGATAGATGTTCAAATCTAGTTTACAACTGATAATGAGATCTGTACACAGTACAAACAGGAATAATTATGGTAAACATGAGCTCTCCAGGCCTCTCCTTAAAGTGTTACTAAACCCACAACAGTAAAATCAGTCTGTATATGCAGTAAAGCATGCTTGTTATACTCTTCTTCCACCGTATGTCCGTACTCCAAAACATGTGCGAATAAGACAGAGTCTTTGGAGTCAGGCTGCACATGCTCAGTTTGGTGTGTATTGCTAGTGTTGTTTTTTTTTTTTTTCTTGGGAGAGTGCATGTGATCAGCACAGGGCCAATTAGCACTGTCCAGACAGAGGGTCAGGGGTCCTGCATTCTGATAGGACAGCTAGTGCAGTATGAAAACTCCCCCTACAAGCTTTAACCAGGAACTGATAGAAGTCACAAGACTGCTATAAACTGCTGATGAGAAAATGTATTTAGCAGTTTATATTTACTAAAATAATTGCATGTCCATGTTTTGTGTACAGTGAGCAGTGTTGCCAACCTACCAGAATGAAATTTACTGGCACAGCCAAGTTTTTACTAGCATTTCCAAAAGTTACAAAATTACTGTTTTAAGTGCAAATTTCAGTATTTAGGTTACAAACAAGTACAATATGCAATGTGATTTAGGGTAAATATTAAGGCAAAAAAACACCTTTTTATTTTATTCTCAATATAGTAAGTAGCTCAGGGAAATGACCCAATGGGCAGACACACACACGTGAAATTGACTCTAGAAGGGACACTGTGTCAGGGCTGGGCTCTAAGCCTTTAGGCCCCTTTCACACATGCGGACCGTATTTCCGTATTTCATCCATCCGTTTTCGGATGAAATACGGACATACATGCATCCCTATGGGATAGCGGGTGTCAGCGGATGTACATTCGCTAACACCCAATGTCATCCGGCTCTGCTCTCGTCCGATTCTGCGGACGGAAGAAAATTCTATTTTTCTATCCGTCTGCAGAGCGGATCAGAGGAACACGGACAGACGGTCCGTGTTCCTCCGATCCCCCATAGGTGAGAGCGGAGATCTGACAGGGCGGTCCCTGCACAGTGTGCGGGTCCCGCCCTGTCATCCGCCGGCTTGGCTGGGGAAAACGGAGCGATCCCCGCTGAGCAGCGGATGTTCACGGGGCGGATCAACACGGATCCGTCCCGTGTGAAAGGGGCCTTATTTCTCAGTGCTCAGGTTGCTCAGCTGTTAATTGCCAGTACTCATCTTTCCACAGCGGCTCACCTGGTGATCATTTCCTGCTTGTCAGTCCAGCCTACAGCCAGCCCCTTCTGGCTATTTAAACTGCCTGGTTCATTTCTTCCGTGCCTTCTCCTTGATCAAACATAACTGGAGAATCTCTGCTGTGCTCCTGTTGAAGACTTGCCTGACTGATATCGTTTCTGGTTCCTGATCCTGTCTGCTGCCTCCAGCTACGCTGATCTCTTGCTTACTGATTTACTGGCTTGTTCTGACTACCCGCTTTGGCTAACATACCCTGGCAATGTTTTGACTAGGTTTACTATTTCTACCATTTTTACCATTATATTAAAAGGTGTGATTTTAACTGCATTTTCTGTCTCCGTCTGATGTCCATCAGAGTACGAGAACTGTTGCTGATTGCGCCATTGAATTCCGTACTGTGGCAGCAGAGGTCGCTTGGAACAATGAAGCCCTCGTGGCTGCTTTTTCTCATGGTCTCTCTGATAACATCAAAGATGAGATAGCAGCCCAGGACATAACTACGGATCTGGAGAGGTTGATCACATTTGCCATTCTCATTGACTCCAGACTCTGAGAGAGACCTTCCAGAAGCCTCCTGTACATTTGGCTCCGAGCTTTGCAGTCCCACCCTTGCTTCCCTCACCTCCCATGCCTCCTGGTACCGAGTCCGCCACTGAAGTAGAACCCATGCAGTTGGGCTTCACACGTCTCTCTGCGAATGAGAGGGCCTTTAGAAGGAGGGAGAGATTGTGCCTTTGTGACCAGGCAGGTCACTTTTTGAAGTCTTGTTCTACCCGTCCGGGAAACGCCCGCACCTTGAGGTTCTGTAGGGGACAGACTTTAGGTGGTGTTGTTAAGTCCTCAGTTATCCTGAAGGATAAGCCTTTAGTTCCGGTTACCCTTTCTTGGTCTGAGTCGTCCATCGAGACATAGGCTCTAATCGACTCTGGGACTGCAGGCCTTTTCAAAGAGAGTGCTTTTGTGTCTAAACACTCGATTCCACTGCAGCTTTGTGCCACTCCACTTGCCATTGAGGTTATTGATGGGAGACCTCTACAGCCCATGTGACTCATGAGACTGCTCTGTTGACCATGGCCATAGGGGCTCTTCACAATGAGATAATCCAATTCCAAGTCATTTCCTCACCTCATTACCCGGTGATTATTGGTTATCCTTGGTTACAGAGGCACAACCCCTCTTTTGATTGGCTTTGTGCTGAGGTTCTTTGCTGGTCGCCACAATGCAGTAAAATATGTTTTCAGAAGGTGGCTAAGGTCTTGTGCACCTCTTCACTCTCCTCTTTGCCAAAAGAGTACTGCAAATTTAGCGATGTCTTTGACAAAGGTAAGGCCGGTAGTTTCCCTCCACACCGGCCGCATGGTTGCGCAATAGACCTTCAACCTGGTGCCATGCCCCCTCGTGGCCGGGTTTACCCTTTGTCTGTCTCGGAGGATAAAGTCATGGAGGAGTATGTTGCAGACGCACTTTCTCAAGGGTTCATCTGCAAATCCTTGTCTCCTGCTGGCTCCTTTTTTTCTGAAAAAGAGAGATGAGCTGATACTTTATCGATTTTATAGGGGTCTCAATCGCTTCACGAATAAGAATGCGTATCTGATACTATTGATATCGAAGCATTTGACCGTCTCAAGTGAGCAATGGTTTTCACAAACTAAAACGGGTATAATTACTGCGCTATCCCCATAGAACATGTATACAGTGTATAGAGAATCAAATACACAAAGCCGCAACTATAATGTGAGACACACACACTAGATAATTCAAACAACAAGAAAATAGCTGCGCTATAAAAATTGAAAGATAGATGTAAATAAAACAATTCAGTCACATCTAAATAAATTATTATGCACCTACTATAACGTGACAACCGGTGACAAATATATAAAAAAAGTCAAAATGAAAAACATGGATAAATGAATATGTTCAGTCCACTCCAGAGAAATAAAGGAAGAAAGTTCACTGGCAGAACAGTCCTTCAAGTGTTGGTTTAACAAGCATCCATGCGGTGTGAATCATGCAACCATAACACCCAGAAGAACGTGGTGACAGAAGGGTTCCTCCACCGATAAAAATACTGCCCCTTACCAGCTCATGAGATCTCTTTTTAAAGGAGATCATGCAGGCATGTGGCTTTCTACCCCAGCCTCGGGTCTTTAATTTGGATGGCTCCTTAAGGCTCTCCCCACCGGGAATCTTCTATGAAGTGGATGGGCACTCACCCCCCATAAAAGGATATATAAAAGAGGCTTTCATAGCGTAATACGTTTAACACAGTTTATTAGATAAAAAGTAATGCACTTACAATTGTAATGTAGATCAAAAGCTTTGTTAAAAACATAGGCCAGCCGGCTCCAGTATGCTGCCCGTCGCTTCCGGGATCAGCGTGGTATGTGGTGACGTCAGCACGATCTGAGGGGCATACAATCTCGTGAGGATTAACGGGGGGGGGGGGGGGGGGGGCGACGAAAAACTGCCTTTAATAACAGGACAGGACATTATGAATACCTCGTAATGCTGTTTGGTCTTTGCAGCGCTCCTGTAGTTATTAAGGAATTCATCAAGGATGTCCTCCGAGATATTTTGCAGTAATGTGTGGTGGTTTACCTCGACGATATCCTCCATATATTCTAAATCCCTAGAGAGTCACCACACACGGCACTGTCGCTGTACTAAAAAAAAAAAAACTGACAGCTCAGATCGGAGCCGCTGTACTAACAATCCGATGCTAGTACAGCGATCTCACCTGCTGTTCTATTGTGCTTTGAGAGGGGGGTGGCCCCCGCCTGAACTCTCTAGTCAGAGATCTCAGCCATTGGCTAAGACAGGGAGCCAGTCGAACAGACCTTTTTCAGTCAATGCCCCTTTGACAAAAGCTGGCAGGACGACAGGCTTCTGTTGGTCCGGTCCTGTTACACATGGGCCAAATGTCAATAGAAACTGGCTGATGCGTGTGTACGGGGCTTAACTATGTGTAATGTGTGTACAGTGTGCTGCTTTTACTACTAGATCTGTTTCTCATCCTTGCATTGAAGGGTTAAAAAACAGAGCTCATTCTCTCTGTACAGAGCTCTGTGGTGATTATCACCACAGAGCTTTGGGCTGTGAATGTTTACGGCCATTCAGCAGGTCCCAGCCCTGAATCTTTGTTTGGGACTTGCTGACAGGCTCCCGCTGTGTACAATCACAGCGGGTGCCGGCCGGGGATCGCACATGCATGCGGCCTAAACCTGGAAGTAGCAGGAATGTGGCTGAAGCCAGTCACCGTGCTGGAAGGAGCCTATTGGAGACAAGCAAGGTAAGTATTTACTTCCTAATCTTCTGCTCCTAGACCAAATGAACAATTAACCCTTGCAGTGTGGGGGGCCCCACTGAAAGGGTAGAATTTTTTTTTTCTGGAGTTGGGCTTTAATATTGCATAGAAGAATTATTTCAATTGTGTCCTCTTCAAAAAAAGAGCAAATAAAATGTAAGCAGCAAGTTATATTTACATATCCCTGGTGTTCAGCTTTAATTTAAAAGTGGCATGTGGCATTGCCACCGGTCATAGGGCTGTGAAAATCAGATGGGGGACTATTTGATCCTTACATTCGCTAACACTTTTTTTTTTTGACAGATACCCTCTTCCAATTTCTCAACGTCCGCTTGCCACCACCACCATCCTCCCTCTTCCTTCCTGTCCACAGCCTTCTGGGTCACATCCCATGACTAGGAGGCTGCTGGACCAGTCTCACTGCGCTGCCATGCCTCGTGCATCATACCTTGTGGGGAGGCGGCTGTGAGATAAATTTTCACCTGGCGATTAAAGCGGACCTTCAGTCATTTTTTTTTTTAACTTTTCATCTATTAAATCTTCTGCCCTTGTTTTTAACTTTGGATAGTAAAACATTTTTTTTTTCTACCAGTAAATGCCTTATACAGCCCACTTTCTCTTTGTTGTCTGGTCATTAGCCTAGGCTTATGACATCATGCACAGCTCTCTCACTCTTGTGAGAGTTTGCCAGGAAGGGAGGGGGGATAAGTCATAAGGGGGCCAATGAGAGCTGCAGAGCTGGGGGTGTGCTTCTGTGTAAATCTAGGAAGTGAACAGGCAGCAACTTCAGCTGCCCACAGTTAAAATGGCTGCAGCCAGACTTAGTGGAGGGAGATTTCTGCGGCCTATTTGGCAAGTACAGTATATATAAAATAATATGCAAAGTGGTTGGAGGGAAGCTTCAGAATGGCAAAGATGTTTTTATTACAAATTATGTGAGCAGACTGCAGTTCCTCTTTAAAGCGGAGTTCTGCCAAAAAAAAAAATAAAGATAAAAACCCAGCAGCTACAAATTGCAGCTGCTGACTTTTAAAATAAGGACACTTGCCTGTCCAGGACGCCCGCGATATCCTCACCCGAAGCCGACCCGTCCTTCGGCTCCGGGTGGAGGCGCCGGCGTCTTCAGTAAGGGAATCAGGAAGTGAAGCCTTGCGGATTCACAGCCTGGTTCCCTACTGCGCATGCCCGAGTCGCGCTGCGCATCATGACTAGTCTCTGCAGCCTTCTGCGGTCTGTGCGTCTCCCAGAAGACAGGAGGGGGGAGTGTGTGGAACGGAGGAGGGGCCGAACATGGCATAGATCGCCGCTGATTCTGGAATTAGACCGGTATCTGCTCCATATCCCCCCCCCGAAAAGGTGACAAATGTGACACCGGAGGGGGGGGGGGGGACACACGATAAGCAGAAGTTCCATTTTTGGGTGGCACTCCGCTTTAAAGTGATTTGGACAGCTCTACAGCCAGAGTAAACAGACCAAACTGTTTTGCGTTATTGTATGTGATATTTGTGTGTTTGTAAGAGTCAATTCATTTAAGTAAAATAACGAATTTGAGGTAAATACCACAAAAAAAGTGAGAGCAATCATTAAAGTCAATAAGAAAACCGACATTTGTTATGTATCTCATGGTACTGGCAGTCAATATTTTAGGAATGTACAAACTAACAATGAGGGGAATTCTGCACTGACCAGCAAGTTAAAAGCATACAGTGTATCAATGTAGAAATGTAATAACCTTAGCTCACGAATGTAAAAAAACAAAAAAGGTAACATTGTACCAGAAGGAGATCATTCTGTGAATGAAGGCACGTTTTCATAGTTTACAATATTTCTGTGTGCCTTCATTTATTGAACAATCGTCCTCTGGTGCAGTGTTAGCCTGGGAAAAAAATAGTGATATCACAAACACTGGATTTAAAGTGCTAATTATCACAAACATAAATATTTGTGCATTTGTTAAATAACGCATGTTTTTTTACTGAATAGACTCTTAGGCTGGCTATACATTCAATTTTCTTTCCTTTCCTGTGTTGATGGTGGAGTCTTTTCCCTCTGCACGATTGTATCTTGACAGCAGGAAGTTTCCCTGCCATCAGAATACAATGATCAGTGCTGTCCGCTATAGCGGGGGGTGATTTGTGTGAAAAAAAACCTGACCAGCTGGTTGTATTGAAGTTGGTGGACTTCAGTACAGCCAACCTGCCCATAGATGTATTGAAATTTGGCCAGTTTCTGTTGAATTGACCGAATTTCGATCAGTCTATGGCCAGCTTTAGTGAATTTGCCCCAGGAAGGGAAGGAGGAGATCAAGGGACATCCATTCCCAAATCTAGTCTGTGACTAATGAAAGCAGACAAGATGAACATTTCTTCACATCTGGGTTCACAGCTGTCATTCCCCAGTTACTGTAGCTAGGGAAGCAGCTAATGAAGCAGGATCTGTGCTTCACTAGCTGCAGGGGATACATTAGAAGTCTAAAGCCTCATACACACAATCAGATTGTTGGCAGGGGAATGTCTGTTGACAGACTGTTGTCCTAAAATCTGACTGTTAGTACGCTCCTCTCCTTCTGACAATTGTTGTCCAACTTTCGCCAACAAATGTTGGATGGCAGGCTTGTAAATTTTCAGCGGACAACGGTCTGTTGTCTGATTTTCGTATCATCAGTATACAAGTCCGTCACACATGTCGAAAGTACAAACGCACATTGTCGTAATCAATGCTCTTCAAACACAAAATTAGCAGAAGGGGCCCAATGGTTGGCGCTTAAGAGCTGAAATTCCTCGTAGTACGTCACTACTTTCGTGTTTGTTGGCCAACAATTGTGTATCGTTAGTATGCAAGAAAAGTTCCTGGCACACGCCCTTTGGACAAAAATCAGACGCTCGGTTGGCCAACAATCGGATCGCGTGTACGAGGCTTAAGGCTGGGTTCACACCCATGCGAATTGGATGCGGCTTTCTCCGCATCCAGTTTGCGTAGCAGGAGAATGTTACCGGCTCTCTATGGAGCCGGTTCACATATCTCCGGGGCAGCTGCTTGCATATACACTTACACCTGCCTGCTGCTATTCCTGCGCAAGCTCTGCACTGGTGGTGCCCTGATCCCGCAGCTGAATCAACTGCAGGAGACGGTCCTGGGACTTGCTGGACTGACTTTGACACCCTGAAGCCTTCTTCACAAATGCAGTGGAAATGTTTTTTATGGGATTAAGTTCATTTTCGTGACAGAGGGACTTTGCAATTAAAATGAGCACTCTTCATAACATTCTGTAGTATATGCAAATTGCCATCATAAAAACTGAGGCAGCAGACTTTGTGAAAATTATTATTTCTGTCACTCTCAGAACTTTTTGGCCACAAATTCAAAAGTGGAGTTTAATTCCACTTTGGTGCGGTATAACATGGTCACACACACACACCCCCTCGCCCTGTTCCGAATCTGGGCGGCAGCTGGAGTCTGGAGAGGAGGGCAGCTTCACAGCGTGCAGCCGCGCCGCCTGGGTGGAGATGCTAGTAGTGTGTGTAGTGACGTCACCATCATGTCTGCATTGCAGTGTGAGATGTGACAGGCTGGGGCTCGCTGGCTCAGTAGGGTAGGGAGGAGGAGGAGGAGGAGGAGGAGGAAGAAGGAGGAGGACACACTCGCACAGTGACACACCAGGCGCGGCCGTGGCGCTGGAGGTGTGGTGTTCCAGCCCAGCAGGCTGCCGGTTGAACGGGTCAGCTGAAAAAAAACAAAAAAACAGGACTTTCCTCACTGTCGGGAGGGTGTCACCCCTCTAGTGGGTGTCACCCGGGTGCGGACCGCACCCCCCTAACAACGCCTCTGCATATGCTGCACATATGCTTCAATTGGGTTAAGGTTTCCATGCTAAGAGCAGCCTGCCTAGGAACTCCCACTCCTCCAGACTGACATCTAACCATGAGGGCATTTTGATATTTGCATAACTCCTCCCAGGAGCCACCCCACTACTTGCATCAGGGCTGAGGGCTCTTGAGAGGGGTACTGTGATGTTTCTAGGAAGCTATGCTTGCCAGTTCCTACCTCTACCCATGGTATGCAGGGTATGTAATGAAAACAGGTTTCATTGGCCTGTTTATGGGGGGATGGGGTATAATCAGATTACACTTCAGCTTTAAGCGTTTAATGTCACCAGGCATGCTCTATTAAAGTGAATGATTAGGCCAGGCTCTTCAGGCTTAATTTACAAAAGATTGATAAGAAATGCAGATACTTGTGAAAAAATCATAAATCTGTCACTTCATTATCAATGATTTAACAAGAAAAATACCCACTGGAGTATTATCGGTTGCTTTTAAGGCCACACTTTGGGCAAATTATAACCCCCACTCTGATCTAACCCATCCTACAGTATTTTTTATTTTTTCCTTCTCTTGTGAACCAAGTTATACTTGCTTAAGTCCCTAAGTTAAATGGGTATTTCATATTTTAGGATTTATTTATTTTTTTAACTGCCAGCAATCAGAGGAGAGTGGGGTGGGCAACAGTTAGCGTGTGTGGTTTTTTTTTATTTTTTTTATATTCCTTCCCTGGAGACGGCCTTTTAAAATATATCTAAACCCAGGAATAATAAAATTAAATTTTTGTAGTCTAAACATTGCAGCAATGGAGGCGATCTCTAAAGAGTTGTACTAACAAAAAAAAAAAAAGAAGCTCAGTGCTTGTTGGAAGAGATACCTGAGGAAACCGTGTTCTGAATCATCCACACACAAAATAGGTTAGGCAGGAGAATCCAGTTATTCCAGTTTAGAATCAGCTAAAATAAATGAGAGTCCTAAAAAGGGCAGAAAACACCTAGTTCAGATATGGCCCGAATTATTTTGCAGTCATATTGACTTCCTGGCTGCTATGATTTCTCCAGACATTCAACAGTGTCTGTTCCCTTTTTCATAATATATGCAAGTACATTTGATGGAAGGCCAGTCAGTTTTTTTTTTTTTTTTTTTTTTTTTTTTTTAGATGGTAGGGAAGGGCTAGAGCCTCTTTCATTTTTTGAATGCTTTCCTTTTAATAGAACCATCCGAGGTAGGAAATTGAAAGGCAAAATGACAGATCGTAATAAAAAAACTTTCTCTTTTTTTTTTTCCCATTCATTTGTTTTTGGATAGAGCAGGACATTTTTAGACTTTATCAAGTTTGGCTGCCCATCAGGGGACATTTCCCTCTGCTTCCTGTTCTTATGCCTTAGACAGGAAGTTGTGGGCTCTCCCTATTAGGCAAACAGATGGCAATAAAGACCTGGCCACTGTTTCAGCCTATTCTGATTTAAGTGAACACATTTTATTAAGATTTCTAGGGCCCATCTGCACCTTGCTCATTGTTGTGTTTTCCATTCATAGGCTGGCTATACACAGCTAGATTTTATTTGAATGTTCGTACAAAATCCTGAAAAACTGTTCTCCATTCATGCCATTATTGAGACAAGTATTTTCGTTTGAAGGCCCTTACAAATTTTGTTCAGACGTTGTACTTAAATGGATTCCCACATGTACTAAACAGATTACTTTTTATTGATTATGATTTCAATGAAAGAATAATGCAAAGCAAAATTTATTTTAATATGTTCGTATATTGCATATTTAGAAATGTGTGTGTGTGTGTGTGTGTATATATGTATATGTATATATATATGTGTATGTGTATGTATGTATATATATATGTATGTATATATATATGTATATATATATGTATGTATATATATATGTATATATATATATATGTATATATATATATATATATATGTATATATATATATATATATATATATATATATATATATATATATATATATATATATATATACACACATACCTTTATCAGATTGTCGGGTTGTAGTGGAATTACGTTATGTTGTGGCAACTTCCAAGGACTACATCACTTGCCAATTCTTCTGTTTAGGTTTTTCCTTACCGACTTTTATTAAGAGTTTCAGGAATCCACAAAACATATACTTGGCCTCCTGGCTTGCTCTTCTAGTACACGCTACTCTGGTACATAGGCTTCAGTCATCATAGATTGAGCGGATTTCTTTCCTGCAACCACAGGTGACAGTGCTGGCAGAGGAAGCTGTCCCTGCCAGGAGAACACCGTGATTAATGCTAACAGGTAGCAATAATCGCATGTAAAATCTGGCAGGCTGGTGATTAATCGATTAACTTGGGTACATTCAGCATGCCCATGCATTGTTCAAATCAGAACTGAATATTCAAACCGTCTATGGTTGGCTTTAGGCCCATCTCAAGACAGCGCTCAAACTTGATTCTGGTCACATGCACCTCTTGCTACTCTCTTGCAGCAGCACATACTCTTGGGGAGGGGGGAACCCTGAACTATTGCAGACACCCAACTCAAAAGTGCTATGTACACATACCCACTCAAGGAGCTGGCTATTGGTAAATCGGGATTGGGGACTTCATCCTGCCCAAGTCTCTATGAAGCCTCCAAGCACCAGGACTTAAAGTGGAACTCCACCCAAAAGGAGAAGCTCTGCTTGTTGGGGGGGGGGGGGGGGGTACCTGGTTTTGATAGGTACTTGCTCCCACTTACGGCTCAGATTGTTGCAGCGAACTGACCTGGAAGTCCCCCCAACCCCCCCCCCCCCCGCAGTCTTCTGGGACACATCACAGGTCCACGAAGACCGCGGGACCAGCATGGTTTGCGCATGTGCAGTAGGAAACAGGCTGTAAAGCTGCAGGGCTTCACTTTGTTTCCCTTACTATAGCTGTTGATGCCTGCAGCTGAAGCCGATTGAAGAATTGACTCGGGTGAGGACATTGCGGGATCCCTGGACAGGCGTGTGTCCTTATTTAAAAGTCAGCCGCTACAGTATTTGTAGCTGTTGACTTTAATTTTTTTTTTTTTCTGAAGGAGCCTGGAGCTCCTCTTTAATAATTGGAATCTATTTTGCATATACTGTAAAGAAATATTTCATTAGTTTAACACATTTTATCATCCATATAATATCCTTAATTGTTTTTAAAAGAACGAAAGCTGTATTTCTGGATGAAGCTTTTCTTGGCACAAGCGCATTACTACAAGTTTTAATTTTTTATTTTTTTTTCCCCTAACATTAACGGTGAGATTTATGTTTGTTCAGATAAGAAACAAGAACAATTTTCAATCCTTTACACTTGATTTTCACCTGCTTGGTCATAAATGATCGACAGTGTGTCCCCCATTAGCCATTCCAAAATCAAAAAAACATTTTGACAACAAACCTTTTCAAACAAATTCTAACCAAGTTATGGCCAACTTTACTTTTACTGCAAACCTGTATTATTTGTGTATGCAATTGGATGCTTCCTGCCATTATATTTTAGTTCTAAAACCAAATTAAAGATGAAAGTAAAGGCTCATTTTTTTTTTTTTTTTTTTAATAAACATGTTAGACTTACCTCCTCTGCAGTTGGTTTTGCACAGAGCAGCCTGGATCCTCCTCTTCTCGGTTCCCTCTTTGCTGATCCCTCCTTTGAGTGCCAGAAGCTTGCTACAGGGGGCACCCAAGCCGAGTCAGAGCTCCGTGTATCCATTCAGACACTGAGCCCTGACCTGGATCCGCCCCCTCTCTGATTGGCTGACTGACTTTGACATCACTGGAGAGAGAAGGGGCTCAGGTAGGTAATAAGAGGGGGGGGGGTGCTGGGGAGCTGCTACACACAGGTTTTTTATCTTAATGCATGAATGCATTAAGATAACAAACTTTCTGCCTTTACAACTCCTTTTTTAATAGTTACATAGATAGTCAGGTTGAAAAAAGACACAAGTCCATCAAGTTCAATCAAAAAATAAAAAAATACAATCCCATATACACAAACCTACACCCACAGTTGATCCAGAGGAAGGCAAGAAACCCCCAGCAAAGCATGCTCCAATTTGCTACAGCAGGGGGAAAAAAATCCTTCCTGATCCCCCAAGAGGCAATCGGATTTTTCCTGGATCAACTTTACCTATAAATATCTCTATCTCACATTACATGCTATTATTGAGCTTATGATCTACCAAAACCCCCAGATCCTTCTCTGCCATTGATTCCCCCAGTTGTACTCCCTCTAGTATGTATGATACATGCATATTCTTAGCCCCCAAGTGCATAACTTTACATTTATCAACATTAAACCTCATTTGCCACTTAGTCGCCCAATTAGACAATGCATTGTGATCGGCTTGTAAGTTGGAGACATCCTGTAAGGACGTTATTCCACTGCATAGTTTGGTGTCATCTGCAAAGACAAAAATTTTACTTTTAATCACAGACCCTATATCATTTATAAAGATATTAAAAAGTAAGGGTCCCAACACTGAACCTTGGGGTACACCACTGATCAGCTTAGACCATTCAGAGTAAGAGTCATTAACCACTACTCTCTGAATTCTCTCTTTTTAGCCAGTTTTCTATCCATTTACAAATTGATCTTTCCAAGCCTGTAGACTTTACCTTGCAATGGAAAGACACACCCGCCACTACAGGTGAGACCAGGAAGCCTAACGATCCAGTAGGGGCGTACCTCGGCTCACCTCCGCACACAATGAAATTAGAAGAAATGGCCGCACACCACTGTAGATCAAAATCCTTTATATTTGGGCATCCCAAAAACTACAGGAATCAGAATGCTGGGTAGACGCGTTTCGCACACTTCACATGCGCTTAGTCATTACACAGATATGTTAGCAAGACAGTTCTGATATAGTCCCACCTATAACAGGTGTCACCAGGTACTAATTGCAGACGTCCTGTTACATAGACTACACATGTGAAAAAGAGACCCATGAATATATAACGCATATAATCAAAAGAAACAAATAACCAAAAATGTATATGTGCTCTAACAAGACAAAGTTCTATAAAGACTAGATATAAAAAATATATAAAAACGTTATCATAAAACACCATGTAGTCTTGTGTCACCTGTGTCCTTATATTGTAAAAAAATTAACCCATAGAGGACAGTATCCTCTCCTACCTTGATATAAACAACAATCGATTACATATAAGCACATACGTATCAATGGATGGGGGATCTCCTAACATAGGAACGGGAAAAAAACAAAACAAACGGCACAAGACACAAAGAGACAGAAAAGACAATTGACACACAAATATAACGAATATTGCTAAACCCATTCATGTACGATGTGGCTCCCATCTGTGAAAGACAGATGGGGCACCATCGCATATAGCACACCATGAAGTTGGTAGGACAGATAACCAGGAACGGACAATGTGGATGGACGGCACAAATTTGGGTAAAAAACATCAGTGAACCGCAATATTACCGCCCATCCATCTGTCCCTTTTATATTTATAACCCTGTGGCTAGTTAATGTCCAAATGGGTCAGAAACAAAATCAGGTTTGTTTGACAACTTCTGTCTTTCATAAATTCATGCTGTCTGTTGCTTAAAATATTCTTTTCCAACAAGAACTGGTCTATGTGGTATTTTATTAAACTCTCCAGTATCTTCCCGACTTTAGGAGTTAAACTAACAGGTCTAAACTAACTTGTCGGGTCTATATTTCTAATTTGGGACTGTGTCAATATCACCCCTATTATGGACATGAGCTTCCCCATGCTCCTTTTGTATACATAGAGCTGAAGAAAGTATTTAATTTTCCTTCTCCTTGTCCCCAGTCACCCACTCTAGATTATTTTGTAAAGGGCCTACATGCTCAGACCTGACCTTTGTAATGGTTCAAACGCTTGACAATCCTGTTATGGTGCTTGCTGACTTATCACACCATATTACCCTTTCCTCTCAGCCACAGCCACAAAATGACATCTATACATATTGTTACAGCCACTTTCCTCAACAGCTTAGTGTTGTCATCTTGGAGGAAGAGACTGGTATTACAGCAAGTCCCACCCCTTCTGATGGACATCGGCAGCCTATTCTGCATGTGTACCTGACCATCCTACACATCAAAGTCGCCTGGGAACTGTAGTTTCAGAACCTGATTGCAGCATCATAGGAAGTGTTGATCCAGTACCTTTTTCTGGGTGGCCATAGTTTTCCAAAAAAGTAAATGGAGTCACAGGACCACTGAAAAAGATCATTTTGAGAAAATAAATTGCAATTTACCAGCACACTGGCAATGTGATATACCTGCTGCACTATTTCATAGTTGCATATTTAGTCAGGTTGAAAAAAGACACAAGTCCATCCAGTTCAACCAATAGAAGGGAAAACCTTTTTTATACAATCCTATACCCACAGTTGATCCAGAGGAAGGCAAAAAAAATAAAAAAACACTAAAGCATGAACCAATTTGCTCAAGCAGGTGAAAAAAACCCTTCCTGGTCCCCCAAGAGGCAATTGGATATTCCCTGGATCAACTTGTATCTATAAATATTAGTATCCAGTTATAATATATGTATTTAGGCAAAATCCAGGCTTTGTTTTAAAATAAAAAAATAAAAAAAAATCTACTGAGCTGGCCACCGAACCAGATTTTGAGGGAGTCTATTCCACATCTCTTACTGTGAAGAAGCCTTTCCATATTTCAGGGTTGCATTATGTAGGCTTTACCGGGCATCACTAATGGCCGGTTCACACTGCCCATGCCCTCAACCGCAGCAGTGTGCGGGCAGCTGTCTGTTTCGGTTGCAGCCAGTGGTAGGGGTGGAGTGATGTGCGTTTAAGCAAATCACACATATATATATATATATATATATATATAATATATAAGAGCAGCATGCAATTAGTGTAGCTATACAAACACCGTATGCTAAATATAGAGAAAATCGCATATGATAATAAACCTATATAAAGTGTAAATAGTCATTCAAACAATCGTATGTAAACAGTACTAATCAAAAATCCAGACATAAGGTAGTGTGGATGTTATATACTACAAAGGTGCATATAGTGTCCTTCAAAGTAATCTAAACAATGCTAATCAACACAAGGTAGTGTGGGTTTTGTATACCACAAAAAAGGTGCATATAGTGTCCTTCAAGGCCATGTACAGGAAATAAAGTCCATATATGAACTATAGTGATCAGCAATATCAAATCTTCCACCGTGGGTGTCTTGGGTCCACCAAACATACAGAGTGCAAACTCACCAGAGCCAGTTGCTGTCTAACATAGAACAGCAAAACTTGTTCATTATTCTCTGATCCTCATCTTATGGGATGCATGCGATATTTGCTGGATATGACCTTTCTTTACATCGCTTAATATGACCATTAGAGGAAATGTGCACTCTCATCCAACCAAAAACAGATCACCAATGCCAGAGAGAAAATGCTCATAGTGTAGTATTTATTGGTAATTCAAAAAAAGGAAAACGATCTAAAAACTATAAAATCACAGTAATCCACATGGATAAAGTGCTTAAACTTATGTTGCTATATTTCTCAACTTACATCAGGTGCTGCCAAACTACAAAAATAGAATGGCAGCCGGACCTCAGACGTATCAGAATGGTTCAAACAATCCGCATGGTGTGCATTTAAAACCAAATATGCTGGTATGGAATAACTTTAGGTGCCGCCACACTAAACACAGAATGGCGGCTGGACCTCAGGCGTATAAAGGCAAGCTCAAATCTGCTCCTGAAGATGCGCGTGGCACGAAAAGGCCATTGAGCTGTGCTTGATTTTATATGCCTGAGGGTCCAACCACCATTCTGTGTTTAGCACAGCAAAGCCTTCCATAACATATTACACATGTGATGTAACCTGCATAGCTATACTGTCTTGTTTTTCCCCTGAGAAATTGAAGAGCCGTAAGCTGCACCTGCAAGCTTCTAATTAGCTGATATGATTTTTCACTCTGCAGTGCATGTTGATCGAACTTTTATTATCTTTGCTTCATCAGCTGCTTGGCAAAAAACTGTAAGGGCACTTTAACACTGGCAGCTGCCTAGACACCTGTCAATTGGTTGACAGGTGCCTTGGAAACAATATATGGTCTCCTCACCACCTGTTATAGACCTGAAAAACTCACAACCATGTGCATTGTGCGTATTTGTGGTGTAACCCCATTCACTTGAATGGGTTGCATTCTGGGGCAGTATTGACCACTGAATGCAACCGGGGGTATAATTTTTGACGTGTACAACCCCCTCTGGCCGCTATGTTAGGGGAATGGTCAGGGGGGCAGTAAAACAACAGTTTAACTGCCTATTTTTACCGCCCTGCCTGCATATCTGTACAATCCCTAGGGCAAGGGTGTCAAACACCATTTCATTGTGGTGCGTGTCAGCATTATCGTTGCCCTCAAAGGGCAACCATATATCTGTAAGACAGTATAAATCTGTTCCTTTTTTTTTTTTTTTTTATCATATGAAATATTTGCCTCTGCATTTGATTTTTACTGGTTTTAGTAATAACTTAGAGGTTGTAACCCTAAAAAAAAAAAGAGAAAAAAAAAATAATCCTGTTACTTTTTAAAGCATGTTAAACTGCATAGTGCTTGTGCGGTGTAATTTCATTTTCTACGGTATAAAAAAAAAACCTGGTTGATCCTGCCTGTTTCTGTGTGTGCTGACCACGGTAATCATGGCTGTTGATCCATGATTACCGTGATGAGTTTACATGCCTCTGTCAGCCTGCTGCTCTCCCCTCTCCCCCTCCCTGCCTGTCAGCTCCTGTGTGTGAGCCCTCCCTCTACTCCTACCGCTGTTCAGAGTGGCAGTAAAGTTACTGCTCACAATTACTGCCAGCCCCTCTGCAACGACAATGACAGATCAGAGGAGGGGGGTGGCAGGCAGATCGGCAAGGTGGAATAATGTATTTAGCAGGAGAATTTAAAAAAAACAAAGGCACTGTGTAGTACATTTTGTCTTAGCGGGGGGCTGGCAGTGATTGTGAGCATTGCCTTTACAACCACTTTAAGGCCCCTTTTTCACGGTGACATGCAGTGGCATCACTAGGGGGTGGCTTTTGGGGCTAAAGCCCCGAATCTCTGGCCCATAGCCCCAAGTCTAGCAAAAACTCAACAGTGATTAAATACCACCAAAAGAAAGCTTTTATTTGTGTGAAAATAATAAAAATTTCATTTGGGTACAGTGTTGCATGACCACACAACTGTCATTCAAAGTGTGAGAGTGCTGAAAATTGGTCTGGGCAGGAAGGGGGTTTAAGTGCCCAGTGGTTAAAGTTTCTTGTGGATGATACCAGCGGTGTGCGACCATCCTTTTTCACCTGACATAGACTTGTATTCTCATAATAAATATAAGCAAATGTCCAGAGCACCTCATTTTATGAATGGGAGAATCTCCTGTGATAGTGGCATTGCTCTGGGAGGTTTTGTGTTGCACTCCATGCACAATGAAATGGCTTCACAATTGTTCAGAAAATTTTTGTACACTGTGACAATGTCTGTCAGTTGGCTTATGTCTTGCTCTGTTTTTATATTCGTCCATAAAGATCTGTGATGAATTAGTCATTAGAAAGCTTCCTCAAAGTAATATTAAACCCTCAGCATTTTTTTTATTTTGACACCTTGAGCACAATAAAATAAACATCTCTTGGTAAGATATTTGTTACAATTCTTACCCCAGCACTAGTTGTTTACAACTTTCAATGTTGCTGTCTCCTGCTCTCTCAATGCTACTTCCCTGAACTTCTGGTCTTCACAGGAAAGAGTGGACAGTGCAGTCTCAAGTCAATCAGCTTGGAGATGGGAGGAACAGGGGAGTGCCTTGCCATCCTAGGCTAGAGGACTGTGTGTATCTATTCATGCACACAGTGTAGGGTGACACAACTCTTGCATGCAGTGGTGGCTGCATTGGATGCTACAAGAGAAAGGAGCCACCCTAAAATGGAAAACCTGGGGCAGTGGTTGTGGCACTTAAACTGGAACATAGGCAAGGTGTAAAAGATGCATACTAAGCAAGTAATTAAATCCTCTGCTGAAAGTGCTTTAAAAAAGCTAAGGGTTAAATATCACTTTAATTGAAGTACAAAAGGCTGAGTTGATCAGTAATCAGCATTTTATTGATACAATGAAAATCACTATGGGTTGTAATGTCCTGCTGTGTGTATAATAGAGCTGCGCGATTCTGGATAAAATGAGAATCACAATTTTTTTTTTGCTTAGAATAAGGATCACGATTCTCTGCGTAACCTCATCTTTCACATTATACAAAACAATTGAGTTAACTTTTCTGTTTGTTTTTTAAATTCATTGAAGTGTATTTTTCCCCCCAAAAAATTGCTTTTGAAGGACCGCTGTGCAAATACAGTGTGACATAAAATATTGCAACGACCACCATTTTATTCTCTAGGGTCTCTGCTTAAAAAAATAATGTTTGGGGGTTCTAATAAATTTCTAGCAAAAAATACTGATTTTAACTTGTAAGCAACAAGTGTCAGAAAAAGGCCTGGTTTTTAAGTGTTTAAACTACCCTCATTTGCAGATCGACGGCCATCCCTTTGATCTAAAAGAACCAAATGATACAATGTTTCTTTTTATGTCAGCGCTGAGCAACTTTGTAAATAAACGTTGCCAGCTGCTTTTTAAATTTTTTTTATTTTGACAGCTGTGAGCAGAGAACGACTCTGCATTTGTTACATGAATCGTGGAAATGCCGGATTAAGATCGTGAGGGGGGTTGAATTTAGATCGCAATATTATTTATTTATTTTTTATGATAAATCGTGCAACTCTTGTATATAAGAGCTTTTTTTTGTCCATAGAAATTCCCTGTATACTAGTATTTTGATATTGGTTGGGTTGAAAATTTTACTTTTTGTTTTTGTATTCTTTCTTAACATTGAATTGATATGGTTTTCAGGCTGTCTTTTTTTGGAATAATTATTTTCCGACTCTTCCCAGGCAATGTGATACATTTTTGAGGCCTCAGCAGACAATTGATTTGTTTATCCTACCTGCCTGTATTTATGTGCCTTTTATTTGATATCAATTAAAAGATTTACATCAAGTCTACTTGAAAGTGTAGCAAACTGGACCATATTGTTTCCTGCATTTTTACATGGAGTGGCTCCTCTCTGGGTTATGCAAGATAAAGCAGGTACAACTGGCAATTCAAAATGTGTGGGTATGATTGAAAAATCTGCATGCGTTGTAAATATACACACACGTGTTTTATTTAGAATACAGTAGAATTCTGTTGGAGAAGCTTTGTCAGTACAAGGTGTTTAACTAGTGCTTGAAAAATTGGTCATTACTGTGGATGTGCCTGTGTATGCTCATGTTTACCTTAGATACCTGGGATTAGAACTGTGCTAAATCTTTATGGGCATTATGATGACCAAATGTTTGATTACAATATGAGCAGATGGTGCAGATCTTTTTAGTATGTGACGTTGGTCCTCTCATGTTCAGTATTGCAGTTGTTTGTAGACACAATATGGGGTACAGTTTCAAAATGACCAAATGGTAACCGTTTGTGCATGGTTATCTTTTTAGTCCTTTGTTAATCTATGAAATCTTTATCCATACCACTAATATGCAAGTGCTGCGTATATTGCATATTGTAAAATTGCACTAACCTTTTATATACAGTCTTTAATCTTGGGACAAGCAACTGGTAGAACAGATGCTAAATCGGCAAAACCTATGTTTAGGGGGGGGGGGGGTCCTCTATAAAATCACTGTGAATGAAGAGAAACAATTTCTCACCACATTTACATGCATTATTTGGAATACTAGAATAAAAATTGTAATGTGTTTTACTTTATAACTGTGATAATCATTGCAGTTGCCTTTTTATATATTTTTTTTTTAATGTGAATTAATGTTTGAATCTGATTGGTGGCTATGAGAAAAAGACTTGTTTACAACACAATCCCCATGTGCAGTTACACAGTGCATCCAGAAACTATTTACAGCACTTCACTTTTTCCACATTTTTTGTTATGTTACACTCTTATTCCAAAATGGATTAAATTCATTATTTTCCTCAAAATTCTACAAACAATATCCCGCAATGACAATGTTAAAGAAGTTTGTTTGAAAGCTTTGCAAATTTATTAAAAATAAAAAATTGAAATCGCTCAGTTTGGCCGGTTGGCCCGCTTTAGGAAAGGTCCTGGTGGTTCCAAACTTCCATTTACGGATGATGGAGGCAACTGTGTTCATTAGGACCTTCAATGCTGCAGAAATTTTTCTGTACCATTCCCCAGATCTGTGCTCCAATACAATCCTGTCTTGGGGGTCTGCAGACAATTCCTTGGAATTCATGGCTTGGTTTGTGCTCTGACATGCACTGTTAACTGTGGGACCTTTTTTATAGATCGGTGTGTGCCTTTCCAAATCATGTCCAATCAACTGAATTTACCACAGGTGGACTCCAATCAAGTTGTAGTAACCTGTCGAGGATGATCAGTGGAAACAGAATGCACTTGAGCTCAAATTTGAGTGTCATGGCAAAGTCTGTGAATACTTATGTACGTAGGATTTTTTTCGTTTTTTATTTTTAATTAATTTGCAAAGATTTCAAACAAACTTATTTCACGTTGACATTATGGGGTATGGTTTGTAGAATTCTGAGGGAAAAAAAATGAATTTAATCCATTTTGGAATAAGGCTTTCCATAACAAAATGTGGAAGATGTGAAGCGCTGTGAATACTTTCCGGATGCACTGTACGTGCAGCTGCTGTCATAATAAATTTGCCGGTAGGGGAAATCACTCTGTCCATGTTTAATGTGAATGGAGGAATCTATTAAATACGGTACTTGTATGGCATGCCTTTAGAAATGGTGGTATAGTGATGGGGAGGACTGTATATGAGGGGGGAAGTGTTGCAGAATAACCATGTTTGCAGTAACCAACATGGGTATATTATAAGGACAGCCAATCATACACAAACCTTAGATGTGAACAAAGATCCAAATCCTTACAGTGGAGTAATGCGAGTTCACAGCAGATGCAGCTGGATGCATTGTTTATTTCATTCCCACTGTAGACAGTCCAATATATCTAGATATCTAGGTTATCCTATGGACATGAATTTAATCCATTTTGGAATAGGGCTGTAACCTAACAAAATGTTGAAAAAGTGAAGCGCTGTGTGCTTATTATTATTATTATTATTATTATTATTATTATTATTATTATTTATTTATTTTTTTTTTTTACACAAAATTGTCATAAGCTATTTCTCACACACAGCATATGAATACTTCCAATTACACCCCAAAATACATTCTGCTACTCCTCCTAAGTATGGCAATACCACGTGTGAGACTTTTTCACAGCCTGGCCACATAGAGGCCCAACATGCAGGCAGCACCATCAGACGTTCTAGGAGCATAAATTACACATTTTGTTTCCTGACTACCTATCACACTTTTGAAGGCCCTTGAGCACCAGGACAATGGAATTACCCACAAAATGACCCCATTTAGGAAAGCAAACACCCCAGTGTATATGGTATGAGGCATAATGAGTCTTTTCAACAGTTAATTTTTTTCCAAAAGTCTTTGAAATACGTGGAAAGAAAAAAAAAAAAAAAAAAAAAAAAATATATATATATATATATATATATATATATATATATATATATATATATATAATATATATATATATATTTTTTTTTTTTACACAAAGTGGTCAATTTATAAGATCTTTCTAACACCTAGCATGTACATAGCAAAAATTACACCCCAAAATACATTCTGCTACACTTCACGAGTATGGCGATACCACATGTGGGAGACTTTTTCACAGCCTGGCCACATAGAGAGGCCCAACGTGCAGGGAGCACCATCAGGCGTTCTAGGAGCATAAATTACACATTTTGTTTCCTGACTACCTATCACACTTTTGAAGGTCCTGGAGCACCAGGAAAATGGAAACACCCCAACGTATATTCTATGAGGCATGGGCTGATGACAGGTACTCTCCGGTACTCTGATGGGCGGGTGACAGGTACTCTCCGGTACTCTGATGGGCTGGTGACAGGTACTCTCCGGTACTCTGATGGGCTGGTGACAGGTACTCTGATGGGCTGGTGACAGGTACTCTCCGGTACTCTGATGGGCTGGTGACAGGTATTCGGTTACTCTGATGAGCTAGTGACAGATACTCTGATGGCGACAGGTACTCGGGTACTCTGATGGTGACAGTTAATATCTGATGGGCTGTGACAGGTCCTCTTTATTTTGGGGAGATCGGGCACTGTACTGGTACATGAATTTTTTTTTCCAGATCTCCTTCTCACACACTGAGGAGGAGAGCCCGGAAACGGCACTTCAGCCGCTTGTTGACATTTGTGACCGGCTGTGATTGGACACAGCCGGTCACGTGGTAAAGAGAGCTTTACCACGTGGTTAAAAAAAGTGAGTGCCTCTTGTAAAAATGAACCCTAAGGGCTCATTTACACTTGTGGTACACCCCTGATAGCTCTTCAGAGTGCTATCGATTTTCAAAGGGTGTTTAACAGGCTGTGAAGGGGCTATTCTATATATGTTGAGGATACTAGAGATGTTTTTCACCTGCTTTTTCACTGATATAGTCCTACCCGCCCAACTTAGAAGTCGTTTTTGTACATGCTCTGCTTTGTTGAGCTACTTGTGTAGCTGTGATGCCGTGTATGTTACCAGCATAACTATGTAATTATATGTACTGCAACCATGTGGCCCCATACCCTTGAATGGGTTGCGTTTGGTGGGGTGGACTCCCAGCCGAATGCAACAGCAGGGCTTATTTTTCCCACAGCGCGATACAAAACATAGTTGCTGTGCAATGTGTATATCTTTTTATAGAGCTGCCTTTGTAGTTTGGGTGGAGTGGTTAAGGGGTGGTAAACACATTACTCAACCACCTGTCCCCCCTGTGGACCACTGTAATAGAAATCGGCATCGTCTTTTTGTGTCCAGTGCTCAGCAACTGCCCTGCTGGATAGTAGCCACAGTGGGTCACTCACTTGGCATGGCTGCCATTCAGAGAGCATCTTGCATTTTTCTCATTGATTGAAAGCGTTCTCTAATTGGAAGAGGTGGAGATGCGGGGTGGTGATGTCACAATCTCCAACTTGTCCAGTCAGAGAACGGTTTGAAAACTGGAATGACCTAAAATAGTAAATGCTACAGTGATTCTCCATTTTCCAGAGTGGGCCAACAGGTATGTAATATGTATACTTACAATGGTCCAAGCTTGTGTCTCAGTTTAAAAGTGATATGAGATGATAATAAGGGGGGGGGGGGGGTCTGTTGGTTTTTCCTTGTTTGGGGATGGTAACAATCCGGGATTCAAGAAATTCAGAGGGACAAGAACCCTGTTTGATATCATTGTTAAGAATTAGTAAGGAGGGGGGCCAGGTGATGTGTAAACTGTATATACAAAGCCATCTGAGCCTAAGGATTTATGTAGCAGGAGTGAATTAACGACCTTCGTTACCTCTGCAATAGAGAATAGAGCGAGGGGAGATAGGGAGGTCTATCGAGTCAAGGAAGGCCCAGATGACAGTGGGATCAGGTGGAAAGAATGACGGGAAATCCTGCAGGTTATATAGGGACAGATAGTATTTATAGAATTGTTTCGCAACATCTGAGGGGTTGGGAAGCTTGAGGTTGTAGTCATCCTTTAAATTTAGAATCCTAAAGAGGCAATCTTAGGTTTGTATTGCTTCACCAAGAATGCGTCTGGTTATTACCCAGGGTATAATAGGAGAGACGAAGTCTTTTAATGTAGTGGTCATATGAGCGGTGGAGGAGGGCACGAAGTCTGAGACTGAGCCTTTATTGTCTTGGAAGAAAGTATAAATAGCAAAATCGATTTTGTTTCTGGTATGATGGGTCTGATAGAATGGTAGTATTAAGTCTCCAGGGTGAGGGCAGGTTGCATTTGGGGGCTAGAGATAATTCTAATAGAATGGGTGCATGGTCAGACCATGCGATTGTACCTATACGAGCAGAGGTAACTCATTGTAGGGCGAATTTGTCTAGTAGAAAGAAATTGATTCTGGAATATACCTTGTGCACTGGGGAGTAGAAGGTATGATCTCCTTTGATGCTTGGCGATGTATCCACGACCGCACAGAGGTCTTCCTGAGAGATGAGTGGAAGGTCTGCGTGTAACACTGGCGAAGTCAATAGATTCAATGATTTCACTATAATGTCCTAGCAGATAACTATTGGGCAAGATCTATATGGTTGAAGTTTTTTGATGAGGAGAGATTTGGTGGGTATTGGGGGAGTATAAATTAACTTGGTTGATGTGGTGGTTTTAATAGTTACATCCATGATGATGGAAACGGACATTAGGGTCTGATTCTACTGATTCGAGTTGAAAGGCCACTGAGTCACGGAAAGCAATAATGACACCTTTACATTTAGTATCTGCATGAGCAAAAAAAAAATGTGGGGGAATTTAGGGTGCTGACACTTAGGTGCTTTTGGAGATAACAAGGTGCGTCTCTTGTACGCATAACATGTCGCATTTGGAAGAGATCACTTCTTGCCCTTGGTATTTAGGGATAATATTTTGACGGACATATGTTAGAAGTGGAAGTATGCTTCTGAGTAGGCAATATGTATCCAGAGCAGGAAAGGAGGTCACTCTTTTTATGGGAAAACCGAGCACATCAATATAAGGTAATATTGAACATCACAAATTTCAATGACAGAGTATATCCAGATTTCGTACCAGCACGAATATGTAACTAATAGCTTGAAGGGAAAACCGCGTGTATAGGGGATATTGTGCTCCCGGAGGGTGGAGGTAAGGGGTGCAAATTCTGTCTCCCTCTGAGCGGTTGCTACAGAGATATCATAATATAATGACAAGGCCGTATGAGGCTCAGGTAGCGGAGAAAGGTTCTTTGATGGCAGAAGAATGTGTTCCTTGGATTGTAAGAAATGGAGACGTGCGAGGACATCCCGTGGTTTATCATCCGTGATGTGAGGGGGTTTGTGAATTCTGTGAGCCCGATCAATGGTAAGCTCTAGAGAGGAGAGCATTGGGGCCAGAAATTTGCAGAGCTGTTGTAGGTATGGAAACAACTCTGCTGAGGAGATGGACTCTGGGATGCCTCTAATTTTGAAGTTGTTCCTGCGGGAACAGTCCTCTAAATCTGCAAGCTTGATGGGCATCCACAAGCTCATTTTAGGCAGTGGCATATTCAGCAAGTTGTATCTCGACATTGTCAATGCGGACACCCTGGTCATCTATTTGATGCTGCATACGAGATATAGATTTGTGGAGATCTCTCTTTAAAATCTTTTTTTTTTTTTGAAGAGAGAGCAGCACTTGTTTTATAGTGTTTTCTGACACAGGATTATCAGTGGTGGATAGGTTAGCTAGGGAACCAGCCTGCTCATCCCCTTTGCTTACCCATGCAGCCTAAGACGGGGAGGCATAAAGAGAGAAGGCTGCCTGTTTGGAGCTGTCCCTGGTGTGTTCTCCACGAGGAACTGTGCAATCTATGGAGTCAAGTGCTGGTGGAAAAGAGGCACGCTTTGGAGCTCGTGGAGCCACTGTCATTCTGGAGCCGGCCACTCTTGGGACTCCTGGGCCAGGAGCTCCTGTAGAACTCTGAGCTTCCTGGGGACCGGTGGGTTGTGCTTTTTGCGGGACATGTCGTCTGGAAGTTTAGGAAGGTGTAGGAGTGCTTGGTGGTACGATATGCTGGCCACTGTCACTGATTGATTGGTAGTGAAGAAATCCCCTGTGTGGTGGAGACGAGAAGTCAAGCTGCCATCTTAGAGCGCCCCTGAGTGCACAATTTTAAAGCGTGACATGTTGGGTAACAATTTTTTACTCCGTGTAACATCATCTTTTTATGTTTTACTAACAAATTGAGTCATATAATTTGTTTTCTTGCATTGAGGTGATTGAAGCCGTATTAGTGCTATTGTAACAGAGAAAATTGAGTACTGTCCGTGATACTTTTTTCATTTGCACTAACATATCATTTTTCATGGACGAGCTTTTGGGGGGGGACACACCTCGAAAGCTCGTCTGTGAAAAATGATATGTTAGTGCAAATAAAAAAAGTATCACGGACAGTACTCCGATTTCGTGCATTAAAATTCAATAAAGTATGCTTTTTTCCCCCAAAAAAATAGTTTGAAAAAACGCTGCGCAAATACTTAGTGACATAAATTGCAGTGATCGCCATTTTATTCTCTAGGGCTTCTGCTAAAAAAAATTTAACGTTTATAGCAAAATTACTGAGTTGTACTTGTAAACAAAAAGTTTCAGAAAAGGCCTGGTCTTCAAGTGTGTATTCTAGGTATGACATATATTTAAGGCTTCATGTACACGTGATGTTTTTACAACCTCTCCTGAACCATTTAACTTGGCAGATGGAAATCGACGTTTAAAACGTCCGTTTTGCTGCGTTTACATGCCGCGTTTGCGCCTTAGAAGCGTTTAAAAAAGAAAAAATATTTTTTTTTCAGATTGTCAAAAATGAAAAAAATGCCTATAAACGTGAGTTACTGCGCTTACAAGCACTTACAGGCATTTGGCATTTCAAATGCCTCTAAACATCCGTCCTGAACGCATTTTTTTTTTTTTTTTTTGCGTTCCAAAAAATACTTCGTTTACATGGACAGATAAGATAACCTAGAGGAGAGTTCAGGGGCAGCTGAAAAAAAACGCCCAACTGCTCCTAAATGTTAGTTTACCAGCACCAGTGTACATGAGGCCTTATACTTGCAACAGTTTACTGATCATGTTATTTTACGGTGAAATGTAAATGTGAAAGTTTACCAAGAGTCAGGGCCGGCCCTACCATGGGGCCCGATGAGTCCATTGGACCCAGGCAGCACTTTGAGAGGGGCAGCAAATTGACACAAGATTTTTTTTCCAGCAGTTTGGTGCTCACTGCCGGCACCAGATCAGATGTACAGTTTCCCTCCACCTGGCCCAGCAGGCGCTGCAGGTCTGTCCCTTCCATTAGATCCTAGCACTCTCCCTCCACTCCCCTACCTTATTTTCACATGAAAAGTCCCGCCTTTTGTCTGGACCTGTTGTACACAAGCCTGTCAACTTCTATTTTATTCTGCTGCATATTCATTTAAAAAATAATTATTTTTTTCGGCCCGCGAATGTGAAAAATGCACAAAGTGGCCCCCGAAGTGAAAAGTTTGGAGACCCCTGGTTTAGAGTAATAATGCAAGAGTAGCAGTGTAGTATTGAGGCACCTAGTAATTTCCAAAAAAAAAAGTCAGCAATAGGACCCTTGTGCTTTTTTTCATTGCAGGTAACCTTTCATTTCACAAACTGCTTTTCATTTAGCATATCTATTTCAAAGAGGAACTTGCATATGTAGCTTCCTTTTTTCCCATGTGTCTATTTTTATTTCAAACCTTGGTTGTGTAATGCTAAATCAGAATAAAATATGTACAGGTATGGAGCTTGTACTACCTGTAGAAATAAGGTACAGCTGGTTTATGGCTCTTTTGCTGCTTTCAAATTATTATTTTACACAAATTTGCAGACTAAAGACAATGGAGGGAAAAATTTACAGCAGAAGATCTATACACATATACAGTATGAAGCATATTTAATTAAAAAAGGCTACAACAAAAAGTTGCCACTTTTGTAGACGTGTAGGCCTATGTCAAGAATTTAAAGGATCCCTTCCCCCAAGAACAAAAATGTAACATTACGGCTCACCGGTCCTTCAATGTGGTGGCTGCATTTGTTTTTCTGTATCGGGCAAGAATGTATTCTGCGCAGAAAAAGATCTGTTGATCTTGCCAGAATTTTGTTGTCTTTTTTTTCACGTCCTTTGCACAGAACTCAAATCTCAGTGTTATCTTTGGTGCACTACAGAAGACCTTTTACCGCTATGTTATGAAAATGAGGAGTGTAGGAAAGGTTTATAGTCCAAATCGGGAAAACAGCCTAGAGCAGGATCACCATATTAAAATAAATGAAAATGCCTGAAAAAGCTTTTAAGTAATATACACGGGGATACATAGATATAGATCTATCTATCTATCGAGATATAGATATCGAGATATAGATATCGAGATATAGATATCGAGATATAGATATCGAGATATAGATATCGAGATATAGATATCGAGATATAGATATCGAGATATGTATATGGGTGTGTGTGTGTGTGTATGTATGTGTGTGTGTGTGTGTGTGTGTGTATGTGTATATATATATATATATATATATATCTCAATCGTTGTGTTGCTTGGGCAGAGGCGGGACTGTTATAAAAACTAAGGTCACACGTTTCCTGGGGAGATGTAGTTGGAGATGGGAATGTGACCCTCAGGGGTCCAGGCTTGAAGGCCTGGGGGTGTAATGCTCTCAGTGCTGAATAGCACAAGATCTTGAACCTGAAGGCCTGAGGGTTCAGAGACCTCAGCGCTGGATGGTTCATTCACTAAAGTTACCTAAAGAATCTCCAGGAGCAATGGATCAGACGCCACCGGCTGGGATGGTTCTGAACATGCGGAGCAGGAAGCGGCTGCTAAGAGGATGCAGTAGATCGGGGTGCGCCTGGACTTTACCTGAACTGACCAGGGAGGATTGCAGGAGTCAAGATAGGCAGGTGAGGCCTGGCACTTCTAAAATCCGAATTCCAGGGTGTTTTTCAGAGAGGCACCTGTCGGTTCATTAAGGGAAAAGGATAGAACTACTTTACAGGAACCAATGATTTAGAGACAGCTTATACTTCCCGAAGATACAGACTGTAAATATTCCACATTCTTTTCTATCATGCTTAAAGAAAAAGAATAAAAGTTTAATGTTTCATTGTTCTGGACTGTCTGCTGATGTTATTCGTGCAGGGGAGGAGAACGGAGCTACACTGACAGAAAGGAATGAACTACCAGCAGCTCCCAAGGGAGTAGTGAGATATATATAGATATATATAGATATATATATATATATATATATATATATATATATATATATATATATATATATTTATATATATTTATACTGTGTGTGTGTGTTTTTTTTTTTTTTTTAATGCATGCAGGAGATATAACATGCATGTTTAGGGCCTCTATTGTTTTTCATCAAGGCATAACTAGAATACACTAGTCTACCTATTAAATCTTTTCTTGCCATTACTATGAATTTCTGGGAACACTAGTTGCTGAGATGAGTGTTCAGCACCCACACGTTGCAAGTTTTCTTGTGGTTTCTCAGGCGAGAGAGAAGCTGAAAAGCACAGAATAGTTTTTACATTGGCCAACCACACGTGAGTGTCTGATTAAGTCCTGGTTCACACTAGAGCTGCACGATAAATCGTTAAAATTGCGATCTCGATTAAACCTCCCCCACGATCTTAATCCGGCATTTCCATGATTCATGTAACCAGTGCTGAGCCGTCCTCTGCTCACAGCTGTCAAATATAAAAAAAAAAAGCAGCCGGCAAAGTTTTTCACAACATTGCTCAGCGCTGACATAAAAAGAAACATGTATCATTTGGTTCTTTTAGATCCGGGGTCAGCAACCTGTTGATTGTGGGAAGCCAACAGGTAGATCTCGATCAGGGGTGTGTGCCAATGCTTCCCCCTGTCTCCGCCAGCATCATTCTCCCTTCACTAGCAGAGAGGAGCGAGAGGCAAAGCCATGCTGGGTGGAGGGTGGGAGCTGCTTTAGGTACGTTTACAAGTTAACTAGCAGATCATTGGTTGCTAGGTGGTTCTAGCAACCAATCATCAGCTTGTTAACATAAAAAGTTAACTAAACAGCTCCCGCCCTCCATTCAGCACCATGCAGCCTCTCAACTCCTCTGTGATGTACAGACGCTGTAAGGTAGGACAGAGCTATCTAGAGCCGTGTGCTGGGAGTGACAGGGGAAACCGATATAGAGGTGCAGAGGACACTACTGGGAGGGAAGAAACAGAGGATAGTGCTATGCAGGGGTGGTGGGGGCGGGGACAGATGAGAGCACACTACTGTGTGTGTATGTGTGGGGGGGGGGGTTGCAGAGGAAACTGCTATGGGGGGAAGAGAAGAGGACACTACTGGGGGCGCTTAGTGCAGAGGATATTGCTTTGGGGTGGCAGAGGGCACCACGGGGGGGGGGGGGGGTGTAGAGGACACTTCTATAGGGGGCAGAGGGCACTACAGTGGAGGGGGATAAAAGACACTACCATTTTGTGTGTGTGTGTGAGTGTGGAGCGGGGGGCAGGGGACACTACATTGGGGGCAGGAGGGGGGGGGGGGGAATGATGTGAAAGGAGGTAGAGGATACCACTGTGGTTGGGGGTGAGTGATTTGAAGCGGGGCAGAAAACACTACTGTGACACACTATGGCTCGGTTCACATTGCAGCGATACAGGAACCCTGTGACTTCAGTACGGTTCCTGCATCGCATGTCTCCCGCCGGCGGTTCACACTGCCCTATGCGAACCGCTGGAAGTGTCAATACAAAGTTAATGACGCCCCCACGCTCCAGATTGGATCACAGTCCGAACTTTCAATTTGGACCGGAGTTGTTTTGCAAGGATGTGAACACCCATGCAATCCGATTCTGGTGCGGACCAAAAAAGGGTCCTGCACGAGTTTGGTCAGAATGCGATGCAAATTTAGCCATACAATCGAATAAAGATTGCCGGCTGCCTTTTTTTTTTTTTTTTTTTTGACAGCTGTGAGTAGTTGACTTGCTCTGCACTTTCTACATGAATTGTGGAAATGTTGGATTAAGATCGTGGGGGAAATCGAGATCACGATCTTTTAACAATTAATCGCGCAGCTCTAGTGTGAACCAGGCCCAAAATGTCTATAACGTTACAGAACATGTCCAGTTGAATGTGACTACTACTAGATATACCATGACTAGGATAGATGAAAACCTTCACTGCTATGCAGTATATTTTAGAAAACCCCTACTGACACGTACAGACAGCAAACATTCATAAGAAGTTACTTTTTAAAATGAAAATGTATACTTTTTGTATAATGAAGCCTCAGACTATTCCCAACAAATTTTATACGTTTTTTAATTTGTTTTTGTTTTCACACATGGATGAGTAGCTCCATTTATATATTGAAGTGTGTATAAATGTTCTGTTAAAATTTACACGTGCTTAGTAATTGCTGTGTAAAAAAATATACAGTTATCCGAAAGTGTTAATTTGGATGATCTCCACATCACTACAGGGGGTGGCCAAACAGTGGCAGACTCAGATTATCTCATCCCTTTTTTAGACATTGGCTATGATTCATCAAGCTGCAATAGCACTTAGAGAAGCTCCAGGCTCCTTCAGAAAAAAATTAAAGTCAGCAGCTACAAAAACTGTAGCTGCTGACTTTTAATAGGGCACTTACCTGCTCAGGAATTCAGCGGTGTCCTCACCCAAGCTGATTTTTTCAATCGGGTGCTGGCGCTGCCATCTTGACTAAGGAAAACCGGCAGTGAAGTTTTCACAGCCGGTTTCCTACTGCACATGCGTGGATGGGCTGGCTGCGGGGGAAGGAGGAGGGGGTCAAATTTCAAAACCAGGTACCCCCCCCCCCCCAAAATGGTGCCAAATGTGGCGGGGGAGGAGGTAGACCAGTGGAGCTTCCCCTTTTGGGTGGAGCTCCGCTTTAAAGATTTTCAGGTATGCCTATATTATACATAGTTACATTGTTTCAGCTTAGATCAATGCAACTAAGCATATAGTAAACCTGTGGGATCCCTCTAGATGCAGGATATTACTGAAGCAGACCATGCTGTTCCTGAGTGGCTGGCCTGATGCATTCTGGACAGAGGAGGTCAGCCACTCTGCACAGGCCCCATTTAGAAAATGCTTTGCATTTTCTGAATGAATGCAAAGCATTTTCTGGTTGGATAAGGTGGCAAACTTGACGTCTTATCTGTCTGCCTCATCCAATCGGAGAAAGCTTTGCATTTATTCAGAAAATGAGAAACCTCCTCTGAATGAAGCCTGTGCCGAGCGGCTGACCTCCTGTGTTCAGTAACCAGGAGTATAGCTACTTGGCACAGGATCTGGAAGCAAGTGGAGATCACTGGAGTTGTGGTGTGTAATTCAGTGATTTCCAGGCTTTAGAGGCATCGGCCAGATATATAGCATAGTTAGTGGTCCAAGCTGAATAAATGTAACTGTATACAGCATAATAAAGCCATGCCTGGAATTATTCTTTAAGGTAGGCATGCTCAACTCATGGTGGCCCATGGAGCCATCCTATGTGGCCCATGACTTCAAACCTACAGCAACCCACACAGCCTACTTCGGGTACACGTTGATCTACTTAATGATTGCAGCTCCCCGCGCTTCCCTTTCCTTCCTAACACACCGATGTGGGGAGAGGAGCCTTTAGCCAAGTGGATTACATCTAGTGGTATCCATACAGGGGTTCTGAAGGTGGATTCTGACAGTTGTGTGATTAGTGTTGATGTAATTCTGGGAGCATGTGAGTGCATTGTGTGTCATTTTATCTTCACTCTCTGTCCAACATTGACTATTTTTAATCCTTATGATTCTGGCATTAGTAAATAGATAGGACACTATATTATATTTACTTGTTTTAAACCTTTTTTACATTTCTTCAGTTACCTCCTGGTTCCCATCCCTAGAGGAGGTCCTACAGGACACCATCTTGCCTGCATGTCTGCGCTAAGGGCAGATGGGTTCAGATGGGATGGCAGATGGGTTCCAAGAAGTGAATGCTACATGAATTGTCTTCCCTCGTGTTTTTGATTTGTGGTGCTCAGATGCAGTGTAGTTCTGCTTTTATTAAAGAAGTTTATTACACTTTTAGAGTATATGCTTTCCTGCTCCATGCTCTTTCCTGCTTTCTGTGCTCTTTCCCGCTTGGTTTTTATTTAATTTGATCACAGTCCTTGTTTTGGCAATTCAATGGATAGCTGCAAAACCCCTGATATAGTGAATGCTGCAACACTGGTTTGGAGCTTTTTTGGCTGGTCACACCCAAGTGTGAGAGTGGGATTAATGGTGATCTGGTTAATAAAAAAATGTGATTTTTGTGATTAAACAGGGGTAAACATCCAATGGCGATTGGTCCCATGGAAAATAATCCAGATTTGCTGTTTTTAAAATCTTCATTATGTTATTTAAATAAAAAATGTGAAGTTTTGAACCATTTCATTATATTCTGCCCCGTGACTGGTTACCAAATCACTTGAAGGGTTGTAAAGTTAGTTTTTTTTTACCTTAATGCCATTGGCTCCTGCTGCTGTCAATCAAACTTGGTTAACCAATCAGGAGAGATAGGGGGCGGGGCCAGGCCACAGCTTTGTTTTTGAATGGATACACAGAGCGGCAGCTCCGCTCGGGTGCCCCATAGCAAGCGACTTGCTGTGGGGGCACTGAACAGGCAGGAGGGGCCAGGAGCTCCAGTGAGGGACCCGAGAAGAGGAGGGTCCGGGCAAAACCAACTGCACAGAGCAGGTAAGAATGACATGTTTGTTATTTGTTTAAGTTCAATAAATTTTTATCGAGTTTACAGTTATTAACAAATCGATAAAAGTCTATAAACCAGTACAATAAAATAAGAGTTCAATACACGCATTACGTATTGTTATATGTTCATCAGCATTGATCATCAATAGTCAAGGATGTTGTTGATTTATAGATCAATATTCCTGTGGGGGCTTCATATGTTACTATATTTCTCTGTCCAAATTGACCAATTTGGACAGAGAAGTCTCAAGTCAATGTGGGTTATAACTGACCTAAATTGTGGAGGGAATTTTTCTATTCCTAGGTGGAGGAATGCAAGTTCTGGGTTAGAATAAGTTGTGTCCTGTGATCAAGGAAATTCATTTGTAAATTTTGGTTCCATAAGCTTTTCATACTCGGACAGTCCCAGAATGTATGTAGCAGATTCCCTGTTTGGCCGAAGTTCATCCCAGCATAGTGGTGATTTTTCTGGATAGTATTTAGCAAGTCTATACGGGATATAGTGCCATATGTTTGGTATTTAAATTGTCAATTCACAGTGTTTGACACAGTGGGAAGCTTTATGGATTTCCCTGAAGGCATATTGCCATTGAGCATCTGAGAAAGGGGTACCTATTTATGTTTCCCATTTTCAAATTGTATTGTTTTTATTGAATACTTATCTTGGGAGATATTATAGAATAGTGATATTTCTTTTATATTAGGCTTAGGGTTTGATTAAAAGTGCAATGCTGTGACTGGTACTTTTATAGTTGGTATTGGGTGTACCTTTTAGGAAATGTAATATGCGTATACAGGAAAAAAAAATCATGTTGCTCGGCAATTTCTACTCTTTCATTATTTGTTCTTCAGATTTAGGTTTGAGTTCATTGGAGAATTCTTGTATATGTAGAATACCATGTTTTGAGAGTGATTTTACTGCTAGCATGGGAATTTTAGCTTCTAGGAGGTCAATGGGTAGTTTGTATTCTGTCTCACAGGTGTTCGTGTGTTTTTGGTTTAGGAGGCGTCTCCACACCTGTATTGATACCTGAATTCATTGGAGTTCTTGTGTTTTCTATGTATCTACAGTGGGTTGTTGTTTTTATAGAACCAGTATTTGAGATCGTCCAATCTAACTACCCAAAGGTAGTCTTTTAGGTCCACTAGGCCAGCTCCCCCAACCTTTTTATGTGGAATTAGATTATTTCTGGAACATCTGGCTTTTTTCCCATTCCAAATATATTTCCAGATGAGGTTTGACAAGGTTTTTAAGTAATGGTGAGGCATGTGGATTGGTAGGGTGCGTAATATGTATAGTGTTTGTGGTAAAATCAACATTTTGAAGGCCGCTGTTTTTCCTAGCCAGGATTGTTCCTTCCTTGAAATGTTTTTTAGTTGGGCTTCTATTTTGGTCGTTAGTCGTTTGATATTGGCAGCAGCTAGTGATGCGGTTGTGTTAGTGTAATTCCTAGGTATGTAATGCCTTTGGTACTCCAAGTATAAGGGAGATTTTTCTGTAAGATGTATTGGGTGTTCAGCGTAATGTTGCGAATTAGAGATTTAGTGAAGTTTACTTTGTAATAGGAAATATCTCCAAAAGTCGTTAGAATATTGTGGGCCTGTTCTAGAGATGTGAGCGGGTTTGTCAAAAGGAGGATGACATCGTCCGCAAATAAGTTTATGGCGTGCGTGTGAGAACCAAATTGAAAGCCTGTGAATGAAGAGTGCATTCTAAAAGATTCTGCCATTCTATCATTAAGTGAAATATGGTTGGCAATAAGGGGCATCCCTGGCAGGTCCCATTTGTGATGCTAAAGCAGGGGTCTCAAACTGGCAGCCCTCCAGCTGTTGCGAAACTACAAGTCCCATGTTGCATTGCAAGGACGAAAGTTACAAGCATGAGACCCACAGGCAGAGGCATGATGGGACTTATAGTTTCACAACAGCTGGAGGGTTGCCAGTTTGAGACCCCTGTGCTAAAGGATGTGGACAGGAGACCTGAAGTGTACACATGTGTTGAGGGGCATAAGTATAGAGCTAGGATAGCTGTTAATGTAGATCCCTTGAAGCCAAATTTGGACAGTACCATTTCCATATAGGTCCAATAGACTCGATTGAAGGCCTCCTCTGCGTCTATGGATAACAGCAGAGAAGGCGTTCGAGTTTGTTCAGCGTAATGCATAACGTTTTATAATTCTTCTCATAGCATCTGAGGTTTGTCTCCCCTTCACAAATCACATCTCATCACACTGAATAATGGAGGGGATGATATTTGTTAGTCTTCTGGCCAATGGTTTTGCATATAGTTTGATATCTGTATTTGGGAGGGATATTTGTCTGAAATTGACTGGTGTGTTGGGTTCTTTTCCCGGTTTAGGTAGGGCTACAATGTGTGCTTTCAGCATCTCTTGAGGGAATGATGATGATTCTGTTGGTTTTGTAAAGACCGTTTGAATGTATGGTGATAGTATATGTTTGAATGTTTTGAAGTGTTCGCTAGAGAAACTGTCTTGTCCTGGTGATTTTCCATTTGGTAGTGTAGTTATAACTGATTCTATTTCCTGAGTTGTGAATGGGGCATTTAGTTCTTCTTCTAACTGGGTGTTGGAGAGAGACAGGAGTTGTATTTTTTTGTAGTAATTGCTGTATTTTTTTTTATATGGTTGGTTTTGGTGTTGATGTGTCTTTGTTTAACCACCTCAATACAGTGCATTTTCTCCCCCTTCCTGCCCAAGCCATTTTTCAGCTTTCAGCGCTGTCGCATTTTGAATGACAATTGCGCGGTCATACAACACTGTACCCAAATGAAATTATCATTTTTTCCCCACAAATAGAGCTTTCTTTTAGTGGTATTTGATCACCTCTGCGTTTTTTTTTTTTTTGCGCTATAAACAAAAGAAGAGTGAGAAGTTTTAAAAAACACAATTTTTATCTTTTGCGATAATATCCAATTTTTTTTTCTTTAAAACAAATTTTTTCTCAGTTTAGGCCGATATGTATTCTTGTACATATTTTTGGTAAAAAAAAATCGCAATAAGCGTATATAGATTGGTTTGCGCAAAAGTTATAGCGTCTACAAAATAGGGGATAGATTTATAACATTTTTATCTTTTTTATTTTGTTTTTACTAGTAATGGCGGCGATCTGCGATTTTTATTGTGACTGCGATATTGCGGCGGACACATCGGACACTTTTGACACATATTTGGGACCATTCACATTTATACAGCGAACCGTGCTATAAAAATGCATTGATTACTGTATAAATGTGACAGGCAGGGAAGGGGTTAACACTAGGTGGTGATCGAGGGGTTAACTGTGTTGCTAGGGAGTGATTCTAACTGTAGGGGGAGGGGACTCACTAGGGGAGGAGACCAATCGGTGTTCCTCTGTGCTGGGAACACACCATCGGTCTCCTCTCCTCTGACAGGACCGTGGATCTGTGTGTTTACACACACAGATCCACGGTCCTGCTGTGTTGCCGGTAATCGCGGGTGCCCGGCGGACATCGCGGCCGCCGGGTACGCGCACCGGGTGCCTAGTGACACGGCGGGCGCGCGCGATCGCCGCCGGCGGCGCGTGCGCGCCCCCTGGTGGCCTAGGAATGCGAGGCCGTCATATGACGCCCGCCCGCAACGAGAGCTGCGCCGCCTGGCCGTCAATAGACAGCCGGCGGTCAGCAAGCGGTTAAGTTGTATAGCGCACTATAGTATTCTGAAAATTGATTCACTATGTCTTGTGGATTGGTTATTTTGTGTTGTAGAGTGGGATGTATCAAATCTGCTATTCTGGATTTGGTGCGTGCTGCTTTAATTCTGTTGGCTACCGTATATACTCGAGTGTAAGTCGAGGCCCTAATTTACCACAAAAAAATGGGGAAAACGTATTGACTCGAGTATAAGACTAGGGTGGGAAATGCAGCAGCTACCGGTAAATTTCCAGCAGCGTGTCCCTTTAACATAAAATTTGCCCATGGACACATTTTTATATTAAGGGACACTCTGATGGGCACATTTTATATTAGGGGCACTCTGGGAACAACAAAACGTGCCCCCTAATGTAAAAACTGCCCATCAAAGTGCCCCTTAATACAAAATGTGCCCATCAGTGTTGCACTTAAAATAAAATATGCCCATCAGAGTGCCCCTTAACATAAAATGTGCCCATCAGCGTGCCCCTTAACATAAAATAAGGGTCACGCTAATGGGCACCTTTTATGTTAAGGGGCACTCTGGCACATTTTATTTTAAGGGGCACGCTGATGGGTATATTTTTAATGTGCATGCTGATGGGTACATTTTATGTTAAAGGGCACTCAGAATGGCACAACAAAATGTGTCCATCAGTGTGCCCCTTAAGAAAATATGCCCATCAGTGTGCACATTAAAAATATACCCATCAGCGTTCCCCTTTAAAATAAAATGTGTCCATCAGAGTGCCCCTTAACATAAAAAAGGTGCCCATCAGCGTGACCTTTAACAAAATAAAATATGCCCAGCCATTAGTGATTACTAGTTGGCCCACATACCTTGAATGCAGGAGGGGCGGATTGCGGAAGCTGCACGAGCCTAAGCCGGGACCCGGGAACCACGAGTAGCAGGGGGGCGGGGCGCGCACTGGACATCACACCCCTACTCGCGGCCAGTGAGTACGAGCTGGGTGCGAGTTCGTCTGCAGTGAGGAGCAGGGGGCGGGCGCATGCACGCAGCGTCACTGGTTGCTGGGGAATCCCGCGGTCCCAGCAAACTAGTGATGGCGTCGGCAAACCCAGCGGCACGACTCCGCCCCCTTTTCTCCTCCATTACGTGGATTTTTAGTTAAATGACTCGAGTATAAGTCGAAGTGGCTTTTTTCATCCCAAAAAATGGGCTGAAAAAATTGGACTTATACTCGAGTATATACGGTAAGTATTTGCCTGCTCTGTTAGCATTGGCATAGTAATTGAGTTGTAGGCTCCTGAGATGTTTGTCATATTGTTGGGATAAGTGTTCCCTCAGACTTTCTCTGAGTTTTGAGTTTGTTTGTCAAGGTATCAGTAGGCGACTGTTTATTTAGGGTTTCTACAGTGTGGCTTTCTGATGGTAAAGTGTTTAGTTTGGATGTATACCTTTTTTTTTTTTTTTTTACTTTTTTTGCCCCTAATTGTATAAATATGCCCCTCATGACCGCCTTATGGGCGTTCCATAGTGTGTATGGGTCATTTACTGTTCAGTTATTCAAAAAAAATTCCTGAAGATGCTGAGAGAGTGTTGTGTGAGTTAGGTGTTCTTGTAGCAGTCTAACATTGCAGTGCCAGATGGGGGAAGAAGAGGAGACACCCTGTTCTCTGATATACAAAGATATTGCATCATGGTCTGACCACGTAATATCATGAATTTTAGCATCCGATATTTGTTGCAATAGCCACTTGTCTGTTTTATATATACGTGAGTGTAAACAGTGTCAATGCGAGAAAAAGATGTAGTCCTTCCCGTTAGCATGGAGGTATCTCCATACAAAGAAAACATCTTCCGTGTGTAGTAGCTTACGAAGGGATGCTGTGCCACTGTGTTTGCCCGTGGTAGTGTCCATTTTTGGATCTGATGTTATATTAAAGTCTCCACAGACCAAGAGTTTCCCGTATTTCATAGAGTTAGCTTTTTGATCACTTTCTTTATAAATCGAAGTTGATGGGAGTTTGGGGCATAGAGTGTTACCAGTGTGTATGGTTGGGAGTTGATTGATCCTGTAACAATAATGTATCTGTCCCCTCCATCTAAACCCTCCATCTACAATTGTCAGCTTGTGTTAAAAGGAAAGGGAGTTTTTGATAGCTAGCATTACCCCTCCCTTTTTGTGGTTGGGTGTGCAAGCCAGAAATACATGTGGATAGTCTCCTATGTGAGCTTTGTGGGGTTTTTGGTCAACTGAAAGTGGGTTTCCTGCACGCAGAGGATATCTGCTTACATGCTTCTTTCCACATTGAAAATCTTTTCGCGGGGTGGTTTAGGCCCCTTGCATTAATCAAAAGGCATGAATTGGCCTTTTAGGTTAGATGCATGTTGCTGTATAGATAAATGGTGTGAGTACTCACTGCGTCCACAGGGTATTTGTGTAGTTTGCCGCAGTATGGAAAGTTGATTGAAAGCTTGTTTTCTTCATTGGAGGAGAATTACCCTGTTTCCCCTAAAAAGCCCTACCCCCCAAATAAGCCCTACCCTGTTTCCCCGAAAATAAGCCCTACCCTGAAAAGAAGACCTACAAGGACTTTAGGGCTTATTTGGGGGGTAGGGCTTATATTGCAGCCATCACCGACAATCACGCTAGGTTTTATTTTCGGGGAAACAGGGTAGTATCTTCGGACTGAGCTGAATGTATTGAAAAGATCACAAAAGAAAGAAAAAACATGTAAAATTGAGAGAGAACATAAGAAATGGATCTTGTAAATGATGCTTGTGCAGATGTAACTGCTGTCGGTGTTAGGAGGGTAAAAGGAGAAACGAGTATTATTAACTCCGGAGAATTTAGTGGGTTTCTGTGTTTGGTTGTGAGCTTCCACCGGAGTGTTTCTTGTTGGATACAAATATATGACTCAGACGGTTGAGTGTGTCATTGCCATCATCCCTTACAACTTTAAAGAAAATATATACCTCCAACTGGGATTTTATGGGCAATGTAATGATAGAGAAATTATTAAAAAAAATAATTTTATTAATACAAAAAACGAATAGAATACAAATAAACGTACAAATCAATGATATGTGTTTGAAAATACAGGATAATTGTAAAAAACATCAGATACATGAGAATAGATGATGCGTCCTGCTGCTAAATACCAGTACCACCAAAATTGATGCGATGGCGTCCTGATAGCAGATTCCAACGCGTTTCAACTTTTAATATCAAAATTAAGTCTTCCTCAGGGAAGGACTGCATCACTTTCTAGAATTTCAAATAACAATATGGTTACTAATATATCTATATATATATATATATATATATATATATATATATATATATATATATATATATATATATATATATATATATATATATATATATATATATGTACATGTCGCCTATATCTAAGACAATCGCATTTCCGCTAGAGAAATTGTATAACATGTGCGACTTACATTGAGGCATGTAGCTATGAAAAGTGCTTTCCCAGTGCCTGCCAGCACTGGGAAAGCACTTTTCATAGCTACATGCCTCAATGTAAGTCGCATATGTTATACAATTTCTCTAGCGGAAATGCGATTGTCTTAGATATAGGCGACATGTATATATGTATATGTATATATATATATATATATATATATATATATATATATGTATATATATATATATATATATATATATATATATATATATATATATATATATATATATATATATATATATATATATATATATATATATATATATATTTATTAGTAACCATATTGTTATTTGAAATTCTAGAAAGTGATGCAGTCCTTCCCTGAGGAAGACTTAATTTTGATATTAAAAGTTGAAACGCGTTGGAATCTGCTATCAGGACGCCATCGCATCAATTTTGGTGGTACTGGTATTTAGCAGCAGGACGCATCTATTCTCATGTATCTGATGTTTTTTACAATTATCCTGTATTTTCAAACACATATCATTGATTTGTACGTTTATTTGTATTCTATTAGTTTTTTGTATTAATAAAATTATTTTTTTTAATAATTTCTCTATCATTACATTGCCCATAAAATCCCAGTTGAAGGTATATATTTTCTTTAAAGGAGTGTTTCTTGTTTGTGCAACACCACTTGTCATTCATTAAGGACTGGTTGTGGCCTTGATGAAGGTGGCAGGTATGATGCCTGGTCTGCGAGTTTGCCCCATTGTCTTAGGGCTGCAAGCCCTTCTAGCGTGTTGATTGATGTGTTGGTCTCATTATGAGTAATGGAGAGAGTTGCAGGGTATTTCCATTTGTGGAGAACCTTGTTTTTAGGGCCTTGGTGATCGTCACCAGGTTGCGGTGGCGTTGTAGTGTGTGCCTGGATAGGTCAGGAAGTAGAAGTATAGTGGCATATTGTGGAGTTATGCTGTTGGGTTTACGTGACACTTGTAGGATTTGTTTGTTCATGTGGTAGTAGTGGATCCTTAATAATACATCTCTTGGTGTTTCTTCAGGAAGGAAAGAGGGTTTAGGGACCCTATGGATTCTGTCCACTACGAGGTCTTGTGCTGTCGATGTTGCAATCAAAGTTGAGAATAAGGTGTGGGCATATTGTAGAAGTTGGTAAGGTGGGAAAGATTCTAGTATACCTCTAAGTTTTTGAATTTATTTCTTCTGGATCTGTCCTCTAAATCTGTGACTTTGTCTTTCAGCCATGCAATTTCATCTCCCTGAACTGTATGGACATCAACTAGCACATTGTATAATGATGCATACTCATCCATCTTACTTTCAACTTGATCTACCCTGTGTCCCATAGCTTGGACTCTGGCACTTGTTAATCCCTTTGATCATGTCTGATTGCAGTGAGGCTCTTAAGGACAGCAGCCTTTCTTTTAGCATGGTGTCAGAGATAGGTCTGTCCGATGTGGGGAATTCTGCTATGGTATCCAGCAATTTGTGGCCCACTTAACTCCATGCCTGTGTCAGCTTGTGGCCTAGTTGGGGAGTGCCTCCTTGGTTTAGACTTTGCTGGGCTTCTCGTGGATGGGCTGTATGCCCCAGTGGAGGACTCATTGTATGACTTGGCTGTGGAGGATGCCATGGGTGCCCCTCCACGGCCGTTATTGTGCACCGCGGCCTTGTGCTCTGGCCATTGTTCCCGGGTGTCGGCAACATTTTGTTGTAGCCCGCGCTGGTTTGCTGAGAAGAAATTCGGCATTTTGTGCGGCTGTGGCGTGTTCTTCCTGTGCCTCATCATCCGTGGATGGTTTGGCAGGCTAAAGGCAATGTGGATGGAGCAGGTGGGCTCGGATGTGGACGGATTCTCTCCGGTGGCCGGCGGAGCTCCTGTCTCAAGCGTCCATCTTGGAGCCCGGTTGCCACGCCCCCACGTTTATTTTAATAGAAAAGAAAACAAGACTTTATAATCGCTGTAGCCTCCCTGACGGTATTCCCGAGTGTGGCTCGGGGTTAAATTTCAGCACCATTAGCAGTAACCCCGAGCCACACTCGGGATTGCATTGCAGGATCCTGGTGCGGTATACTTATCTTGTCCCCAGGATTCTGCAATGTCCCCCTGTGGTGTCTGCGGGCTCTGTATCCGCCCGAAGCCTCTCTGTGCCAAGCGCCGTTCCCTGCGAGCGTCGCAATGCATGGGGGCGGAGCCTGGCGGCAAATTCAAAAAAAAAAAAAAAAAATTATAACACATACAGTACACTGTAATCTTACAGATTGCAGGACTGTATGAAATCATTTCACATCCCTTTTGTCCCCAATGCTTTGTCCAATGGCCTGCATGCAGTGTGTGTGTGTGTGTGTGTGTGTGTGTGTGTGTGTGTGTGTGTATGTATATATATATATATATATATATACATACATACACTGTTCTTTCTGCCTGGAAACTTTGGAAACTTGAGATTGTCCATAGCAACCGAAAAGTGTCCCTTTACGTCAAAAGTGGCTTTAGACCAGCTAGAAAACAGCGATGGTAAATTAGAACACTTGCAGAATTGAGCGCTAGTGAATTGTGGAGAAATTTATTTTATTTATTATATTATTATTTTTTAAATTATATTTATGATTTTGTGTTTCATACTTCATCATACCCGGGATATCTACTAGACTGGTTTGGACAGATTTAGGGGTGTTATTGCTAAGAATTACAGGCCCACAATATAAAACGCCAAATTTCCATGCAAAATAATGGTACCGCTTTCAGCACCTAAAATCCGACATAATCATACGCCAGGGAGGTTAAGTTGGCTGCACTCTTCAAAAGGTTGAGAACCCCTGCTCTAAAGGCCTCATGTACACTGCTGCTGGTAAATGGACATTTAGGAGCAGTTGGACTTTTTTTTTCCAGCTGCCCCTGAGCTCTCCTCTGTTATTTTATTAGTACATGTACACAGAGTCGTTTTATAGTCGTTTCTAGGCATTTGAGTTTAGAAGCGTTTTTTGTAAGGCAAAAAAATGCGTTCAGGACAGATGTTTAGAGGCATTTGAAACGCCAAATGCCTGTAACAGCTTGTAAACGCGGTAACTCGAGTTTTAGCTGCGTTTCGTTTACTGGCGTTTTTCATTTTTGAAAAAAAATAAATAAAAGTTTATAATTTTTTTTTTTTAAATTCTAACTGCAAACGAGGCAAAACAGCGCTAAACGTGGCATGTAAACGTGGCAAAATGGACATTTTAAACGTCGGTTACTATCTGTCAAGTTAAATCATTCAGGAGAGGTTGTAAAAATGTCCCGTGTACATGAAGCCTAAGGTGTCATAAAGAGGACTTTCAAACAATTTATCTAACGTGATATCATTTGAGGGGCTACTTTAGCATGTCTGTAGTACCATTGCAGCTTGACAAATTAGGTCTGTTCTACAGTATTCAGCGCTGCTTGGTGTTACTGTCTTCAGCCAAAAGAATTTACAGACATAATTGTTCCTGATGTTATTATTCAAACCACAAGTATCATTAGAAATGCCAGTGTTGACTGAAATTTGCATTTTTTTTTTTTTGATCATGATCCAATTCAATTTTTGTTTGACATAGTCCAATATTGCTACTATCTGGTTCCAACAACGTGCAGTAGCTATTCTAGCTGCTAGTATTATATAGGAAATTAAGCATTTGGTATGTTTAGAGACAGAGAGCAATTTCTGGAGATCTAATAAGTTTCACATCCGTAATTAGATGGATAAAATCAAACCCCTCCATCTTGCGTATCTAAAATTCAAGTCCAAAAGCGTTAAAATGCACCTATCCATGAGCTACCTAATAATATTCTCAGAAGCATTTAAACTGCTGTCAAATGCAAGCAGAATGCACCTGTTATCATGCTGCACATTCACATGAAGAAGGCCAAAGTCTGACAACACAGACCTCGTGCATGCATGCCTTGTGTGTGTTTTTGTTTTTTTGTTTTTCTTGGAAATAAATGGAAACTCCTCCAAAATGCATGTTGCAAAGCATTTAAACTGGATAGTGGGTGTTCTATGCTGTCTGAATGTTTGGAAAGATTGTGTGCTCTAAAAAAGGGCCAAGGTGCAGAGTCTTAAGTACATGCCACTTCACCAGAGCAACCCCACTTAAGGATCGATGGGCTTTACCGATGTGTATTCCAGATTGTGGCCTTTGTGTGCACCTGTTCATTTGACAGATGAACAGGGATAGATCGAGAATGTGGCAGAAAGTCAAGGGGCAATTTCAAAATCAGGGTTTGGCCAAAGTCAAAATGTAAGCCAAAGTTGGCAACTAGAAAAACAGGAAAGCAAGAGTCACCACATCTGGAGCCTCGGGCTAGGAAATGAATCTGTTGCTAAGGCAATGGGTGTAGGCCTGAGCACAGCTAAATATTAAAGCGGAGTTCCACCCTAAAGTGGAACTTCCGCTCATCGGATTCCTCCCCCCCTCCGGTGTCACAATTGGCACCTTTCAGGGGGGAGGGGGGTGCAGATACCTGTATAATACAGGTATCTGCACCCACTTCCGGGTATAGCTAGCCGCAGACTCCCCGCCCACCCCCGTTGTGTTGTGGGAAATGCACAGTTCCCACAACAAAACGGGGACCAGTGTAGACACGCAGCGTGACTCGCGCATGCGCAGTAGGGAACCGGGCAGTGAAGCCGCAACGCTTCACTTCCTAAATCCCTCAGTGAAAATGGCGGCGAGGATCGAGGGACGGTTCGGTCTCGGGTGGCGGCATCGCTGGACCCCGGGACAGGTAAGTTTCCTTATTTTAAAAGTCAGCAGCTGCAGTATTTGCAGCTGCTGACATCTAAAAAAATTTTTTTCGCGAAACTCCGCTTTAAGGTTGCTTGGCAGCCTGGGTGAGTACTGGCTTTGTGTAGGTGCTATAACAACCAGCGGGTGAAATCCAGTAAAGCCTATACAGTACTTTCCATTCCTGGAACAAAGCAGGCTGTAGCAAGGTAGGATAGATTACATGGTGAGCGAACCACAAGTAGTAGATCAGCTTTGTTGCTCGTCTGTGACACATTGTAATTTTATGATGTGCATTCCAATGCATGGTAAAATCTGCGCTAACTTGAACGTCATTGGTTTGTAAATGAAATTTAATTTAAAGAAATAACAAACCGGTTCATACTTACCTGCTCTGTGCAATGGAATTGCACAGAACATCCACGAACCTCCTTTCCTCTGGTAATCTACCGGCGCTTCTGGCTCTCTGGTGAGTGTCCTATCATTGCCCCCTTATGGGGGCAATCGTGTGGGCTTGATCTCAAGCTCCGCTACCTGTGTCTATAGTCACAGACAGCAGGGCTAGGCTCTGCCCCTTGCTCCCTCATCTCTGGCTTTGACAGTAGCGGGTCTGCCTCAGCAAAGCCTGTGACACCAGGAAGAAAGGGGAGAGAGCCACTGCAGATGTGCACAGCGCTGGATCAAATGAGGGCTCGGGCAAGCATAAGGGGAAGGGGGTATGGGAGAATACTACTACCTAAATATTTTTTACCTTAACCACTTGCCGACCGGCCACAGTACATATGCTGCGGCAGGTTGGCTCTATTGTGCAAAACGATGTACCACTGCATTTTCCAGATCATCACAGCGGCTTCAGTTTCCTCCCTCCTCCTCAGCGGCCAGTCGAGAGTCTTCTCAGGCAATCGGAAAACGGGTCTCACGACCACATCTGGTTGGCCGGATTGAGGATCAGTGCTTCCTCTATGTCCTAAACTCCACCTAATTGGGTGCTTAAAAAAAACCCTGCCGTTGTAATTCAAGCACCCGGGTGGGATGCATGAATAGGAGGTGGCTGCGACGACCGTGGAATTCCATTACCATATAGGGGGGTGGAGTGGAGAGAGGGGGCGGCGCCCCTAATGGACAGGCTGCCGCTGCTTGTATGGCATGCCTTAGAAATGGTATAGTGATGTGGAACACTGTATATGAGGGGGGAAGCGTTGGAGAATAGCCATGTTTGCAGTAACCAACATGGGTATAATAGAAGGACAGCCAATCATACACAAACCTTAGATGTGAACAAAGCTCCAAAATCTGCACATTCTCCTTACAGTGGAGCAGTGTTAATACTCACAAGATGCAGTTGGATGCATTTTTGACTTCATTCCCACTGTAGACAGTCCAATATATCTAGGTTATCCTATGGGCATACTTAGTGCATTGCAGTGCAGTAAGAAAAAAGTACAGAAAGCTGCATTTTTCTACACTGCAAACTCACAAAAAGTGCGCAAACGCACAGAAAGGCATCACAGTGCACAAAAACTCAAAAGAAAGCAGTGACTGCCAAAGGAAAAATGTGGATGGAAAAACGCACATCATTGTATGTAAATACTTATAAAAACGTGCATCAAATTAATGAAAATGTGCATGCACAGTAAACGTAGTTTCTGGTGTGAATGGGCCCTAAGGCATGAAGCACAGGTGCAAACTCTGCTGAACACATGTTTTTAAAAGCTGAAACCGGTGTTTAGAAACTCCCGTTTTGCCACGTTTGCATACCGCGTTTAGCGCAGTTTTACCGCGTTTACGTCTAAAAGCGTCTGCAGAGCAGAGAATTACATTTTGCAAACCTGATCTCAGGGCCACTTGGTGCTAGGAACCCAGTGGAACTAACACTACAACATATCCAAAGCTGGGGTTCCTAGCACCATATGGCCCCGAGATATGGGTCCCCAAAGTCGGGTCGCAAAATGTCATACTCTGCTGCAGAAAAGTGCTTGACGTTTTGTGGCCCGACTTTGGGGGTTTGAATATGTTGTAGTGCTAGTTCAACTGTGTTTGCACACCAAATTTGGGGTTCCTAGCACCAAGTGGCCCCGAGATATGGGGCCCCAAAGTCAGGTCGCAAAATGTCATTCTCTTCTGCAGTTTACCACCATAGTTCTGTGTTTTCTGGTCCAAAAAATAGGGTTCCTTTAAAAACACTTCTAAACGCAAGCGCGGCTAAACGCGGTACCGGCGTTTAGCCACATTTGGCGTCTGAAACGTGGAAAACGTTTGCGTCTGAACCCATTTTTTTGCTTCTGGAAAAACGAGGTTAAACACCAAAAAACGAGACTGTGTACATGGACACATAGGATAACATTGAATGAGTTCAGGGGCAGTTGAAAAAAGTGTCCAACTGCCTCTGAACACGCGTTTAACAGCGTCTTTCAGCAGCAACTTTTTTGTATTTCTAGTAGTGCCAAAGGGAAACAAAATGTATACTTAAACATGAGCTTTTATTGCAACATTCACTTAAGAAATTTACTTGACTTCCACATTTCTATTTGTAATTAGTAAATGCTCCCTCTGGTGGATGTCAGGAGAGATTATTGGCATCCCTATGTCGGGAGTGTGGAGATGAGCTCAGTAAGGCAGACTTGAACTGAGAGATCAGAGCTGTAAAGTGTAGTCATTGGGGGTGAATTACTGAGAAGGCACTGCACCAGTTCATACGTTAATCGGTGCGCCGGAAAAGTCATTAATCAAACGTGCGAACCGGCGCACATTGAATCGCAAATAGCCATATTAAATACCCGCACATGTAAACTGCAACTGTCACTAGGGTAACTGGGGTTTTCTCATTGATAATAACACACGCCCAATACAATTGGTTAATTTAATCTCATTGAATGTGTCTTGTTAGGCAATTAGTAGGTGTTCTCAGTTCGTTAACCCTTTTGATGCTAATCTCATTCCTATAACTTCTAATATATCTTTGAAATATGTTTTTTTTTTCTCTTTTTCTTCTTTTTTTTTTACCCAAATCTTTCAATACGTTACAAAGAACAGAAAAGTGTTTCTAAACCCAATACAGTTTTTTTTTTGTTTTTTTTAACTACCTATTTTTATTTTTTTTTATTTTTTTCAGCTCTTGATCTTTAAAGGTGACCATACACTGCAATCAGTTAGATCTTCAATAAATTAGATTTAGTGCAAGAGCCTGTTTGATTTCCTATAATTTGAATTAATTGTTAAAGTGTGTCTTCCTATTACCTATTTTGCCTAAATATCGAGTTGTACAGAGATTGGCCAATCAGATTGCATAGTGCATGACCATCTTAAGTGCCAAATTTGGAATGTAGACGTGCCATGACCCACTTGTATTTTCCAAATGATACTTCTTGGGCTTTATACAAGGCACATGAAAAAACACCTTTTTTCAAGACATGCTAGAGTGATCAGGAATCTTCAAAATACTACAAACTTCAAACTCCAGCTGTTGTGGAACTACACATCCCATGAGGCATTTTAAAACTCTGACATTCACAGACATGACTAGGCATGATGGGAATTGTAGTTCCCGACTAACTGGAGAGCTGTAGTTTGAAGACCCCTGTGCTAGACCATTAATATGCCTCCAGAATTGGGAGTGTCATCTATCCAACTTATTTCTGCTGGTTGACACAAGGATATGGAGATAGAGACACACACACACACACACACACACACGAAGCAATATATATTGGCCCGGAAGTGAATCTGTACACAGGAAATAGGTGTGTGTTTTGAAGCCAAATCATTTAGACATACACACATTACTCACACAAACACCCCATGTAAAAATAAAAAATGATCTTAATTTGCAAATAAGGATCATCTCTTCATCCGAGAACAGTGAGGGGAGCATGGTGTTAGGAAGAAATTAGCAGCAGTACAAGCAACTTCCTTGAGGGGTGTGATGTCATTCCTGTGTGCTGGCCACTGCTTCCGGGAACCAGATATGCGCCACAGGTACATACCTCCACACACACACAGCAGTTGGGCATCTCGGATACACAGCGGTTGCGCATCTAGCTACAGGAACCCAATTTTTATGGAAATTAATAGTAAAACAGATGCAGATTTCCAGGACTGGACTGACAAGTGTTTCTAGTGAAAGGCAACTTGTGTTTTCTATTAACCACTTCAATATAGGGTATTTTCACCCCTTCCTGCCCAGGCCAATTTCAGTTTTCAGCGCTTTTGCATTTTAAATGACAATTGCGCGGTCATGCAACACTGCACCCAAATGTGTTTTTTTTTTTTTCCCACAAATAATTTGCACCCAAAAATTTGTTTGGGTGCGACATTGCACCCAAACAAAATTGACGCCCTTTTTTTCCCACAAATAGAGCTTTCTTTTGGTGGTATTTGATCACCTCTGCGGTTTTTATTTTTTGCGCTATAAACAAAAGAAGAGTGACAAGTTTAGGCCGATATGTATTCTACATATTTTTGGTAAAAAAAAAAAATCGCAATAAGCGTATATTGATTGGTTTGCGCAAAAGTTATAGTGTCTACAAAATAGGGAGTAGTTTTATGGCATTTTTATTATTATTATTATTTTTTGCTAGTAATGGCGGCGATCTGTGATTTTTATCGTGACTGCGACATTTGCGGCTGACATATCAGACACTTTTGACACTATTTTTTGACCATTCACGATTATACAGCGATCAGTGCTATAAAAATGCACTGATTACTATATAAATGTCACTGGCAGGGAAGGGGTTAACACTAGGGGGATCAAGGGGTTAAATGGTGTACCTAGGAAGTGATACTAACTGGGGGGGAGGGGACTCACAAGGGGAGGAGACCGATCAGTGTTCCACTGTACTGGGAACACACCATCGGTCTTCTCTCACCTGACAGGACATGGATCTGTGTGTTTACACACACAGATCCACAGTCCTGCTCTGTTATTGGTCAATCGCGGCCGGCAGGCACGCGCACCGGCTCCCGAGTGATGCGGTACGCGTGCCCCCTAGACGGCCGGGAGGCCCAGGACGTCGTATGACGCCTGGCCAGGATGGGAGATTCCTCCTGTGGACGTCATTTGACTATGGGCGGGAGGTCAAGTGGTTAAACAAGGCCTAAATGGGCCGTTGACATGCATCACAGTTGAACTTAGGAATGCGTCTTTGCAAAGTTAAACTAAATGAAATTCTTTCTTATTTTTTATTGGGGATAGAGTGCAGAGGGATTTAGAAGTCTTGTCAGTTTTTGGGGCTGTCTGCACCCCTGATAGGGTGAAGACACCTCCCAAATTTTGCCAGTTTCTCCTTCAAATTTTTTCACTTCCTGTCACATAGCCAAACATGAAGTGAGGGTAAAACCCTATCAATGTCTTTGGAGTTTCCCCTTTAAAAGCAAAAGTTAGCCCATGGAAATCCAAGGGATTAGAGGGGGGAGGTTAAATGCCCTTTTAGGAGGAACTAGAGGAGCGAGAGTATTTTTACATAATTTTAACAAGGTGCATGTCACATGTTGGCAACATAACATGCTAACATGACCTGTGTGCAAATCTCCTTAAAGAAATACATAAAGGTGAACCAGCGTAAAAAAAAATAATTGTCAAGTTTAGAGGTGCGCCTGTTCAACCCATGCAATTGCATGTACGTTGATTAACATTCAATAAGATTTTGGCCGCGCAGTGAACAAACGCATGTGAACGAGCACAAGAGCTGCTTGCGCATTGCTGACATTGATCTCGTGCAGTTCTAAATGTACTTGCAGGCACAGCAGGCTTTCTCTGAAAAAGTTATTTCTCATTCTATTTTGGGCATATTTGTTACTTGGGCAGTTGTTCCTAAACTTCCTCATATCACCCCATAATATTGGCATCTCCATATCAATATTGATTTGGAGATGCCATGCGCCATGTCCATAGTGGCGCACATATTGCATCCTCCCGTGCGCCGAGATGGCACAAGGCTTTTGTAAATCACCCCCATTGTGTTGTACTGCTCAGAAAGAAGCAAACTCTGAATGTCTAATAAGTATGGCTGTACGATGTAATACATGTAAACAGAATCAAATATTTGACCTCTTTGACCAGATTGACTCTCAAATTTAAAAAAAAATCCATGAATTTGTTTAGACCAGGATATCATGGACACCTCTGCTAGGGGCACGCTGGCCTGGCTTCACAGTATTCTTGGGGTGGAGAACACACCTTGTGTTAATGCTGCGCTGACGGCCCTCAGGCATTGCCGCTAGAGAACAAGAATAATAAAAGACTAAACAGTGCGGCATTAATGAAACTATGCACCAAAAAACAAACGCCATAAAAAAATTGATGTAGATATATAAATTGATATAAACACACACTATGTGGAAGTGCTACTGCGCAATTAACAGAGAAAATTATTCTAAATATATAAACCGTGTCAGTATGTAAAAAACAAAACCTATCCGTTAAACGTCCATAATAGAGCAATATGCTAGTTTAAAGGAGAAGTATGGCCAAAGCTCTTTTGGCATAACTTTCACTGTGGGCCACAGGATTACACTTGGTTTGGCACTCCTGTGACCCAGGTTCAGTTGGCAACGGACTAAAGCCTGCTGTATTTGTCTGACATTACAAAGCTGATCCAGGGTCTGTAGGCATCCCAACTTATTGTTGGGATCCACCCAGATGCCTCCCTGGCAGCTGCATCAGGCTCCCAGCGTGCTGCTGAGAGCCTGGGCCAGTTGCTGCCATCCTCTCCAAAGTCCGGTGCTCCAGGAGCGCTGGAGGAGCAGGACAAAGGGTGGTGACTGACAGTCACTGGCTCTCTACTTACTGAAGGCTAAGAACTGAATGATCAGCAGTCTTTGATCGCTCAGTTCTTTGTCTAGAGCCAGCAGGGGACTGCTGCATCATTGGATCCATACTGCAGTCATCTAGGCAAGTGTCTGTTTCTTTAGATTCCTGCATTTGTTTTTTTAAGTGCATAAAGTGCAAAACTCATCCTTTTAAAGTATAGTAACAGTAAAACATGAACAAAGTCCATAAATCATCTAAAAAGTGTTTTGTAAGGTGCATCCACTCTGACATGAGCGCTGGTCTCTTGCCCACCACACCACTGTGATTGCAAACCCTCTTAACTAAAATCATAAAAGGTGTTATAGCAATTATTTCCACAATTCTGGTATGAGACACCTACAGAAGAAATCCAAGCAGAAAGAACCAGCTGTTTTCTATAGAGCCCAGCTCTTTAAGCCCAGAGCAAACACACAGACAGGGCTGGACAGATGTGTTTGACAGATCTGCTTCCACTGTTCCTCTCCAAGGCAAGGCAAAATCACATGTAGGCAAAGAATAAAAAAAAAAAGTAAAAAAAGTTTAAAACTCGTTAATAAAAGAAGTCGAATACTCACTTAACATTTCAATGAATAGCAGTGCTATGTATACAAATTCAACTATCTAAGATGGCAGTGGGCCAACCAGCATCCCTGCGTCCTAGCTCCGCCCCACGCGTTTCTCCAAAGATGTCATCAGGGGCATGGTCGCACACATCTCAACTCACTGCTTATATAGAGAAAATAAAGGTAGACTTTCATCCGAATATGCTAATCAGAGCGATAGTGTCCTATTTCAAAAAGTGCTCTGTCTAGTGATACAGAGATAAGTACCAGATCGCTGAACCAGATTGAAAGCAATGATATGCCCACTAAACGGTAGCAGACCACAAATATACCCAAACTTTGCAAACTGTTAGGGATAAAAAAAACCTTGAAAAGTCAATATAATCTAAATCAAATTGCAAGAATCTGTTTCCTTTTGTATACAGTACAAAACAGGCATTATCAATTTAAGTAATGCTCAATTGACCAACTTATAACCTTACCCTGTCAAAGGTTTGTCTCAACACTTTTAACTGATACATTTGCAAGAGTTTGTTCTGTTGAAAAACAGACTTGCTGGCTAGATCACCAGGTGAAAAAAAACAAAAAAACGAAACTATTGCAGCCATCACATCTAAGAATTGGTAAGCTACAATATAATGTATGCTTTGGGCTTCAGTACCACTTTAACTAGTTCCTTCAGTCACCAAACTGGACCTCCCTGCCTGCTTGCATTCAGACTGCTACCTGCTTGGCTCAGACACACTGGCCTATTCAGACAGGTCCCTGTCATCTCTTTTCAATCTCTGATGTCAGTGTCAGTTTGTCGCATGGCCTGTCTGTGTAGGCTAGACATGCTTGGACAAGTGCACCCCATGTGTCAGGCTTCAAGCTGCAACCACAGCACATGGGAGCAAAGACTTTCTGATCAACACCAACCTGACTTCATTCAGTTTGAATACATGTCCAGAGACCCTTCCTATGCATCTAAATGTTTATACAGCTTACTTCTGCCTGTGGCAGTATATCTTCACATAAAGTTAGACTAGCTTCTAAGTTTTTTTTATTTTATTTTTTTTTTATGGCCAACTAGTGCGAACTTTTACATTTTTCTCAGCTATTATTTTTCTGATCATGTGAACTTTTTAACTGCTTCAGATCCGGGCCATTGCCAAATGACGGCAACAGCGCGGATCTGAATTGCCGGGACGACGTCCATTGACGTCGTCCCGTGCACGAGCGGCCTGCGCGCCCCCTGCAGGGCGCGCGCGGCGCGCTCGGTGATCAGCGAGTCTATGAGACTCGCCTGATCACAGATCAGAGTAAGGGGTTGGTCCCAACCCCTTACCACATGATCAGCTGTCAGCCAATGACAGCTGATCATGTGATGTAAACAGAGCCGGTAATCGGCTATTTTTCCTCCTCGCGCTGACAGCGTGAGGAGGAAAAAAAAACCCGATCACGGCGATCTTATAACAAAAAGCAATAGGCAGCAGTGCTGCCTACCAGTGCCCACCATATTAACCCATCAGTGCCCACAGTGCCATCAATCAGCGCCACCCATCAGTGCCCACAGTGCCACCCATCAGTGCCCACAGTGCCACCCATCAGCGCCCACATCAGTGCCACCCATCAGCACCCACATCAGTGCCACCCATCAGCACCCACATTAGTGCCACCCATCAGCACCCACATCAGTGCAACCTATCAGTGCCCATCAGTGTCACCTACCAGTGCCCATCAGTGCCACCCATCACTGCCCATCAGTGCCACCCATCAGTGCCCCCCATCAGTGCCCCCCATCAGTGCCCCCCATCAGTGCCCCCCATCAGTGCCACATATCTGTGCCACATATCTGTGCCACCTATCTGTGCCACCTATCTGTGCCACCTATCTGTGCCACCTATCTGTGCCACCTATCTGTGCCACCTATCTGTGCCACCTATCTGTGCCACCTATCTGTGCCACCTATCTGTGCCACCTATCTGTGCCACCTATCTGTGCCACCTATCTGTGCCACCTATCTGTGCCACCTATCCGTGCCGCCCATCTGTGGCCATCAGTGCCGCCTTATCTGTGCCCATCAGTACCGCCTTAACTGTCCCCATCAGTGCCGCCTTAAGTGTGCCTATCAGTGCCGCCTTAACTGTGCCTATCAGTGCCGCCTTATCTGTGCCTATCCGTGCCCATCAGTGCAGCCTATCAGTGCCCACCAGTGCCGCCTCATCAGTGCATATCAATGAAGGAGAAAAATTACCTGTTTGCAAAATTTTATAACAAACTATTAAACATGATTTTTTTTTTTTTCAAAATTTTCCATCTTTTTTTGTTTGTTTAGCAAAAAATAAAAACCCCAGCTGTGATTAAATACCACCAAAAGAAAGCTCTATTTGTGGGAAAAAAATGATAAAAATTTCATTTGGGTACAGTGTTGTATGACCGCGCAATTGTCATTCAAAGTGCGACAGCGCTGGAAGCTCAAAATTGGTCTGGGCAGGAGGGGGGTTTAAGTGCCCAGTAAGCAAGTGGTTAATGTACAAAAAAAATTAACAAAACAAATGAAAACAAAGATTAAATCTTAACCCCTTGCCGACAAGTGTACTTGCATATACAGCCTCGCGGAAGTGCATCTTTATCTGTGGGGCCACATATATATGGCGAAAAAAAAAAAAAAGAAAAATATCTAGATCAGGGTCAAACGTCATTGTCGGGGTCAGTGTATTTTAGGTGTAATAGAAAATAAATAAAAATCAGTATTTTTGCCAGTTTTTGTTAGTGTGTTTTTACGTGATGAGTACTGTTATTTCGGGGCTTTATTACGTGTGCAAATAACATTCACATATGTGGTATAGCTGTGTTAGGAACAGTTCTTCTTTGATGGTAGGTTATGTTAATAACAAGAAATATACAGCATTTTTATTATGTTTTATTCTACATAGAATATATATATCAGCATAAAAATAGCGACAGGGAAGAATTAGGGCTGGGTGGAGTTAACGTGGTGATAATATCTCTAACAATGAACTTCTCTTATTTGCCCCTTATTGGTATGCTTATAGAGGGGCAACAGTCTCCTACTCCAAAATGCAATAAAAACATTCCCGTGTTCCTTAAAGAGGTTGTAAACCCTTAGGGTTTTTCACCTTAATGCATTCTATTCATTAAGGTGAAAACCGCCCTGTGCTGCAGCTGCCCCCCAGAGCCCCCTTTCTACTTACCTGAACCAGATCTTTCCAGCGACAGGGACAAGCACACCAGCTCCAGCCGGTGTCTCAGGTCCACATTGGACAGATTGACTCCCGCTCCCACTGCTGTTAAACAAATCCAGTGACGCTGGAGCCGGAGGTGGGGCCGGGTCCTGCTGTCTGTGTCAATGGACGCAGCAGCAGGACACAGGAGCGCACCCGCACGAGTGCCCCCAGGGAAAGCGTTTCTCCCTCGGAGCACTCGAGAAGAGGAAGAGCGAGGAGCACCGCAGAGGGACCCCAGAAGAGGAGGATCGGGGCCACTCTGTGCAAAACCCTTGCACAGAGGAGGTAAGTATGACATGTTTGTTATTTAACCACTTCAATACTAGGCACTTGGGCACCTTCCTGCCCAAGCCAATTTTCAGCTTTCAGCACTGTCACAATTTGAATGACAATTGCACGGTCATACAACACTGTACCCAAACAAATTTTTTATTATTTTGTTCTCACAAATAGAGCTTTATTTTAGTGGTATTTGATCACTTCTGCCGGTTTTTATTTTTTGCGCAACAAATAAAGACCGAAACTTTTGAAAAAAAAAACAAGTTTTTCTTTGTTTCTGTTAATTTTTTTTGTAAATAAGTACGTTTTATTCTTCAATGACGGGCACTGATATGGCTGCACTGACGGGCACTGATAGGCACCAATGAGGTGGCACTGATAGGTGGCACTGGTATGCGGCACTGATGGGTACTTATGGGTGGCACTGATGGGTACTTATGGGTGGCACTGATGGGTACTTATGGGTGGCACTGATGGGTACTTATGGGTGGCACTGTTGACACTGGTGACACTGGTGGCACTGTTGACACTGATTGGTGGCACTGATGACATTGATGGGTGGCATTGATGGGCATCACTGATTTAAAATAGTGCCAGTCAGTGCCCATTTGTGGGCACTGATTGGCACAGATTGGGCACATGTGGCTGGCCATGGGGTACATACCTGGCCATCCACATGTTGCCCGGCTCCCTGGTGGCCCTGGCGGCTTCCCTGGTAGTTTAGTGCGGGCATCCGAGGGGGGGCTGCGCTGATAAACAATCAGCGCAGACCCCCCTGTCAGGAGAGCCGCCGATCGCCTCTCCTCTACTCACGTCTGTCAGACGCGAGTGAGGAAAAGCCGATCAACGGCTCTTCCTATTGACATAGTGATCAGCCGTGATTGGACACAGCTGATCACGTGGTAAAGAGCCTCCACTGGAGGCCCCACGGGCGCGCGGCGGCATGTTATCCTGCTGGACGTCATATGACGCCCAGTCAGGATAACTGAACCACCGCCCGGCCGTCAATCTGCTATAGGCCGGACGGGAAGTGGTTAAATGAAAGAGGAAAAAAAAAAAGAGACTTTACAATCCCTTTTAAACGCTTTTGAAAATTTGGATATTGTCAGTATTGTAAGTAAATTGCTTATTTGCCAAATGCCCAGGTTAGTTGCCCCTGATGAAATGCTGGTGAAGGCCATCTTAGGTGTGGGCTTCTAAAGCCAGATGTAGTACAGCATGTACCTCCTGATCTCGCACATGCGTACTAGTGACATTGCCCAACACACAGGTTATAGCAGTGGCGGTAAAATACCGCAAGATTACACAATTAGACTTCCCGAAGTCTCCAGGGATAGATGATGCCGATATCCCGGGAGTCCAAGGGAATCCACTAATGACATAATTGCCTAGATGGTCAGGACTGGAATAGCCGCCAAATTACAGTAATAAAAGGTATTTGTAATTTAAAAAATAGAGAATATCCAGTGTACTACGGATGGGCATTGTGATCCGAAGCAGATGTAAAAATGGATGAAGCTCCACTCTAATATACCATTGGGACTGTTTTGTTATATATGTTCTGTAACGACACCCCGAGTATGAAAGGGGTTAAAGTCATTTAGGACATTCCATACCCAAACACAAAGGCAGCTACCGAACACCTCCATCAGCCGAACAAGGAACCCAAATAATTCTCCCCCAAGTACGAGACAAGGCTCTGTCTTGAGGTTCAAGCGGGAATGAATCTTTATTTTGAGATCTCACACAAATATATACCGCAGGATGAAAATACAATCTCTAACCAGAAGCCTAATCAACATGAGCTAATCATCCAATCCTTTAGACAGCCTAGGTGACTCAGAAACATGACCTTTTAGGCAGACTTCATGTCTCCTAGCTCACCGACTATACAATACACATTATCATACATCTCAATACAATTGTAGGGTTAATTAGCACACTGGATGAAAAGACTCTTTAGAAGCTGTGACAAGTCATACTAGACTAATTTACATTATAGCAGACAGAGACAGGTGGCTGGAATTGACATCAGCATCTCCTAACAGTATTTGTCCCAGCATTATGAATCAGCCACGATTTCTAATATGGCAGATACAGGGTACATTATGTTCTTGGTCACCCTGCACCCAAAAGTGACTCCCGTCACATGTTCGATATGGGGGAAAAAAAAAAATACACACACAAACTCACAAAAGTGAATACACCCCTCACATTTTTGTAAATATTTTATCATATCTTTTCCTGTGACAACACTGAAGTAATGACACTTTGCTACAATGTAAAGTATGCGTGTACAGCTTGTATAATAGTGTAAATTTGCTGTCCCCTCAAAATAACCCAACACGCAGCCATTAATGTCTAAACCGCTGGCAACAAAAGTGAGTACACCCCTAAGTGAAAATGTCCAAATTGGGCCCAAAGTGTCAATATTTTGTGTGGCCACCATTATTTTCCAGCCCTGCCTTAACCCTCTTAGGCATGGAGTTCACCAGAGCGTCGCAGGTTGCCACTGGAGTCCTCTTCAACTCCTCCATGATGACATCACGGAGCTGGTGGATGTTGGAGACCTTGTGCTCCTCCACCTTCCGTTTGAGGATGCCCCACAGATGCTCAATAGGGTTTAGGTCTGGAGACATGCTTGGCCAGTACATCACCTTTACCCTCAGCTTTTTTTAGCAAGGCAGTGGTCGTCTTGGGGGTGTGTTTGGGGTCGTTATCATGTTGGAATACTGCCCTGCAGCCCAGCCTCTGAAGGGAGGGGATCATGCTCTGCTTCAGGATGTCACAGTACATGTTGGCATTCATGGTTCCCTCCAATGATCTGTAGCTCCCCAGTGCCGGCAGCACTAATGCAGCCCCAGACCATGAATATCCCACCACCATGCTTGACTGTAGGCAAGACACACTTGTCTTTGTACTCCTCACCTGGTTGCTGCCACACACACTCGACACCATCTGAACATTTATCTTGGTCTCATCAGACCACAGGACATGTTTTCAGTAATCCATGTCCTTAGTCTGCTTGTCTTTAGCAAACTGTTTGCGGGCTTTCTTGTAGAGCTGCACTATTCTAGCTAAAATGAGAATCGTGATTCTTTTGCTTAGAACATAGATCACGATTCTCTCATGATTCTCGCGGCGTAACATCATTTGTCACATTAAAACAAAAAAAAGTTGCGCTAACTTTACTGTTTCGTGTTTTTTTTTTTTTTTTTTTTTTATTCATTATTTTTTATTTATTTTTATTTTTTTGTCTTATCCACTTCAGCGAAAGTTTTCCGAGAGACATTATTTCAACTTTGTGTCAAACTTTATCTCTTCTCCTTTTTCACATCATTGTGGATTGTTTCCGTCACATCTTTATTATTTTTCCCTTCTAGGATATTCTTAAATATTTTTAAAAACCGGCGACAAAACGCCTTCTATAATTATAAACCCTATTATTATCTTAGTCTCTCTCAGTCCCTCTTATTTCCCCCCGCCCCCCCTCCCCCTCCCCTGTGTCTGGTCCGTTCCTTTATGTTATTTATTTATCCACTTGGCTCTGCACCTGTTCTTTCTTTTATCCTATCTAAATAAATATCCAAGACTTTGTAGTTTTTCCAACTTTCCCATCTACTATTATCCCCTTTCTCTCCTCCTTCCATTTTGTAGTGATAATCTATTTCCTTTAGCCAGTTTCTAATGTCTGGTTTTCCACTTTTTAGCCAATTCTTGGGAATTAAGGCCTTGGCCGCATTCAGGAGGTTAGGTATTATTGATTTTCTATATTGTTTCTTAGGTTTATTGTAGATATGGAAGAGGCAAGTCCAAATATTTTGTTCTATTTCTTCTCCAGTTATTTCCTTTATGTTGTTTAACACTTCCTTCCAGTACTCCATTATTATTGGGCATTCCCACCATATGTGTGTGATCGTTGCTATTTGGCCACATTTTCTCCAACACAAGGAGGTTCTATCTTGATGTAATCTGTGTATTCTTACTGGGGTCATATACCATCTTGATACTAGTTTATAATTCATTTCTATGGTCTTCATGTCCCAAGCCTTATTATATCCCATTTCTATTATTTTTTCCACTTTTTGGTTATCTATTTTTAAATTCATTTCTTTTTCCCATTGATTTATATATTCTGGTCTTTCTTGTGCTTCCAAATCTGTCAGTATACTATAAATTTTTGATGTTCCGTTTTTTAATTGTGTTTCATTGCTACATAGCTTTTCCAGTGCAGTTAATTTTGTTTCATCTCTCAGTGGGTGTGGTATTGTGCTTACTAGGTGCCTTATTTGAGTATAATTCCATTCATTCATCTTCCATCCATTCCTTTCCTCTATTTCTACTCGTGTTCTTATTTTGCCATTTCTAGTGATATCTTTCAGTCGTGGGTTACCTATTCCTTGGATTTCAAATATTTCCCTCCCAGGGGTGAAGAGATTCGATCCTGTGAGTGCTAATAGTGGTGAATTATATTTCCATTCATTCTTTAAGTGAATGGTGTCCCAAATTTTAAATACATTTTTTGTTATTTCGTGCGTGTCGGTGTCCAATATTCTATATTTCCGTGGAATCCAAATATTCTTATGTAGTGTGGCTCCACTTATTGTGTTTTCCATTTCCACCCATTTTTTTTCATTTTTCTCATTTGTCCACTCTAACATTCGTGTTAAAACTATGGCTTTATAGTACCTACTTATATCTGGGACGGCAAGACCCCCATGCTCCTTTTTCCTTGTGATCAGCGTGTATTTAATTCTTGGTTTTTTATTAAGCCATATGTATTTTAGCAGGATTGTTTTAATTATTTTAAAAAAGCTCTGCGGGATTTTTACTGGTAACATCTGTAATCTGTAGTTTATTTTAGGTAATATCGTCATCTTAAACATATTTATTCTTCCAATCCATGAAAGTGGCTGTATTCTTAACTTTTTCATTTCTTCTTTGACCTCATTGATCAGTGGAATAAAGTTTGCCTGATAAATTTTTTCGACTCTAGGAGTTATTTTAATTCCAAGGTAATTTAGTTCTTTTACCCAAGTGAATGGGAATTCTTTTTGTAAAAACTGAACTTCCTTTTCCTCTAGACCTATGTTTAATATTTCCGTTTTTATTGGATTAATTTTGAAGTTTGACAGTTCTCCGTATTTTTTAATTTCTTTCAGTATGTTTGGGAGTGACACTCTTGGGTTGGATACGTACATCAAGATGTCGTCCGCGTAGGCAGCGATCTTATGCTCTTTTCCTCCTAGTTTCGCTCCTTCTACCTCTTTGTTATTGCGGAGTGTTGCTAATAGTGGTTCTAAGGCCAATACATATAATAGTGGAGACAGTGGACAGCCTTGCCGTGTTCCATTCTGCATCCTAATTTTTGGAGAGAGTCTACCGTTTACTTTTACGACTGCTGTCGGGCCATTATACAAATTTGTTATCCACTTCATCATTTTTGTCCCAATACCCAAGTGCCGCAATGTATCCATCATGAAACCCCAGTCTACCCTGTCAAATGCTTTTTCTGCATCCAATGACAGGAATAGAACTGGGGTCTCATTCTGCACCTTCTTGTGCAACATCAATAATGATTTTAGGCTGTTGTCCCGCCCCTCTCTCCCCGGAACAAAACCAGTTTGGTCCGGGTTGATCCACAGTGGGATTAGTTTTTTTTATCCTAGTGGCCAGGATCTTGGAGTACAGCTTCGTATCAGCGTTCAATAGGGCTATTGGCCTGTAGCTTGAGCAGTTAACTTTGTCTTTCCCTTCTTTTGGTAGTATTGTAATATGAGCTAATAAGGATTCACTTCTTATTTCTTCATCTTCCCCTAAGGAATTCATATATTCTAATAGTTTTGGAGTCAGCTGTTCTTCAAATTTTTTATAGTATTTGGCCGTAAACCCGTCTGGTCCTGGGCTTTTTCCTACGGGAGTTTCCTTTAATGCCAGTTTTACCTCTTCATGCGTAATATTTTTTTCCAATTCTTCTAGTTGGTCTATTTTTAGTTTTGGTAAGTTTGCTTTTTTTAAATATTCTTGTATCTTCTTTGTTCTTGTATTCGCTTCTTTCCAACTTTCCTGTCCTTTTATTGCATAAAGGGAGCTGAAGTATTTTTGAAATGTTATCGCTATATCTGTAGTTTTATTTACCACTTCTCCTTTTTCATTTTTGATCTTCTCAATGGAATTCAAAGACTTCTTTTTTTTTACCAGATTTGCTAGGTATTTTCCTGGTTTATTACCCCATTTATATTTTTCTTGTACTACTCTGTTGTAGTCCTTCCTTTCTTCTTGTTCCATCCAGTCTTTTAATTGCTCTCTCTTTTGAGATAGTAGGCCGAAGATTTTGTTGTTTACTTGATTTTTGTGTTTTCGTTCCAATTCATAAATTTCTTTAATTATTTGTTGCATGTTTGTTTTCCTTTCCTGTTTTTTTTCTTGCCCCTATAGCTATTAACTTGCCCCTAATAACAGATTTATGCGCCTCCCATATTGTTGCTTTCGATACCTCTGGTGTATCGTTTTCTTCAAAATATCTTTTAATTTCTTCTATGATGCTTTTTTCGGTCTCACTGTCTTCTAATAAAGTTTCGTTGATTCTCCATGGACCCCTTTCAAGGACTTCTCCTTTTATTTTCATTCTCAAGATTACTGGGCTGTGATCTGAGGCGGTTATTATGCCTATTTTTGTTTCTTCTATTTCTTCCAAGTTTCTATGTTCGACCATGATGTAATCCAATCTGGAGTAAATTTTGTGTACTGTTGAGTAGAATGTGTAGTCCTTTGTGCTGGGGTGCTGAATTCTCCAAGGGTCTATTAGTTGCTGTTCATATAATATTCTTTTTAATTTCTTTAGTTGATTTACCTCTTTGTCCCTTACTCTTGAGGTACTGTCCATTTTATTATCCATGCTGAAGTTGAAGTCTCCAGCTAGTATTAATTTTCCTTGCTTGAATTCCATTAGTATTTTAATTATATCTATCAAATATTTTTTAGGGTTCTTATTAGGACAGTAGACATTGGCCAATGTATATTTTACCCCGTGTATAGTTCCTGTAATAAAAAGATATCGACCCTCCGGGTCTATTTTCCTTTGATCTATTAGAAAACGTACATTTTTCCCTATACCGATGGCTACTCCTTTGGCCCTTCTTATTGGCGAGTCTCCTTGATACCATGTTGGTATGTTTCTTGAATAAATTTTGGCACTTGAGTTTTGGGTTATATGCGTCTCCTGTAGGAAAATTATTTCTGCTTTACTTTTTTCTAGTTCTCGGAGGATGATGTTTCTCTTCCCTGGGGAATTTAGTCCTCGGACATTGTACGAGATTATTTTTATGCTGTTTACGTTTTCCATTCTTGTGCCTTTTCTTCCCCGCCCGTCCTCCGGCCCTCCCCCCCACGCAGTCCCCCTAGGAGACCGGATGGAGGGGACACCCAGCGGACGCATGGGGTCTCCTCATCTCTTGTCTCAGAATAGGTGTGCCTATGTAACCACTCATGTGACTCAGACCTCTCCCTCCCCACCCTCCCTCCCCCTCCCCTCCCTCCCCCTCCCCTCCCTCCTCCACCCTCCCCCTCCCTTTTTTCTGATATGGGTTTTTTACCCCCATATTCTCTAGAGCTGAGAGCGTTTTACTTTGTTTTGTGGGGCACGCTCTGCCCCCTCTGCTCTATTTATTGTGAGGCGGAGCTCTGTAAGACACCCTATTCCCCCCCTGCCTAAGCACTAATAGGGCGACCCCCTGTCCACTCCGTGAGTCCCTGTCTCCCTCTCCCTGCGTTTTTGTTGTGTTTTACCAATCCTTTCACTTTCCTTTTTTCCCATCCCATCAACCCCAGCCCCCCCCCCCTTTCCACTCTAAGGCCCCTTGCACCGTTGTGTGGTATTTTCTCAGATATTAATTTCCTCGAGAGTCCACATCTTGATGTCTGCTCCTTGAATTTACTTGCCACTGTAGGTCATCTCTTGCCGTTATTCGCTCCTGACTATTTGCGTATTTTTCCAGTTCTGGGGAGGGGATTTCTAGTTTGTTGCAAAAGTCCGGAATCTCCTCCACATGTCTTAGCCTCGCACTTATTCCGTTTTTTCCTTGCTATTAGACATGCTGGAAAACCCCAGTTGTATTGAATTTCTTGCTCCCGGAGGATTTCTAATAATGGCTTTAGTATCCGTCGTCTTTTCAACGTTTCTTGAGATAAGTCTTGAAATATTTGTAATTTACCTCCCGCAAACTCTATTTGTGTTTTCCTCTTTAGGTTTATCCAGATCTGTTTTTTTTCTTCCCATTTTTCAAAGCGTACGATTACATCTCTAGGTGTTTCCCTTGCAAACCTTTGAGGTTTTTTTACTCGAAAGGCACTTTCTATTCCTATTGTGTTAGTTGTTTCCTTTCCCAAGATTTGGTTGAAGAGATTGTTCATTTTTTCTATTAGATTTTCTGCTTGTTCTGTTTCCGGTAACCCACGATAAAGTTTTTCTTTTTATCTCTATTTTCTTGCTCTTCTATTTTATATGATTGTTCCTGTTGTTCCCGTTTTTTAATTTCTTTATTTCGTCTTCTAGTTCCTTTATGTTTTTTTGATGTAGGTCTACTTTGATCTCTACTTCTTCCACTCTGTTTAACATATATCCCATATCTTTATGGAGTGTTGACATCTCTGCTTTTAGAGAATTCTCTAGTGCCGCAAACATTTTTTCCATATCCTGTTTTGTTGGCAACTGTGGCCCTTGTTGTCCTTCCTCCTTTCCTCTGTCTTCCTCTCTCATTTCTGGTTCCATTCTGGGTTCTGAGAGGTGGCTGGTTTCTGTTTGTACTTTATACTGGCCTTTTTTATCCTTGTTGTCCTTCTCTTTTGTATCTATTTGTCTGCCCTTTGAACCCACTTGTTTCTCTCCTTCTCCGATTCCTTGCTGTATATACCTGTTCATAGGGCCTGGACTTGGACCTAGGCTGGTCCTAGGTGATTTCGGTATTGCTCCCGCACTTCTTGTTGTTTTCCCCTTCATGTTTGTTTCTATGGCTGGATTTATAAGATCTTCAAAGCTGCCTTCCAGAATACCCCTTGATTGGGGTCTCTTAATGATGAAAAAATCTCCCAGCCTTTTTAAATTGACTTATTTTTACTAATATTTCTTTTATTCCGTTCTCCTACCCGGCATCCTCCCCACAATCCAATAATAGAAATAAATTAATGAGATATGAGTAGTCCCCGTTTTCCAGAAGTTATGTTACTACCTTAAACAATTGAACAGCACCAAGGAATGCTTAATGTACTTAAGCGTTCTTAAGCTGGAAAAAAAAAAAAAAAGAAAGAAAAAAAAAACGCTCAAAAACGCTATTGCAAAAATGCTGAAAAAAGCTGGAAAAAGTTAAAAAAATAAATAAAAAGTCACTGCAAAGAAACCGGCGTCTTCACAGCGCTTTTCCAGCAGCCCGTGTGCATGGGGGCCCAGGTGCTCAGCAAAATAATTCAAATGTTTTAGCGATATAATGCAATCTAATTCAAGTATTCAGCTAGATGATTTATATATTCAGCAGTATAGTTCCAGTATAAGCTTATATGTTCCACATTTTGTTACTATGAAATTTCTTCTTATTCTATAGTTTGTACTATCAAGCCTATAATTAGTACCATTTGCAAAAAGAAAAAAAAAATTCACAAGAAAGGGAGATACTGCAGCAGCAGCAGCAGCAGGCAGGTGGGGGCTGGGAGACAACTCTTCCGTTGGCTTGTCTTTCTTTTACCTTCTCCTTCTCTTCTCCCCTGTTCCCCCCCCCCGTTTTTATTGTTTTTCTTAGCTCACTTGATTCTACTTTTTCAGCTCTTTCGCCTTTTCCCCTGCTTGTTCACTTCAAGACAATTGCAATAGAAAAGAGCCAAAAGAGGAGGAAAAAAAAAAACGCTCAAAAACGCTCAAAGACGCTATTGCAAAAACGCTGAAAAAAGTTAAAAAAAAAAAAAAAAAAAAAAAAAAAAAAAGTCACTGCAAAGACACTAGCGTTTTCACAACGTTCTCCCAACAGCCCATGTGCATGAGGGCCCAGGTGCTAATAAAAATAATTCAAATGTTTTAGCGGTATAATGCAATCTAATTCAAGTATTCAGCAAGATGATTTATATATTCAGCAGTATAGTTCCAGTATGAGCTTATATGTTCCACATTTTGTTACTATGAAATTTCTTCTTATTCTATAGTTTATACTATCGAGCCTATAGTTAATACCATTTGCAAAAAACAAAAACAAAAAAAGACCAAAAAAAAAAACCAAAAAAAAAAAAAAAAAAAAAAAATCACAAGAAAGGGAGCTACTACAGCAGCAGCAGCAGCAGCAAGCAGGTGGGGGCTGGGAGACAACTCTTCCGTTGGCTTGTCTCTCATTCACCTTCTCCTTCTCCCCTGTTCCCCCCCGTTTTTATTGTTTTTCTTAGCTCACTTGATTCTACTTTTTCAGCTCTTTCGCCTTCATTTACTTTCATTTACTTTCGCTTTTTATTTCGTTTTATTTCAATATGTTCTTTCCCTTTCCCTTTCTTTTACTCTATTACTTTTCCTTTGCCTTTTCACTTCAAGACAATTGCAATAGAAAAAAAGCCAAAAAAAAATACGGTACTTATCTTTTAGTTGTTGTTGAAGTTGGGACAAAAAGGGACGCTCACTACAGCTTGTTGCAGTCAGACGCAGGTACAAACTTCCTCTGGCTTACTCCACAAGACAGCTCAGTGAGTGATGAGCAGGGGGGGCGGGGAGGGAAGCTACTTACACCTTCTCATCAGGCCGATCATTCCTCTCAGCTGCAGAGAGAGGGTTCTCAGGATCCTCACGCCGTGCACAGAGCCATTACCAGGCTCCTCCCTCCTCCCTTTTTATTCATTAAAGTGTATTTTTTCCCAAAAAATTGCATTTGAAAGACCGCTGGGCAAATACAGGGTGACATAAAATATTGCAGCAATTGCCATTTTATTCCCTAGGGTCTCTGCTAAAATATATATAATGTTTGGGGGTTCCAAGTAATTTTCTAGCAAAAAATATTGATTTTAACTTGAAGTGTCAGAAAAAGATTTAGACTCTAAGTGGTAAACTTCTTGCATTTACATGTTGTTGAAAACTTGGCAGACTGCCCAGCTTATTTATTTACACAGAAGTTCTTTCCCTTTGATCTAAGAGGGAAGCTTAGTTAAAATGTATCAAGTTAAAGACTTGGCAGAATGCCTGGATGCTTTCTTTTGACAGCTGAGTGAGCAGATAAAGTCTCTCCACTTGTTATATGAAAGAATCGACAACCTCTGCAGGAGAGATCTCAGGGGAGGTGAATCGAGATCACGATTTTTTAACGATTAATTGTGCAGCTCTACTTTCTTGTGCATCATCTTTAGAAGAGGCTTCTTTCTGGGACGACAGCCATGCAAACCAATTTGATGCAGTGTGAGGAGTATGGTCTGAGCACTGACAGGCTGACCCCCCACACCTTCAACCTCTGCAGCAATGCTGTCAGCACTCATACATCTATTTCCCAAAGACAACCTCTGGATATGACGCTGAGCATGTGCACTCAGCTTCTTTGGTGGACCATGGCGAGGCCTGTTCTGAGTGGAACCTGTTCTGTTAAAATGCTGTATGGTCTTGGCCACCATGCTGCAGCTCAGTTTCAGGGTCTTGGCAATCTTATAGCCTAGGCCATCTTTATGTAGAGCAACAATTCTTTTTTTCAGATCCTCAGAGTTCTTTGCCATGAGGTGTCATGTTGAACTTCCAGTGACCATTATGAGAGCGTAAGAGCGATAACACCAAATTTTACACACCTGCTCCTCATTCACACCTAAGACCTTGTAACACTAATGAGTCACATGACACTGGGGGGAGGGAAATGGGCCCAATTTGGACATATTCACTTAGGGGTGTACTCACTTTTGTTGCCAGCGGTTTAGACATTAATGGCTGTGTATTGCGTTATTTTGAGGGGACCGCAAATTTACACTGTTATACAAGCTGTACACTCACTACTTTACATTGTAGCAAAGTGTCATTTCTTCAGTGTTGTCACATGAAAAGACATAATAAAATATTTACAAGAATGTGAGGGGTGTACTCACGTTTGTGATACTGTATATATTTTTATGAGCTGATAACTTCCTTTGCCATCTGCCTGTGCTCAAAAAGGGGATATAGAGCTAGGGGGACTGGGACTGCTGTGTTCTTTGTAATCCATCAGAAATGAAATGGGCAGGGCTGACACCATGTGCTTTGAAATTCAGATTTGAGTTGTACTGTCAAAGAGGAAGGTAGGAGCATACAACAATTCTCAACAGGGATCTTTCTGTACTTACAGTGTGTTTTAACTAGGAAAAAATAGGGAACTGTGCATGTATGCTAGAGATGTATGCATTTTTCATTTATTTTTTTACTTTTGTGTTGACATACATTTTAGGTAAGAGCCCATTCACACAGGGGCAACACGACTTGCAGGTCGCCTCAGCGAGGCGACCTGCAAACGACTTCCGCGGCGATTTGCAAAACGACTTCTGTATAGAAGTCTATGCAAGTCGCCCCAAGTCTCCCCCAAAGTCGTACAGGAACCTTTTTCTAAGTCGGAGCGACTTGCGTCGCTCCGATTAGAACTGTTCCATTGTACAGAACGGGAGGCGACTTGTCAGGCGACTAGGTCGCCTGACAAATCGTCCCTGTGTGAATGGGCTCTTAGGGTTTTGATTAGAAAAAAATTGTTTTGTTTTATTGGTAGGGTTGCTTTAAGGTGGTATTAAACCCAAAAGCAAACATTTTATTATTGCATCTTACCAATTCTTAGATGTGATTGCAGCATTGTGGTTTTTTTTTTTTTTTTGTGTTTTTTTTTAGGCCCCTTTCACACTTGCACGACTTGTCTCACGATTTTGTACTGCAAAATCGTATGACAAGTTATTCTCCATGATTTTCAATGACTACCATTCATATTGGCACGACTTTAAGACCCCTTTCACACCGAGCCGCCTATAGCGTCGGCGGTAAACCGCCGGTATTTTTAGCAGCGTTTTACCGTCAGATTTGCCACGCATTTCGGCCGCTAGCGGGGCGCTTTTACCCCCCTCGGGCTTTCACACTGGAAACAATGGAGCATCTGTTTGAGGGCGGATTGCAGGTGCTATTTTTAACGCTATATCGCCTGCAAAACGCCCTCGGTGTGAAAGGGGTCTTCAACGTAGTCCCTGCACTACTTTTGGTCCAACTTCCATGCGAGTTGTACTCCATAGACCTCAATGTTAAACCCTCAAGTAGCATGCAAATCGTCAAAGAATAAGAAACCGCGCTAAAAAATGATACAGGAGTCCAATATTACAGTCCTATAATCATGAATGCATAGTCCCAATGTCAATCCGGGTCAGAATTTTCTCCAAGCAAAATAGTGATGGATAAACGAAATCAGCAAAAACACTCCAACTTCAGTTGTGCTTACCAGAAGTAAGTTTATAAGGGCGAGTGGCTTAAACCCAGCCTGGGCCTTTAGATGTGTACTCCAGATGGAACAGGAGGGGCGCCCTCATCCCGTGTATTCACAGATATAGTGCAAAAAATATAAAAAATATATAGTGTAATATTGTTTTGACATATACCACACCAAACAAAAAGGGGGTGACCACCCACAAAAACCTTAAATCACGTGTGATCATAAATCATATGCTAAATAGCTAGGCCAGTGGGGTGAGTGTCATGCAATCATGCACACACAGGTAAAAAAAATAGTATATAGGAGATCAAAAGATGAAAAAAGAATGTGAAAGCTTACAACGACTTCCCGATCTGCTTACCAGATATAGGGTAAGTAGTCAGCATAAAGGGTACTCCAGGTGGGAAAAAAACTTGTAGAAATGTATAGGAAAATAGAGAAGCTTATATCAAGTGATAGACACAATAGTGATACAAGCTGCTTACCAGAGGGCTAACCCTCATATGCAGGTATGTGGAGACACAAGAACCGCCACCAGAGGATAAATAAGGCAAACCTTTAGGGTTGTCCCCTTACCAGACAGGAAGGACACATAAGGCAGATGTAATAGGTTCACAACATCACTTCCAACCGAAATGGTATGTCACGTCTTGTCCTCTCCGTCCAAGCTCAGCGGCATATAAGTAATGGAGAGCCAGATAGTGTAATACTGACTATATCACATTTATTTAGAAACAGAAAAGCACTTACAATAGTCGAATAAAAGCAGGCTGAAGGATAAAAGAAACGAAAACGGAGCCGGCCGGCCACACTCCCGTCCTCAATAGCGTAATGTGGTGACGTCAGCACGCCCCTCCCAGACGCGTTTCGTCACACGTTTGACGTTTTCAATGGGGATTTCGTTTATCCATCACTATTTTGCTTGGAGAAAATTCTGACCCGGATTGACATTGGGACTATGCATTCATGATTATAGGACTGTAATATTGGACTCCTGTATCATTTCTTATTCTTTGATTTTTGTATGGTGGGCTACACTTGTAACCACAGCTGGTGTTTAATTCCTGTTTTTATCTACTGAGCGCAGTTTTTTCTTTCTACAGCATGCAAATCGTACCTGAATAATAAAGACATGATTTCAGTACAACTTTGTAAGCACAAGCTGTAAGCACAAGCCTCACACCATGTATGTTTTCATTTGTTAATGCCAAAGTTGTGGCAAAGTCGTACAAAGTAGTACTGCTCCCAAATCGTGGCAAAATAGCGGCCACGAAATTGCGCGACTTTGAAGTCGTTTAAGTGTGAAAGGGGCCTGAGGCTTTCTTTGCTTTTATATTTCATTTGGTGGTCCTGCCATTAAGTATGTTGATTGTTCGACAGAACCAGCTGCATATGTAGCAGTTATAGTGTTGAGACAAACCATTTGCCACTAAGGCTCTGTTAACACTGCTGCGACCTGAAAGTCATGTGACTTTGCCAGGTGACTTCCTGGTGACTTGATGCGACTTGAGTACTACATTGATGCGACTTTGTCTTGTGCAGCTATGCAGCGATAACAGCATACAGGTAGATGGCATGCACTGCCTGGATAATCTTCCTGTCATTTCGGATCCATATCGCATCATTATAGATGAGGATCCGACTTGGAGGTGACTTCTGTTAACCACTTCGCATCCAGGCCAATTCTGACACTTCGCTGGATAACTAAACCTTCCTTAGCCCCCTAAGTGGCATTAGGTAAACCATCTACCCCAGGTGTATACTTGCCTCCTACGATGGTGGTGGCCTTCCTGCATTGTTTACATGGCAGCTGGTACAAATCAAGTGTTGTATAAGTCGTGATCTTGTCCTTTTTAACCACTTGCCACCCAGGCCAATTCTGACATTTCTCTCCTACATGTAAAAATCATCATTTTTTTGCTAGAAAATTATATAGAACCCCCAAACATTATATGTTTTTTTAGAAAAGACCCTAGAGAATACAATGGCGGTCATTGTAACTTTTTATCTCGCACGGTATTTGCGCAGCAATTTTTCAAACGCATTTTTTTTGGGGAAAAAAAAAACGTTTCATGCTTTAAAAAAAAAAAAAACGGTAAAGTTAACCCAATTTTTTTGCATAATGTGAAAGATGAAGTTACGCCGAGTAAATAGATAACTAACATGTCACACTTCAAAATTGCACACGCTCTTGGAATGGCGCCAAACTTTGGTACTTAAAAATCCCTATAGGCGACATTTTAAAATTTTATACTGATTACATGTTTTGAGTTACATAGGAGTTCCAGGGCTAGAATTATTGCTCTCGCTCTAACATTCGTGGCGACACCTCACATGTGTGGTTTGAACACCGGTTTTATATGTGGGCGGGACTTGCGTTTGAGTTCGCTTCTGCGTGCGAGCACACGGGGACAGGGGCACCTAAAAAAAAAAATTTTTTTTTCATTGTTAATTTTACTTAATTTTTATTTTGACACTTTAAAAAAAAAAAATTGATCACTTTTATTCCTATTACAAGAAATGTAAACATCCCTTGTAATAGGAATATGACATGACCTCTTTACAGTGAGATGTGGGGTCAATAAGGCCCCACATCTCACCTCTAGACTGGGAAGCCTAAAATAAGAAAAACTAAAAAAAAAACGATCTCGGCTTCCCATGCAGAGGCCGGGTGTGATGTCATAACATCGTGCCCGGCCTCCGACGATCATAGAGACTCCGGCGACCATCTGGTCCACCGGAAGTCTCTATGCTCAACATCCGGGGCTGGCGGATCCGTTCTCCGACTCACCGATCGCATCGGTGAGTCTGTAGAAGCACCGGAGGGCAGCGGGAGGGGGGGATGTCCCCTTCCGCTGCCTGTAAGCACAATCAAGCAATGGAACGGCTGCTATGATCATTCTTATGGTGTAGGGAATCGCCTGCTGAAAATGCTGATATCTGAATGATGCCTGTAGCTACAGGCATCGTTCAGATATACCACCACAAAGCCGAGGATGTCCTATGACGGCCTGCCGACGGCAAGTGGTTAAAGTCTATGGGCACAAGTCAGATAGAAGTCACCTTGAAGTTGTACAGGAACCTTTTCTAAAGTTGGTGCAACTTCAGTAGTGTTAATTAAAGAGGTTGTAAACCTCCTATTTTCAATTAGTACCTATAGGTAAGCCTATAATAAGGCTTACCTATAGGTACAGTAAATATCTCCTAAAGGTGCACCGTTTAGGAGATATTTACTTTGTACTGCGCCAATGATGTCGGCGCATGCACTGTGAAGAAACTGGCCCCTCCGTGCCGTTTCTTCACTAGCGTGTGCCGTGACTGGCGGCTCCCGCGCACATGAATGATGTCACGCGACTCCGGCCAGTCACAGAGCTGGAGTCGGCGGCCCCGGAAGGAAGAGGGGCAAACATGGATGCGGCCTCCAGCGGGGACATCGCAGGCTTCGTTTGCAGGTAAGTGTCACATAATGTGCTAGTATGCGGTGCACACTAGTACATTATTCTTTTACTTTGCAGGGAACAAAAGAAGTAAAACCCATTGGGGTTTACTTCCTCTTTAAGACCGCTCTCATTGACTAATGTGGGTTTTTACATGTCGTGTGACTTGGGGTCTTACAAGTTGGATCCCAAGTTGTGGCAGTGTGAACCGAGCCCTAGGGTGCTTACAATTATCAGCCCTTTATGTAAACCTTTAGGCCTCTTTCACATGGCCGAGCTGTTCAGGTCCGCCTGTCAGTTTTTTTAGGCAGACCTGAACGGACATTCCATGAGGTCTATGGAGTGTCGGATGTCAGCGGTGACATGTCCCATGCTCCGATCCGAAAAAGTGTGACAGAGGAAAAACGTACTTTTCCATCCGTCATCTGATCGGGTGACGACGGACTCTATGGTCCGTTGTCATCCAATCCCCCATAGGGGAGAGTGGCACTCTGACAGGTCTGCAGCGATGGACCTGTCATCTGCCTGCTCAGCGGGGATCGACGGAGCAATCCCCCGCTGAGCAGAGCTCCATTCACATCTCCGTGTTCTGAATCGGGGGCAGAATTGCCGCTATTCCGCCCGCGATTCGTAATAGCAGCAAATCATGGAACGCTTGTGCGTTCCCTGTGACTTCCAAAGGCACCCAATCTTGGCGCGATTTTACCACAAATCGGCAGGTGACAATCGCGGTAAAATCGCGCACACAGAATCGTGGGATGATACCCAAAAGAAGCTCTTTTGCTGTTTGCTATACCCCTGTGCTCCTTCATTTTGAATATGGGCACTCTAAAACGGGAAGAGTGTTGGAGGCCAGATCCCCAGGTGAAAACAGGTGGGAGGGGAAGCCTAATAAAAGAAAACTAATGCAGCCAGCACATCTGATTGGTAAGCTGCAATATAATACATTTTACCAGTTTAACTATAAAACCATATGCAAATGAATGGAAGAATAAACAAAACCGAACAATTTAGCATTTGTATTTCTGAGTAATAGTTCTAAACAGTGTTTATAAACACCGTTCAGACGCTCATTTTTAGGCCTCATTCATACTTTGTGTAGTGGGAACACGTGTTCCTGCTTGGGATTTTGTATGGGTAATTTTTACGTGATTCTACATGTCGCACATAGGGCAGCCCATTCACTTCAATAGGCTGCCCAATATGTGTTTGTTGCCCAAAAGAAGAAGCTGCTGCTCCTTTTTTCTTGGCGACAAGCTTTACCCAATTTTTAAAGGTACGAATACCACGCGATTCTATTGTGTGACAGTTGTTGCAAAATTGCACTGCGTTTGGGGTGCCATATAGAATAAAAGGCACCCAGATGTGCGTTGCTCGTTTTGCAGCGATTTCCCTGTGATTTGGCATTGCGGGCAGAATCATGCCAAAGTGCAAATGGGGCCTTACAGAGTCAACTGTATACTTGGCAAGTTCTGCTCTCATTTTGACTTGTTTGTGTGAATTTGCCCTAGGGCTGGATTTGCACCTATATATTTTAAAATACATGTGTTTTCCATTGAAATTAAAGTTCATTGCAATGTGCATTACAAATTCTGTTTTCATGTTTACGTTTGATTTTTGATGAAAAACCTGTGTGACTTAAACTGGAAAGGATTGAATACAGCCTGATTGGATCCAGCACTGCACCAAGTGCTGGATGTCAAGTGGGACTTTAACTTCCCCACATTTACATCATCAGTTTGTAAGTAGCAAAAATTAAATATTGTTAACTCAGACATTGGCCCTATTCTATATTTACTTCCATAAATATTACATATAAATCTCCCCTTTCCTACCCCACCCTGTCCAGCTGTGCACAGTTCAATTCAGTCTCAATGGTAGAAATTTCACAGATTCACAACATTTACATTGAGCTTGGAAACCTTTGCCGGCCAGATGCTGCAGAAAATCTGACCAAGTGTGACCATGGCTCTACTGGCATTTGTACTTCATGTTACACAAAAATAATTTGTTGCACAGTTATACAGCAAAAAGTACTACTGTGTAAGGCCTCTTTCACACGAGGGATCCGTATGTCCGTTTTTCACCCTTCCGTTTTTGGATGAAAAACGGACATACATTTATCCCTATGGAGCGTCGGATGTCAGCGGTGACATGTCCGCTGACATCCGACCCGCTCCGATCCGAAAAGTGTAACGGAGGAAAAACCTACTTTTCCATCCGTGATCGGATCGGGTGACGACGGACACTACGGACCGTCATCATCCGATCCCCCCATAGGGGAGAGCGGCGCTCTGACAGGTCCGTCGCTGTACAGTGTGCAGCGATGCACCTGTCATCTTCCTGCTCAGCGGGGATCGGCGGAGCTATCCCCGCTGAGCAAGCGGATGTTCACGGGGCGGATCATGACTGATCCGCCCCGTGTGAAAGAGCCCTAATTCACAGTAGTCTGTTCTTTGTTTTCTGTTTATGTGTGAAGAAGGGAAGCTGCTTGGCACTGGACCTGGAAAGCTTCTGCTTTTACTGTGTAAGCGGCAACATTTAAGTGATTTGCAGCTTACACGGGGATTGCTCAGGTAGGAGATATGCATACTTTTACACCAATGCAGTGCAGTTCTACTGTAGTTCTCAAAGGACTGCGAGGGCTCTGTTGAGCGCTCTCGTAGTCTATTGATCTTCCTGTTCTCAAGTAACTGCCTGCCCATACGTGGTATAAGTAAACCGGTATCCTGGGAGTCTAAGGAGCCTGGCATTGCACTCGTGCTCTGCTGAATTTGGGGGAAACACTCTGCAGGCTCCTTAGAAAATAAAATGTTTTTTTTTTTTTACGCACAAAAAAAGTGCATTTATTTTTTTTCAAAAGGTAAATTTATCGTTTAAATCAATAAAAGTGATATCACTCTTCAATACAGCACTGTAGTGAGAAGTCATACAAAGATACTCCTAAATTCAACCAAAGACGCAGAAATGTATAATATACTATACTACTGCAAATTCCCCTGGGCACTTAGTCATATTTAGTGAAAATCTATACTGTATATAAATAAATCCCTTTTGTGTGCTGCTGCATTAATCCCCCTCAAAAAATAAACACCTTTATATTGAGGTGAAGGTCTGCATTGAGGGTTGTGATTGACTCTGTTAACATTTATACAAAATATATATAATATATACACGAGGGGTCTTCCATTGCCCAGAGCGGGTAAGTATAACATGTTTGTTACTTTTAAGAGGAAAGAAAAACCTTTGCAATCAAATATGAGAGTCCTTTTCACTGGTGATAGTTCATTTATGAAGGAGTGACTCTCACATTTGATTGCAGAGAGTCTTCATTAAATTGCACAATGTAGACACTTACTTCTACTGTATTGATCTATCTAGATAGATCGATACAGTATGTACCTATAATTTTTTTCAATGTACAAAAAATTTGATATTTAATTTTGATGCACAGCATTCTATTCTAAGCTTGCTGCTCTTTAGTTTTAACCACTTCAATACTGGACTCCCCCCCTGCCCAGACCAATTTTCAGCTTTCAGTGCTGTCACGTTTTGAATGACAATTGCGCGGTCATGCGATGCTGTAACTACAAAATTTTTATTGCCCCCCCCCCCCCCCCCCCACAAATAGAGATTTCTTTTGGCGGTATTTGATCTCCACTGGGGTTTTTATTTTTTGATCTACAAATAAAAAAAGACCCAAAACTTTGAAAAACAAAGTTTTTCTTTGTTTCTATTAAAAAACTTTAGTAAAAAGTACATTTTCTCCTTCACTGATGAGGCTGTATAAAATAACGGTGTGGTTGCGCTACTGTAAAAAGAGTATCAAATGACACATATAGCAGCCAGCATCAACAAAGTAGTGACAATGTGAAAAGTAAAAAGAGAAAACAGCGGCTCAGTATCCACAGCAAAAAATAAATGGAGCAAATACGCTTACCGGAACTGGTGGACACGTTTGCCGTACGGCTAGGTGTCATACAGGCTTGAGGATCGATCGATCCAAATAGATGTTTGATGTAGAGGCGTATACGGCAGGTTTCACTGGTTCCTTTGTAGCAATGGTAAACGGCCTGGGGACATCAGATGTTCCAAGTCCAGTTACAGGCACTTCTCCAACCGGTGTATATTGGGGAAATACACCTTTCACATAGCCACATAGCCACATGGAAAAGGAAAAAAAAGGCTCCACATAGTGCTTGAATCCGAGAAAGCAAGTTTATTATAAACCAAACAGGGTAAAAATCCAGATAACAGCAGCCAGGATAAAAAAAATCGATTGTTCCTGGTACCACGCTATTTTTTATTGTGATCACTTTTATCCTGGCTGCTGTTATCTGGATTTTTACCCTGTTTGGTTTATAATAAACCTGCTTTCTCGGATTCAAGCACTATGTGGAGCCTTTTTTTCCTTTTCCATGTCCCTATGGTGGCTATGTGAAAGGTGTATTTCCCCAATATACACCGGTTGGAGAAGTGCCTGTAACTGGACTTGGAACATCTGATGTCCCCAGGCCGTTTACCATTGCTACAAAGGAACCAGTAAAACCTGCCGTATACGCCTCTACATCAAACATCTATTTGGATCGATCGATCCTCAAGCCTGTATGACACCTAGCCGTACGGCAAACGTGTCCACCAGTTCCGGTAAGCGTATTTGCTCCATTTATTTTTTGCTGTGGATACTGAGTACTGGAACACCACCTCTGTGAACCACGTAGCACCCTTGAGAAACCTCTCACTCATCTAACATCCATACTGCTCACCTTTTGTTGAACATTCATATGACCATAATGTTCACGTTATTGGTCGTTGATATGATCATGTCGTTGATATGATCATGGACTCACCATAATATTGTATTTGGTTTTCTGTATTTTTCTACATTTAGCTATACACTATCACGTTGCACAGCTGATAGTCACATTTGTGTGGATTACTCAATTCTATTTTTATATTTAGCGCTGCATTGTTTTCTCTTTTTACTGATGAGGCTGCACTGATGATTAGGCACTGATAGATGGCACTGGTAGGCATCACTGATGGGCACAGAGTGCCATCCCACTGATGGGCAGTGATTGACATCCCTGGTGGGCTCTAGTGGGCATCCTTGATGGGTCTGCACTGATAATCAATGTGCTGATTATCAGCGCAGACACCCCCCCCCCCCCCCCCGTCAGGAGAGCAGCCAATTGGCTCCCCTCTACTCGCGCCTGTCAGTGCGAGTAGAAGGAAAGCCGATACACGGCTTTTCCTGTTTACACTGGAATCAGCTGTGATTGGACACAGCTGATCACGTGGTAAAAAGCATACATTAGAGGCTCTTTACCGAGATTGGTAATGCGGCGTGTCAGACACCACACCACGATCGTCAATTGCGGCTTATCCTGCTGGACATCATGAGGTTCAGTCAGGATAACAGAACCACTTTCTGGGTGTCATTTTGCTATATGGAAGGCGGGAAGGGGTTAAAGGCTAAGTTTTTAGGTAAAATCAAAAACCTATGAATCTGTACAAAGGACATAACTTACAGTATGATCCCTGTTGTGCTGATTCCTCTTCTTTATGGAGAAATCTTCCATCTTGCCCCAACCAACCCCCCCCCCCCCCCCCCCCGCTACTGTATTCTTCTGTAGCGGCTGGTTCTAATACAACTAAAGATCTGTCAGGAGCTCTCTAGAGAGCTTGACTATGCCCAGTCTTCCAAGTCCATCATTCGTAGAAGCTATAGTATAGCTTCTAAGTATGAAGAAGGATTTCTGAATGGTGGATGGGTAGATGATTGAAAGCTCCACCCCCTCCTTTCAAAGATCCTGTCTCATTCCTTGAAGCTGTAGTACAGCTTCTGTGAATGGCGAATCTGCCAGGAACGGGCGGACATAGTCCAAGCTCTTTTATGCCCCTTTGACACTGCTTTGACTTGAAAGTGACACGATTTTACCGCAATTTCAATGCGATTTCAGGGAATGCCTGTGTAAACTTGAGGTTTATGGACCTCCACGCACGTCAAAGTTGGACCAAAGTAGTACAGGGACTACTTTGATATTGTGCGACTTGAAGTCACACAGATATGAATGGTACTCGGTGGAAATCATGGGGTACGACTTGTCATGCGACTTTGCAGTCAAAAGTGTGAAAGGGGCCTTAATGAGAGCTCCTGACAGCCCTTTATTTGTAGTACCCCTGCCGCACCGGAAGATGAGGGTTGAGTGGGTAGGGGGTGCAGGACAGAGGGATATTTCTCTTTTAAGGGAGAAGCACAAGGGACAAATCATACTAATTGTAAGTTATGTCCCATGTGCCGATTTTTTTTTTTTTTTTTTTTTTTTTTTTTTTTCTTTTATGTTTTTGATTTTAGCTAAACTTAGGTGTTCAAGTGTACTTAAACCCTCACCTTTTTAAGCAACTCATTTAGTTTAAAATAGCAATGAAAGGCAAAACATTTCTGTATAGATATATAAAAACATTCTAAACAATCCCGCCCCCTTCTTTTTTTTTTTTTTGTAAGTGATCACCTTCCCTCTGTTCTGAGCTGCAGAGGATGTTCTTCCCAGTGAATGCTTGTGCAGGGGGGATGTCAGGACAAGTCTGATCATTGGAGGAGAGAACATGGAGTTCCCGGCTTAGCTAGAGAACTGATCACGGAGTGCTCGCCTGCTTAGAGTGGTCAGTTTTTAATAGGAAAGCAGTGGGACTGGCAGGAACACCAGGGATTTCACATGAAGGAAGCTATACAAAGAGAACAGGATACTTTCTCATACAAGTACATGGTACAGCAGGGACATATCAGGAATATGAAATGCTGGGTTTACATATTCTTTAAGAAAGTTTACAGGAAACCTGCTAGAACCAAGACAATTCACACTAAAATGGTGAAAAGCTGACTTCAATACTAGCACATTAAGACAGACTTAACTTAAGAACGAAGCCCTCCAGCGGTGCACTGTCATCGCTGAAGGCGCTTGCACCTACACCTGGTCTTCCTTCCAGTTGGCAGGCTTTGGTCTTGTGAATGGCCATGCATGCCTGAGGGAGTCACTGTTTACCGCACAACTCTAAAGGAAAGTATGCCGTTCCTTTAGAAGCGCATATACTGGTCACGTCAAAGGCTGCATCTAAAGCAAATCTCTCCTAAGCTGTGCACATTTAGGAGATATTTACTGTACCTATAGGTAAGTCTTGTTTTAGGCTTGCCTATATGAAAAAATCCTACAAAGGAGTTTACTCCCACTTGAAGGGGGGCTACGTTGAGCTTTTTCCTTCACTCCCACCGCTCTGTTATGCTGTTTTTTTTTGTTTTTTTTTAGTTTAGTAGGGGTATTTACTGAAGCCTAACTGTAATATACAGAAAGTATTCAGAGCGCTTACATTTTTCCACATTTTGTTATGTTACAGCCTTATTCCAAAATGGATTAAATTAATGATTTTCCTCAGAATTCTACAAACAATACCCCATAATGACAATGTGAAAGAAGTTTGAAATCTTTGCAAATGTATTAAATATAAAAAATGAAAAAAATCACATGTACATAAGTATTCACAGCCTTTGCCATGACACTCAAAATTGAGCTCAAGTGCATCCCGTTTCCACTGATCATCCTTGAGATGTTTCTACAACTTGATTGGAGTCCACCTGTGGTAAATTCAGTTGATTGGACATGATTTGGAAAGGCACACGTCTGTCTATAAAAAGGTCCCACAGTTAACAGTGCATGTCAGAGCACAAACCAAGCCATGAAGTCCAAGGAATTGTCTGTAGACCTCTGTGACAGGATTGTATGGAAGCACAGATCTGGGGAAGGGCACAGAAAATTTCTGCAGCATTGAAGGTTCCAATGAGCACAGTGGCCTCCATCATCTGTAAGTGGAAGAAGTTTCGAACCACCAGGACTTTTCCTAGAGCAGGCCGCCTGGCCAAACTGAGCGAGCAGGGGTGAAGGGCCTTTAGTCAGGGAGGGGACCAAGAACCCAGGTTTTTTTTTTTTTGTTTGGTTTTCCTCCACTTCCTGTCCCATAGCCATAAACAGGAAGCGGGGAAGGCCCTCCAAAGTGAGGAAATCCCGGGTTGTCACCAGAAGTAATGAAGAATGGGGGCACAGACCGAAATAAAAACTTGACAAGTGTTCTAATCCCTCTCCACTCTTTAAAGGGAAACTTTTTATTTTTTTTTTTATTTTTAGTTATACTTTAAATTTAGCAGCCTAACATTGGACCAACTCCTTATTTAACCACCTCAATACTGGGCATTTTCGCCCCCTTCCTGCCCAAGCCATTTTTCAGCTTTCAGCGCTGTCGCACTTTGAATGACAATTGCGCGGTCATACAACACTGTACCCAAATGAAATTGTTATCATTTTTTCCCCACAAATAGAGCTTTCTTTTGGTGGTATTTGATCACCTCTGCGGTTTTTATTTTTTGCGCTATAAACAAAAGAAGAGTGACAAGTTTTAAAAAAAACACGATCATTTTTACCTTTTGCGATAATAAATATCCAATTTTTTTTTCTTTAAAACAAATTTTTTCTCAGTTTAGGCCAATATGTATTCTTGTACATATTTTTGGTAAAAAAATCGCAATAAGCGTATATAGATTGGTTTGCGCAAAAGTTATAGCGTCTACAAAATAGGGGATAGTTTTATAACTTTTTTATTTTTTTACTAGTAATGGCGGCGATCTGCGATTTTTATCGTGACTGCGATATTGCGGCGGACACATCGGACACTTTTGACACATTTGGGACCATTCACATTTATACAGCGATCCGTGCTATAAAAATGCATTGATTACTGTATAAATGTGACAGGCAGTGAAGGGGTTAACACTAGGTGGTGATCGAGGGGTTAACTGTGTTGCTAGGGAGTGATTCTAACTGTAGGGGGCGGGGACTCACTAGGGGAGGAGACCGATCGGTGTTCCGCTGTACTGGGAACATACCATCGGTCTCCTCTCCTCTGACAGGACCGTGGATCTGTGTGTTTACACACACAGATCCACGGTCCTGCTGTGTTACCGGTAATCGCGGGTGCCCGGCGGACATCGCGGCCGCCGGGCACGCGCACCGGTTGCCTAGTGACACGGCGGGCGCGATCGGCGGCGGCGCGCGCGCGCCCCCTGGTGGCCTAGGAAAGCGAGGACGTCATATGACGCCCACCCGCAACGAGAGCTGCGCCGCCTGGCCGTCAATTGACGGCCGGCGGTCGGCAGGCGGTTAAAATATAGTTTTCACTGCAGTTTTACTGAAAGTAACATCTGCTTTTGAAACCATATGCTCAGTTTAAAAATATCCTTTACTACTATACTCCCAGTAGTTTAGGTTCTGAACCTTCCCCTCATTACCTGGTTAGCCATGAATGCTGTATAATACTGTTTCATAAATCCGCTTGTAATATATGCTTAGAGATACTTTAAATTTCACAAATCTGTATTTCAGGATGCATAAAGTCTGTGTACTTTGGTGTCCTTTACAGGTTTTCCTTTTAAAGCAGAGCTTCTCCCCTTTTGCTAAATTCACGTCAGCATGCACTTATGCATGCTGATGTGCAATTGCTTAACATTTTGGGGGAGATTTACTTAAGCTGGTGCACACAGAATTTGGTGCAACTGTGCATAGAAACCAATCGGCTTCTAACTTCAGCTTGTTCAATTAAGCTTTGCCAATAAAACCTAGAAGCTGATTGGTTACTATGCACAGTTGCACTAAATTCTGTGTGCCCCAGTTTTAGTAAATCTACCCCTTTGTTTCTTACGAGAATTAGTTTTTGCCTTTTTAACTTACCTTTTTTGGTTTCCACTTTGTGACTTCCCTGAAGACATTAGTGACATACAGTGCCTTACAGAAGTATTCACCCTCCTTGGCATTTTTCGTGTTTTGTTGCCTCACAAACTAGAATTAACATGGATTGTTTGAGGATTTGCTTCATTTAATTTACAGAACATGCCCACAACTTTGAAGATGTGTGTGTTTGTTTTTGGTTTTTTTGTTTTGTTTTTTTTTTTAATTGTGAAGCGAACAAGAAAATAACAGAAAAAGTCAATGTGCATAACTCTTCACCCCCCTAAAGTCAATACTTTATAGAGCCACCTTTTGCAGCTATCACAGCTCCACGTCACTTTGGATAAGTCTCTATGAGCTTGCCACATCTTACCACTGGGATTTTTGCCCATTCCTCCTTGCAAAACTGCTCCAGCTCCTTCAAGTTGGATGGTTTGCGCTTGTGAACAGCAATCTTTAACTGCATGCTGACCGCCGGTTGTCATTTGGCGGCCAGGTGGCGCAGCTCTCGTTGCGGGCGGGCGTCATATGACGGCCTCGCTTTCCAAAAATATGTACACATATCGGCCTAAACTGAGGAAAAAAATTTTTTTAAAGAAAAAATTGGATATTTATTATGCCTCTCTGATTAATGCCCTCCTTTCCCGATCTGTGAGTTTTGGTGTATGGCCGTCTCTTGGCAGGTTTACTGTTGTGCCATGTTCTTTCCATTTGGTTATGATAGATTTGATGGTGCTCCTAGGGATCATCAAAGATTTGGATATTTTTTTATAACCCAAGCCTGACTTGTACTTCTCAACAACATTGTCCCTTACTTGTTTGGAGAGTTCCTTGGTCTTCATGGCAGTGTTTGGTTAGTGGTGCCTCTTGCTTAGGTGTTGCAGCCTCTGGGGCCTTTCAAAAAGGTGTGTATATGTAATGACAGATCATGTGACACTTAGATTGCACACAGGTGGACATCATTTCACTAATTATGTGACTTCTGAAGGTAATTGGTTGCACCAGAGCTTTTTATGGGCTTCATAACAAAGGGGGTGAATACATACCACCACATGCCGATTATCAGTTTATTTTCTGAAAAATAGTTTATGTATATATTTTTCTAATTTTACTTCACCAACTTAGACTATTGTGTTCTGATCCATCACATATAATTCAGATTACAGCCTTTAGTTCAATGTTTTTTTAATCTGAATTATATGTGATGGATCAGAACACAATAGTCTAAGTTGGTGAAGTAAAATTAGAAAAATATATACATAAACTATTTTTCAGAAAATAAACTGATAATCGGCATGTGGTGGTATGTATTCACCCCCTTTGGCTTTTTACTGATTTTGTTACATTACAGCCTTTAGTTCAATGTTTTTTTAATGTAACAAAATCAGTAAAAAGCCAAAGGGGGTGAATACTTTTGCAAGGCACTGTAGCCTTGAGTGCAAAGATGCCACCTGGGAAGGCCACATCATTTGTGCCTTCAGGGAGTTCTTGTCCCTAAACTATGAGATCCTGCAGTATGGTCACTGCGTATGCAAGAGATGAAGTGTGTGGGGTAATATGCCTCATCCCACACATTCACTTTGTAACAGAACACTTCTCTATTGGTAAAGATAAAAAAAAATCTTTCCCCCAACAGATGCATGTAATTTTCATATGGTCCAGATGAGTTGCATGATGTATTGCACAAACACAGTATTACAATCGTTTGCTGATGTGCCAATGTCATCAGTGGGCCAGCGGAGGAACCAAGGAAGAATATGCCTTCTGCCGAACCTGTTAATGTGTAAAATGGTGGCACGAGGCAAAGCAGGGAAGAGGCAGCATGATAAATGTCAACATTTAACCACTTGCTTACTGGGCAAATATACCCCCTTCCTGCCTAGGCCAATTTTTAGCTTTCAGTGCTGTCACTCTTTGAATAACAATTGCATGGCCATGCAACACTGTACCCATATGGTTATCTTTTTTTTTTCACACAAATGGAGCTTTCTTTTGGTGGTATTTGATCACCACTGTTTTTTTTTTTAATTTTTTGCTAAACAAGTTAGTCTTATAAAATTTTGCAAACAGGTAATTTTTCTCCTTCGTTGATAGGTGCTGATGAGGTGGCACTGATAGGCTGCATTGACAAGGCGGCACTGGTGGACACTGGTTAGCAGTACTGATGGGCACTGGTAGGTGGCACTGGTTAGCAGCACTGGTTGGTATAGTGTGGGACCAATGTCCCTTTTACAGAAGTCGGTAATCGGCTTTTTTTTCTCCTCATGCTGTCAGCGTGTCCTTGGCTGACAGCTGATCACGTGGTTCTGTGATCAGCTGAGTACCAAGGAAGATGGCCATGGATGCCCTCCCGGCAATCTAAGCCCACTCTGTAGCCGTCTTTTGGCTATAGCATGGGCACCAAGTGGTTAATAAAAAGCTGCCGGGGCTAATGCAAGTACTTTTTTTAGCTATATACTTCGTCCCCACCCCCTTTCCTGACCGACCGGGCTGCGTGCTCGGATAAGGTTCTGGTATGGATTTGGGGAGGACCCACACGCTGTTTTTTCGGCATAGGGGGTGCCCCTTGGAATCCATACCAGACCGAAGGACCTGGTATGCTCTTGGAGGGGAACCCATGCCGGTTTTTTATTTAAAATTTGGCGTGGAGTTCCCCCTCAAGATTCATACCAAACACAGTGCCTGGTATTGGCAGGGATCCAAGTCGGATCCCTGTTCAATATGAGTCGGTACCCTGTCGGGTTGCTATGGAAATGGCAAACCGCAGCTAAACGTAACCGCAGCTAATCGCACTGTGCAAATGCAGCTGATCGCAGTGCCTGGTGTCTTGAATTTCACAAAAAAAACCATGCTTTTAACTGCGGCAGAATAGCCGTCCGTGTGAAAGGCGCCTAACAGTGGCAGAACAGCCGCCCGTGTAAAAGAGGCCTTAGTAGTGGTAAGATGATTACGTGACAAAATGGTTTTGCATTAAGAACCGAGGAAGTATAAAATGCAATATACATTGTTAATGTAAGATTCCAGTATGATGCTTGTAAAGCAATTATATTCTCTATAATTAAACCTCTATATATGTTTTTTATTGTCTCTTATGCTATGTACCAGTCCTCTCTCGAAAAATAGTTTTAGGCTGCCATGTCAGACCCTCCCATATTATTGACCGACTATGTAAACATAGGGTGGCCAAGCCATCGTGTATGTAAACCCTGAACCTATTAGCTCAGATTTAGGCTGTTAACAGTTTAAAGATATGTTATATCTACAAGTGTAAAAAATAAACTGTTGATCATGTCACAATTTCAGATCTGCCCAGTGCGCTTTTCTGTGTTTTTTTTCTTTTCCTGTGTTTGTTTCTGTTTTCTTGTAATTATTTACAGAATAATTAGATCCTATACTGTGGAGATGAGGACAGTGGGAGGAACTCTATAGTTTAGCAAAAGGCAACTGGGCAGGGCTGACCCCTTTCAGTCCAAAAATGCTGTGTGTTGTCAACTTACAACAAGAAATGAGGAGCTGAGTGTATTTCTGGCAGATCAGAACATATATTTTTATGTTCTTGCAGTGTCTTTAACCACGTTAACACCGTGCTATAGCTAATATACGGCTATAGTACAGCTCTCCAGTTTAGTGGGGGTGTCCCTGGATGTCCTCCCTAGAACATGCTTTCTGCATGCCCCCCGGGGCACATATCCGGAAGTACTTCAGATCGGCGTAAAGGGCAGCAGCCCTTTACCATGTGATCAGCTGTGTCCAATCACAGCCTTTCACATGTAAACATGTTATGCTGCTTATTTGCGCTCCTTTCCTCACACAGACGCCGCGTATGAGGAAAGGTAAGCTGATTTATCAGGGTACAGTGAGTACAGCAATAGCATTGATAATCAGGGCACTGATTATCAGTGGCCATTAGTGCAGCTTATCAGTGCAGCCTCATCAGTTCAGAAAAAAAATTACTTATTTTGCATAGTTTATAAACAATTTATAATTTATAAATTTTGTTTTTTCATTCCCTTTTTGTTTGGCAAAATATAAAAAACCCAGTGGTGAATAAATACCACCAAAAGAAAGCTCTATTTGTGTGGAAAATGATAAAAATTTCATATGGGTACAGTGTTGCATGACTGCAATTGTCATTCAAAATGCGACAGCGTTGAAATCTGAAAATTGGCCTTGGCAAGAAGGGGGTAAAAGTGCCTGGCATGGAGGTGGTTAAGGGATAACCCATAGGAAAGTGTGCTTCTATTTAAAAAATGTATTGTAAGTGCTGCTGTCTTTTTTTTTTTTTTTTCTTTTTTGCCCTGCCTGATATACAATTTAATAGCCTAATCACTGAGGGAGATGAGCACTGTTCTCTATTGAAAATGCTTGGTATCTCACACAGGATACATTTTAAATGGAGGATATAAAAATAAATGAGCAATATGACCTTGAGCTAGTAAACACTATTAACACTTTTTTCAACAAAACAGTTAAAATTAGCCTGGTATACAGTACATGTGGGAAGGAATCTAGGGTTCCAACTACTGTATGAAAAGACATATATGCAAAAATGCAATACAGATTTAGCCGACTTGAAAACATTAGTTTAAAGATTGTTGAATTCCTTAGGCCCCTTTCACACTGGGGCGGTTTGCAGGCGTTATTGCGCTAAAAATACCGCCTGCAAACTGCACCTAAACAGCCTCCGCTGTTTGTTCAGTGTGAAAGCCCGAGGGCTTTCACACTGAAGCGGTGCGCTGGCAGGAGAGGAAAAAAAATCTCCTGCGAGCTGCATCTTTGGAGCGGTGAAGGAGCAGTGTATTCACCGCTCCTAAACCGCTCCTATAGCCGCGCTGTACGAGGGGTTTTAACCCTTTTTCGGCCGCCAGCGGGGGGTTAAAACCGCACCGCTAGCGGCCGAATACCGCGGTAAAACAGCGCTAAAAATAGCGCTGTTTTACCGCCGACGCCCCCTACCGCCCCAGTGTGAAAGGGGCCTTAACAAAGCTTTTTTTACTACGACTGTCAGTCATGGTGATTACATGAGGTTTGCTTTAAAAGGTGCCTATCACTGTCCTGAAACCCTTGGACTCTTCAGCATAGGGGAGTGTTGTCTCTTGGAGGAACAGTAGATCTGGTAAGTAAAACTTGTTGTTCTGTCCCTGCCTAGAACTAAGTAAATATTTAACCCTTGCAGTGCGGGCATTGCAACTCCCCTGCAAGGGGGGATTTTTACTTTAGCCACTTCAATACTGGGCACTTTCACCCCTTTCCTGCCCAGACCAATTGTCCATTTTCAGCACTGTTGCATTTTGAATGACAATTGTGCGGTCATGCAATGCTGTAGCCAAATAAATTTTTTATAATTTTTTGGACAGACAGAGCTTTCTTTTGTTGGTATTTACCACTGGGTTTTTTACTTTTTGCTGAACAAACGAAAAAGACCAAAAAAAAAAAAGTAATTTCTCCTTCACCTGATGTGCACTGATAGGCGGCACTTATGGGCACTAATAGGCACCACTTGTGGGCACAAGTAGGCGGCACTGGTGAGGCTATAGGCGGCACTGGTGAGGCTATAGGCGGCACTGGTGAGGCTATAGGCGGCACTGGTGAGGCTATAGGCGGCACTGGTGAGGCTATAGGCGGCACTGGTGAGGCAATGATGGGCGCTGACAGGCATCACTCATGGACACTGGTGAACATCACAGATGGGGCTGATGATCCATTGCACTGATTATCAGTGCAGATGTCCCCACTGACAAAAGCCGCTTATTGGCTCTCCTCTCCTCACAAGCTGTCAGTGATTGGACACAGCTGATCATATGGTAAAGAGCCTATGTCATAGGCTCTTTACTGTGATCGGTGATGTGGTGTGTCGGAGCGACACACTGCACCACCGCGCTGCACGCACCTTGGGAGCGCCATATGACATCCACTCAGAGGCTGCAGCCATTAGCCTATTACTGTTTTTTTTACAGTCTGTAAACAGCTGTTTAGTAAAAGTGATCTGGGAATCGCATTATAGCCGCCTGATCCTTTTTACAGTAGTGTAAAGGAAAAGCCAAACTCCCCACCTTATCTTTCCTTTGGGGAGCCCGGGACCACTCTAAACCAGTAGTTAAATACAGAGGTGATAAAGGAATATTAATTCCCCGGTCTCCCCTGCAACTAATAAAGCCGGTAACAAGGATTTGGTCATTTCTGTGTTTTTTTTTTTTTTAGCTTTTCTTCCCCATGGAAGCACCTAATCAAGCCTGTTTCGTGCGTGATCAGCTGCAGTACAGGGCAGTGTAGACTTTGACAGTCTAACAGCCCTCTTGTGATAGCAATAGATTAAAATAAGGGAAACATTTTTTCAAAAAAGTGTAAATGCTAAAACTCTATGTGCTCATAGGTCCAACATGTGTATGTAAACAGAAGTTGTGCTACACATTTGAGGTATGGTTAAAAACCTTGGAGTGAGAGCAATAATTCTAGGGCTGCGATTCAAGGTTAACGCTAAGCTGATAACTTGTAAAATCTTAGAATTGCTCCAGACACAAGGTGGTTGAAGCCTAAATTATGGCTGACCACTTCTGTATAAATGAACCAAAATGCATTTTTTAAAATCATCTTTGATTATTTGTCAACTTATTTTAAAAACACGAGCAGAAAAATTATTGAAACAGTGTGCTAAATAAAAGCCTTCTATGTCCTTAAAAACAATGTAAACGTTATTTAAGAAGGCAAATTTATCATAACATTATTGTCAAGTTAACCAACACATACTGATCCTTCAGTCTAGGCATCTAGGATTGAATGATTTTTGGTGGTGGAAGGGTTATAAAATGAATTATATCCTATTTATTTTGGGGGAGTAGAGTGAATGTTTGTTTATTTCTGTCGTAAAGATTCACTCTCTTTACCTGTCCCAAGAAAGAAAGAAAGTGAGGGAGGGGGATACAAATTTGAGAGCTGTTGCAAGGAATGTTCCAAATGCTCTGGTGGCATCTGTCAAGTGAGGTGGTAGCAGGGGGAGGACCAAGCCATGCTGTGTGTCTTTGGATGCACACAGCCTGGTTCGGGAGCATGCCCGCATGAGTGCCCCTATAACAGCCAGCTTGCTATGGGGCACTCTCAGAAGAGGAGGATTGGAGAGCACCGGCAGGGAGACCCTAGAAGAGGGAGCAATACCACAGAGGCAGCTAAGTATAACATGGTTATTATGTTAGGCAAAAACTAACCTTTATAACCACTTTAACTAGAGACATTTAGTTTTGGCTGGAATTTCATTTCAGTCCACTTTACCACTGCTCTTACATATTAGACAGCTTGACCCAACTACTGGGTAGCCGAAATCCAGTTAGCTTTGAGTGTACTTGTCTTAATGGACAAATACAACAGTCTTTTAATCCTAGTTGAATGTCCAAAATGTTCCTCAAAGTATAAAACTTGCATACAGTATACATTTACAGATTTCACGGCCATATCTACCTGCTTGTTTACATTTGTTGCATTGACATCATGCCTACATTTTACATTTCTGAACCTTTAAGGGTGCTGTTTATAAGATGTTGTTTAGTATGATGCCATTCTAAGATATATGCTTTCGTGCAAAGAACCCCATAGTAATGTGCATATTGGTTCACACGTTGACTCAGTCCTTTGGAAAAAAAAAGATTTTCTAACTTTTGATTTTGCTACCCTCTAGTGGTTAGAAAAGTGTAGAACAGCTATTTGCAATGAGGCTTAGAAGCACAGGTTTTTTCCTGTAGTCTGAAATGGATTATGGCTATTCTACATTTAGCCATTGATTAAGCCCATCATATCTTTGCGCTTAAATTTTTTTTAGATTACTTATCGCATATGTTGGATTGTAAATAAATGAAAGTGAATTATATTTGAGAGCGATATTAAGGTTGCTATTGCTGATCTAATTTTGAAAATGCTACTTAACTGTCAGCAGTGTAGATCCATTTGGCCTTAACACCTTGTGTTGGTTTCTCAGAACATGTATAAAGATGAGGGCATCCAATTTCACCTACATTCTAGTGGCTCAGAATGTAGGCAGGATCAGCCAGGGAACTAGACTTTCCAGGAGGTCAGTAATGGCAGCCATCATATTTCTCTTTTATGGTTGGTGTGCTTTAAAGCGACCCTGTCACTCATAAAATATTTTTTGAATCGAGGTCCCTGAAAATTTGTGGGTTTTTTTCCCTCCAGAGAGCCCCCCCCCCCCCCCCCCCCCGATCTCACTGGTGACCTTCAGACAATACCAGATAGAGTAGCGAAGGGCGGGTTATCAGGGGACACTTGTGATAGCTGTGTGGGACCATAAGAGTTCCATCACTCTTAGAAGTGTCAGTTGCCATCAGAATTTCACATCAAGCTTTCTTGGGAAGGGAGTTCAGTGCAGGGTTTGCTTTAAGTTTGTAAATGAGACCTTTAAGTGTCCAGCTTAAACGTTTCTTAGATTTGTGTAGAGTGAAGAAAGGTTACAACCCCTGCCAGTTTTTGTTACTGCCATCAGGAGATCTGTTGGAGCGATTTCCCCTCAATTTCTGTCCTCCTAACAATGTGTTGTCAAATATTAAGTGAGAAGGACTCTCAAAAAGAAATGCAGAAAATTTAATTTTTTAAAAAAAAATTATTTTTTTTTATATTTTGCTGTTCCAGAGTTTCATTGACTTCCTGTCTGACAAAACATTGTCAGCAGGGCAAGAAGTGAAGGTAAATGTCTTTTAACAGAGCCCCAGATAGCACAGAAAACCCTACCAGGGTTCCAATTTTCCCCACTTTATCCAAAACTAGAAATACGCTTTTGTCTTGCCACTTTAACAAGATCTTTAACAAATATACATATTTTATTAATTGGTGCAAAACGTAAATTAAAATTATATAAAAAAAAAAATGTTGAAATGATAGCATAACTGAAATATTCAAACATATATGTGACACCTTTAATATTATTCGATGCCTGGTCATGTGGATAAATACTAGCTTTTTCATAAATATTGTTTGCAGCTTTTACAGTTGCAAGTGTAGTAGTATTGCTCATCATGTTTGACTCTATTTCTTCAGGTGCATAGGGAAAAGAGGGAAAACCTGGGGGTTAATACACTGGACTAACTGAACATACCATATATATCAATAAAAAAATAATATATGTGGCCTAAAAAGAACAGGACAGTGTACCCTCCTATGGCACTAGGGGGGTGTTGGTCCCAACATCTGTTCCGTGCCCATATTCGCTTGGGACTGAGCCATTACAGGCTGTGGAGGATGTTAAGAATCTTCTTTTAAGTGCAGTTGTGGACTTCATTGTATAAAAAGAAAGGGAGCCCTAACTGGAATGTAGGGTTTAGCACAACATGCTGCTATACCTATATGGGGCAGCCTAGTGTGCTTTTGTTTCTACACAAACTTACATTTTAAAGGATAAGTTCACCTTTAAAAAAAAAAAATGCACATCTTTTTGCAGGAAAAAAAAATGTGCATTTAATTTTTTGTTTTTTAGGAGCCTGTAAAGCATTGCATCTGCGATCAGCAGATCACAGGTGCAATCTCAGGCTCCTGCAGAATGTCAGTGTAGCTGTCGGCCTGTACCTGCTCAGTTAGTAACATGTTACACCCTAAATATAGGTGTAACATGTTACTAAAGGTGACCTTAACCTTTTAAAGTTACCATTTCACCCAAACCTACTGTTTCATGCAGTGCTTTTTAGTATTCTATTAAAAAAAAAATGCATAATCTAAATTGCTTGGTGTTGTATCACTAATACCTCAGTGTTGCTTATATTGATTGTTATCTCTTTAACTGCCATTTTTCTCTTATATTCCAGACACCAAAGATGCTGACCAGAAAGATAAAACTCTGGGATATCAATGCTCACATCACATGTCGCTTGTGCAATGGTTACCTTATCGATGCCACTACTGTGACAGAGTGCTTACATACCTGTAAGTATTGTTTTTTACAAATCTATTTGAATTGGTAATGCCGTGCTCTGAAATTTCAGTGAAAAGAGACCCATAGGCAGTGAACAGCAATTTACTAAGAAAATGGTTTGTTTTTCTCTTTTTTTTCCTGACATTTATGCAGACTTTATACACCTATTTAATACAAGTATGCATACACTGTAAGGGCTGTAGAGCACAGCAGGGGTGGTTAATTTTGGAGAACAGTTGGGACTATGGTGAACACAATCAACCTGGCTAACCAGGCTTTTAATGAGACCACGTTTTGCCCACATTGTCATTCCAGTGTAGGATTTATGTGAAACCCTGATGTTTCAGGTCTAAGTGGATGCCAGTAAATTTGATAAAACCTTATGTGGTAAGGCAGTCAATTCTTAATGGCAGATTTAAATAGAGTTAAACAAAAGCTAAAATAAAAACCCCAAATAGTTGTGGTAACCATAAAATTAATATTGCATTAGGATAACATATCATTTTGCATACTGATGAGGCCATCCATTTACTCTGCTCTCAATTCCTATCGGCATCTTCTGTGTCTGCATATTGGATGCAGCATATCTCATTGGCTCCCAGTTCTGCTTCATCCCACTCCCAGTCTGAGGGCTGCTGTATAGGGGAATACAAGAAGCCTATTCTAAAACAAATACAGGGACTTAAACTAGAGAGAGAAAAAGGTGTGTAATGATTTATTAATGAATAACTAGCTACAATTGGGTCTGAACAAAAACTCATCTTGCACTCCTGGTCTCTTCTACTATGAAGCCATGAAGATCTCCGGCATCCAATATTGCTTTTCTACATTGTCCGTTAAAGAGGAACTGCAGTCTGCTCACATAATTTGTAATAAAAACATTTTTTTAAACTCCGAAGCTTCCCTCCAACCACTTTGCATATTTATATATTTTATATATACTGTGATTCTGTACTTGCCAAATATGCTGCAGAAATCTCACTCCACTGAGTATTGCTGCAACCATTTTAACTGTGGGCAGCTGAAGCTGCTGCCTGTTCACTTCCTGGATTTACACAGACACACCTCCAGCCCTGCAGCTCTCATGAGCCCTCTTATGCCTCACCCCCCTCCCTTCCTGGCAAACTCTAACGAGAGTGAGAGAGAGAGCTGTGCATGATGTCATAAGTCTAGGCTAATGACCAGACAAGAAACAGGAAGTGGGCTGTATAAGGTATTTACTAGCAGAAAAAAATGTTTTGCTATCCAAAGTTAAAACAACAAGGGCAGAAGATTTAATAGATGGAAAGTTGAAAAAATGACTGAAGGTCCGCTTTAAGCAAAGGGCTTTCTTCATATTTTTAGAATATTTTTACAATTTTACATTCAGGAACATTTTTCTGTAATGGTTTGTCAATTTTTTGAACATTGCTTTTCACAGTTTGGTGAACCTCTGTCCATCTTTACTTCTGAGACACTCTGACTCTCTAAGGCTGGCCATACACTATACAGTTTTCTTGTTCAACTTTCCTTTAGATTTACCAAAAGCATATAATATGAGGTCAAACCTAAACCCTTTAAATTGGTATGCAATCAGGCAGGACCTTGCACTATATATTTGAAGGTAAATCTAAAGGAAATTGAATAAGAAAATTGTATAGTGTATGGCCAGCCTAAGTTTTCCCTTTTATACTCAATCATGTTACTGACCTGTTGCCAATTAACCTAATTAGCTGTAAAATGTTCTTCCAGCTCTTCCTTGTTGGTACCAGCTTCTTGTTGCCCTGTCCCAACCTTTTTTAGACTTATTGCTGCCATCAATTTCAAAATGGCCTTATTTTTTTCTTAATCATTTCAATACCTGGCTATGCTCCCCTCTAGACCACGTCTTTTTCAGGGAAGGCATGCCTTGTATATTGGAGCAGGGCAATTCTAAATTAAATCGCATCATTTTTCTTAACCACTGCAATAAGGACACTTTCACCCCCTTCCTGCCCAGGCCAGTTTTCAGATTTCAGCGCTGTCGCACTTTTAATGACAATTGCATGGTCATGCAACACTGTACTCCACATTACATTTTCATAATTTTTTGTGACAGAGCTTTCTTTTGGTGGTATTTTTAAAGTGATTGTAAATGATCACCTTGTAAAACAACCCATTCAGTTTAAAATAGAAATGAAAGGCAAAACATTTGTGTATGCATATAAAGAAAAGGGGGGAAAAAAGGTATTTATAATGTTTTTTTAGTAAAAAGTTAAGTAATCACATATTCTCTGTTCTTAGTTGCACATGAGCTGGGGTAGGAAAACCAGTAGCACACTGATCTTCCCAGTGAAAGGCTGGGGTGGCAGCTTGTCAGGACAAGTCTGATCATTAGAGGAGAGCAGGCTGAGTTCCAGCACAGCTAGAGAACTTTGCACAGTGTGTTCTGCTGCTTAGTGTTGTTAGTTTTTAATAGGCAAGCGTCTTCACACAAAGGAAGCAATAGAATGTGTCAGGAGTCAGCAGGTGGGAGACTATATATACAGTATCTCACAAAAGTGAGCACACCCCTCACATTTTTGTAAATATTTTAATATATCTTTTCATGTGACAACACTGAAGAAATGACACTTTGCTACAATGTAAAGTTGTGAGTGTACAGCTCGTATAACAATGTAAATTTGCTGTCCCCTCAACACACAGCCATTAATGTCTAAACCGCTGGCAACAAAAGTGAGTACACCCCTAAGTGAAAATGTCCAAACTGGGCCAAATTAGCCATTTTCCCTCCCCGGTGTCATGTGACTCGTTAGTGTTACAAGGTATCAGGTGTGTAAAATTTGGTGTTATCGCTCTCACTCTCTCATACTGGTCACTGGAAGTTTAACATGGCACCTCATGGCAAAAGTACTCTCTGAGGATCTGAAATTTTTTTTGTTGCTCTATATAAAGATGGCCTAGGCTATAAGAAGATTGCCAAGACCATACAGTGGTTTAACAGGACAGGTTCCACTCAGAACAGGCCTCGCCATGGTCGACCAAAGAAGTTGAGTGCACGTGCTCATCATCATATCCAGAGGTTGTCTTTGGGAAATAGCCATATGAGTGATGCCAACATTGCTGCAGAGATTGAAGGGGTGGGGCTCAGCCTGTCAGTGTTCAGACCATACGCCACACACTGCATCAAATTGGTTTGCATAGTTGTCATCCCAGAAGGAAGTTTCTTCTAAAGATGAAGCACAAGAAAGCCCGCAAACAGTTTGCTGAATACAAGCAGACTAAGGACATGGATTACCGGAACCTTGTCCTGTGGTCTGATGACACCAAGATGAACTTATTTGGTTCAGATGGTGTCAAGCGTGTGTGGCGGCAGCCAGGTAAGGAGCACAAAGACAAGTGTGTCTTGCCTACAGTCAAGCATGGTGGTGGGAGTGTCATGGTCTGGGGCTGCATGAGTGCTGCCGGCACTGGGGAGCTATAGTTCATTGAGGGAACCATGAATGCCAACATGTATTGTGACATACTGAAGTAGAGCATGACCCCCTCCCTTCGGAGACTGGGCCGCAGGGCAGTACTCCAACATAACGACTCCAAACACACCTTCAAGACGACCACTGCCTTGCTAAAGAAGCTGAGGGTACAGGTGATGGACTGGCCAAGCATGTCTCCAGATCTAAACCCTATTGAGCATCTGTGGGGCATCCTCAAACGGAAGGTGGAGGAGCACAGGGTCTCTAACATCCACCAGCTCCGAGATGTCATCATGGAGGAGTGGAAGAGGACTCCAGTGGCAACCTGTGAACCTCTGGTGAACTCCATGCCCAAGAGGGTTAAGGTAGTGCTGGAAAATAATGGTGGCCACACAAAATATTGACACTTTGGGCCCAATTTGGACATTTTCACTTAGGGGTGTACTCACTTTTGTTGCCAGCGGTTTAGACATTAATGGCTGTGTGTTGAGCTATTTTGAGGGGACAGCAAATTTACACTGTTATACAAGCTGTACACTCACTACTTTACATTGTAGCAAAGTGTCATTTCTTCAGTGTTGTCACATGAAAAGACATAATAAAATATTTACAAAAATGTGAGGGGTGTACTCACTTTTGTGAGATACTGTATATTATGAACAAACTGTTGGCGCTATATAAATCCTGAATAATATCTACAGACTGATACTGGGACCAGACTATATGTATATATCTTTTAAGTGAGATTTATTTACAGTGAAAGAAGACAATCACACCAGTAAATAGCGAACATAAACAACACTTGACTCACAACCAAAAAAATGCCTAAGCGACAGAAACCTAGCAAACTAACTATATAGAAGATGTACAAATATATACAATATGAGAAGCAAGGGTAACTGGGGCAATACAAGAAAAAAAGGGGAAATTAGGATTGGGTACAGGAACACGGCAAGCAGCAGAAAGGGAACATGATGCACGGGTAGCTCAAGAGCAGGATGGATCTGGCAGCAAGCAAGGCAATCAAACACTGACCCAAGTTGCAATAGTAGAGATGGGACTTAAGTATCCTCTAAGCAGCTGGGGCCAGGTGGAACTGATCGCAGGAAGCTGCTGGGAGACACCTGCTGGTAGTTACTGGAACTACAGCTTTTAGCCCGGTGCCACCACCAGTTCCTCACACAATGAGAACAGGATACTTCCAGCATAAAAATACATGGTACAGCAGGCACATACCAAGAATATGAAATGTTGGGTTTACATATCCTATAATCACTACTGGGGTTTTTGAATTTTTTTGCTAAACAAACGGAGAAAAAAACCCCCAAAATTTTGAAAAAACCCCACGTCTTTCGTTCATTGACAGACACAGCGCTCCATTATTCAGAAGCATAGGGTTATACCACCCCCTACAGGAGTAGAACACTAGGCAGAAAAAATAACTTGGCTACACTTATGGGCAGTCCTAGGTGGTATACACCCCCTTCTCTGCTATAGGCCTTCAGTTTTTTTCTGCCTAGTCAGGAGTAAGGACCTAGTTCCCTTCTGGTATCTGTATTCCTGGGAATTTTTTTGTTTATTTTCTTTTTTCCTGGATTTTTCTCTGATGAAATCTACAATCAACTGCCGGGCTGGGCAGCAGACTGCACACTAAGATCCAGTGGTCTGGCCAGCGAGCGCATGCAGACCACAGCTGCGCGCTAGGTCCTCCGCGACATGGCGCCTCTGGATGGGGGCTGGCCCTGTGAGTTAAACGTCTCGTGAGGTCGCATATGACCGGGTCTCGGCCTGAGTCGCAGCGTTCCTTATGGCTGACAGGTCCCCCCGCTTCTGTGGCGAGGGGATCTGTCTAGGAGCGTTACCCGCACGCTTCGCTGGATCGGTAAGTACGAGACCCCCCTCCCCTTCCCTGGACGTGGTGTGGGGCGCGGCTACTCCCTGGGGTGGTCGGTCCCTCCGGGATTCTCCTCCACAACCCCCTCCCTTCCCAGGTGAGGCCCATGCTTCTGGCCTAGGTGCTTTTTGCACACACTGTTCCCCTCCCCCTTCCACCCTCTGGGTTGCTACTGGGGAGTAATCCCTTGGGCCCACCTGCTGCAGTGGTTGGGCCTAGGAGGCGGGTGACCAGACAACTGCGATCGGGGATCACCTACGGTGGCCCTCCCGTAATTTAGGCCGTGGCTTTGGCCAGGGCGGACGGCAGAGGCCGCCGCTTTACGTTTTTGGGTGTCCGCCCTCAACCGTTCAGCGGCTTGGATCAGTCCAGCCCCCCCACAAGCCACGCACTCGCGGCAGGCCGTAAATTTTAGTCAGTGGCTTTTGTGGCCTGCTAGGCCTCTTGGCCGCCTCCTACAAGAGGGGTGGGGCTCTGAGGGCGATCTCCTTTTGGGGTCCGTTAGGTGGGCCCGGCGTGGGTGCTCCTGGCGCTCCCTGTGCGGGGCCTGGGCCTCTTGTGGGCGGCCTCTTTTGGGGCCCCCCGGTGAGGGGCCTCTTTTGACATCCCCCCTGTGAGGGGCCTCTTTTGGCATCCCCCCTGGGAGGGGCCTCTTTTGGCATCCCCCCTGGGAGGGGCCTCTTTTGGCATCCCCCCTGGGAGGGGCCTCTTTGGGCGCCCCCCCTGGGAGGGGCCTCTTTGGGCGCCCCCCTGTGAGGGCCCTCTTTGGGCGCCCCCCTGTGAGGGGCCTCTTTGGGCGCCCCCCTGTGAGGGGCCTCTTTGGGCGCCCCCCTGTGAGGGGCCTCTTTGGGCGCCCCCCTGTGAGGGGCCTCTTTGGGCGCCCCCCTGTGAGGGGCCTCTTTGGGCGCCCCCCTGTGAGGGGCCTCTTTGGGCGCCCCCCTGTGAGGGGCCTCTTTGGGCGCCCCCCTGTGAGGGGCCTCTTTGGACGCCCCCCTGTGAGGGGCCTCGGCGGCGGGGGTCTCAGTTGGTGGCCCCCTCCTGAGCTTTTTGTGATGGCGCTTAGGCATATAGCCTAGTAAATGGCACCCCCGCCCTCCCCTACCTCCTCTATCTCAAACAATCCTATATCTGGCTCTGCCACCACGGACGTGGACCACCTTGCGGGGTTGGTGGCCATGCTCCCTGTCTTGTCAGGGAGTGAGGATGATTCCGTCATAACTGCAGTGGTGCACGAAAAGGCGCTGGTTGTTGCACTTCTTACATCTGTGCGGGAACCTTTCAAGATAAGGGATCCAGCAGAGGCTGCGGTGGAGGGCCGGTTTCCCTTTGGCACCCATAAGCCGACTTGTGCAGTGAAAGCATTCCCTTCTCCCTCTTATTTTGCCAAATTTGTCCATAAAGACTGGGAGTGCCCAAAGTGCCCCTTTAGTCTCTAGTCTCGAAGTAGCTTGTACATTAATCATACTGAGTGATCTGATTCAGAACTTCAAAACGCCAGGTGACTGCCATTCAATGGCTGCAACTTACATCTAGGCTATAATTAGCACTGTTGACACTCAATCACAGGTATGATGAGCCACGCTAGTAACTGCTCACAATGGCAAAGTCCTGACCTGCTAAGGGAGTCATGTAAGGGTGTTCATGAAATACCCTCAACACAGCTCATTGCTGTTTACTACCTCGCAGGGTTATGATCCATAACACCAGCTATATATTCAAGCAAATGTGTTCACAATCCTGTGCCTCTTTTCACTGTTGATAATATAATAAAATACCTGCTTATCTCATGGATAAGCCAACTAAACAGTTGCTGGCTTTGATACAAGTAAGTCCTGAAATCCTAATTTGGTGTCAGGGTCCTTCATGGAGCACGGGATAGCATGCAAGGTGCTACTGCAATGTTGTTCCTCTGCATTTGGCATGGACTTTATTCATTTCAATTCACTATTCTTAACCACACAAGTGTACCTTTTAAAAATATTTACTGTCAGGAGTAGGCTATACTACGTACTATGAAATGTCTAAAAGTCTTTACTTTTATTATAATCTTTGCAGGACATGCTACCACATAATGTATCCTTTAATAAATAACTGTAGCTATTGAAATGAGAAGTTACTTGGGACATTGTTACTCAGCAGCAATTTTTTTTCTTGGTTTTTGGTGTACTTGAATGCTTTCACAACTGTATATTTAACAGACGAAAAAGCAAATAGATGTTTATTGTTGTGATTTACATACACTTTTAGGCCCCTTTCACACGGGCGCCTCCGTTTTGCGGGATCTGCTTGCTGAGCGGTGGATGGCTTCGCTGACCAGGCGGATGACAGGTCAATCTCTGCTCACTGTGCTGAGGGGAGACGCACAGTATTTTCGTTCGCCGCCAATGCTCACACACAACTGTTAGTAGCAGTGTCACAGGCTCCTCCTCCCGACGCGTTGCATCACCGACATGTGACTTTATCAATTTATTCACTAATTGCAGCTATATTATTTGGTTATCTCTCAGCATCACAGAATTTTTGGTTATTCACGTCAGCGCTTAAGCACCCCCCTTTTTTTTTTAATATAATTATCAATCAGCTGCTGCATTGACAGGACTCGGGAAACTTGCAGGATCTGCATCCCTTTAGGCCGGGTTCACACTGATACAACAAACACTCCGACGTTGGGAGCTCATGACGCATGATGTGTGAAAATCAATGTTTCTCTATGAGAGCCGTCTTAACTGGTCCGACTTTGAAAATACCCCCTGCACTACTTTGGTCCGACTTTGATCCTACTTCAACCCATTGAATATCACTGAAGTCGGATCAAAGTCGGATCGCCGTCTTGACTGATACGACTTTGGCATGCGACTTGTGCTCTGATCTTGAAGGGGAACTCCACGTCAAATAAAAAAAAACGGCATGGGTTCCCCCTCCAAGAGCATACCAGGCCCTTCGGTCTGGTATAAATTTTAAGGGGAACCCCACGCCGAAAAAACTGAGTAGGGGGTCCCCCCCAAAATCCATACCAGACCCTTATCCGAGCACACAGTCTGGAAAGGGGGTGGGGATGAGCGAGCGCCCCCCCCCTCCTGAACCGTACCAGGCCACATGCCCTTAACATGGGGGGGTGAGTGCTTTGGGGCAGGGGGGCCCTGCGCCCCCACCACCCCAAAGCACCTTGTCCCCATGTTGAGGACAAGGGCCTCTTCCTGACAACCCTGGCTGTTGGTTGTCGGGGTCAGTGGGCGGGGGGCCTTATCGGTAACAAGGGGCCCCCAGATCCTGGCCCCCCACCATATGTGAATGAGTATGGGGTACATTGTACCCCTACCCATTCGCCTAAAAAAAAAATAAAGTGTCAAAAATAAAACACAGTACACAGGTTTTTAAAGTAATTTATTAAGCCACTCCGGCGTCTCTTCCGATCTCTTCTCCCCTTTCCGGCTCTTCTGCCTCTTCCGCTGACGTCTTCTCCCCTCACCGGGTTTTCTCTACTGATGTCTTCTAGCCCTCTCTGTGCTGGATCTTCTCCGCTATCATTTCGCTCTTTTGCTGGGAGCTTTTCCGTGTTCTCCCTCTGTTCTTCTTCCGATGCTGACTCGATGCTCTCTCCCGCTCTAATGCTGGGTGCGCAGTGTGCCCCTACTTATACTGACATAGGGCGGGGTCACGGGTGATGTCACCCGGAGGCCCCGTCCCTTATGAAATCACTGCCCATCAAGCCCTGGGCCGTGACGTCATAAGGGGCGGGTCTCCGGTGACCCTGCCCCATGCCAATATAAGTAGTGGCACACCACGCACCCAGCATTAGATAGCGGAGAAGACCCGGACAGTGGAGATGACAGAGGGAGAAGAACCGAGGGGGGGGGGGGTAGAAGACATCAGCGGAGAAGACCTGGAGAGGGGAGAAGAACCGGCAGAAGAGTCGGAGAGGGGAGAAGAAATCGGAAGAGATGATTGAGCTGCCTTAATAAATTACTTTAAAAACCTGTGTAATGTGGTTTATTTTTGACATTTTTTTTAGGTGAATGCGTAGGGGTACAATGCTTATAAAGTGTTAGCTGCATTTCTGCTTCAATGTGTTAGCCAACTCGATCTAAATCTGCTAACACTACCCTCTCCCCTGACTGACAATGCTGCTGTCCAAGGGTGCCTCCAGTGGAGTAGAGCCACCCTAACAGGAAGTGTGTTATATATATCTGCATATGCCTTTTACCCCTGCAGGGGTTAGGCAGTCCGGTAAGTGTACACACGAGTGGGGGTGCAGTGAAGGTCGGAACACCTACGGTTGAATAGCTGTGACTACTTTTTCTCCTTCACCAGTGGGACATACTCCTAGAACTGTTTTTGCATATTCTTCCAAAGAATTCAATTATTGACTGTTTTTAATCCATTTTTCGTGTTTATACACCTTTGAAGTGTTTTGCATTGATTGCCTTCATTGTAACTGTGTTTGCACATTTACAGGGGTTCTCCTACACCTTTAATTTTTTAACCTTTTCAGGTTTTCACTCTGTATGTGTTTTTACTATTGTCTATGCGGATCATCTAATATATTCCCTTCACACTAATTTTATTGGATTTGGTTCCCCAAGCACTTTTATATATAGGGATCACATTTAAGATATAGATATCTATGATATATATATTTTTTGTATACGCGATTTTATATGCACTATAGAACGCTCTGCACTTTCTTTCTATTTCACCTCCCTAGGTGATTCACTCATAATTTAATTTTGCACATTAATTTTTTCTTGATATTTATGACACTTTTGTTTATAAACCAACACTTCGTTTTGTATACTTTAGAAGTATTATCACTCAAACATACATAGTAGGACAGCGCCATTTTCCCTGTTTAGAATTAATTTTTTAGCTTGGATTTCACCTCGGTGATTTTCACTTTTAAGGGGGGCAGCAGTCCCGTTTTATTCATTTCCTAAGCGCGGAACTTCTGTCACTCAGGAAGTGTGTTATTGGCTGGAGCACCAGGTCAAAATAAAAAGGTAAAAGACGTATTAAAGAAAACTAATGCAGCAACCACATCTAAGGATTAGTAAATTGCATAATATTACATTTTTTTTTGGGATTTAATACCACTTTAATTCAGCAGTCATAAAAAAAAAAATGTAGGTGCCATTACTAACCTCTCCCTTTAACCACTTGCCGGCTACAGCGCAGCCAGCTAGTTCTGGGAGGCCGTCATATGGACACTGCCAATCACAGATTGAGGTAAAGAGCCACTCAGCGGCTCTTTACCCCATGATCAATTGTGTCCAATCACAGCTGATCGCGGATGTAAACAGAAGACGGTTATCTGAACTCCATTCCCCACACGCTGACAGCACGAGGAGAGAACAGAGGCGATGACCGGCTTTTGCAAAAGGGACATGCACACTGATTATCAGTGCAGTCCCAACAGTGCCCATTAGTGCTGCCAATCGGTGCCTCCTCATTAAGGATGAGCCGAACACCCCCCCCCCGGTTCGGTTTGCACCAGAACATCCCGTTTTTTCGGGAGTAGTGATTTTAATAATGCTTAAAGTGAAACAATAAAAATGAAATATCCCCCCCCCAGCATTCATACCAGACCCTTATCCGAGCACGCAACCTGGCAGGCCACAGGAAAAGGGGGGGACAAGAGAGAGCGCCTCCCTCCTGAACCATACCAGGCCACGTGCCCTCAATATGGGGAGAGTGCTTTGGAGTAGCCCCCCAAAGCACCTTGTGGATGGGGGCAAGGTCCTCATCCCCACAACCCCTTACCCTCCGCCTTCATGGGAGGCTCCCGCCGAGACGTCATGTCAAAGGAAGGTGGGGTCACCCGTTTACGTCAGAGTTGCCCCGTCCTCAGCTATATAACAGCTGTCACCAAAAAGAAACGTCACTTGGGAGCCTCCCATGGAGGTAGAGCTGTTGCGTTTTTTTTTTTCTTTTTTCGGTTCGTTGGGCGGCGTGATAGAAGATGAATGGACATTGCGGGACATTTTTATTTTTTATTAAAGGACTTGTCCCTAAGTGTCTCCTGTCTTTTTTTACTATTTTTGCCACTTTTTTTTGTGAAATGGTAGGGGTAAATGTACAATGTACTCCTTACCAATTCACATGGGGGGGGGAGACGGGATCTGGGGTTCCCCTTGTTAAGGGCATGTGGCCTGGTACGGTTCAGGAGGGGGGGGCGCTCTCTCGTCCCCCATCTTTTCCTGCGGCTTGCCAGGTTGCATGCTCGGATAAGGGTCCGGTATAGATTTTGGGGGGGACCCCTAAGCCACTCTTTAAAAACAATTTGGCACAAGGTTCCCCCTAAAATCCACAGCAGACCTGAAGGGCCTGGTATAGATTTTGGGGAGACCCCCACGCAATGTGTTTTTTTTTTTTTGCTTTGGGGTTCCCCTTAATATTCATACCAGACCGAAAGGGCCTGGTAATGGACTTTCAATGAGTTTTATCTATATTGCAGAGACCTGTCAATTCATTACAGCCGCGATCAGTTTTAAGTGAATTTTTTCCTTTAGAAATGTCATTTTGCTGTGGTACTGTTCTAAATAAGGGAAAACTACGCCACTTTACAGGCATACTATAGACACCCCCAGGCATGATATTTAAAGGAATATTTCATTTTTCTTGTTTCACCTTGAGCATTAAAAAAATCACTGTTCCCGAAAAAACGTCAATTTTTAAAACTTTTTTTGCATTGATACAGGTCCCCAAACACTTTTTATGACAATAACTTGCATATAAGCCTTTAAAATGAGCACTTTTGATTTTTCACATTAGTGTCCCATAGACTTTAGTGGTGTTCTGCGGCTTTCGAATTTGACACGAACACCGCATATTGTTCGGTGTTGGCCGAACGTCCGAACAAACCAAAGTTCGGCCCCAACTTATGCTCGGGCCGAACCGTTCGCCCATCCCTACTCCTCATCAGTGTTACTTATCAGTGCAGCCTCATCAGCGTACATCAGTAAAGGAGAACATTTTATAACCAACTATGAAAAAGTTTTTCTTTTGCTTTTTTCGGTTATTTAGCAAAAAATAAAAAACCCAGTGGTGATTAAATACCACCAAAAGAAAGCCCTATCTGTGTGAAAAAAATGATGAAAATGTAATTTGGGTACAGTGTTGCATGACTGCACAATTGTCATTCAAAGTGCGACAGCGCTGAAAGCTGAATATTGGCCTGGGCAGGAAGGGAGTAGTAGTTAAAATGCCAGTTGCCTAGTTGTCATGCTGATTCAGGAGCGGCAGTACTTTATATCAGTGGTCCCCAACCTTTTTGGCACCGGGGACCGGCGCTGTTGAAGAAAATTGTGCCAAGGCCCGGGGGGGGGGGCGGGCGCGGGTTTGTGTGTCGCATGCGGCTTTTCGCGGGCAATTTATCCAGGCAATGGCTGCTGTTGGCGCTTCAATCATCCCGGCACCATCATTGATATGATATTGAAGCGCATTATTTCTATTATTACATTGTAATATATAATAAATTAATTCAACTCACCATAATGCAGAATGTGCCAGAGTGTCACTTGCCAGGTCGCCAGCATTCAGATGCAGCTTGTCACTTGCCACGTTGCCTGCCACCAGATGCTTTTTGTCCCTTGCAACGTCACCTGCCACCAGATGCGGATTGTCACAGCCCGGGGTTGATGACCCCTGCTTTATATCATAGACTTGGAACAAATGGAATATCGGGAGCTCTGACTTTTTCTGCAAGTCAAAATACTGAAAGCTACTTTTCAGAAGGTTCATGGGACAAGAAGTGAGCACAAATCTCTTTGAAGCAGTGTTCTGGTGTTTTATATAGATAGGCAACTCTTATCCTCATTGATTAGTGGTTCCAAATTAATAATACCTACTGCAGTAGGGAATAGACACAAAAGATGCACTCAGCATCTTTCCAAAATGACTGTTCCTCTGTTACTTTTTTGTAGCTTCTGGGACTCTGTACTTACAAACTACTTCTGATAGCACTTTTACTGTGGCATTTGCAGTAGCATTTTCCACTGGCCAAAAGTCTGTCCATCCAGAAAACATGTCCATATAGACAAAATGCATACTCCAAAGATCCTGACTTGGGCATCTGGATATATTTTTTGTAAGGGATGTTCAGCTTTTGGTAACATCTTTTGGCAACAGGTAAAACGAGAAGTGATATATTATAAAAACAACTGTGGTGAACCCTGGCGCTATCCCACGCTCATTTACTAAGATAGCCATAACTGCTTTTGACCCTTGACATGGTCCATGTGCCAAACTGGAGGAAAGAGAGTGGCTGGCAAACCTAAAAGGTCACCTTTTTCCAAAGTCCTGTTTCATAAGAAGTTGCCCCCTGTGGACCACTTGTTGTTGTCGTTCTGGGGTCCTTAAAGTTTTTACATTTTAATCCCAGCTCTGCTTGGCTAGAACTAGGGTGGAATCTGAGTTGCACAGACCCAGCAAGTGTCCGAGGCTGTAATTCAGCATCCTTAGTGGCCTGGTATTTTTCCATGTGTGAGTTTTAATGTTAGTATGGCTCCCTCAGCAAGAAGCTGGAAGGCTGAAGACAGCCAATCAATAAACTTAGCATGCTTGATTGGTTTACCTGCCGAAGTAAAAACATTCTAGTCCTGCAAACCAAACCAAAATCATGCATCCACCCCAAAAGCTCTCTAAATCTCTACTGTCTGTATAAATATATACTCTTTTGATAGCTCACAGACTTTGCCAAAGGATGGAGCTCTGCTTCTTGAGCTGGGGAAGAAGTATCCAATGACTCTGAATCTGGGTGATAAACTGTATACTCAATATGGGTATTGCCATCCTCAGTATAAAACCGGGATCAAATCTACAAATAATCAAATATCTGGGTCTTCATGGAGTGTGTCCTGCACTGGGCTCACAGCAGCTGATTCCTATGTCATAAATTGTATAAAAAACTTCAATTGTGTCAAACAGAACAGTTATTTTGGAAAGATGCTGAGTGTGTCTTTTGTGTCTGTTCCCTACTGCAGTAGTTTATTATTAATTTGAAAACAACTAATCAATATGAGGATAGGAGTTGCCTATCCTAGAAGATTTCCAAAACAGGCAGGGACACAAATCAATAAAAACTTAATGAGGTTCCAACCATTTTCCAATCTATCATAATTTATAATTGCATGGAGTTCCACTCTATTTACAGTAATCAGTAAAACTTCTGTTTCTACGTGACTAGATGATGATAAAATGACACAAAATTCCCAAAAGTGGGTGAGCAGGAATTTACTTGCTTACAGTAACGTGAAAAAACATGTCGCCTAACTAATGTAACAGTAAATTTCTGTTTTTATCTCTTTATGTACCCTGGGGGAGGGGCTGTGCTTTTAAACCTTTCACTGCTAGGTCTGTTTGGCATGCAGACCTACAGCACTGCTTCCAGCTGGCCAGGACCATAAACTTATAGCAGAATTGTTCAGACTCTGCTGAACAAACCTATAGCTCCGATCAGCGGATTGCAATCCACTGATCTGAGTTATTCAGCTAAAATGTGACCTACCCCCATACAGCCGCTTCCCTGTCTCCAACCGCTCCCTTTCCTCTAAAACGACTCCCCCTGCTCTTCTTTCCTATCTCCTACATCCCCCCGCTCTTCTGTCCTATCTCCTTCACCCCCCACAGCACTGATTTCCTCCCCCACATCGATCCAGCCCCCCAGCCAACCCCGATCTGCTGCGACTACCCTTGAGCTGCCAGTTTCCCTCCTCTGCCTCTCCTGCCGGCTTCAGGTGATGCAGAGGGAATCAAAATATGTCCCCCCTGCCACTCCGATCACCCCCCCCCCTACAATGGCCCCCATCTCACTGATCCATCGCTGCTGGGTGGCATTTCTTCCTTCCCTATGTGTTTGCCAGCCCCCTCCCTGTACTACAATGGACACAGGCAACCTAAAAAATCGATTCGCTCCCGTGTCCACTGATAACTGGGTATAGTAAACCATGTTTACTATATGTCAGTTTATTAATGAATAGGCGTGACTCCTTTATTCATTCATGTAATGTGCAGTTCAGGCTGCAGAGAAAGGGACTGTCTTCAGTCCTTTTCTCTGTCTCAAAAAGAGATATCGGGGCCTGTTTTTAAACCTGTGATATCTCACCAAAGACCAAAAAAAAAATAGAAAAAGATTAAATAGAGTTGTAAAATTTAATATATATAATATGGCCCCTTTCACAAGGAGCGGACTCCGCCAAGCAGATCTGCCTGCTCAGCGGGGGATCTGTCTGCTGATCTCCGCTGAGCAGGTGGATGACAGATCCCGTGCGGGTAAACCTGGCCCTCCATGGGCGTATGCCACTTGTGAACGATGCTTTAGTAGTAATTTAGGAATTTTGTAAGTTGTGGTTTATGTGCACTAATAATGATTTTAGTGTATTTTTTGTGAAAATAGCGATTTGATGAACATTTTGCGCAATTCTTGCAGGGCCCAAAAAAATCAGTAGCACTTTTTTTTATTCTAAAGGTCATGTGCTTTCAAAAAATGTATGGTTTAGGGGGTCTTTTCAAATTCTGAAAGCTGTAAGTGAAAAATGGTAACCTCCGGATTTTTAGAGTAAATTGTTTTTATTTACAGTTTTGCGTACCTTCAGTTTCACCATTTCACAAAAATGTGCATTTTTAAAATGTACAAATATATGTTATTCATTAACTCGATACGATTTTAACTTTTTATATAGTAGGAATATATGGTTTTTGGGGTCTTTTACAAACTCTGAAAGCTGTAAGTGAAAAATGAAAACCTCCAGATTTTTTTTTTTTTTTGTAAAATCTTTATTTTAGCAACATTTTAGTAAAATGACTACACACATTACAGCAATGTAGTACAGAACATATAGAAAACACGACCAGGTACAGTCTAAAGCAAATGGTTATTTCGTACTCAAGGTGTCAGTGGGACTAGAAGCTTATAATGAATTCCTGAATCAGGATGGGTACGAGACAGTAGACCGGTCAGAGACCAGCCACAATCCCCTCTGAGGTGCTAAGTGAGCTAGAGGGCTTACAGGGGGGTCATCTCCCAGCAGCGGTCTGAGCAGAGGGGGGCATTAGCCTCCTCCAACCTCGCCCTTCCCGCCATACCTAGAAAAACATCCCCCCCTATACCCCGCCCGACAGGAGGCGGAAAAAAGGGTGTCCACCCCGTGTGACGAGGCAGTCCTCTTCCTGCTAACCATCTCCACCTCGAGTCCAGACAATACAACAGGTATCTTAAATAAAAACAGCCTGGCAACAGAGAAGTGTTATGTAGTCGTAAAAACAAAAATAACAGGTAGAAAAAGATAAGAGGATAGGGAAGAAAGGGGGAGAGAAGTGGGTGTGGAGCATACCTCTTAGCCTAAGAAGGTCCTGATGATCTGCGCCGGGCAAGTCCCTCAAAGATATGTCGTCTTCATAGCAAGTAAAGATAAAATATGTCTTTCAATGGGTCTTACTTTGATTATCTAAGTGGGATCGCAAGGATGGTTCTGCTAATTCTAGTAGTGCCAAATCTAAACTCGAGGACATATGATTCGGATCAAACATATAATCTTTCCACGGGCCCCATATGGCTTCAAAACGTTCTATCTTTCCCTTACATGACGCTATCCAATGTTCGGCTTCCCTAATGTCATTTACTTTTTTTTTCCCAGTCTTCTCTTGAAGGAACCCTGGATTGTTTCCAGTAAACTGGAACAAGGCGTCTAGCCGCATTTAATAGGTGTGGTAGTACACTTTTTTTATAGCTACCAATCGGTGTCAGGGGGTCATGCAGAAGGAAATAGGCTGGAGACAAAGGAATATCCTGATCTAAAATTTCCTTCACGAGAGATTTAATGTCTGTCCAGTATGGCCTGATCAAAGGACACTCCCACCAAATGTGCAGGAGTGTACCTCTTTGGCCACATCTCCTCCAGCATTGATCCGACACCATGGGGTAGATATGGGCCAAATCAGCTGGCACTCTGTACCAGCGTGACAAAATCTTGAAATTCGTTTCTTGGGTTTTAGATTCCATAGAGCTTGAATGAGTGAGCTGGTATAGGTGTGTGAGTTGGGACATGGAGAAATCTAACTGTAAATCTCTCTCCCATGCCCGTATGTAAGTTGTTCTGAGGTTGTCAGTAGTGCTTAGTAAGCGATACATTTCTGAGTTCAAGTGTGGGATCGGGTCTTCTATAAAGAGTTGCTCAAAGGGAGTGAGAGTGGAGATGTCTCTTATAGAGCGCCCATGGATTTCAAAAAATTGATGGAGCTGCCTATATCTCCAGAATTTCATTTTGGAGCCTCCGTGTTCATGTTGTAGGGATTCATAACTCATCAGTTTGCCATCTCTCATTAATTTTCCGCAACTGGCATTGCCATCATCCACCCAAGGGCCGAAAAAACCATTTGCTCGCCTGGCGGAAACCAAAGGAACCCCCCTAACGGGGACATAGGTGGAGATAAATTTAAAGCTAGGTTCAGTGTGTCCCAAATAGAAAGAACATGGGTCGTCAGTGGGGAAGTTGTATCTGACAGCCCTCGATATTCACGTGGCAACCATGGAGCAAAGGCCAAATTCCAACCTCCAGATTTTTAGAAAATTTTGTGTTTGTCCGATTTTCACCATTACGCAAAAAAGGTGCAAATGAAATTTAGAAATATTTATTTATTAACTCAAAACAGATTAAGCTTTTATATTTAGTAGGAATTTAGCAGAAATTTAGTAAAATTTACTGTTTGTATCTGCTAATAATAATTTGTGTATTTCTTGCGAAAATATTGCTTTGGTAAACATTTACACAAATATTTTGGGGCCTTTAAAAATCAGTAGCAACTTCCTTTTATTCTATTGGTCCAATGCTTTCAGAAAATATATGCTTTTGGGTGGTCTATTACAAAGTCTGAAAGCTGTAAGGAAAAAATGAAAACCTTCAGATTTTTTGAGAAATTTGGTTATTTACGTTTTTGCCTTTTTGCAATTTTCACAATTTTGGAAAAAGGCGTAATTTAAAAATTACAAATATTTATTAACTCAATACATTTTAAGCTTTTATATTTAGTAGGAATTTAACAGGAATTTTGTAAACTTTGCTGTTTATATTTGCTAATAATTTTTGAGTATTTTTAGAGAATATATTGTTTTGATAAACATTTGTGCAAATATCGCAGGGTGTTAAAATTAGTAGCACCTTTTATTCTACAGGTCATGTGCTTTCAGAAAATATATGGTTTAGGGGGTCTTTAACAAACTCTAAAAATATAGAGGTTTTAATTTTTCACTTACAGCTTTCAGAGAAATTTGGATATCTACATTTTTGCGGACGTTCAGTTTTCACCATTTCGCAAAAAAGTGCAATTTAAAATTTACAAATATTTATTAACTGCATACAGGTTAGCTTTTATATTTAGTAGGAATTTTGTAAAATGTGCTGTGTGTGTATTTTTAGCGAAAATATGGTTTTTATAAACACTTGCACAAATATCATTGTGCCCTTAAAAATCCGTAGCGCCTTATTTTTTATTCTACTGGTGCTTTAATAAAATATGTGGGGGGATTGTGTCTTACAAACTCTGAAAGCTTTAAGAGAAAAATAAAAAAGCAATGAAAAAATTGCAAAAATGGTCCGGCCAGCTAAGTTTAAAAGTGGAGCGCAGGGCCTGGCAGCGAAAAGGTTACCCCCCCCCCCCCGAATCACTACCCCTTGGTGGGGGTACACACATGCCATGGCCATGATGCATTGCTTTGTGTCTGCGGCAGAAATTCTACCCAACTACTGATTCAAGTGAATGGGACCACTCTAGAATTTCCCTGCAACTGCATGCAAAAGCTGCAGCCTGCTATTACGGGGTTTAATGGGTTAGGGCAGGCTGTGAGGAGGCTATTCAGCACCACCTGTTCAATTCAATGCTTTCTTTAGAGACCTCTAAACGCAGATTGCTCTTCAGAGTGCAAAACTCATGTGACCGAGCCCTTAAGGTTACCAACAATGACAGCCAAAAAAAACCACTTTAGTATTACATTAATAAAGCGTGCTGCATATCAGAATCCTCCACATAATGTAAAAGTCACCGGGTTTTTAGTGAAACCATATGCTGTATAAGCTTCGACAGTATGGATAAATCCACGTGACACTCCACAGGACTGGGCCTGACCTTCCTTAGATGACCTAAAGAAAAATATATTGTCTTGCACCCTTTAGGGCAGGGCTTGACAAATTTGCTTGGAATCTAGGAGCTAGCTAAAAAAGTTAGGAGCCAGGTTTTTTTTAAACGACCGACAAAGCTTTATTTTCAATATAAAAAAAATAACTAATCTTAAATTTACACAGAAAGACCACCCTGCTAGCGGCCGAATAGCGCCACTAAAACGACGGTAAAGCGGCGCTAAAAATAACGCCGCTTTACCGCCGACGCCCCCCGCGGCTTGGTGTGAAAGCGCTCTAAGGGTCCGATCAGGTCCGCCTGAAAAACGGACAGGCGAACCTGATCAGACAGCCCGTGGGAAAGGGGCCAAGCAGGGAGATAACAAATTATTTATTTTTTTTTTAATTAAAATTAATTTAACAGTTTTTACTTTAAAAATATAAATAAATAAAAATAAAAGCTATTACGAAAAAAAAAAAGAAAAAAAGTGGCCTATCCCCACACTCACTTTCTTCTCTTCTCCACTTTGGGAAGGAGATGGGCGGGTAGTGAAAACAGGCAGGTATCGCAGCGCTGCCTCCATTAGCATTGCATTAGAATTGCTGGTTGTAATACCAACGGCCACCACAAGATGGCGCCAGATTCCAGAAGGACCGAAGAAGGCCGCAAAGCCGCGGCCCCAATTACCGGCCGGCGCGGCCCGACGCGATCGCACGGGGGGTCGGAGTCCGCACGGAGACAGGATACCCCCAGCTGTGCCGCCCCAGGCGCCAGGTCGCTAATTCTAGTCGCAAATGCGACCTGGCGCCCGGGGTTTGTCGAGCCCTGCTTTAGGGCAACATGCCACTTTAAACCCTCCAGAGTGTTTCCCACTATGTTTTAAAATGAAATGTAAAGCCATATGAATGTTTTAGAATCAAATAATAAACACACTTAATTGCTTCAGCCCTGGAAGGTTTTACCTCCTTAATGACCAGGTCACTTATTGCGATGCGGCACTGCGTAACTGACGATTGCGCGGTCGTGCGTCGTTGTGCCCAAACAAAATTTGATGTCTATTTTTTCCCATAATGAGAACTTTCTTTTGGTGGTATTTCATCAGCTCTACGGTTTTTATTTTTTGCACTATAAACAAAAAGAGTAACTATTTTGAAAAAAAAACAACTATTTTTTACTTTCTGCTATAAAACCTTCCCAAATAAAAATATGTAAAAAATCCAATTTTTTCATCAATTTAGGCCAATTTGTATTCTGCTACATATTTTTGGTAAAAAAAATCCCAATTAGCATATATTGATTGGTTTGCGCAAATGTTATCTCGTCTACAAAATAGGGAATATTTTTATGGCATTTTATTATTTTTTTTTTTCTACTAGTAATGGCGGCGATCTGCGATTTTTATTGGAGTTACGACATTATGGCGGACACGGACAATTTTGACACATTTTTGGGACCATTGGCGTTTATACAGCGATCAGTGATATAAAAGTGCATTGATTACTGTAAAAATGTCACTGGGGTGTTCCCTAGTGTGTGTTCTAACTGAAGGGGGGAGGGGACTGTGTAGGGGAGATGACAGATCGCTGTTCATACTCTGTATGAAAAGGTGATCTGTCTCTTCTCTCCTCAGAACCGGAAACGGTGTGTTCACACACAGAGATCCCGGTTCTCGGTGTGCCCCGAGCAATCGCGGGAGCCCATCGGTGATCGTGACAGCTGGGCACTCGCATCGGCTCCATGGGCGCGCACCCCTAGTGGCCAAAATTGGAAGCAACGTAATGTGACAGCGATTCGCGCAGCCGTTCCATGTTGCCGCAGTACAAAGTTTTAAAACCTTGTTTTTCTAGGGTTGGTAAGTTTTTTGTATATGTAAAGTGGGTAGCTGTATTTGCTCATTAAAGTCAAACTTTACACTTCAAATAAAGTCCATTAAAAAGGGAGCTGTGTCATACAAAACATGCATCACGTCTGTGCAGGCAGCATCATTTTGGGCTGCGAGCTTTGTGAAAGTCCAGAACAGTCACTTCCTTATTGAAAACTCTCCCCCTCTCCTTATATTTCTGTATGTGTAACTTTCTGTAATTAAAAGGTGTGTATTTCCAGCCTTGATTGTATTCTGTGGCTTGGCTAGAGAAGAAAGCTGACAAAAGCTTTGAGTCAGCCAGAGATGGATCCAATCTTGAGCGGTAAAGCAAGAACCAGCTGAGATTTGAACCATCTATGGGCAGGCTGGTTGCACCCAAGTTGATCCATTGATCGACTTGGGTGCAACCAGCCTGTTGGATTTTGGATATGTGATAATTGCCGGTGGCTAAAGCTGCTAGCAGTAATCACTGTGTGCTGCTGGTTGCAAAGGCTCCCTGCAACCCTTCCCCCTTTCACAGGTAGAAAACAATAGTTCTGCAGGAGGGGGTTACCTGTCAACACTGAATGTGTTGATGGGGAAATCAAGCAATTTTCTTGCTTTCCTTTCTGTGGTGGAAGGAAAGAAAATCAAATCATCTAGCGGTAAATTATTAAATTATTAGGCCGTCAGCTGGTCGGCATGTAGTGATTCGCTGATTATCGGCACAGTGCAGATAATACAGAAGAACTGAGGCTGTACAGAGCAGTGTGAGGACATACTGAATAGTATAGGCAATTATTTTTAGTGTTTTATATAGCTTTACCTGCAAAAGGGGCCAGCGTGAAGTAATCTATCACAAACTAATTTTCTGGCTAAATTTCCACTTTAATAAATTAACCACTAAGAAAATGAACATACAGAATATGCATGAGTTAAAGACTGACCCTTTGCACATGGGGCTGTAGTGTGTCCCTCCTGTCATTCTAGTGTGCCCAGGAAGCAACAGTGCAGTGTCCAGCCCTACTGCAGGCAGACTGTAACAGAGACCTTTGTGCCTGAACACACAAAGCCCTAATTGCCAGTTCCACTTGGTACAACTATTCATCCCCCTCCAGCCACAATCTGCCATAGATTTTGACAGGCTGTCTACAGGGAGCTGGACACTGCATCTGTCCCTCCAAGGTGCTCTAAAATGCTGAAAGGGAAGTACTGCATCTGTATGGCCTCTTGTGCAAAGGGCCTAAAAAGTGCTCCCAGGCACTATTAGGTTCTGCAACCCTTCTGATGTTACATTTTGATCACAAAGTCAGTTGTGGTTTAACTGAGTATTTTTGAACAGTTGCTATTTGGCCACACCATTGTAAAAAAAACAACTAATTGGTTGGGTTTATCACAAAACATAACCAAATATTAATGGTAACATTTTTTTGCTTGTAAAATGCACTTTTTTTGATACAGAAGTGTGCCACAGTCTGTTGTCAACATTGTGACAAAGGTGTTGTCTAGGTTTTCAGTATGCAGGCGTAGTCAACAAGCGGTGGGGCTTGTGCTGGATCTTTTATTAGACTGCCCAGTGTGTACAGCACACAGTATAGAAAAGCCCCCTTTTAAATATTTATTTGTAAATAAGGAACTTCTAAAACTATATAAAAAAAAAAAAAAGTAAGGAAATATAGGGGGTTATTTACGACAGGTAAATCCACTTTGCACTGCAAGTGCACTTGAAGGTGCAGTCGCTCTAAATCTGAGGGGTAGATCTGAAATGAGTGGAAGCTCTGCTGATTTTATCATCCAAACATGTGCAAGCTAAAATGCTGTTTTTTATTATCCTTGCATGTCCCCCTCAGATCTACAGCAACTGCACTTCCAAGTGCACTTGCAGTGCAAAGTGGATTTGCCTTAAGTTAAATAAACCCCATAGTTTACTTAAAAACCTGTACCGTTTCTCTTTCGTGCTGATTTTCTAAGTACAGTAACCCAGCAAGCAATTAGAAGACAACATGTACTGGATTTGTCTCTATGGGTTACTGCTGTTCAGGATTCGCTCTTAAGAATAAGAATTTTATATTGAAAAATGGCTGAAAACAAGCAGAATTGCTTTTGACAGACCATTCAAGAGATTTTTTTGATGGGTTGTTTGCAAAGGCACTTTGCATGCGCTTTTTAAATTACTTTACTGCACTTTGGAATGTTATAAAAAGGGAAAAAAATATAATGTTCAAAGTAAGTGTTACATTTAACAATCTTTTATTTGTATTACATGGTTTATCGTTATGTTATTGAAAGTAAAAACATACACCCCGCTGTTTCTAATGCATCTTGAGCACTCCGTAAATAGTGCTTTCCATTACCTACTCCCCACATATAATGAAGAATTATTACAAATGACCAGTAGATGGCACTGTTTGCCAGCTGAATTAAAATCAGAGCTAAGCTTTTTTTTTTTTTGGTAAAAAAAGAACCAAGAAAGAACATTTTTAATTGGAGAAAAACCCTGAAAATGTGGTTTGCTTATTAACAATTTAAAAGAAAGTAACAATTTTTTAAATTTTTTTTTTTAAGAAGCAAATTTAACTTTTTTTCTTTTTGCAGTTTGCAGAAGTTGTTTGGTGAAGTATTTGGAAGAGAACAACACATGTCCAACATGCAGAATTGTAATCCATCAGAGCCATCCTCTACAGTATATAGGGTAAGTGGAATAGGTAAATGTAAGCAATGTCCTAGGTAATGCAGTTTTTTATTATTATACACAATTTATATAGCGCTAACAGTTTACGCAGCGCTTTACAATGTAGAGGGGGGACAGCACAATTACAGTACACTTCAATACAGAAGGGACAGGAGGGCCCTGCTCGTAGATCTTACATTCTAAAGGGAGGGGGTGGTGTTACAAAAGGTAATAGATGCGGGGAATGATTTGATGGGGTTGTTAGGTGGGTGTGGGATAGGCTTCCCTGAATAAGTGAGTTTTCAGGGATCTCCTAAAGGTGGACAGGTTGGGGGCTGAATAGAATAGGTATTATTCTAAATTGCTGGTAATATTATTAATGTCTGTGTTCAACATATTGGAATAAAAATATGTTGTAGTTCACCATCTGAGTAAACAGTTGTAATGTTATGCAGCTACAAAGATTACTGGACTCGGACACTGACATTTTTTAAAGCCACAAAAAAGTAAAAAGATAAATGATCTTAAAGTAGAACTATAGGCAAAACTTTTTTTTTTTTCGTCTTGAATAGAGTAAGGAAGGGTTATAACTGCTGTCAGATTTTTAGCCAAACAGGAAGTGAAACTAAATCCCTGCAAAATAAAGGATCCCTTGGGGACCCCCAGGTCACCAAAACTAGTGTCCCCATTGGAAGATCTCCCCTCTATTACTTTTCTGGGGACAACCCCAAATTTGTGATTTTTCTTTTACGTTCACTTTCAATGGTAATGGTAAACAGGACAAATAGAGAGGGCAAGAGCTGGATCACACTGGGACAATTTGTCAGCGACTTAGCCCCCTGACAAGTCGCGTCCCGTTCTGTACAATGGAACCATTCTAATAGGAGCGTCGCAAGTCGCTCCGATTTAGAAAAAGGTTCCTGTACTACTTTGGGGGCGACTTGAGGCGACTTGCATTGACTTCTATATAGAAGTCGTTTTGCAAATCGCCGCTGCTGTCGTGTGCAGGTCACCTGAGGCAGTGGTGCTGCCTCAGTGTGAACCGGTTCTGAGTCTCTCCCTAACGGAGGCACAGACAGCAATAAAAACTGACAAGCACTCTAATTTTTCTGCACGCTATCCAAAACTAAAAAAAGTTTTGCTTTTAGTTATACTTTAAATTCTCATAACTGTATGAAAACATGAGCTCTTGCATTTTATTAGGGTTTCTGTGCAATCTGTTAATTGTACAGTTTGTCTATACTTATGATGTGCTTTGTGTTGGTGGCTCCTTTTGTAAAAAATAAAACTAAGTTAAATACAGGAGTGGAATGAAATAGTATATGAAGGTTTATGCTCACATAATGGAGAAAGTTAAAGCGTTTGTTACCCAAAAACGTCATATTCCTGATATGTGCCTTCTGTACCATGTACGTGTATGAGAAAGTATCTTGTTCTCTTTGTATTGCTTCCTTTGTGTGAAATCCCTGGTGTTCCTGCCAGTCCCTCTGCTTACCTATTAAAAACTGACCACACTAAGCAGATCAGCTAGCTATGCTGGGAACTCTGTGTGCTCTCCTCCAGTAATCAGAATTGTTCTGACACGTCCCCCGCTGCACAGCCATTTACTAGGAAGCTCAGTGTTATGCAGCTGAGAACAGAAGGAATGTGATCACTTATCAAAAAGGGAAATAAGGTATTTCTAATGTATTTTTATATCTATACAAAAATGTTTTGCCTTTTAATCTTTATTTTAAACTGAATTGGTTGTTTTACAAGGTGATTGTTTACAATCGCTTTAAGCTTAAGTATAGTTGGCAGGAAGCCCAGAATTTATGCACAGTATATTCTCTTTTGTACGCAGTACCCACTTTATGTAACATGAATCTAGTTTAGAAGAAATCCTCTTTAGCATACCATTCCATTAGCACCTGTGATTTGCTGTTACTGATTAAATAGCAGGTAATAATTTGATATCACAAGGCACGTAGAAATGTGCTATGTAAAAACTAGTTTACACGAACTTATGTACTTTCCCCTCTGCTTCCTTTGCAGCATAACACGTTTTTACCTCATCCCAAACCCCAAAAAATCTAAAAGACTGGCTAATGTACATGATTGCAGAATAGTGTGCATACATTATATATTCCTTACAAATTTTTTATTTAAGGAATGGACACAAGACACACAGAACACAGCATCTCGAGATCATACATGAACACATTATCATACAATGGGATGAGCGAAGTCCCGTTTCATGAGCTATCTGGTAATAAACAAAGATGCAACATTAAATGAGGTACAGCGATCCTGACAATAGGACTGTTTCTAGCCAAGACCCCTGTTGAGGTTAAAGGGCAACCTATTCCAGGTTGCGCTAGAACTGTCGAGCGGTTCCGTGAGTCTTGCCCCTGTTTTCGGGTTAGAAAAAGAGAAGGACCACGCAGGTCACGGGGCACTCATCAATACCCTCTACAACTACCGTGATCTAAGTAAAAACAGAAACCGGAAAATAAGGAGGAGGAATGAGAGAAAGGAAAGCGGGGAGAAGGGGGACAAAGGAGGAAGAGGGGATGAAGGGCATGGGGAAGAGGGGATTGGGACAACCTCAGCACACCGAGGCAGCGTGCGCGCCCCCCTCCGCGTATCAAAGAACAAGGTGGTAACGTCCGTCAGTATCTAAAGGCACATACATCTATCTGTATAGTGGGTGGAGCTATGTTAATCAGTCGTGTCTCTCCCCAGGAGTGTCTGACCTTCATCTGAAAAGAAGAAGACATTCCAAATGGACCATTTCTTGGTGAAACGTTCATTTTGGTGACGGGCCGAGAGGATTAGATCCTCCATTGTTTTGATTTCTTCAACTTTCCTAACCCATAAACTAATGGGGGGGGGGGCTTGTGTGGATTTCCAGTACAAGGGAATGCAGGCCTTCGCTGCGTCAAGTAGGTGGGGTATTAATGATCGTTTGTATGCTTTCTGAGAATTGTCAGATGCGTGCAACAGAAATAGGGCTGGGTCTGCCTGGACTGGGTATTCAGTGAATTTCTGCAGCGTCTGCTGGACGGTCTTCCAAAACCCCTCCAACAGAGGGCAAGACCAGAAGATATGGAGAATCGTTCCACAGTCTCTCTGACATCTCCAGCACTGATCGGTGACACCTGGAAACATCTTTTGTAGCTTTGCTGGGGTGTTGTACCACCTGGTAATTATTTTATAGTTAGTCTCTTGTGTTTTCGAGCAGATTGAAGATTTAAAAGTGAAGTGGAGAATGTTTTGTTTTTGTCGTGTCGAAAAGGTGCAGTGAAGATCCCTTTCCCATTTTTCCAGGCAACTAATTCGATGACCATCTAGAGGCGTAACTAGCAACTGATATAAGGCCGCTAACGTGTGGGACATAGTACCCTCTTGCCTCTTCTGAACAGTAGGTCTCTAGAGTGGTTAGACTCTGGTCAGAGCTATTTGGGAGAGGGAGTGATGTAAGAAAATGACTAAGCTGTTGCGCTCTCCAAAAATCTAAATGGAAGGGACCTTCCATATCCATGAGTTCTGTCCTTGACGGCCATCTACCATTAAACAGGAAATGGGAGGCTTGAAAACGACCCGCTGCTCTCATTGCATACATTATATATTCCACCTGTGAAAAATATGTAGGACAGTGAAATAAAACCTCAATTGGACCATGTTTTCCAGCTGTATCTAAACACATGCCTAGGCCATGGTCTGTAGAAATCAGTTTTTTTATAATCCCTTTATTTTTCAGTTGTGCACAGAAAAAAATCAGCCAGTTTACAAATATAGGCGGGTCAATTGAAATGATCAAAACCGCATACAATGTCCATCAAGCAGCGATAACCAGACTGCTGTTGACAGTAGGAAACAGGCTCAGAATAGTATAAACACCGTATCATTTTTAGGCAGAAAGATGTCCAGGACAGTGTTGAAGGGTACAATGAAGAAAGTTACCATTGTAGTGAACGCATTAAGGCAGACACTAAAGTGAGCTGTGCATTCTTTAGAGTTTCCGACATGGAAAGTCCACAGGAAAAGTGTACACAGCTGCGGAAGTGGGGCTAAAGGTCCTGATGAGGGCAGACAAGGTGTGGAACATCGGGTCGTAATCAGCATTGTAGAAATCGGATTTAAGAACAGGTTCATGGCATCTACTATGGTGATCTTAAAGTATATCTAAAGCCAAAACTTTTTTCTTCTTTTTTGTGGGTAGGGAATGTTTAAAAGACAGGTTTGCTGGATAACTAAACCTTCCCTAGCCCCCTAAGTGGCATTAGGTAAGCCATCTACCCCAGGTGTATACTTGCCTCCTACGATGGTGGTGGCCTTCCTGCATTGTTTACATGGCAGCTGGTACAAATCTACAAATCAAGTGTTGTATAAGTCGTGATCTTGTCCTTCTTAACCACGTGTGGGTAAAAGTGTAGAGCTAGAAATGAAAAGGAGATAAAAAAGGGGCTAGTTTCTCATTTATAGAAACTAATATCCATAAATAGTATGTGTTTCACAACTGTAAAAATAAAAAAGGTGTCATGCGACTTAAAGTCGCAAGAAAGCGAATATGGTGTCACAAGCAAAAATATATTATTGGCAGAAGTGCAAAACAGTGTGGAGTGCGATAGACTACTAAGTGTCAACATATGAAAGTGACTAATAAAGTGGACATGCAATAAAGCATGCAAATATAAAACCCATGATGGATCTTATGTAAATTCAAAACACAATATTATAACAGCTGAAACCACAAAATGCAAAATAAACAGTGAATAAGAGTCCCAGAGGTGGTAACAATAAACGGGATGTTGAGAAGAGGCAGCTGCTGTATTAATCAAACAGTCTTGGTAAATGTATTCAATGGTGGATGTACACCCAGGAGTGCCTTCACCATCAAAGGGGGAGGGGGAGAAAGAGGTACTCTTACCAAGAGCGATGGACCCAGTTCACCGTACGGTGGAGGGTCAATTAGGCATAGACACGGAAACCTGAAGCCGAACTCCCAAGATAGGCTGCACGATAACCTCCCCAATAGGCTGACGGACATCAAGGACGCCAATTAGGAAGATGAATGGAATGTTGCAACGCCAAACAGATATCGGCTCACTGGAAACTTTCTCAGAGCCTTCCATGAGTAAAAAAAGGCTCTGAGAACGTTTCCAGTGAGCTGATATCTGTTTGGCATTGCAGCGTTCCATTCATCTTCCTAATTGGCGTCCTTGATGACATCCTTAGAATGACTTTAAGTCGCATGGCGCCTTTTTTTATTTTTACAGTTGTGAAACACATAATATTTATGGATATTAGTTTCTATACATGAGACTAGCCCCCTTTTTTTTTATCTCCTTTTCATTTCTAGCGCTACACTTTTACCCACATTTCTATCACAATTAGTCTAATTGTTGTGTTGGCTGCTTACATGTTATAGGTTGGCGCAGTATTTTACTTATATTTTCACTTTTTAACCACTTGCCACCCAGGCCAATTCTGACATTTCTCTCCCACATGTAAAAATCCTAGTTTTTTTTTTTTTGCTAGATAATTACATAGAACCCCCAAACATTATATATGGTTTTTAGCAAAGACCCTAGAGAATACAATGGCGGTCGTTGCAACTTTTCATCTCGCACGGTATTTGCGCAGCAATATTTTGAGTTTTGTGCTTAAAAAAAAAAAAAAAAAAAAAACGTTTAAGTTAGCCCAATTTTTTTGCATAATGTGAAAGATGAAGTTACGCCGAGTAAATAGATACCCAACATGTCACGCTTCAAAATTGCACACACTCGTGGATTGGCACCAAGCTTGGGTACTTAAAAATCCCCGTAGGCGACACTTTAAGATTTTTTTACTGGTTACATGTTTTGAGTTATAGAGGTGGTCTGGGGCTAGAATTATTGCTCTTGCTCTTGCTGTTTATGTCCAGTTTGGAAATTTCCTTTTAAGTCGTGCCCTTTGAACACAACAAAATTTGAGAGGGAATCTCCCAAAGAGGGATATGTCCTCCTGGGCAGTTGTAAGCATCCCCATTGGAAAATATTCTCTATTTAACCCTTGTTCTGGAGATGACTCAAAATTTTGGATTTGTTCTAACTTTCAGTCAAGGTGGAGATTAAACAGGGACAAAAAGTGTTTGGTTTTTTTTTTTTTTTAAAGAACTTTTGGCTTTAGATGCATATTAAGCTAGGATTGATATTTTTACCAACATTTTAACCTTTCCACTAAAGTCTTGTGTTTAGGCTCTAATGCCCTGTACACCTGGTCGGATTTTCCGATGGAAAATGTGTGATAGGACCTTGTTCTCGGAAATTCCTACCGTGTGTAGGCTCCATCACACATTTTCCATCGGATTTTCCGACACACAAAGTTTGAGAGCAGGATATAAAATTTTCCGACAACAAAATCCGTTGTCAGAAATTCCGATCGTGTGTACACAAATCCGACGGACAAAGTGCCACGCATGCTCAGAATAAATAAAGAGATGAAAGCTATTGGCCACTGTCCCGTTTATAGTCCCAACGTACATGTTTTACGTCACCGCGTTCAGAATGATCGGATTTTCCGACAACTTTGTGTGACCGTGTGTATGCAGGACAAGTTTGAGCCAACATCTGTCGGAAAAAATCCTAGGATTTTGTTGTCGGAATGTCCGAACAAAGTCCGACCGTGTCTACGGGGCATAAATGCTAATTTCACAAATAAAACATTTTAAAGATCATATAAAAGTGGTTTCTAAATATTTGGTGCTTTGAACAAATTATTCCTCTTTTCATGAGTGTCTGCTAAACGGCGTTTTCCATACATTTCAGATTCTTCACTGAGTTTGAGATCATTTTTGTTATCACTATATTATTTCTAGTAGAACGGTATTGGTTTGTCAGGAGGGATGCTGCATGTGTCAGTGCTTCAGTAGAGCACAGTAGCATTCACAACAGGTTGAGTAGAGGTCAAGGGGTGCTGGCAAGTAGCATTCTTTAGATGATCCTTAGAATGTGCCAGGCAGTGTACTCGAGTTTTCACAGTGCTGAACAGGGAGTCCTATTTATTTACCATCAATGTCCCTTTTAGCCTTCATTCCAAATGGCTGTGTGCTGGTATTTTACAAGTACCATCAGAGAATTAAGCTTATGTATAGTGTATTCTATTTGCAGTCTGTGCTAGAGAAGTTGATATAGAACATGTCTATAAAGTAGTCACCCATACAGTAATATTCTACTTTTATAAAATACAAGCTGTGTATTTTGATAATACACTATGATTTTTTTTTTTTAACACTTCAAGGTTTTTTTGTTCATGATAGAGAATATGTTACGGCAATATTAATTGAAGATGGAAATATCAGCTTCAGTATATACCCTGTATGCATAATAAAATATGGCACACTGGCCTTTTAGTACACCTCTACCAATGATGCAATGTCCCTGTTCCACTTTGTTTTCTGGCTCTGCCATTGGGGGAAACACCAATTATATAACTCCTGCGCATAAGTGCTGGACTTGTGTAATCCAGATCTCCCATTCTGGGCATCTTAAAGATGGAGGGAATGCCAAATTAAAAAAAAAAGGCATGGGGTTTCCCCTCCAAGAGCATACCAGGCCCTTCGGTCTGGTGTGGATTTTAAGGGGTACCCCCACGCAGAACAAACGGCGTGGTGTCCCCTTGAAATCCATGCTAGACCCTTATCTGAGCACGCAGCCCAGGAGGTCAGGAAAGGTGGTGGGGACGAGTGAGCACCCCCCCTCCTGAACCTGTGACCCACCCCAAAGCACCTTGCCCCCATGTTGATGGGGACAAGGGCCTCTTCCCGACAACCCTGCCTCCACCTTCCCCAAAACACCAACCCCCCCCAATGTTGAAGGAATGTGGCCTGGTATGGTTCAGGAGGGGGGGTGGCGCTCCATTGTCCCCACCCCCTTTCCTGACCTGCCGGGCTGCATGCTCGGATAATGGTCTGGTATGGATTTTGAGGATGGGGGACCCCATGCCGTTTTTTCAGCGTGGTGTGTTCCCCTTAAAACCCATGCCAGACCGAAGGGTCTGGTATGGTCTTGGAGGGGGAACCCATGCTGTTTTTTTTTTTTTTTTTTTTTTTATTTGGCGTGGAGTTTCCCCTAAAGGTTCATACTAGACACAAAGTGCCTGGCATTGTCAGGATCAAAGTCTGATCCCCGTTCGTTGAAGTCGGATGGATGTCAGAATTCAATTTGCAGGGCAAAGTCATACGACTGTTGTGTCGTACCAGTGTGAACCTGGCCTCAAGAAAAGGTTCCTGCACTACTTTGGTCCGACTTTTGTCCGTTTTCAGCCCATTCAATATCATTAAAGTTGGATCCTCCTCCTAACCATCCGACTTGTGACATCCGACATGGTGATTAACAACAGCAGGAAAGGGAATTTATGTCACACTGGGATTATATTGTTTGGTCAAAGGAAATGTCGGAGCAAAATCGTATCCTGTTCATTCAAGTCGGATGGAAGTAGGACCGATGTCGCAGGGCAAAGTAGGATGACAGTCGTACAGCAGTCGTGTCTTACCAGTTTGAACCCGGCCTCAAGTCCACCCAATTCCTATAGAGTTGCTGTTTATACTTTTCATGTAATGTGTAAACCAGCAGTCTTTGCTGTCCAGACCTCGGCTAATCACTGCTTGTCTGAAGAATGGCTAGATCTAAGAGACAGTAAAGGAAATAGGCTTTCTTTATTCCCTTTGCCGACATTCAGTTTGAATCAAGAGGTTTTAATGAACGGCAGCCTGTAGAATTATTTATGGTATTATATACTATTTCATTATTTATAACTCTTGTTTCTTTTTCTTTTTTATATGTCTTTTCTAGCCACGACCGAACAATGCAAGATATTGTTTACAAACTGGTGCCGGGTCTTCAAGAAGGTAGGTTTATGCTGCAATAAAAGGTGGTGGGACACTAGTTAAAAAATTTTTTTTTAGCCATAGCAGGCAGAGAGAAGGGCATATAGAGGAATGGGTATTGTGATGTATTATACAGTTGGCACCATTTTCTTGAGCATGTAGCAAAACTGCTCTTTTCTATGTCTGGACATGGCCTTTCTTTTTGATACCATGTGTGTGGTCTTTGTGGCTTTACCTTTCACAGGTTAACCTGTCACAAAACTAGAGATAGAGGCAGCTGATGTTGGATACAGATCTCTTGATACTTAGACAATTGTATGTCGCATTTAGGTGCTTGCACTTAAAGTGTATGTGCAACCAATTTTTCTTTTAGCTAGATTAGGAATAGAACCTCTGTCAAGATTTAATTCCTGTCAGTGCCCCAGTAGGAAGTTCATCTTCTGTCATGCTCATTCTCAACCTTTTCAACACAGAGGAACCCTTGCAATACCTTTCCGGTCTCAGATAACCCCTGCTAAAAATTACTATATCTACAACTTATGATACATTTGTGTGGTGGTCAGTGGGAAGTATGTTCCCTACACTTGTGGTAATTGGTAAGAATGACCTCCTTATAGATAGCTAAAAAGATCAATAGTGTCAGTGGGAACCTATGTGAGAGGCAGAAATTGCTCATTGAACCTCTAGTAACCTGTGGAGGAACCCTGGTTGAGAAACCTTGGTCTTGATCATTGTCACTAAAACAGAGATTGATAGGAAATCACCAGGAGCAAAGGGTGAGGGTATATCTTCTAATGGGGACACCTGTTCTGGTTACAAGTGTCTGTGAGAAATTCCTCTTACTTTGTTTTGGCTATAGGTACACTTTTTAAAGAAGAACTCCAGCACTTCCTCCCCAAAACAACAAATGCATTGTGCATGTAAATTAGTGATGCTCCGAATTAACGTCTGGCGAAAATAGAGTTTTCAGCGTTGTGTTAAAAAAAAAAAAGTGCTGATAATGGCTGCCAAAAACGCCCACCAGATTGCCACAATTTTACCACAATCTTACTACGATTTTACCTTGCTTATGGTGTGTTTTTTATAGGTTGTGTGACTCAAAATGCATCAAAAAGGCAACATGGGTGCATTTTTTTTATGCTTCCTTGCTTTATTTACATGCATTTCAATGGGGAGGTGCGTATTTGGTGCCAATTTTTTGGTCCAACATATTTTTATTAATTTTAGTATTTTTGCACAAACAACAAAACACATATACATACACAAATTAAATAAAGTCATTCAGAATACATATCTAACCTTAATATTCATTAAAGTTATAATTATTAAATCGTAAACCTAAGGAAAAAAAAAGAAAAAGAAAGGAAAAAATTAAACAAACAAAAAAAAAAAAAAAGGGAAATTTTTAATGATAAACAGAAAACATAGTAAGTGGAGTCTCACATGAAATCATAGTATCTCTTTTCAGATTTGAAAGGTGTTTTTATCAAGTAGAGTATATATACTCCAATGGCGCTAAATTTTTTAAATTAATAAATGGAACCATAATCATTGTCACAAAATTGTCACCAATTTTTTAACTGACCAATAATACAGCAAGCAGCGTTTTTAACATCACTTCAAAAGGTGTCGATAATGGCCGACAATAACTTCTTATTTTATTATTCATGATATTAAAAAGTCAAATATGTGTGTGTGTGACAGACTCACAGGGCCTGAAAGTCTCTTGCCTACCGACTATGGGCCCTGGCATTTGAGGGAGCTACAAGCATTTAGGAAGATATTCTGTTATGTATTGCAAAAGGACATTATTAAGGAGGCAATGCTGATTAATGAGATCTGAAAAGCCCTGGATCTCCTGTTATTTCACCCATTGTTGTTTCTGCTAATTAACCTTGCTATTGTATGAAGGAGTTCTGTGTTGTTAGTTATGATAATGTGTATTGTATAGTCCATTAGCTAGGAAACGTGAAGTCTACCCTGAGGGTTCATATCTCTGAGTCACCTAGTGATTTAGTAAACTAGCTCATTAGGTTTCTGGTTACAAGTGTATTGTTAGAGTAAAATGAGCAGGAGGGGGGAACTTCCTCTTTTACTGTATATAAGACTTGTATTTTGGTTCTAATAAAAGAGTCCATGTTCAGCAACTAAACAAGTATCGTCTTGTTTTGTGCTTGTGAGTGGTTGGAATATCTGATATCTCTATTCAGACTGGGAGGAAGTGGTATGTGACGAAAGCACTCAAGCAGAGTGTGGGATGTTTTGTTACTAACTATATATTTATATATATAGATATATCTATCTATATAGATATATATGTATATCTATATATATATATCTATATAGATATATATATATATATATATATATATATATATATATATATATATATATATATATATATATATATTTTAAAAACTGTCAATTTCTGTTTCGGCCAAGTGCGTTCTGAATTTTCGGTTTTGGCCAAGTGCATTCTGAATTTTTGGTGCACCACTAATGTAAATGAATTACAACCCCACTGTTAGTTTGTGTGTAACTTGCCACCTTTAGCTGTATATAGCAGATTTCTGTGTCTGTGATGTCGCTTCTCCTGGCTGAATTTCAAAGTTCTCTGACTTCCTGTATCCTTCCTTTACCAGTCCTGATACTACATGTTCCATGATCCTTTGAGCATCTGTAGTTTCAGGGCGGACTATGGGACTCACTTGTACCAGTTCTGGGAGTTGATGTGGGTGGGTCCTAGGGTTACTGTGGGTGTTTCTGGGCCTTCATGTGGGTGGCGAAAGATGTAAATGTGTCATACCTCCTCCTATGTCATTCCTGTCTTGCAGGATGCCAAAGAATAATGGCTTACTGCGAGACTACAGAGCAAGAGCTCTGGGAGGTTATTATGAAGGGGTTTCCTTAACCATTTGCCAACCAGCCACCACAGTTATACTGCGGCAGGGTGGCTCTATTGCATGAATCACAGTGCCGGTACAGCGCTTTGCATAATAGATACAGTGGGCACCCATCCCAGTGCACGTGGCTGGCAGCCGTGATGTCCGCCGGCCACCTGTAATCGCTCCACAGAGAAGTAGAACAATGTAAACAAAGCAGATCCCCGTTCTGTCAGGGGAGTACAGTGTGATTGTCTGTTCCTAGTCAGTCTACTCCACCCACAGTTAGGAACACCTCCCTAGGACACACTTAACCCCTTGATCGCCCCTTAGTGTTAACCCCTTCTTTGCCAGAAAAAAGGAACAGAAATCTGAAAATTCAAAAGCCCGAAAAAATTTTTTTTTTTTTACATTTTCCATTTCCGAATTTTCGAATTTCCATAAACAAAAAAACGATTGAAACGAAAATGAACACATTTTTGGGCAGTGCACATCTCTAGATCGCTGTATAAATGTCACTGGCCCCAAAAAGTGTCCAATCTGTCCGCCGCAGTCCTGCTAAAAATCGCTGATCACTACCATTACTAAAAAAAAAAAAAAAATGCCATAAATATATCCCCTATTTTGTAGACACTATAACTTTTATGCAAACCAATAAATATACGTTTATTACGATTTTTTTTTACCAGAAGTATGTAGAAGAATACATACTGAACTAAACTGATGAAGAAATTTTGTTCTTTTACTTTTTTTTTGATATTTATTTTAGCAAAAAGTAAAAAAGATTGTTTTTCTTTCAAAATTGTTGGTCTTGGCAATATATGCACAAGGTTTTGGAGGGCATGGGGTTCGGTCCTGGCTTTCGTCGCTGGGTCGGCTTACTTTACAGTACACCGAGGACGGCGGTGAGGCTGGGTTCCATGGTTTCTGACTTCTTTTATATAGGTATGGGCACTAGGCAAGGTTGCCCGCTCTCTCCATTCCTTTTCGCCCTGATGGAGGCCTTGGCTAGGGCCCTCCAGCGTTCAGAGGGGTGCAGGCAATTCGGGTGGGATCAATAAGCGAGTGTATTGCATTATATGCCGATGATCTGCTTCTGTTTCTTAGAGACCCAGGTCCGTCTCTCAGAGCGGCGTTGCAGATTTTGGATAGATTCGCCACTTTTTCGGGGTTACGTGTAAATTGGAGTAAGTCATCTATATTACCATTGGGAAAAGAGGCAAAAAAATTGTCTGACGATTCACTGCCGTTGCAGTGGGTCTCCTCAATCACATACTTGGGGGTTAAAGTCACAGCCAATGTCCACGATTATCTGTCTCTGAATCTCCTACCCTTGATTAATAGACTTAAACAAAAAACGGCGGTATGGAAGACCCTTCCTCTTTCCTTGATTGGGCGGGTCAGCCTAATAAAAATGAAATTTCTGTCAGTGATCCTATATTTTCTACGGCACTCCCCGGTGTGGATTCCCAAGGGATATTTTAAAACATTAAATAGTATCATTGGATCATTTATATGGTCCCCAAACTCTCCACGTATAAGTATCAAAGTATTACAGGAACCATGGGGTCAGGGGGGGTTGGCTCTGCCTGATTGGCAAAAATATTTTCTTGCCGGACAGATGGTTTTTGCTAGGAGATGGTTGACGGCGGACTCTGGTGATTCTGCCACAGTAGTGGAGGCTGCACATCTGGGGTCGTACGAAAGTTTAAAGCTGGCTTTGTATAGAGGCCCGAAATCCTGTCTTCCCCTGACAGAATCTATGAAAACGACAATTAAGGCCTGGGAAGTAGCCACTACTTTAATGTCTCCCAGTTACACAGGAATTACGCCCTCAGCTCCCCTATGGATGAACCTGAGGCTTCCACACTTTTTCTCCCTTCCTGACCCTATGATCTGGGCATGCAAAGGCATTAAGAGTTTGAAGGACATTACCTGTGAGGGGGAACTTTGCACTTTCGATCAGTTAAAGGCCAGGCATGATCTTCCGAACTCCTTCTTTTTTCGTTATTTACAACTGAGGCATGCTTTTAGGGAACAAACTAGAGAGCAAAGGGTGGAATATCTACCTTCATCAATGGAGTCCATGTTAACAGAGGAGGACCTGGCCAAACCGTTATCCTCGGTGTACAAATCCCTTTTTAAAAAACTCCCCCAGGAATTACTAAATGTAGGGAGAGATGGGAAGGAGAGATTGCAGATATTCAGGGGGTAGACTGGGATGACATGTGGGACTATCCATTCAAACACCTAGTTTCAGCCAGGGATCGCTTAATTCATTTCAAGTTCCTGCACAGGATATACCTCACCCCGGCTAGGTTGTCCCGTATTTATCCATCAGTGAGTAGTCAATGCTGGCGATGCTCACATGCCCCAGCAGACGCAGAACATGTCTTTTGGGGCTGTGCACACATTCAAAGATTCTGGTCGGAACAGAGTGTCTGGAAGAGGTATTGAGTATACCGATTCCATTAACACCTAGAGTATGTTTGATAGGACTGGTAGAGGAGGTGGTCCCTTCCCGTGCGCATCGCACCCTACTTAATATTGGGTTATTTTATGGTAGAAAAGCTATATTACTGAACTGGAAAAAATCCAATGCCCCTACTTTATTATTTTGGAAAAAATTGATAAATTCGGTTATCAAAAAAACAAGAAAAAGGGGAATTCTTTAGTGAGGAACATGCAGTAGACAGTTTTATGAATATAAATTATTTAATAGGATAATCACAATAATCACCAGTCCAAAAAATGTACTGTGAAGACAGGTACCATCACCAATTAAAAAGACAATATTGTCAAAGACATGCGCAGATGGCCACCTCACTCAGCCACAGATTCAACCCAAGCATATGAACTTCATTCATAAATAATGCATAATAGGTAACAACAAGAAGATTTTTTAGATGCGCCAGTATGCAAAAAGGTCCTTAGTAATCAAAGGAGAGCAGCTGGTTGGGACATGTAGACTGAGCTTGGGCAATATAAAAGTAAAGAGACCGGCCTGGTTGTAAAAGTAGATGCCTGCTGAGATCAGGAGAAGAGGAGAAAATGCTGGGGATGTAGGGGGTCTGTAGTAATAAACCACCGGATCGTGGGACCCCAGGCTGTGAAACAGCATTGATGGTGAATATGCACGCCTGTATGATGAATGTCTCTCTAGATAGCTTATCGCTAGAGGTGTGAGAGGCAACTTGCACCTAACCCGAAGATACACAGAGTGACTGATTCAGTAGAGTGGATGCAGTAGACATACTCAGGATGTATTAATACAGTGGCAATCCCATAGCTGGGATGCATAAAGGTTAAATCTCACCCGGTGTCAGCTGCTATCCTCTTCAGGGATGGAGGGTGATGATAACTTTCACCATCTCACACGTGTAGATTGCGGGTTACTGGGTCTTCCGCAGGGTCAATTGGGGTGCAGAGCCGTTGACGATCCCATGGGAGTCAGGGTAGTAATTGTCCTGGTGGGGTGTCGTGGCGGAGTCAGGTATACAGGCAATGGTATGCTTCCTCTTTTCCGTCAATCCGAATATGTGCAGGTAAGCGTGGTAATGCAGGCCGGAGGTTTGGAGAGGCTGGTGGGTGGTTCTGCGCCACTGCCAGGACGCTATAGGCAGCGTGATGGCGTCATGCTGACGCGTTTCATCCGGGTCTCGGATTTCCTCAGAGCATACTGGTTCCCTTTTTGCTTTTTGTTTTGAAATTCGGTTATCCCCTTATACAGGGCAACCTACCACGCCAGAGGTTGTCCTAAGAAATTCTCGAAGGTATGGCAGGCGTGGCTGGACTCTACTGCTACAGTGAGTTAGAGGGGTATGCATTGTTTAGGAGGTAAGAAGTGATCTAAATAACGTTCCATGCTGATTGTTGGTCGCTAATATATATAAAAACTATCTAGTGTGTTCTGTCCTATAATGCATAATAATAATATACACGGGGAGCTAAGAGAGGATGTTCTGATTAAACTGAAATTCATGATGCACAGTTTTTTATCTGCTACTATATGGCTGTTGTACGGGTGGAAGTGGGTGGAGGGAGGGGTAAGGGGAGGGGGGAGAGTTCAAGTCTGGTTAGTTGTTTCTTATCGGCCCTGCGAGGTCGGTTCGATTGGTATGTTGCCAATCGAAGTGTGTCTGTGACTGTATGTTTGTCTTTAAAATCAATAAAAAGAATTTATGAAAAAAAAAAAAAATTCTCGGTCTTTTTTTGTTTATAGCGCAAAATATAAAAACTGCAGAGGTGATCAAATACCTCCAAAAGAACGCTTTCTTTTTGGGAACAAAAAGGACATCAATTTTGTTTGGTTACAATGTTGCACGACCGCATAATTGTCAGTTAAAATGACGCAGTGCTGTAAAAATGGCCTGGTCATTAAGGGGGTAAATCCTTCCGGGGCTGAAGTGATTAATATGTAAATTATTATTATTATACAGGATTTATATAGCGCCAACAGTTTACGCAGCGCTTTACAACATTAGAGCAGTACAATTACAAAACAATTCAATACAGGGGGAATCAGAGAGCCCTGCTCGTTAGAGCTTACAATCTAGGAGGGAGGGTCAAGTTATACAAAAGGGTGATAGCTGTGGGGGATGAGCTAATGGAGAAAATAGTGCAGTTGTTAGATGGAGGCAGGATAGGCTTCTCTGAAGAGGAAATTTTTCAGGGATCGCCTAAGAGTCGATAAATTTGGAGACAGTCTGACAGATTGGGGAATTCCAGAGGATGGGCGAGGCTTGGGAGAATTCCTGGAGGCAGATATGGGAGGAGGGGATGAGGGAGCTAGAGAGCAGGAGGTCTTGGGAAGAACGAAGATGGCGATGAGGTTGGTATTTTGAGACTAGGCTAGTGATGTAGCTGGGGGCAGAGTTGTGGATGGCTTTGTAACTTATAGTTAGTATTTTGAATTTAATTAGTTGTGCGATTGGCAGAGAGGGGTAGCAGACACTGAGCCGTTTGTAAGGTGGATGAGTCTGGCAGCAGCATCCATGATGGACTGAAGGGGGGATAGGTAAGGTAAGCCAATGAGGAGGGGGTTGCAGTAGTCAAGGTGAGAGATAACCAGGGAGTGAATCGGGAGCTTTGTGGTTTTATTGGTTATAAAGGGACGTAGTTTAGAGATGTTGCAGAGGTTGAGGCGGCAAGCTTTGGAAAGTGATTGGATGTGGGGCCGAAAGGAGAGTTCAGAATCCAGGATAACACCTAGCACACTAACATGTGGGGATGGGTGGATGGTTGTGCCATTGCTCTTGACAGATAAGTCAGGGGAAGAGGCACGACGTGGGGGAGGAAATATATTATAAGCTAGGTTTTGGACAAGTTGAGTTTGCGGAAGTGGTGTGACATCCATACAGATATGTCTGTTAGTAAGTTAGTGATGCGTGAGTAGACTGATGGAGTGAGTTGAGAAGTGGAGAGATAGATTTGTGTGTCATCGGCGTAGAAATTATATTGGAAGCCGTGAGAGGCTATCAGCTGACCCAGGGAAGAGGTGTAGATTGAAAATAAGAGGTCCAAGAACAGAACCTTGGGGGACCCCGACGAAGAAGGGAAGAGGAGTGGAGGAAGTAGAATTGTAAGTGACACTGAAGGTGCATTGGGATAGGTAGGATGAGAGCCACTGAAGAGCACAGTCGCGGAGACCGAGGGAGTAAAGTTTTTTTTTTTGAGGAGGAGGGGGTGGTCAAAGGCAGCTGAAAGGTTCAGTAGTAGGAGTACAGAATAGTGTCCATTGGTTTTTGCAGTTAATAGGTCATTTGTGTGTTTTAAGAGAGCAGTTTCTGTGGAGTGTTGAGGGCGAAATCCAGATTGAAGAGGATCAAGAAGGTTATTCTTAATGAGATGGTCACTCAGTTGGTTGTAAACCAGGCGTTCAAGGAGTTTAGAGGAAAAGGGGAGCAAGGAGATAGGGCGTAGGTTGTTAAGACTGGTAGGGTCCAAGGATGGCTTTTTAAGTATGGGGGTGACCAGTGCATGTTTTAGAGCATTGGGGAAGATGCCAAAGGTGAGGGAGAGATTGAAGATGTGGGTTAGAGACTGTAGGATAGAGTCAGAGGGCAACCGTAGTATTTGAGAGGGAATAGGGTCCAGGGGACAGGTGGTTAGGTGGGCATTAGAAAGGAGTTTAACAACTTTGTCTGTAGTAGTAGATTTGAATAAGGGGAGTGTCAATTGTACCTGTTGACATGGGGTCTTAACTGGGGGAGATACCTTTTTAGAGTGGAGATTTCATCAGGGATTGTATCAATCTTGTTTTTGAAGTGATTAGCAATCTCCTGGGCACTGAATAAGTCAGTGGGTGGAGGCGGTGGAGGATGAAGTAGAGTGTTGAAGGTGGAGAAGAGTTTACGGGGACTGGGTGAGAAGGTGTTAATAAGAGTTGTAAAATAGGTCTGCTTGGCAGTGTGGAGAAAAGAATAGTATTTTTGGAGGGCATATTTGTATTGGTTGAAGTCTTTGAGAGACTTAGTCTTGTGCCACAGACGCTCAAGAGCGCGACTGTGTTTTTTGAGAATTTTAGTGTCATCTGTTTGCCAGGGTTGTAGGGGTCGAGGCCTGATTCTACGTGTAGTGAGGGGATCGAGCTTGTCCAGGGTGGAGGACAGGGATTTATTGTAGATGAATGTAAAATGTGTGGGTTCAGTCAGCGCAAAACAGTAAATATAAAACAAATCCAAAATATAAGCAGCTGTACACTAGGGGTGCGCATCTTCACTGGCCTCACGATTCGATTCGATTACAATTATCAGGTCCACGATTCACGATGCATCACGATTACTGCGCGGCGGTTTTCATCCAAAAAATTTAAGTAGCCAGAAGAACTCCATTTTTTAAATTTTATCTGTTCTTAACACTCCTTGCATGTAGCAAAGTGTAAACAGTGCAGACAACTTAAAGAGGAGCTCCAGACTGCCCCCAAATGACTACAGAAGATGGTCAGAGACTGCAGACATGGTACAGGAAATGGTCAGAGACTGCAGAGATGGTACAGGAGATGGTCAGAGACTGCAGAGATGGTACAGGAGATGGTCAGAGACTGCAGAGACAGTACAGGAGATGGTCAGAGACTGCAGAGACAGTACAGGAGATGATCAGAGACTGCAGAGACAGTACAGGAGATGATCAGAGACTGCAGACATAGTACAGGAGATGATCAGAGACTGCAGACATAGTACAGGAGATGGTCAGAGACTGCAGACATAGTACAGGAGATGGTCAGAGACTGCAGACATAGTACAGGAGATGGTCAGAGACTGCAGACATAGTACAGGAGATGGTCAGAGACTGCAGACCTGCTGGACATGGTAAGGGAGGTGCCAGACTGTCCTATCCAAGATGACTAATACCCCGCCCCCCTCACCACTAACCTGTCCCCATATAATACTATTACCATAGCGCTCCCCTGCCCTGTGTCACCACAGACCAATTCCCATCCTTCTTCCCCCACCTCTACACAGTGAACATGCAAATAGGGCAATAAATCAAAAAATTGTGTGCAGAGCTTTGTGGTGATCATAAATGCACAAAAAAGTCTTACTTATTCAAAGTAATTCCAGTGCTGAGTGTTCTCTGCTGTGTTCAAATCATTCACCAGAAATCAGGAATAGCACAGCAGGGAACACTCAGCACTGGAATTACTTTGAATAAGTAAGACCTTTTTGTGCATTTATTATCACCACAAAACTCTACACACAATTTTTTGATTTATTGCCCTATTTGCATGTTCACTGTGTAGAGGTGGGGGAAGAGCAGAGGTGTCCTCCATGCGGCCCCCTTACCTGACTTGACATGCCGTGGCTCCACTCTCCTCCTCGGAGCTCCGTGCTCCACAAGCCGGCCGCCGCCACTCTTAGCAGCAGCAGCTCCAGCCACAGGCGCTCCATGTCCCCGCGAACATGAATACAGCGTCGCTCCTCGCAGGGCAGCAGGGGGATGACGTAAGTCAGAGGCAGCATGAAGGAAAAGCCGGCGCGGCTTACTTCCGCGGCTCTTCGGCGGCTTTCGGCTCCCTTCGGTCGTGGAGGCAGGGCATAATGCGGCGCGAGGATGACGTCATCCTCAATCGATGCCTTAAAGCTATAGCATCGATGCCGCATCGTGGACGGTCGGATGCCGATGCATCGATTCGGCGATTAATTTCAACAGCCCTACTGTACACTAAAGGTCAATATATGGTAATCCTTTGGGCGAATGATAAAAAGAAACAGTGCAGCGCTAATGACACAATAATAAACAAAAATCTTTATAAAAATCTTTAAAAAGTCCCCTCTGATAAACGAAAAGTAGAGTTGACAGATAAGTTCTCCTCGGCGGTGATAAAAGGTGCTCATAAACATTCAAATGGTGCGTCCTTATCAGTGCTTCCACCACCATTTAGCCAAACCACTCACCTCACTCTCTGGACCCCTGAATTAACAGATGGCTCATGTAGAACATTGCCCGGGTAACGGAGGACAACAGTTTATCACATGACCAGCACACATCCGGCTCCACAAATGGAAGTGGCTTGGTTGGGGCAGGACAGGGGAGAGATTTTGTCAGAAAAGAGAAGAGTTGAAGCGAAAGTTTCTAGGGGTGATGGTTAGGCGATTGGAGGGAAAGGTGGTGGAAGACAGGGGGAGAGAGAAACTAATAACGTGGTGGTCGGAGAGAGGAAAAGGATTGTTTGAGAAGTTGCATGGAGTGCATAGGTAGGAGAATACAAGGTCAAGGGTGTTGCCATCAGAGTGAGTAGAAGCCTGTACCCATTGCTTCAGGTCAAATGAAGAGGTTAGACCTAAGAAGTTTAGAAGTAGCAGGGGTGTTTGTATTAGCAGGGATGTTGAAATCACCGAGAAGGATTGGGAATTTCCAAAGAGAGAAAGTAGGGTAGCCAGGCAGAAAACTCATCAAGGGAAGTCGATAATGGTCCAGGAGGCTGGTAGATCACGGCAATTCTTAGAGAAGTTGGGGAGAATAGACGTTTACAGTGAGCTTCAAATGATGAGAGGGAGGAGAGTGAATAACCTGGAAGGTGCTCTGGGGGGATAGGAGGAATCCCACTCCACCTCCCTTGCGTTCATTAGGCCTAGGGGAGTGAGTCCAGTGAAGGCCACCCTGGGAGAGGGAAGCAGGAGAAGAGGTGTCAGATTCGTGGAGCCAGGTTTCGGTGACCGCAAGTAGGTTAAAGGAATTGGTGACAAAGAGGTCATGAACAGCAGTGAGTTTTTTGCAGACAGAGCGGGCGTTCCAGAGGGCACAGGAGAGGGGGAGGCTGACGTTGGGAAGAAGAGGAATGGAGACTAAATTGGGTAGATTGCGACTACTGCCAGGGGGTGTAGGGTGATGGGTGTGTTGGGTACAGTTAAATAAGGGAGGCCCAGGGTTTGGGGAAATGTCTCCAGCGGTTAGGAGAAGAAAAAGAGTAATATGAGAATGTGATTTGTATGAAGGGACATGCTTCAGTATCCTGGGGGGGGGGGGTTGTTAGCAAGTGGGCTTAGAGTTAGAGTAGTAGAGGTGATGAGTGCAGTAATAGGGGGAGGGGAGAAATGAGGGTGATATGTACAGATTGTGGGGTGGAGAAGAGGGGTGAAGAAAAGAGTTTGAGGAGAGAGGCTGCAATTGTGAAAAGGATAGGAATAAGTGAAGTATGTGGTGCTAACTAAAGTGCAGAAATGAATCAATATGTATATAGATACTAAATAGAACCGCTCACACACCTAACAAGTAAGCGTGTAGAACAGAATAGGCAAGTGCAAGTGAAAATAAAAATAACAAATCTTCTCTATTCTTCTCTAGATCACTGGTAAAGTGCACCAATTCCACAGATTCCAAACAGCAATCTAAAATAACATCCAGTGTGTATATAAGGTGCATCAAGTGAAAAAAATATGACAATCCTAGTCTAATGATATAAGGACATAAAAAAAACATGAAACATAAAAATTTCTGAATAAATCCACTGTTCTCCTGGAGTGTAAAAGGTGAAATTCAAAAAACAAAGTGATAAACACTAATATTAATAAGTTCACATATATAAGTTCATGAATTAAATCTGTGCGCAAAAAAAAAAAAAAAAATGTGCAAAAACAACTGTTAAATTCCTCCAATCACATATATAATATCCGTGGTGCGCCACACGATTCCCCCACCCTCTCACCTCAGATGAAGACCCCTACGGGTTGAGTCAAACCTTCAGTATGGAAAACAGCAGATCCCAGCACAATGATCGATTTCCAACAATTGTCCCAACAATAGCGGATTTTTTGGGGGTGACTCCAGGCTTAACCGATGCGGCGAGGACATTAAATAAGAGGGTGGCTCCATCGTGTAGTATTTCCCAAAAGCATTTTATTAAAACAAAGAGTAACTTACAGTTTAAAATCAGATAATCCAGCAAATAGCAGAGTACTTCCGGTCGCGGAAGTACAAGTGACGACACCTGGCTCTTCCCTTTTAATAAAATCCTAAAAACACCACTCATCTTAAATGAATATCTGGCTCCATGAAAGCAACCAGTTGGGCATATTCTAAAAAGGAAGGACTGTATAACTTACCAAAAGGGCAGCATAGGATAGCCCAGAAATGAAAGTCCGTTATTATATTCGATATTAATATAGACAGCTTTTTTCAGACTCTTCAGAGAGACTCTAAAGTACTACGTTTGAAATGTGTTTTTAAATGTTTAGCATATTTTGTCAAATGTTGTACATCCTAGCCACCATGTGTTTGCTTCTTACTTATGAATGTATGTAGCATTATATTCAACTTTTATGGCCTCATACCTTTTGAACATCCATTTAGGTTCTTGCTTTTATCTCTCTTTTTTTTTTTTTTTTTTTTTTTTAATAGCGGAAATCCGAAAACAAAGAGAATTTTATCACAAGCTTGGAATGGAAGTGCCTGGTGACATCAAAGGGGAGATTTGTACAATTAAACCCAGTGTAGAAGCCGTTAGGAATGGTGAGATTTGAAATTGTACTGTCTGTCCTTCTGAGTCCTTATATCTAGCATGGATTATTGTGAGTATGGTATACAAATGGTTAATGTAAATCATCTGTTGTTTTGAGTGTCTTTTGCCCTAAGATTGTTGCATTGCAAAGCTCTATAAATGAGACAGCCACATACTTAAAGCAGTAGTAAACCACATTTTTTTTTTTTTTGAAACCCTACAAGACAATGGCATAATGTGAACTTCTTAGTTTGAAGTTCTCTAGTGGCGAGCTGTCACCGCTGACAGGGTTTCCATCTTCACCCGGTCTTCCTTCTGGGTTCGCATCCTCTGGCCATCTGATTGGGCGCTCCACGATGATGTCACTGACCGCGGCACGAAGCTCTGAAGTAGCGCATGTGCCGGTGACATCACCGGCTGCATGCAGTGTGAATATCTCCTAAACAGAGCAAGTTTAGGAGATATGCACTGTACCTACAGGTAAGCCTTATTATAGGCTTACCTGTAGGTACAAGTGAAAAAAGAAAAAAAGGTTACTTCCACTTTAACTGAAACATTAGGTTTTCCCAGGCAGACAATGCCCAAATTTCTAGTTGTTAGCTATTCAAACAACCAAGCTCCCCAATCATGCGCGTGTGTTAAATTTCCGCCATGTTTGGTTCCCCTTGTAGTCAGCTTGATTTTAAAATATGTGGTTTTTAGTCCTAGTGCGGACTTACAAAAATGTACAAAATTAAATTGTAGGTGAAACAAAGGCAGAAGATACTTCAAATAAAGAATCAACAGAAGAAAAACAAGAAGAAGACCATGACTACCACAGGAGTGATGAGCAGGTAATCTCCCTTTTTTGAGAGGCCAGACTGCACTTTCTCTGGTCTAGTGAGGGGCGAATATGTGTATTTAGTAGGATTGAAACATTGATCTCTCATTAAAGAGATAGAGAGATAATAAATATATATATACAATATACAGGGGCGTTGCTAGGGGGTGGCTTTTGGGGCTATAGCCCCGAATCTGGGGCCCATAGCCCCGAGTCTCTCGGAGACGGCCGTGGTCGTGGCCTCTCTGCAGCCCCTGTGTGTGTATATGTGTGTGTGTGTGTGTGTGTGTGTGTGTGTGTGTGTGTGTATATATATATATATTAGAGGGTTTTCTCCTCTGGGCCATGGTGACTTTGGGAATTTGTGAATGGTAATGGGTAGAAGCAATATTGCCTAGTAGCATCTCTGAATAAAAATAGCAAAGAGAAAGCTATGCAGTGTAATAGTCTTGCATCAATTGCATTCTTTCTTTTTTATGTAGCAAAACATTGTGTAACAATTAGATCTTGAGAGTAAAAATATGGTATTGTTAGTAGATCTTAGAATCACTAGGCTTGCTCTGCCTTATCTCTTTGCCAATGTGTTCAGTTTATACTGACAAGTGATCTAATAATGGCTATTAGGATGAAAAGCAGGGCCTGTGTATAATGTGCTTGGAGGGGAACACAATGCAGGTTGACATTTGTGTGACCTATGTATTTGTTCATGCTGTGCATTTCATTCAGCAGCTTTCTATATATAGCCGCTACTTGGAGGCATGTCTTTAAATGTAATTTATTATAGACATTGATTGTGGCACAAAGGACAAGTTTGTATCTTTTGGCCGTTATTGCATTGGTGCCATGCTACCAAGTGTTCCTTTCTATATATTTAATTTGTCTACTTGTTTGAAGGAAGCTTGGTTTGGATGCAGTAGCCTCAGAGATGTGGACAGACATTTTCTCTTTAAATTATTCTAAGCTTGGAGATAACTTACCTAGTAACTACAGCTTGTGAGCACAAATCTGCTCTGAGATACAGTATCTCTTTCTAAAGCCCGACAGTACATAAACTTCTGCTTGTCTCGGAGTAGCACAACAAAAAATCTTGTCAAGAAAGGTATTATATTAAGTAGTGTGTATTCTGTGCTTTATTTCCTCTCTAAAGGTCAGTATATGCTTAGAATGCAATAGCAGTAAGTTGCGTGGACTCAAGCGAAAATGGATACGCTGTTCAGCTCAAGCAACAGTCTTGCATCTAAAAAAGTTCATAGCCAAAAAGCTAAATTTGTCATCATTCAATGAGGTAAGGCATTCAAAAGAGAAAGTTGGAGTGTGTGTATTTTTAAAAAATTTTTATGGTTTGTATAATTTATATATTTACAGTTCACATCATTATTTTGTTTAATTAAATATTAGCATCACAGCACAATGAAAAACATTTTTATAACATTTTTTTTTTTTATTTGCCGTTTTTTTCTACATTTCCCATTAAAGGAAACTAGTACTGAGAGCAATATATAGGCTGCCATTAGTGACCTCCTTCTGAAATTCTCTAGCTTTAATGAGGAAGTTTAATCTGCTTATATTTTGCCTTCCCCAGTCACCACGTTAATTAAATTGCGTTTAAAGTGCTGGCGGCACTGATCGTTTAGGAAAAACTTGGCACGCTGGTTGTTCGGTAGATCGACTTGTGTACAACCAGCTCTCTTCTGAACTGACCAAATTTCGATCTATGTATGGCCGCCATTAGTTATGCAAATATCAAACTACCTTGATTTAAGATGGGTGTTGTATTTGCATGCTGACTGCCCTGGGTAATGTCCACATGTGATGCTGTTCCGCCATGAACTGAAATCCAATTAATGAAAGGGTTGGGCCAGGAACACCAAGGGAAGAAAAAGCTAAATGATGCTGGATGTCCTCCATCCAGGAAATAGGCCAGGCTCTGGTTGACTTGCTACAACTTCTAATGCACACTGTGTGAAGCTCAGTGTGCAGTGAAATCAGAGGAAAGCCATTTCATTACAGCAGAGGAGCCTGTACAAGGCTAAAGGCTTGAGTTCCACATTCACTCTTTCATAGGCATTGACTTAGTATGCAGCCGATGATTGAGAGAGTATTAAATCTACTGGCTCATGCACACAGCTAGCTTCTTCTGAAGAAAAGTCAGAAATTACTGCCTACATACAGTTATGAACAAATTTTTGAATATCCTTAAAGTTCATTGACGTTTATTTCAAAGAAAAGAATATCTACCTATTGAGAGACATGGAGGAGGTTAATTTATGTTTTGGGGCTGCGACTGGCATGGGGTGCCTTGAATTTGTGAAGGGTACAATGAAATCAATTTATCAAGCGGTTCTGGAGCAAAGCATACTGCCCATTGATGGAAAACTCTGCCCCAGTCACAGGTCCTCCAGCAGGGTAATGACCCAGTAAAAGAGCTAAAAGCACTCAAGAATGACTAAGGAACAAAACCCTGACCTGTTCTAAAGTGGCCTTCTTTGACCCGTTTTCTGAATCCTATCGGACATTTATGGAAAGAGCTGAAATATGGAGTCTGTTGAAGGCCCCCTTCAGACCTGAGATGGCTGCAGCAGTTGGCAGCAGTTTACTGAGGAAGAGTACCCCAAACTACCTGTTCTCAATGTGATTCCGACGCCTGATAACTATAAAAATTGTTATGATTGCCTCTAAAGGTTGTGCAACAAAATGTTAAATTAAGGGTCCCATCATTTTTGTCCATGCCATTTTCATTTGCTTTTATTCATTATAATCTTTAATTTATATAATTTTTTTTATGAAATATAGAATTAACCAGGATGCATGCATTTACTTTTGTCAGTTTTAAGGGTATTTCAGAGAAAATGATCAGTTTTCTTTTTTGTGGGTAGCAACAAATGTATGTCTATTTCATTAGTGACAGGTTTTCGTATGGAACGTGTGAGTTTAATCCTTGTATTTATATTTTTTAGTTGGACATTTTATGCAATGAAGAAATTCTGGGCAAGGATCACACGCTTAAATTTGTTGTTGTTACAAGATGGAGATTTAAGGTATATCTTATGTTTGTGTTCTGATCTATACTTCATGTTGATATTTAATTTAAAATTATATACGTGTTATAGCAACACACAGTATTGTGAATATGCTCTTTATAGCAACACACAATATTGTGATAGGCCAGGAAAAACCTTTTAAATATAGGTAAATAAGTTTAGAAATAAGATATGAAAAAGTGGGGAAAAGTGGAAAAACATACTCTTCATATCTTACTAGAATTGTATAGGGTGTCATAGCTGAGTAGGTGCGAACAAGGGGTAAATGATCTCTGTTACCATGATGCAGAGAAAGTATTCTTTTCTTTTGCACTTGACTGGTTACTTTGCCACTGCAAAGAAGGCAGAAAAAAATGGGAAGAATGGGATAGAATTGTTGCTGGAAGCTGTTCTACAGAGTGAAGTTTCTGAAAACCTCCCAATGGGGTGGTTTAGGAGATCCTATCGCTAAACCATTTTAACAACAATTTTTCTATAGGATTATATGTTCCTATAACATGTTTTATGAACTTTTGTACCGGTCAAAGCCTTCCATGTGTAGACATCAAGAAGTCTTGAGGGCTGGCTGCTATCTTGGATGTGATGTCAGCAGCCCCAACAGACTCCGAGTCGTCACTCAAGTGACACCCTATAGTATTCCCCTTCGCCCCTTCCCTGGCTGCTAGGTAAAAGATTATGTAGTGAGGTGAGGGGAAGGGTGGAGAAGTTTAGCCCAGCGTAGAAAGCAATTGGATTCTTCCAGAGGGGAAGAAGGCTATGGTGTACAAATATAAGGGGGCTTTGCTACTAAATTTACCATATAAATTATAATGTGTGCTGGTGCCTTAGATTGTCATGCCTCCATCCCTTATTTGCATATTAAAAAAACTAGAAACATTTTCTATGGGACTTTAAATGCGGTACAACATTTTTTGCCTGAATATAGATGAATTGTAGCAATAGATGAAAATCTTGTACATGAATAAAAACATCAAGATGATTTGTAAACTCCACCGTGTATTGGCATACTGTCAACATAATCTCCATATAATGATACATATACAAATCCCACTCTTCCAAATCTTTAACAACATAGTGATGGGTACATCCTTTAGCTCAATGCGTTTCGTGACAATCTCACTTCTAAAGGAGCAGATGCCCATTGAAAAATCTGCAAATCAAAAAAACGCTTCATATAGTAGGTTCAAAAGTTCCCCCAAAACAGGGGAAGGGTGGAGATGTTAAGATATTTATACATATAGATGTTCATTAATTATCATATCTCTACCCTTCCCCTGTTTTGAGGGAACTTTTGAACATACTATATGAAGCTGTTTTTTGATCTGCAAATTTTACAATAAGCATCTGCTCCTGCAGAAGTGATATTGTCACGAAACACGTTGAGCTAAAGGACGACCCATCATGTTTTATTAAAAATTTGAATGCATCATTATATGCATATTGTATGCCAATACATGGTAGTGTTTACAAATCAGTTTTTTTTTTTCATGTACAAGATTTTCATCTATTGCTTGCTAAATCTTTTTATGCAAATGTTGTACCTCATTTAAAGTCTCATGGAAAATGTTTCTAGTTCTTTTTATAATAAATTGACCAGTCGCTTTTTCTAGCAAGTTTAAAGGTCCGCTATTGCTGAATATAAAAACTAGTTCTAGAAAGGAAAAACACTGCAAGTAAGCATATTCTGCTATTTTTTTTTTCCTTAAAAGTTCTTGACAGGGTCTTTTTAAAATGGAACTGTAGCATGAGTGAAATACCGCATATACTCGAGTATAAGTCGAATTTTTCAGCACATTTTTTTGTGCTGAAAGTGCCCCCCTCAACTTATACTCGAGTCAAGCACTTTTCTGCATCAAACAATTTCATTTTCCGAACCGACTTTGGGGCCCCGTATCTCAGGGCCATTTGGTACTAGGAACCCCAAATTTGGTGTGCAAACCCAGTGGAACTGGTACCACAACATATCCAAAGATGAAGTTCCTAGCACTAAGTGGCCCCGAGATACGGGGCCCCAAAATCGGTTCAGAAAATGTCATTCTCTGCTGCTGAAAAGTGCTTGACATTTTCTGAACCGACTTTGGGGCCCCATATCTCAGGGCCACTTGGTGCTAGGAACCCCAAATTTGGTGTACAAACCCAGTGGAACTGGTCCCAAAACATATCCAAAGCTGAAGCTCCTAGCACCAAGTGGCCCTGAGATACGGGGCCCCAAAATCGGTTCGGAAAATGTCATTCTCTGCTGCAGAAAAGTGCTTCACATTTTCTGAACTGATTTTTGGGGCCCTGTATCTCGGGGCCACTTGGAGCTAGAAACCCCAGCTTAGGAAATTTTATGGTGCTAGTTCCACTGGGTTTGCACACCAAATTTGGGGTTCCTAGCACTAAGTGTCCCCGAGATACGGGGCCCCAAATTCGGTCAACTGTGTCCATCTGCAGCAATGTCATTTCGGGACCCTTTGGGTTCAGAGACCCCAAATTTTGGCTGCAGCTAGGGGGCATCTAGGAACCCTTAACTACCGAGTTTGAAGTTCAGGGGACCTGTGGCTGCAAATAGGCACAGTGAGGCATGCAAATGGGCACAGTTATGCTGCAAATGGGCATTGTTGACCCTTATTTCCACTTACAGTAGCTGTGCATTTCTCACCCTCGTCTTATACTCGGGTCAATACGTTTTTCCCATTTTTTTTGTGGTAAATTAGGGCCTCGACTTATACTCGGAACGACTTATACTCGAGTATATACGGTAATAATAATGGTGTGTGTGTGTATATCTAAATCTGTGCACACGCGCTCTGTTTGTCGAGTAATTGAAAGGCTGAGGTATGGAAAGAGCGTTTTACAGAAAATTCATATGCTCAGTTCAAATTGGCCAGATTTGTGACAAGTTTACTTTTAAACCCTAGTAAGTACCATACTAAGTAACAGTGTTATTATTGAAAGAGTGTGTGTGTGTTTATATACATTAAAATGTACGTGTTAATCCACCTCCTTATCCACCCGGCCCCAAAGCTAACCCATAGTAGAAACCTGCCACCCCAGTTGCTTATTTTTTAAGTAACACAGCTTTGGCCTTCTCAAGTCCGTGGCTTTGTTTTTCATTCTATAGCTAAAAACTTTCTCAACACTGCCCTTGCCTGTGCAGTTAGCTTTCTCAAATTTCACTGCGTAGTGTGGGTTAGTGTACCTTTACTAAAAGTATACTGTTACTTTAACCAAAAAAAATCGTATTAGTGTTTTAACGTCTGATGGTCATCAATCTGGATTTAACTATTTTACTTTGATTCCAGAAAGCACCACTCCTCCTGCATTACAGACCGAAAATGGACTTGCTGTAACAGAACTTAAGTGTCCTCTCTGGACAGAGTTTTTGCAGAGACTATCACGGGGGGCACCTCCATAGTGCACCACATTGCTCACAAGGTGACCTGAACCAGTGGACTCAAGCCAGAAGATTGTAGCGCTCTCACAGGAGAATCTCTTCACTTACACAACAGTTACCAGAGTCCCTGACAGGAGAATATTTCTACTTTTTCTACAAGAGATAATTTTTCACAACTCAAGGCAGTACCAGCATGACTTTTACAAATCTCCAAAACTTTTCATGGATGTTCATGTATTTGCTGCAAACTACATCCCAGTTGGTTTTTTGAGATGTGTTAATCTTCATATATATAAATAAATATATATCTATATATCTAATAGATAAGAAAAAAAAGATTGACACCAAATTACCTTAGGTTGCTTTTTAATTGTGAAAAGGTTTTATAAATCATTTACAATTAAAGCCCACTTTCAAGTTTATTTTGTAGGTTAAAAATAAACAGTCTGTTTAGGCTTATAGCCCAGGACCGTACTCTGAGCCAAAATATCAACATGTTAAAAGGAAGGATAGATGGGATTGTGATTGTGCTATTCTCAGAGTTCATCGATAGGGAGGTCTTCTGGAGATGAGATTCTGTTTGGCAAATGATCAGAGATGCCTAGTATGCAGTGCCCAGGGGTTATAATTTCTTATGGTTATGTGCCATGGTGCTCTTTTGGCCTTTTGCTGCAATGGCAACACAACCCATTTACATTTATAATTTTGTTTTCTTGGACTAAGGTCATAAAGGGTGCAGACAAGCTACTGCTAATCTTTCGGTTGTGAAATAGATCAGTTTGGTAACAGAAATATTTATTCCAGGCCATTTTTGCTATATTCTCTCTTTACTGTATGATCACTGTTGGAAGTTTTGCCATCTTAATTATTCTTGGTGCTAAGCTCATCTTTTACAACTTGTTTTTGCTCATTATGGCTGGACATATGAGCATGGTGGAGTAGTGAGAGTTGTGCACATCTGCTTTTGGTTGCATCCTAGATGGGAATGTATTATAGTAAATTGATACTCTACCTGGGATCCCAGAGCAAAAAAAGGGTTCATCTGGATTCTTGAGAAATGGCAAACGCTCCTAAGGGCTCAAGGTACAGCATAAACATTTGAAAATATCTGGCAGAAAAATGGATACTGTTGTATTCCGCCAGTGGCTTTCTCTCTTTTTGTGTGGCTGAAACAGATCTTTATTTTAGGTCAATGAAAGATCCTTTATTTGACCATTCCTCAAATGACTGCAAAGCACCACTTCTGTTATGATGCAGATTTTAGTTTTTTGTATTACTGTAAAAAAGGTCATTAAGGCAGTTTGGTTCTTTCAGTAACATTTCTAGCAGCTTTGGGACGTTGGCCAATAGAAGCTTTCCATTCTTCTAGAAGATTTTTTTCTTCTATATTGTTGGTTGATCTTTATTAGCGAAGGTCATCGCACTTGACTGAGTGGATTGAAAACCAGTCCACATGTGGCCAAAATTTGAACTCTTATAGGGAAACCGGTTGTGTGCACACGCCTTAAATTGGTCACTTTGATCTGAATAGTGAAAACCTAAGATGCATTAACTGTGCACACTAAAATTTCAGGTCTCTACTGCAGTAAAAAAGGTTAAATTGGACCATGAAAGGAAAGAAGATGAACTGAGATAATACTATCCTTAATCAGCTATTTAATCGATCACTTGAATATGATATGGTGCTACACTAATCAGTTTGCTGCTGACAGTAAACACTATATTCTGTTCAGCTTATGGTGTCTATCCCTATTTATCTTTGTAACTAAATAAGAGTATTGTGTTAACAAAAAGGCATGATCTATCTATACACTGTACAACTCTGCCTTTGACAGTGTGTTAACAACCTCGGCATAAGAGCCTTCTTTCTTTTTTTTTTTTTTTTATGAATATCATGACAGTTTCCATGCAATTCAGTCTGTTCCCTTATAATATGTGGGGAGCAAGAACAATAAATGTGTTGCACTGCTAAGGCTAACGTTCTACAGATAGAATACATGAAGGAGGTATAAAGGAGTAAAGGAAGCCTCTGTGAGGTACAATGTAGAGTTGCGCCTGGAGCTTAAAATTTAAATGTTACATTTGAGAATGGGCAAGGAAGCACTTTTTTATTTTGTCGGATTTGATGTGACACATCTGTGCTGTTCTCATGAGCCACACTCGGCCTATTGTGTCTGGAGCATATTTTGAAGGTGGAGACTTTTGTGTTTTCAGTGAACGGGGTTGGAAGAACTTTATTCACTGTGTAATGTCTGCGAAAAGAATAATTATATGTCTTTGTTGTATCCTGCAACAGCAAGACCAGAGATAGCCAGGTTTTGTTTAATATAGTTCTTATTGAAATAGAAAAACTCTGACAGAATATATGATAAATTTAACATGGATCAGTGGGGTTTAAAAGAAAATAACTTTATAAAATTATTTATTCTATTTTAAGCTTTCTATATTATTTTACCATTTGAAAATGTTTAAGTGACCAGCTTTATTTACGGGCATATAAATTTGTAAAGTGTTTAACAAGCTTCATTATTTTTCACTTAATGGAGAGCCCCACCCAAAACTGTTCAATTTGTTTAAGATGGAGGATGAATAAGGCACTGATGTTGAAAATTTTGCTTGCATACACTGTGCTTTGATAAAACCTGACATAAGAATAACCCGAAGACTGCCAAAACTCTCCTCCTGAAAATGCTTATTGCCTGGATTTTAAAGTGACCCACTTTCATCAGTATGCATATAAGAACTTAAAGTGATTGTAAAGTCATATTTTTTGTGAACAGGCTTATACCTACCTGCTCTGTGGAATGGAATTGCACAGAGTGGCCCCAAACCTCCTTTTCTCAGGTCCCCCGCTGGCACACCTGGCTCCTTCTCTTCTGTGAGTGCTTGCTATGGGGGCATTTGTGTGGGCTCGATCCTGAGCCATGCTGCCTGCGTCCATAAAACCCACCCCCCGCTCTCTCGTTACAGGATTTGACTGACCACAGTGGGAGCCAATGGTTCCCTCTGCTCAGTAACGTCTGTGAGAGCAGAGAGAGAGGACAGAGCCGCTGCAAAGGGCAAAGCGCTGGATCGAGTTAGAACTCAGGTAAGTATAATGGGGGTGAGAGGGCTATAATGCATTTTTTGTCTTTAATGCAGGGAATGCAAAGGTAAAAAAATGTTTAGGCTTCAGAACCACTTTAACAGCAGTTTTCTGATTTGTTTGCTTGCCCTTGGTCGATGACACCAAAAGATATTGATGTCAGTGGGTCAGCATAAGAACCAGGTAGCAATTTATAGGAAGTTGGTATTTGCAGCCCTGGCTTTATCTTGTGACAGGTTTCCTTTTAAAAAACAAATCGCTAATGTTCTTTGTTGTGTTTTGTGACCTATGCATGGTAAAATGTACCCAATATTTAAATCTTCTAAGCTGGCAACAGAAGTGAAATGTAGATGCTTAGAGCTGCCTAGGAGCCTTAAAGCTCAGGGTGCTCATTCTGCAAATCTTGAGCCTACAGAGCAGTAAATCTGGCCCTGGTATTGAAGGAGGTGTTAGTGGGTGGGTCAGAGTTCAGATTTTGCAACTAAAAGCTGATATTTGCAGATGGAGATTCTTGTGTTTTGGTGCACATTGGAAACCTTCTTGAACACAACTAAAAGTAGGTTCACATACCTCTGGGTATTGCATTTCACATCTGTCACCAGTATAGCAATTCATATTTTTTCTTAACCATGTAAAGCGGTTGTAAAGGCAAAAGGTTTTTTTATCTTAATGCATTCTATGCATTAGGATAAAAAGACTTCTGTGTGCAGCAGCCCCCCCCCCCCCTAATACTTACCTGAACCCCATCTAGATCCAATGTTGCATGAGAGACTCGGCTGGCTTGGACTCTCCCTCCTGATTGGCTGAGACAACAGCGGAGCTCCACTGGCTCCTGCTGCTGTCAGTCAGTAAGCCAATGAGGAGAGAGGGGGCGGGGCCAGGCCATGGCTCTGTGTCTGAATGAACACACAGAGCAGGGGCTCGGGTGCCCCCATAGCAAGCTGCTTGCTGTAGGGACACTCAGCAGGGGGGAGGCAGAAGCACCGAAGAGGGACCCGAGTAGAGGAAAATCTGGGCTGCTCTGTGCAAAACCACTACACAGGGCAAGCAAGTATACCATGTTATTTTCAAATAAAAAAAACCAAGACCTTAGTATCACTTTTAGGGTTAGGAGCCATTGAAGAATCTTCCTAAACACTAATGAGCACAGCAGAAAGTTTGTAATCTCAATGGAGGAATGTCAGTATTCTGACTCTACACTGTGACTAATAAGTAAGATAAACTCCACAGAGCAGGCGATCATCTTTCATACAAAACCAAATTAAACGTTTTCGATGGACTTCTCATTTAAGTGAAAGGAAAGCATCAGGAATGCAGTTGTGCAATAGATTTACAATGTGATTTGTTTAAGTAAATGTACATCTTCAGTGCTCTAAAAACTCTAATTACAGAATATCAACAACTTTTTTGTTTTCCTTTGTTGTTTTCCTTTTTGTGTGTTTTTTTTTTTGTGTGTTTTTTTCTATTTTACATTACAAACCAGCATTTTTTTTCTAGTACAGTATATGTTTACTCCAGTGCTATAAAATGAAATATATTATATATGAAATAATATAACTCTATGCATCAAGTGTAAGCTACACAATCACATAGTTTTGCATTATGTTTGTCAGGTTCTTGAATATTTGATATTCAGATCAATTTGATATTCTGAAGTATACATAAAATGGTGCTATTTTCAAAGCTGTCATTTTGTTCTTCTCATATAGATCACTTTTTTTTTCTTGATGTCCATTGGCATATTGCATCCTTTACTAAAATAAATCAACAGAGTTCATATTAAAAAGCCTTTTTTAACTTTTCTATGGTATAAAGAGCAAATTGTTCATTGTGCTTAAACAGTTTGTTAGTTATTTTTACTCTGCCTTTTTACAATGCTGTGCAAGGTTATAGATTTGGACTGTTAAATAGAAAAAGCTTTCAGGTACAGTTCTCAATATACAGCTTTTGCTAACAGTCAACCTTCTACACCTATGAAATCTTAAATATTCATTGGTTGCCTATGTAAATGGAACATCACATTTCCAGTTTTTTTCCTCCGTTATTTCATTGTTATATTTACTTTTTTTTTTTTTTTTGTTCCAGTATACAGAAAAGTATGTATTCAAATGATAATTACTGTTTGTAGTATTTTTAAAGCCTGAAGAAATTCATGTACTTAAATAAATAAACCTAAAACTATGGGCAGTTAATAATTTTGTCTCTTTAAAGTTTACATTTTTAAATTTGTGTTACTGTCTAAACATTGCATCATTTTTTTCCCCATGATGACTGATGGGTGAGGTTATATTGCTCAATGTTTGATTTATAACCGTGAAGCTTGTATTCTGTGTTTTGCCAATAAATATTATATGCTTGTAATAAAAGCAACAAAAACAGTAAAAATTATGGTTGGTTGTTGTGATAACTGTTTATTAGACAAAACACTTTGTGTGGGTATCAAAACATAACATAATAAAATACAAGAAAAAAAATGTCATCAACAATCACTTCTCTAAACCCAATAACAAATATGTAATATTTTTCAGTTCTTGTAAGTGGTACATGCATTAGTTTTTTCTTCAGGCCTTTCACCTTTATTTTCACTTGGTGATCCTGCCAGTAACACACTCCCTGTCCTAAGTTAACAAAGCTTATTGACTGTTCTGTATCTATGGAGCAGCAGCATTTTCACCCAAGGACAGCAAGTGTGGTGGGATTACAGACCCCCCCAAATAACCTAGCGTGGAACTTTTTACCCTTAACAACTTGATAAAAATAATGTTCTTTATTAAGGAACCTACATCCCACATTAATAAATATGCTACCAAAATGAGTGTGTGTTGTAAATTGCCTCCAGCATTGTTCCTGTGTCTTCTTGCTGGTGGCTTTGCTGAAGCACAGAGCCCCTGAGCGGCAGTAAATCTTTAGGCTGTCAGCAGATCGGCCTTTACAAATTGGGTACAGTGCCTTAAAGTGGAGAGCAGCTGAGCATGTGCAGAGCAGGATGACCGTGTATAACTGAATTTTGAAAAGTATAGGCAGTTTCTTTTAATGTTTTACATACATACTGTACATACATGTTTTGTTATACCTGCAAAAGGGGCCAGCCTGAAGTGATCTTGCAGGAATTAATTATTTGATTAAAGTTCCACCTTAAGCTACACTCTTCTAAATGGGAGAATTTAAAGGTCTCCACCTATGACACAAGTGGACACCACTTTGCATGTGTGCGCTGGCTGCACCAGCTTTAATGTGAAGGTGTGCCCCCCAAATATCTTGTTTGTGTATTGTATGGATTCTGACCAAATCCTTTTGGGATAGGAGCACCCTATTCCCTCATTAAGTACCTCTCATTAGTGTCCACTTGTGTCATAGGACTTTAAATTCTCCCATTTAGAAGAGTGTAGCTCTCATGGTTCAGAGAAGCAGGATCTCACAAATCTATGGATAGTGTAGGACCCACTAATCATGGGGTACTTTGTCGCAGTAAGTGGGCTTAGCACCATATAGCAATATGGTGTGACCAAATCCCTATCTTTTTGAAAATGTCTTTTTGAGAATGTTTAGGTGTTTTTAAACTAGCCTTGCTGGAGGTGAATGTTTTTTTGCATGTGTGCGCTGTAATATTTTTCTTCTTTTGCATACTGGTATTGACAAATATTCCAATGTTTTTCTTCTTACTCAGTTTCTCTCCTTCACTCCGTTAACATTGCTCCTTCTCTGCATCTCTGTCTGCACGGCATCTTTGTTTACCCCAATGCTAACATCCTCCTTATCAACTAATGACGTCACTGGTTGTTAGGATGCTGATGGCTAGAAGGTTGTAATGGTGCACAATAAAAACCTGTGGCTTTGGGCAACTATAAGACAGGCTTGATCCACCCACTGGCTTGTACAGAATTTTTGCCCAATTAGTAGGCATTTTGCCAAGGCACTCCTGAAGAAACCTAAAGGCACTCCAGGGTGCCTGGGCACCCTGGTTGAAAAAGGCTGGATTAAAAGAAAGCAAATGAGAGCGAGTTCATTGTTGTGGTTATATACACTTTAGAGTGCCACCCTGGTTACATTTGGACAACCTGATCTGAAGTTACTATTGCCTTCTATGGCCACATGTCCAGGAATGTATGGACAATATTAGGGCATACAATGTGCCTTTTTTTCTGGATTATAATCTACAAGTAAAGTGTAGTGGTCCCGAGGATCAGGGTTCATTTTTGCAGGTTATCCTTGCTATTGCAGAAGAGAACCCCTCTACTTACATAGTTAGATTGAAAAAAAGACAAGTCCATCCAGTTCAACCAAAAAAAAAATACTGTAGTGATGTAGTCGTGTGAGTGGGTAATTAGTTATTATAATAATGTGAGTAATTTTCAGCAGCAACCCGATTTTCTTCCAGAGAGATGCATTTATTGAAACTATAGACAGAACAAAGTCCATAAGATACTTGCAACAGATGACAAAATCCAACAGAGTAAATATGACAACGAACAGTAGCCGTCAGAGAACCCAGTTCCTTCTGTCACCTTCATGGAGAATGACAAGACAGACTGCCAGCTTAAACACCAAAGGGCTGAGCAATTTGGCCGTTTTCATTAGGCATTTGATCTGCTGCCGTCTTTCAGAGTGACAGATAATGACCCCTAGCCGTAAACAGCTGCAGTCATAAACTGCCCTAATCTGCATTCTTGCATATTAACATTAGCATAACACAGAGTCACTATCTGTCCCCTTTGATATGTGGAGTAAATATTGTTTGGCCAGAATTCATGCTGTCTGTTGCTTAAAATATTTTTTTTCCAGCAAGAATTTGTCTATGTGGTCTTTTATTAAACTCTCCGGTATCTTCCTGACTATAGAAGCTAAACTAACAGGTCTATAGTTACTTGGTAAAGACTTTGATCCCTTTTTAGATATGGGCACCACATTGGCCTTACGCCAATCCAGTGGTACCGTTCCAGTTATTAACGAGTCCCTAAAAATTAGAAACAATGGCTTTGAAATGACAGAGCTCAATTTTTTTAGTATCCGTGGGTGGATGCTATCTGGTTCAGATGCTTTATTTACTTTTATTCTGTCTAAATATTTCTAGACCATATCACTTTTGAGCCATTGTGGATCATTTGGGGCTGTGTCAATACCATCCCCATTATGGACATGGGCTCACCCATGCTCCTTTGTATACACAAAGGTGAAGAAAGTATTTAATATATTTGCCTTCTCTTTGTCCCCAGTCACCCACTCTAGATTATTTTGTAAAGGGCCTACATGCTCGGACCTGACCTTTTTACAATTCATATATTTGAAGAATTTTTTGGGATTTGTCCTACAATCTCTTGCAAACTGCCGTTCGTTTAGAATTTTTGCATCCTTGATTTCCTTTTTACATATTCTGTTAAAAAAATTAAGGAACACTATCATCGTTTAAATGCTACAAAGACTATATATTTTTTTTTAAAGTTATTTTCTTATTATTTATACCAATTTTAACTTTGGCCGTGAGCCACATAGGTTTTATTTTTAGCCTTTTAAACTTATTGCCAATGGGAATATACTTTGCAGTGAGTTCGCATACAGTCTTTTTGAAGAATTCCCATTTCTGTTCTGTGTCCATTGATGCCAATATTCCCTCCCAGTCTAAAGGCCCATACACATGATACGAAAATCGGATGGAAAAGTTTGTACGACGAGCTGTCTGACGATTTTCGGATTGTTGGTACGGTGCTTTCGACAGCCGATTTTCGCTTTTTCGTCAGACAAAAGCTGGATGTGCAGACTATAACATTTTTGTCAGATGTGAACTCAGCGTCCGATTTTTCGTTTTATTAGTACAGATTTCGTATGAAAAAAAACATAAGAGCAAGAGTACGCATGCTCAGAAATGAAAGAACACATACAAAACTATTCAACACATTACGTCACTTCTGACTAGGGATGAGCCGAACACCCCCCGGTTCGGTTCGCACCAGAACCTGCGAACGGACCGAAAATTTGCACGAACGTTAGAACCCCATTGACGTCTATGGGACTCAAACGTTTGAAATCAAAAGTGCTAATTTTAAAGGCTAATTTGCATGGTATTGTCCTAAAAAGGGTTTGGAGACCCGGGTCCTGCCCCAGGGGACATGTATCAATGCAAAAAAAAGTTTTAAAAACTGCCGTTTTTTCGGGAGCAGTGATTTTAATGATGCTTAAAGTAAAAAAAAAGTGAAATATTCCTTTAAATATCGTACCTGGGGGGTGTCTATAGTATGCCTGTAAAGTGGCGCGTGTTTCACTTGCTTAGAACAGTCCCTGCACAAAATGACATTTTTAAAGGCATAAAAGTAATTTAAAACTGCTTGCGGCTTTAATGTAATGTCAAGTCCTGGCAATATGGATGAAAATCAGTGAGACAAACGGCATGGGTACCCCCCAGTCCATTACCAGGCCATTTGGGTCTTGTATGGATATTAAGGGGAACCCCGCACCCAAATTTAAAAAAAAGGCGTGGGGCCACCAGGCCCTATATACTCTGAACAGCAGTATACAGGCGGTGCAAACAGGACAGGGACTGTAGGTTTGTTAAGTAGAATCTGTTTGTAATTTTGAACTGGTACATTTTTAACGTGTTTAGCTCCAGCCAAAAAAATCTATTTTAAGGGTGGGCGTGGCCTGACCGGGGTCTGAATAGGACGTGCTGCTGCAGATCTCCTGTAATCCCCTGGCAGAATCCTTGGCATCCATCCTCAAGCAAGGCAATCCTGCTCCCCACGAGGCATCCAGGGCTAACCAGACAGCCAGCGAGCCGCTCAAGACTGTACCACGGCTTTCTTCAGTGTTTGAAGCCGCCTGGGAGACAGGCCGTGGCTCCGGGAGCTGCGGCCATCTTGCTACACCCTGCCGCAGTCCCAGTGCCGAAATCCTGGCCCCCCAGGCTCATCCTCCACATGGAAACCGGAGACCACCCGCCACCCGTGGCACCCACTGACGCCCCTCCACGGTGGCTTGCAGACAGAAAAAAGGCTCTGGCCCTGTGAACGGCGGCCATCTTGCTGCACCCGGCCGCGCTGCTGGAGCCTAATCCTGGCTTTCCAGACCTCCCTATCCATGGCTATTCCTCCCCATGGTAACCGAAGCCCACCCACCACCTGGGGCACCCACTGACACCCCTCCACGGTGGCCTGCAGGTGAAAAAACAGCTCCGGCCCTGTGAACAGCGGCCATCTTGCTGTACCCGGCGTTTACCATTCTGATTCCTCTGAGACTGGTAAGCCGCCCCTGGAGGCTGGAGCACTCTGGCCGGCCAGGCTGTGACCCCCAGGGATAGACAGATTGATTCTGCCCTGTAACGAAAGCTGAAATCGCAGCCCTAGGGGGGTGCATGCACGTGAACAGGGAAAATGGCTGCCAGATTCTCCTGCTCCACGCCAACAGAACGGCAAACCTCGGCTAGCATAGCACAACCCGCACCTGGCACACACTGAAAGCTTCCCGCAGCTCCGGAACACATCAGGCATCCGGCGGTTGTATACTGCTCGACGAAGAACCGTCACAAGTGTAACACACAGCCCAAATCGGCTCTGGCCACAGGGAAGGGGAAAAGGATAATGGCTCCAAATCCACCGGAACCTGACGACTCCTCACAACACTCCCCAGCTGACAGCCTGCACCAGTTCCCTACGGACCTGGTAAGTCCCCTGAATGCAGACTCAGATGCCCTGCTGAACAGATTTTGCTCCATTGTGAGAGATGAAATCACACAGACCTCACGCAAGCTCTCCTCTGACCTTGTAAAAGGACTTAACCTCCCTGGCGGTATGATTATTTCAGATTTTAGGTGCTGAAAGCGGTACATTATTTTGCACAGAAATTTGGCGTTTTATATTATAGGCCTGTAATTCTTAGGAATAATTCACTTAAATCTGTCCAAACAAGAGTCTAGTAGACATCCCGGGTATGATAAAGTTTGAAAAACAAAATCAAAAATTATAATATAATAAATAACTATAAATTATACCAAGTAATAATAATAAAAATTATTCAATAATGTAATCAAATCAAAAACACTGAAATTTGCTCAGTTGCAGAATTGTCGCTTTCGTTACTTTTAGTGTTTGGTGACGGATTTCCCCACAAATCACTATCACTCAATTCTGCGAGTGATTCTAATTTATTATCGCTGTTTTCTAGCTGGTCTAAAGCCACTTTTGATGTAAAGGGACAGTTTTGGTTGCTATGCACAATATCCAGTTTCCAGGCAGAAAGAACATTTTTTATAATATAAAACTGCATGCAGGACACTGGGCAGACCACTAGGGACAAAGGGGATGTGTAATTATTTGATACAGTGCTGTAATCTGTAAGATTACAGTGTACTGTGTGTTTCACTTTTTGAATTTGGCGCCGAACTCCGTCCCCATGCATCGCAACGCTCGCAAGGAACGGAGCTCGGCGCTGTGAATCGAGCGAGACACGGCGGCTCACAGATCACAGCGGGGAGACATCGCAGGATCCAGGGGACAAGGTAAGTATCCTCTAGATGGATCCTGCGATGCGATCCCGAGTCTGACTCCGGGATACCACTTTTGGTATTGAAAATCCACCCCAAGCCAGACTCGGGAATACCGCCAGGGGGGTTAAAGAGATAGGCCACCGCACTAACCAGTTAGTGCCCCTGGAAGACGTCAGTTGTGACGAAACGGCGTAGGGAGGAGCGGCGTGCTGACGTCACCACTATCCTCGCTGATCCCGGAAGCAACGGGCAGCAGTCTGAAGCCGGCCGGCATTTGGTTTTATACAAGTTTTTATACAACGACATTGTAAGTGTATTTCTTTATTTTTTTAATAAATTTGTCAAAACGTGTTACGCTATGGAAGCGTCTTTTACATATACTTTCAAGGGGAATGAGTGCCCATCCATCATCTAGATGATTCTTGGTAAGGAGACGCATTTGGGATCCGTTCTCAGTAAAGACCCGAGGCTGGTGTAGATAGCCACACGCCTTCACGATCTTAACAAGAGATCAAAGGAGCTGGTAAGGGGCAGTTTTTTTTTAAAGGTGGAGGAACCTTTCTGTCATCACGCTCTTCCGGGTGATAAGGTCGCATGTTTCACACCGTTTGGATGACTGTTAATTCCTCCTTTGAAAGATTACTCTGCCAGTGAACTTTTTACTCTATGCACTTTGGAATTGGACTGTACATGTTTATTGATCCATGGGTCATTTTATTATATTTGATTTATGATGACAATCAAACTTTTTTCTTCACTGTTAGTCCACAGTATATGGGTGTATAATGTGTATGTATTAACCACTTGCCGACCGCCTCACGCCTATATACGTGAGCAGAGCGGCACGGGCAGGCAAAATCACGTACCTGAAACGTGATTGCCTTCCCGCGGGTGGGGGGTCCGATCGGACCCCCCCCCGGTGCCAGCTGCGGTCGGCATTTGGTTGGGAGCGATGAGAGACGAGGGGGAGACCATCCGATCGTGGCCCCCCCCTCGCGATCGCTCCCAGCCACTGACAAACATCCCCTGCCTCTGTATAGTACACAGAGGCAGAGGATGTGATGTCATCTCTCCTCGGCTGTCAGTTTCCGTTCCAGCGCCGAGGAGAGATGACATGTAAGTAAGTGCACAACACAAACACACACAGTAGAACATGCCAGGCATACATTACACCCCCGATCCCCCCCCGATCGCCCCCCGATCCCCCCCCAATCACCCCCCCCCTGTCACAAACTGACACCAAGCAGGTTTTTTTTTTTTTTTTTTTTTTTTTTTCCTGATTACTGCATAGTGTCAGTTTGTGACAGTTAGCAGTGTTAGGACAGTTACTGTAACCCCCCTGTAGGTCTAGGGTACCCCCCTTACCCCCCCTAATAAAGTTTTAACCCCTTGATCACCCCCCCTCACCAGTGTCGCTAAGAGATCATTTTTCTGATCGCTGTATTAGTGTCGCTGGTGACGGTAGTTAGGGACGTAAATATTTAGGTTCGCCGTCAGTGTTTTATAGCGACAGGGACCCCCATATACTATCTAATAAATGTTTTAACCCCTTGATTGCCCCCTAGTTAACCCTTTCACCACTGATCACCGTATAACCGTTACGGGTGACGCTGGTTAGTTCGTTTATTTTTTATAGTGTCAGGGCACCCGCCGTTTATTACCGAATAAAGGTTTAGCCCCCTAATCGCCCGGCGGTGATATGCGTCGCCCCAGGCAGCGTCAGATTAGCGCCAGTACCCCCCCTAATAAAGTTTTAACCCCTTGATCACCCCCTGTCGCCAGTGTCGCTAAGCGATCATTTTTCTGATCGCTGTATTAGTGTCACTGGTGACGCTAGTTAGGGACGTAAATATTTAGGTTCGCCGTCAGTGTTTTATAGCGACAGGGACCCCCATATACTATCTAATAAATGTTTTAACCCCTTGATTGCCCCCTAGTTAACCCTTTCACCACTGATCACCGTATAACTGTTACGGGTGACGCTGGTTAGTTAGTTTATTTTTTATAGTGTCAGGGCACCCGCCGTTTATTACCGAATAAAGGTTTAGCCCCCTGATCGCCCGGCGGTGATATGCGTTGCCCCAGGCAGCGTCAGATTAGCGCCAGTACCGCGAACACCCACGCACGCACCGTACACGCACCATACACCTCCCTTAGTGGTATAGTATCTGATCGGATCAATATCTGATCCGATCAGATCTATACTAGCGTCCCCAGCAGTTTAGGGTTCCCAAAAACGCAGTGTTAGCGGGATCAGCCCAGATACCTGCTAGCACCTGCGTTTTGCCCCTCCGCCCAGGCGAGCCCAGCCCACCCAAGTGCAGTATCGATCGATCACTGTCACTTACAAAACACTAAACGCATAACTGCAGCGTTCGCAGAGTCAGGCCTGATCCCTGCGATCGCTAACAGTTTTTTTGGTAGCATTTTGGTGAACTGGCAAGCACCAGCCCCAGGCAGCGTCAGATTAGCGCCAGTACCGCTAACACCCACGCACGCAGCATACGCCTCCCTTAGTGGTATAGTATCTGAACAGATCAATATCTGATCCGATCAGATCTATACTAGCGTCCCCAGCAGTTTAGGGTTCCCAAAAACGCAGTGTTAGCGGGATCAGCCCAGATACCTGCTAGCACCTGCGTTTTGCCCCTCCGCCCGGCCCGGCCCAGCCCACCCAAGTGCAGTATCGATCGATCACTGTCACCCCGGTCGTAGTCAAACCAGCACTGCAGTAACACTTGGTGACGTGGCGAGTCCCATAAGTGCAGTTCAAGCTGGTGAGGTGGCAAGCACAAGTAGTGTCCCGCTGCCACCAAAAAGACAAACACAGGCCCGTCATGCCCATAGTGCCCTTCCTGCTGCATTCGCCAATCCTAATTGGGAACCCACCGCTTCTGCAGCGCCCGTACTTCCCCCATTCACATCCCCAACCAAATGCAGTCGGCTGCATGAGAGGCATTTTCTTTATGTCCTCCCGAGTACCCCTACCCAGCGAACCCCCCAAAAAATATGTTGTGTCTGCAGCAAGCGCGGATATAGCCGTGACACCCGCTATTATTGTCCCTCCTGTCCTGACAATCCTGGTCTTTGCATTGGTGAATGTTTTGAACGCTACCATGCACTAGTTGAGTATTAGCGTAGGGTACAACATTGCACAGACTAGGCACACTTTCACAGGGTCTCCCAAGATGCCATCGCATTTTGAGAGACCCGAACCTGGAACCGGTTACAGTTATTATAGTTAGTTACAAAAAAAAGTGTAAAAAAAAAAAAACACAAACAAAAATATAAAATAAAAATAGTTGTCGTTTTATTGTTCTCTCTCTCTCTATTCTCTCTCTATTGTTCTGCTCTTTTTTACTGTATTCTATTCTGCAATGTTTTATTGTTATTGTTATTGTTATTATGTTTTATCATGTTTGCTTTTCAGGTATGCAATTTTTTTATACCTTACCGTTTACTGTGCTTTATTGTTAACCATTTTTTTGTCTTCAGGTATGCCATTCACGACTTTGAGTGGTTATACCAGAATGATGCCTGCAGGTTTAGGTATCATCTTGGTATCATTCTTTTCAGCCAGCGGTCGGCTTTCATGTAAAAGCAATCCTAGTGGCTAATTAGCCTCTAGACTGCTTTTACAAGCAGTGGGAGGGAATGCCCCCCCCCCCCAACATCTTCCGTGTTTTTCTCTGGCTCTCCTGTCTCAACAGGGAACCTGAAAATGCAGCCGGTGATTCAGCCAGCTGACCATAGAGCTGATCAGAGACCAGAGTGGCTCCAAACATCTCTATGACCTAAGAAACCGGAAGCTACGAGCATTTTATGACGTAGATTTCGCCGGATGTAAACAGCGCCATTGGGAAATTGGGAAAGCATTTTATCACACCGATCTTGGTGTGATCAGATGCTTTGAGGGCAGAGGAGAAATCTAGGGTCTAATAGACCCCAATTTTTGCAAAAAAGAGTACCTGTCACTACCTATTGCTATCATAGGGGATATTTACATTCCCTGAGATAACAATAAAAATGATTTAAAAAAAAAAAAAAATGAAAGGAACAGTTTAAAAATAAGATAAAAAAATAATAATAATAAAGAAAAAAAAAAAAAAAAAAAAAAAAAGCACCCCTGTCCCCCCTGCTCTCGCGCTAAGGTGAACGCAAGCGTTGGTCTGGCGTCAAATGTAAACAGCAATTGCACCATGCATGTGAGGTATCGCCGCGAAGGTCAGATCGAGGGCAGTAATTTTAGCAGTAGACCTCCTCTGTAAATCTAAAGTGGTAACCTGTAAAGGCTTTTAAAGGCTTTTAAAAATGTATTTAGTTTGTCGCCACTGCACGTTTGTGCGCAATTTTAAAGCATGTCACGTTTGGTATCTATGTACTCGGCCTAAGATCATCTTTTTTATCTCATCAAACATTTGGGCAATATAGTGTGTTTTAGTGCATTAAAATGTAAAAAAGTGTGTTTTTTCCCCAAAAAATGCGTTTGAAAAATCGCTGCGCAAATACTGTGTGAAAAAAAAAAATGAAACACCCACCATTTTAATCTGTAGGACATTTGCTTTAAAAAAAATATATAATGTTTGGGGGTTCAAAGTAATTTTCTTGCAAAAAAAAATTATTTTTTTATGTAAACAATAAGTGTCAGAAAGGGCTTTGTCTTCAAGTGGTTAGAAGAGTGGGTGATGTGTGACATAAGCTTCTAGATGTTGTGCATAAAATGCCAGGACAGTTCAAACCCCCCCCAAATGACCCCATTTTGGAAAGTAGACACCCCAAGCTATTTGCTGAGAGTCATGTTGAGTCCATGGAATAATTTATATTGTGACACAAGTTGCGGGAAAGAGACAATTTTTTATTTTTTTTATTTTTTTTTGCGCAAAGTTGTCACTAAATGATATATTGCTCAAACATGCCATGGGAATATGTGAAATTACACCCCAAAATACATTCTGCTGCTTCTCCTGAGTACGGGGATACCACATGTGTGAGACTTTTTGGGAGCCTAGCCGCGTACGGGACCCCGAAAACCAAGCACCGCCTTCAGGCTTTCTAAGGCCGTAAATTTTTGATTTCACTCTTCACCGCCTATCACAGTTTCGGGGGCCATGGAATGCCCAGGTGGCAAAAAAAAACCCCAAATGACCCCATTTTGGAAAGTAGACACCCCAAGCTATTTGATGAGAGGTATAGTGAGTATTTTGCAGACCTCACTTTTTGTCACAAAGTTTTGAAAATTGAAAAAAGAAAAAAAAAATTTTTTTTTCTCGTCTTTCTTTATTTTCAAAAACAAATGAGAGCTGCAAAATACTCACCATGCCTCTCAGCAAATAGCTTGGGGTGTCTACTTTCCAAAATGGGGTCATTTGGGGGGGGTTTGTGCCACCTGGGCATTCCATGGCCTCCGAAACTGTGATAGGCAGTGAGGAGTAAAATCAAAAATGTACGCCCTTAGAAATCCTGAAGGCAGTGCTTGGTTTTCGGGGTCCCGTACGCGGCTAGGCTCCTAAAAAGTCCCACACATGTGGTATCCCCGTACTCAGGAGAAGCAGCTAAATGTATTTTGGGGTGCAATTCCACATATGCCCATGGCCTGTGTGAGCAATATATCATTTAGTGACAACTTTGTGCAAAAAAAAAAAAAAAAAAAAAAAAATTGTCACTTTCCCGCAACTTGTGTCAAAATATAAAACATTCCATGGACTCAACATGCCTCAAAGCAAATAGCTTGGGGTGTCTACGTTCCAAAATGGGGTCATTTGGGGGGGGTTTATGTCATCTGGGCATTTTATGGCCTTCAAAACCGTGATAGGTAGTGAGGAGTAAAATCAAAAATGTACGCCCTTAGAAATCCTGAAGGCGGTGCTTGGTTTTCGGGGCCCCGTACGCGGCTAGGCTCCCAAAAAGTCCCACACATGTGGTATCCCCGTACTCAGGAGAAGCAGCTAAATGTATTTTGGGGTGCAATTCCACATATGCCCATGGCCTGTGTGAGCAATATATCATTTAGTGACAACTTTTTGTAATTTTTTTTTTTTTTTTTTTTTTTTTGTCATTATTCAATCACTTGGGACAAAAAAAATGAATATTCAATGGGCTCAACATGCCTCTCAGCAAATTCCTTGGGGTGTCTACTTTCCAAAATGGGGTCATTTGTGGGGGTTTTGTACTGCCCTGCCATTTTAGCACCTCAAGAATCGACATAGGCAGTCATAAATTAAAGGCTGTGTAAATTCCAGAAAATGTACCCTAGTTTGTAGACGCTATAACTTTTGCGCAAACCAATAAATATACACTTATTGACATTTTTTTTACCAAAGACATGTGGCCGAATACATTTTGGCCTAAATGTATGACTAAAATTGAGTTTATTGGATTTTTTTTAGAACAAAAAGTAGAAAATATCATTTTTTTTCAAAATTTTCGGTCTTTTTCCGTGTATAGCGCAAAAAATAAAAACGGCAGAGGTGATCAAATACCATCAAAAGAAAGCTCTATTTGTGGGAAGAAAAGGACGCAAATTTCGTTTGGGTACAGCATTGCATGACCGCGCAATTAGCAGTTAAAGCGACGCAGTGCCGAATTGTAAAAAGTGCTCTGGTCAGGAAGGGGGTAAATCCTTCCGGGGCTGAAGTGGTTAAGGTGATCACATTGTTTTATTTTTATTTCATATCATAAGTTCCAGCGCAGCTATTTTTGCTTTTTCTTTTTAGAGCAAAGAATGGACTTGGCAACCACTGTGCTTGAAGGCCATGAAGAAGAGGTGGATAAATTGTCTGCACAGCTGGAGTCCCTGCGAGACAAACTAGAGGATGCTGAAAATAGGACCCGCAGGGATAATCTCCGTATCCGTGGAATCCTGGAACAAATCACTGATTTGCAGGGTATGGCAACAGCCTTTTTCCAGGAGCTGGAACCTGAGATACCCCTGGAGAGACTGGAATTTGACGGTATACACAGATCTCTAGCACCCAAACTGTCAGAAGGCCCCCCAAGAGATGTTATCATCAAATTCCATTTTTACCGCACCAAGGATCGGCTCCTCCAAGCTGCACGGGAACAGCAAGACCTCTCTTTCCAGGGTAACCCCCTTCAGCTTTTTGCGGATCTCTCTCCGGCAACCATTGCAAGGAGAAGAGGCCTGAAACCATACCTCCAGATCCTGCTGACCCAAGGGATCAAATATAGATGGTGGTTCCCTTTTTTTTTTTGGAACTGGACTTTTCACTTTCATTTTTGTGTTGTCACATATGATCTCATGCTGCTTATGAATTGTGTTATACCCATCATTATTTATTAATTTTACTATTCACTATTCCATTTTAAATTTATATTCCTCATCTATTGGAATTATATTTTGCACATATGTATATTTATTTAGTTCATATATTTGGATTTTTTTAATATATATTTTTTAGCACTGCACTTTAGAGGGTGTGGATACCCCCTCTTATATTTCAATCACCTGAGTCTATTCCCGCAGAGGCTGGAACACTCCATTGGATTACTTTTGACAATTTGGCACCTAGTAATACACAACATACAACACTATTTGAGATTATCAGCGGTTATTGTGTATGGGACACACCCATCCCACTGATAGTCACTAATCCTCATGTGGGATACATATCTTATCCAATTTATTCATACTATGTTTTTTCCTTTATGACTTATAGGCACTAAATTATAACCAGTAGATTATTATTTATTATTTCCCTCATGCACAGCGCCACTCCCTGTGTATATATATATATATATATATATATATTTTTAGATTTAATCTCTGAGGGTACCAGTGAGTATCCTCGGTTTATATAGGGGGGCTGCAGTTGCAAACATACCCTGGAGCGCGGATCTTCTGGCTATAACCATGGTTCCCTTTTAAGCTCTCATTTTCGCATCTCGGTCGCCAGTTCCACACATCCTCCCCCTCCGACCTGAAACGTCATTTTCAGGAACTGTAGCTGGATATACCACCTTCCCAGGGAGATGCACCCTCTTCTTCCTCCCGGCCCAGATCCTTCCAGCCTCCTCGCCAGGCCCCTCAGCCCCTCCAAAGGTCTCAACCCGGATCACAGGCCTTGCGAAACCTGCAGGCCCAAAGATTCATGGCAGGCCCTAAGGGCTGATGGCATATAACCTCTCACGTTGACAGTTCTTCACAGAAAAGTTACAAATGACTCCATGAAACCCTAAGCCTGCCTCCGGCTGCTATCGGACTTACATTATGTCTAGCACCCACTGATACCCAGCATGTTGTTACTGAGTTGGTAATAGGCAGAACTGACCTCACAGATGCTAGTTTTTTCCGTTCAATTGAACCTGATCTGACACTCAACTTCTTGCAAGAACTTCACAGGACTGGGCCCCCCCTGAGGCGCCCCAACTGCGAGATGGTGCCTCCGGGACATGTCGGCCTCACCGAGGCAAGACATTGAGCCCCCAATAAGGCATGTCACTTTGGCCCCCCTTACCGGGGTCTCACGTGACGGACGCGGAGTGTTCAGCTTACTGCCACCTCCATAGCGGGGTGCACTCACACCCTGTTACACAGCGGGATAACAGAATTTTGACAGGTTCTACTTTGTTTTTTCTTGCTCTGTCGAGGTTTTTTTTTTTCTGATGCAAACATGCTGGTTCCCTCAGCTCTCAATGTGCTGTGGACTGCTGACAGTAGTTTCCCGTCCCCGTGGGGAGGCGGGTGGGTTTCAAAATATGTTGTTATTTTCTCACCCTGTTAGTGTTGTGATTTACATTTTATTTTATTTATTTATTTTATTTTTTTAGATTGCCCCTCCCTCTCTATATATTTGGTAGCCATATGGGACTACCTCAATGTCATTTTGGTCGCTCGCTCGCCATGGGCCCCCTCGACAGTGGAGGGCAACCCAGGGAGACAGAGAGACCTATGATAAAAGGCAACCACATATCTCAGGATGTTTGTGTTGCTCTTTAGTGCCTTAAGCGGTGCACCAAGTCTTGTGCTTAAAGATTTAAAGTTAATTTTACTATATAACAATCCTGAGTGGTTCCGTTGGATCACTGCTCCCCCCCATGTGTTGGCTCTTGGTCCGGAAATTAGTCCTGACCAACATTCAACCCCCCTGTGGGCCTTTAGACCCACAACCAGTTGCACTCATACTTTTTCAGTACTATGTGCTACAATTTTTTACTGACCAATATATGTACTACAGTATGCCCTTCTACCTTGTTCTTTTCTTTGTTTCACTCCCTCTCTACCTCCCTTTTCCCCTTTTCAGGTCCTTGCGGTGGGTGACTAAAGTAGTTTTATGGCTAACTTCCCATGTACCATGACACTTAATTGGTTATCCCTAAATATGCAGGGAATTAACTCCCCCCAAAAAAGGGTTAAAGTTTTTAAATATCTTCTTGTCCTAAATACTTCGATGCCATGTACCCTCAAATGTACCCTCAATGGCTAATGGCCCGACTAAACAGAAGGGCGTTTTGATTGCCATACACAAGTCGGTCCCCTTCAGTTGCAGTAGAGAGATTGCTGACCTTTTACTACAAGGCACTATTCAGGACACGGAGGTCACCATCCTAACATATGCTCCAAATAACCTGGGACCCTTCCTTTCCCATATCTGCTCCCTGTTGCAGTCCCACCAGAGAGGCACTCTCCTCTTAGCGGGAGACTCCAATGTTACGCTGAACCCTGCTCTGGATAAGTACCCCTCGGAACACAAAGCTCCATCACCCGATGCAAAACAATTCACGCATTCTTTACAAAGTCGTGACCTGGTAGATATCTGGAGGGAGCTACACCCCATTGGCAGGGACTAAACCCATTACTCCCATCCTCATCATTCCCATTCCAGAATTGACCATATGTTTGTTCTGAGGAAACATCTCCCCCTGGTTGTGTCTACTTCCATTTTAGCAGCTCCTTGGACAGACCACGACCCTGTTTATGTTATATGCCACTCACTGCTACCTCTTAACTGCCAATGTTATGATTCCAAAACCCAACCGTGACCACACGTCTTGGACCAATTTTAGGCCCATCTCACTTATTAATTTAGACATTAAAATACTGACCAAGATCCTGGCCAATCGTTTAAACTCCTTCCTATCACGCCTGGTCAAAAAGGTGGGATTCGTTCCGGGGAGACAAGCAGGAGACGCTATTAGACGTATAATACAACTTCAGCGCACAGCCCATAGCCGGTCTATAGCAACTATGTTACTGTCTGTTGACATGAACAAGGCCTTTGACACTATGTCCTGGCCCTACCTGACGAAGGTACTCAGCCACTATGGCTTCGGATCGTCATTCTTGCAATGGGTGATGGCACTATATGACTCCCCCCAGGCTAAGGTCAAATACTATGGTTATGAATCAGTTCCCTTTTCCATCAGGAAGGGGACTCGGCAAGGCTGCCCACTCTCCCCACTCCTATTTATTTTGGCCATGGAACTGTTGGCAGAGGCGATCCTATCCCACCCGGACATAACTGGTGTTGAGATAGCAGGGACACCTCATAAGTTTTCACTGTTCGCAGATGATATCCTCCTAACCCTAACAAACCCTAGAATCACCCTACCTAACCTGTTCTCTTTACTAGACTCTTTTGCCTCCCTCTCTGGCTTGTCCGTTAACCCCACCAAATCAAAAGCCATGTCAATCAATCTTTGGTCCTCAGACTTGATAACCTTAAAAAACACCTTCACGTTCCAATGGCTGACCTCATTACCCTACCTGGGGATCCGGCTAACCCCAACCTACGCGGGACTCTATAAGGCAAACTTTCCTCCTATACTTAAGAAGCTGACGGACATGTCCTCCTGGACTCATCTCCCATTATCCTGGTTCGGCAGGATCGTGGCAATTCGTATGACATACCTCCTGAAATTACTCTACTTCTTTAGAGTCCTACCGGTCCCGATCCCGCCGCATATCCTACGAATACATCAGCGCAAAATCCTGAAATTTGTCTGGGGTTCTACCCGCCCCAGGATCAATAAGCAAATACTATATGCCCGCAGAATCAATGGTGGACTCTCAGTCCCTAACCTACAAACCTACTATATAGCTGCAAACATAGCCCCGTTATCCCAACTCCATGCACAACACCAAATGCCACTATGGACCTAGTGGATTCGCACCCAACACCCATCTCCTCATTGCCCTGGCTCCCTCCCACACATCGCCCTCTCATGACGGGGCCATGTCCCTTTGCATGTGGGACTCGGTCAAGTATTCGGCCGGCCTGATTTTTCCTCATCTACCCCTACTTCAACTTCTCCAGTGCCCATTGTTCCCACCAGGCTGTGAAAATCCCCAGCAGTTCTCCTGCTGGAAGACAAACGGATTCACAGACATTCACTTTTTTTTCACCGCCACCAGGATAATATCATTTGAGGCTCTACGCTCCTCTCACAATATCCCGTTACGCGAACACTACAGCTACCTGCAAATTCGTCACTTTCTCCTGGGGCTTATAAAATCTCAACCGACCCCTTATATTTTGACCCCCTTCGAGAACTTCTGCAGAGCAAGACCCCAAACCTCGGGTTTAATATCACTGACCTATTCCTCTATTATTACCTCTAAAAAACCACCGACACGGCTCTGTCACCTTCAATGGGAAAGGGAACTAGGAAAACAGCTCGATCCGGAGGACTGGCAGGTCATGACTTTAGCAATATCCAAATGCTCAAGGAATGTCATCTTTTTAGAAAATGCCTATAAGGTACTTTACAGGTGGTACTACACACCTGCTAGACTGGCCCGGTTCATCCCAGCCTACTCTCCCTTGTGCTTCCGTGGGTGCTCCCAGGAGGGCACAATGTCGCACATCTGGTGGACCTGTCCGAGGGTACGCAGGTTATGGATCAGAGTTTACTCCCTCCTCTGAAACATACTCCATGCTCACTCTTGCTCCCCACCACGAGGACCCACCCTCCTCCCTTTCTTCCTCTTCTTTCCTTTCCCCCCTATTCTTTACTCCTCCCTTCTTAGCTAATCTCTGCCCCTAGTTCTTCTTTAACCTCCCTCTCTGTTTTCAGCCTCTGTTATATTCTTATTGTTTTGTTTTTCTTTGATTTACTAGCATACTTATTTTATTTATAAGATGCTAAACTTTATGTTATGTTTATTCATGATGCATTATCTACACTGTTAAACTGTGAAATTGCTATGATTATCAATAAAACCCTTTGTAAAAAAAAAAAATCTATTTTAAGCTTTTTGGAAAACATAGGGAAGGGTTATCACCCCTGTGACATTTGTTTTGCTGACTGTGCTCCTCTTCAGAAGATTTCACCTCACTTTCTGTCCCAATGACAAATGTTTTTAGAAAATTTGGGGTTTTTCGTGAAACAAGGATTGGTGATAAAGCATCAGTGGAAAGGAGAAACTTTTTTCGCATATTAACTCTTACAGGAGAGAATGTCCCTTCCTAGGGGTAGATTTCATCTCACTTCCTGTTGTCTCCTTCTGTTTGCAAGTAGGAGTCGTTTGTAAGTTGGATGTTTGAAAGTAGGGTCCTGCCCTATATACTCTGCAGAAATTTGGGCCTTAGGTGTTGGTGTTTCCACAACACTGTAAGCCCTCACAGGGCCCTGCTGTGAAATATTAGATCAAGAATTGTAATTACATGCTGTTGAAAGGGGCAGAAAAATTGGGTCTTTGGTGATGGTGGTGGTGCTGGTGCCACAACACTGTAAGTCCTCACAGTTACTCTTGGTGGGCGCTGGAACGGGCCCTGCTGTGAAATATTAGATCAAGAATTGTAATTACATGGACCTGTTGAACAGGGGCAGAAAAATTGGGCCTGTGATGGTGGTGGTGCTGGTGCCACAACACTGTAAGTCCTCACAGTTACTCTTGGTGGGCGCTGGAATGGGCCCTGCTGTGAAAACTTAGATCAAGAATTGTAATTACATGTCCCTGTTGAACAGGGGCAAAAAAATTGGACCTTAAGCACTGGTGCTGGTGCCACAACACTGCAACCCCTCACAGATACTCTAGTTGGAGTGCAGGAACGAGCCCTGCTGCAAAGTATTGCATCAAAAATTGTAATTACACACCCCTCTTAAACAGGGGCTGAAAAATTGGGCCTTAGGCACTAGTGCTGGTGCCACAACACTGCAACCCCTCACAGATACTCTAGTTTAGCGCAGCAATGAACCCTCCTGCAAAATATTGCATTAAAAATTGTAATTACACGCCCCTGTTAAACGGGCTGAAAAATTGGGCCTTAGCCACTGGTGGCGGTGCCCAGAACCAAAAATGTTCTTACAAGCTATCAGCATGATCATTGAGGAGGAAGAGGATAGTCACTCAGCATAACAGGATAGTCACTCAGCATCAGCATAGGCAGTCTTGAAGGGATCTGACATTTAAAAAAAAAATATTTGGTTACATCAGCATCAGGTGCTTGGTAGCTGGTGGTGATCCAAGACTGATTCATTTTTATTAAGGTCAGTTGATCGACCGAGTCGGTGGACAGATGCACCCTGTGATCGGTTACAAAGCCTCCAGCAGCACTGAATGTGCGTGCCGAAAGAACGCTGGATGCAGGACAGGCCAGTAGCTCAATTGCATACTGTGCAAGCTCTGGCCAGTGATCCATCCTCAAGACCCAGTAACGCAGAGGATTTTCGGTGGGAAAGGTGTCCAAGTCAGATCTTGCCCCTAGGTATTCCTGCACCATGTAAAATGGTTGCTGCAACCGATCATACCTTGGGGCTGCGGACTAAAAAATTGTCTGAACGCATCGGTCAGACGGCCACCTTCTCCACCGTTCCTTCTTTGACTGACCGAAGCCTCAGCAACACGTTGTCCAGGAACGGGAGTTTGTAACTTCCCAGCCTCTGGGAACGCATTGCACAGACCTTTCTGCAAGGCCTCCCGAAGATGTTTCATCCTCTACTCCCTCTGTGGCGGCAAGATAAGGTCCGCAACCTTACCCTTGTAACGTGGATTAAGGAGGGTTGCCAGCCAGTATTGATCCCTCTCCTTGATACCACGAATACGAGGATCTTTCCGCAGGCTTTGCAGGATCAAGGAGGCCATGCAGCGTAGGTTTGCTGAGGCATTCGGTCCGGAGTCCTCTGGGTCACTAAGGACGACATGATCCGCAGGCACCTCCTCCCAGCCACGTACAAGTCCATGGGTTTCTTGGGACTGTAAATGATCCCTTAAAGACTGCTGCTGATGCTGACTGCCAGGCTCCACCTCCAAGCTGACACAATCCTCCTCCTCCACCTCTTCCTGTGTGATCGGCGGGCTTGCAGGAACACTGTCTGGATAAAAGGGGCCTTGAGAGCTAAGGAAGTCCTCCTCTTCCTGTCTCTGTTCTGCCTAAAGTGCCCTGTCCATTATTCCACGCAGCGTGTGCTCCAACAGGTGGACAAGGGGGACAGTGTCACTGATGCATGCACTATCACTGCTCACCATCCTCGTGGCTTCCTCAAATGGTGACAGGACAGTGCATGCATCCCTGATCATGGTCCACTGGTGTGGGGAAAAAAAACAAGCCCCTCTGACCCTGTCCTGGTGCCATAGTCACACAGGTACTCATTTATGGCCCTCTGCTGCGTGTGCAGCCACTGCAGCATGGCCAACGTTGAGTTCCACCTGGTGGGCATGTCACAGATTAGGCGGTTCTTGGGCAGGTTAAATTCCTTTTGGAGGTCTGCCAGCCAAGCACTGGCACTGGCAAGTCTGCACACAGACTTTCCTGGCCTGCCTCAGGACATCCTGTAAGCCCGGGTACCTGCCCAAGAACCACTGCACCACCAAGTTAAGGACATGAGCCAAACAGGGCACATGGGTCAGTTGTCCCTGTCGTAGGGTGGAAAGGAGGTTGGTGCCATTGTCGTAAACCACCATTCCTGCCTTAAGTTGGCGTGGCGTCAACCACCTCTGAACCTGCCCCTGCAGAGCTGACAGGATCTCTGCCCCAGTGTGGTTCCTGTCCCCCAAGCACACCAGCTCAGGCACCGCATGGCATCTTTTGGCCTGTGTACTTGCGTAGTCCCTTGAATGCTTATGGAGCACTGCTGGTTCCGAGGACAAAGCACAGTGCCATAGAGGACCTAGAAGGGGGGGTGGAGGAGAGAGGTGTGTCAGAATCACCAGTACTGGCATTTTGGAGGCGTGGTGGCGGAACAACCTCCAACACTACTGCACCTTGTCCTGCATCCTACCCAGCTGCCAGCAGTGTCACCCAATGCACCATGAAACTTAGGTAACGTCCCTGTCCATGCCTGCTGGACCATGAGTCAGCGGTAATATGCACCTGTCCAGCGAGGCCAAGACATTGCCTTCCACATGCCGGTAGAGAGCCGGAATCGCCTTCCGTGAGAAAAAGTGGCGTTTGGGAACCTGCCACTGAGGAACTGCACATTCCACAAACTCACGGAAGGGGGCAGAGTCTACCAACTGAAAAGGTAGCAGTTGAAGGGCTAGCAATTTTGCCAAGCTAGCATTCAACCACTGGGCATGTGGATGGCTGGGAGCGAACTTCTTTCTGCAGTGCAGCAGCTGGGGCAGGGAAATTTGCCTGGTACAATCTGACATCGGTGTACAAATAGTAGATTGCCCGCAAGTACTTGGCTGTGACACTCCTAATTCTACACCGTCATTCCTCAGTGCAGATCTCAGAGAGGACTAAAGGTATAGTGGGGTTGGAAATCCCAGCTGATGAGGAGCAAGGAGAGGTCCTCTTTGTTCTTTGGTGTGGGTCTTTTAGGTACGCTTGCCAACGAACTGCATGGCAGGTCAACATATGTCTGGTCAAGCATGTGGTGCCCAAGCGGGAGATGTTTTGGCCACGCGAGATACGCTTGAGACATATGTTGCAAATAGCAGCGTTGGGATATGATGCACTCGTCTCAAAAAAGGCCCACACCAAAGAACTTTTGGAATAACGCACAGAGACAGCAGCGCCCTGCATATGCGGAGCTCTGCGGTGTGATGCAGTCAGTGTGCTGCCCTTAGGCTGGCCCCTGGAGGGCATCCTGCCTCGTTGGTGATGTGCCTCCTCCTCCTCTCTCCTATCGGGCACCCATGTGGAGTCTGCACATCATCATCCCCTCCCTCCTCATCACTGGAGCAAACCTGGCAGTATGCTGCAGCAGGGGGAACATGACTGCCAGATTGCTGTCTTTCTTGGGCACCCCCTCTGTCTGTGCTCACGTTACTGCCTTCCTCTAGCTGAGTACATCATCAGAGCCTTCAAAAAGCTGGGCATCCTCCTGGAGCATGCTTTGCCAGACAAAGTACACTGAGTCTGGATGAGAGAGGATGAGGATGATGAGGACGGCTTGGTCATCCACTCGACCAAGTCTTCCGCATGTTGCGGCTCAACACAGCCAGCTGCCGAAAAAAAGGCCAAGCGCGCTGATGAGGATGCACCGTGTCCACGACCAGCACTGTTGCCTCTAGACACAGAGCCTGCTTGCCCTCTTTTATTGGCTTGTGACTGTCTGCCTCTCCTTGTTGGCCTTCCAGACATACTATTGGCCTGCAGTGAGCTGCACAAAACTGGGATGTGTGTATGTGTATATATATATATATATATATATATATATATATATATATATATATATACCGATTATACTGCAGCTAGCAGAATCAACTGCCTGCCTGTAGTATTATTAGTATGATAACACTGGCACTTGTCTTCAGGTAGCCATACTGTAGGTGCAACTGTGCGGAGTACACAGTACAGTAACTGGAAATACTTCAAAGAGCCTACACAAGCACCTGGCTGCAGGTAGCTATACTGTAGGTGCAACTGTGCGGAGTACACAGTACAGTAACTGGAAATACTTCAAAGAGCCTACACAAGCACCTGGCTGCAGGTAGCTATACTGTAGGTGCAACTGTGCAGGGTACACAGTACAGTAACTGGAAATACTGTAAAAACACCTGCCTGCCTGTCAGTATATTAGGAAGAGAAGAACAGGATCTAGCTAAACTGAATACAGTGTGTGTATATATATATATATATATATATATATATATATATATATGACACACACAACACTTGGGATGCATATATATACACAATACACTAAGTGCAGCTAACTGACTCGACCTGCCTACTCTATCCAACTTAAATCAAATGACTGTCTCTCTCTCTGTCTATTTCTCTCTCAAGTCGGAACACACAGGGCCGACGTGCAGGTGGCCTTATATAGTGTGGGGCGTGTACTAAACCCCCTGAGCCATAATTGCCCAAAGCCTCCTTAGCTTTGGCCAATTACGGCTCTCTGTACACACAGCGCTGTGATTGGCCAAGCATGCGGGTCATAGTGCATGCTTGGCCAATCATCAGCTAGCAATGCACTGAGATGCCGCAGTGAATTATGGGCCGTGACGCGCCACTCGAATTTGGTGTGAACGGCCCATATTGTTTGTAATTCGGCGAATGACCGAACACACGATGTTCGAGTCGAACGCGAAGCTCATCCCTACTTCTGACATATTCTGTTGTACGAAATTTTTCGTATAGTGAGTAACCTCTTCACTTTTGACAGACTAGCATGCCACAAAAAACGGACGTTTGGTCGTCTGAAAATCGTCCGAAAATCTAAGCGTGTGTACGAGGCTTAAGTCTTGTAGAGCAGCCCTCATCCTTGGAAAATTTGCTCTCTTAAAGTTCAATGTTTTTATCTTTCCCGTATGTTTTTGTGTTTGTGTCTTACAGCTAACATTAAATGAAATCATGTTATTGTCACTGCTACCCAGTTGTTCTTTTACATGAATATTGGTAATAACCTCTGCATGGTTTGAGATGACCAGGTCCAGCAGAGCATCATTCCTAGTTGGGGCCTCGATAAACTGGACCATAAAATTGTCTGTAATAGGTTTATAAATTTTTGCCCTTTAACTGTCCCAGCAGTGCCATTACTCCAATCAATTTCCGGGTAGTTAAAATCCCCCCATTATTATCACTGTCCCATGTACAGTTCCACCCATAACGCTTCAGACACATCACACTCTCCATCAACTAGGTCCTCTTTCACACTCACTTGGAGATCACTTCTCACATAGAGACAGACACCACCACCCCTCCGGTTTACCCTGTCTTTCCAAAAGAGAGCATAGCCAGGAACATTAATAGCCCAGTCATGAGAAGAATGAAGCCAAGATTCAGCAATACCAATTAGTTCATAGTTCTCCTAGTACACCAGAGTTTCCAACTCACCTATTTTGCTTGGCAGACTTCTGGCATTGGTGAACAAACACTTAATATCATCTGCCATAGCCCTCCCCCCATCTTTCCCCATTCCACCCACCAATAGGGGCTGACCCCTGTCTGCCCCATTATAATCAAATTCACCCTCCCCCAAAGTCTAAGTTTAAATACTCCTCCAGCCTTCCCATAAATCTCTCCCCCAGCACAGTAGACCCCCTTACATTTAGGTGCAAACCATCTGTAGCATATAGGTTGCACCCCAATGAAGTGTCAGCCCAGTGCTCCCAAATCCCTCCTTCTTACACCAGGTCTTTAGTCATGCATTCAGCTCCCTAATATCCCCCTGCCTTTCCTGTGCTGCACATGGCACAGGCAATTTCAGAGAATGTCACCTTGGAGGTCCTTCCCTTCAACTTGCAGCCTAGTTCTTTAAATTAGAACATATGGGAGGATGAGGCTCCTTAAGAACCATCATTGGTTCCAATGTGGACCAAGACAGCTGGGTCATGCCCAGCCCCTCCCAGTAATTTATCAACCCGGTCCACCACATGTCGAACCCTGGTACCAGGGGGGCAGCAAACCATTTGGTTGAGACGATCCTGGCGACAAATTATTGTTAAATTAATTGATAAATTATTATATCAGTCCTTCTGATTATAGAATCCCCTATTACCACCAACTGTCTAGGCCTACCTGCACTCCCCTCACCACCCCTACTGGATGGGGGGCTGCTCTCCCGGCTGTTAGGGGGAGCAGTGACATCTAGGGCTGCCACTTCCTGAGCTTGATACCCCACATCTTCACCCAAGTTGGCAAATCTGTGAGCCCCTACCACTACACTCTGATAGGGCGTACACACGGTCGGACTTTGTTCGGACATTCCGACAACAAAATCCTAGGATTTGGCTCAAACTTGTTTTGTCTACACACGGTCGCACAAAGTTGTCGGAAAATCCGATCGTCCTAAACGCGGTGACGTAAAACACGTACGTCGGGACTATAAACGGGGCAGTGGCCAATAGCTTTCATCTCTTTATTTATTCTGAGCATGCGTGGCACTTTGTCCGTCGGATTTGTGTACACACGATCGGAATTTCCGACAACGGATTTTGTTGTCGGAAAATTTTATCTCCTGCTCTCCAACTTTGTGTGTCGGAAAATCCGATGGAAAATGTCCGATGGAGCCCACACACGGTCGGAATTTCCGACAACAAGCTCCGATCGGACATTTTCCATCGGAAAATCCGACCGTGTGTACGGGGCATAACTGTATTAACCCATCTTCCTACCTGATAATCCTGACATACCCCTCCACCCTCCCCATTAACTCCACTAGCCACCTGCTCAGTGAGCAGTGGACCCCTTTCAAGGTTGTCAGTTCTGCCCAGTGTTGCAATTTGCTCCTCCAAATTTCTAATGCGAGCTTCCAGAAGGGCAATCTGCTCACATCTGTCGCAGCGGTATCCTTCCTGGAGCTGTTGCTCCGTAGTTGTATACATGTGGCACACTGTGCACTGTACAGAACCTTTAATCTTGCTAGCACACATTTTCCCAGTTACAATGATAATATTACTAACAGGAAATTTCAGATGTTACTTACAGGTTTGATTAAGTCTGTTATAATCTCCTGTTTTTAACTCACCACTTAGTCCAGTTCTAGCAAGCAAAAGGGTGGCAAGCTCAGAAATGAGTTATACAGAAAGTTATATAGGACCTGAAGCACCTGTGACCAATTAACCACTCCCCTTAATTAGTAGTCTGAAGGAAGGAAAGAAAAAAAAAAAGTTTTAAATTTTGACCTCATAATTAATCTTGGCCTAATTATGTAATTGTTCACACCATTATGTTTAGGTTCTGTGCCGATTCACACAGGATTCACTTCAGCGTGACTTTGCATGGCGACTTCAACGCGACTTTGAGCGACTTACAACATGACTTCAAGTCGCCCCCAGGACAGGCGACTTTGCCTGTGGCCAATCAGAGCTAATCAGCTCTTGTGACATACAGTACCTGCCCACGAGAATGTGTTTCCAGCATGGATCGCGCTGGTTCTCGGCAACATAGTACTGTACATCTGGCGCTCGCTGCAATAGGAAAAACACATTTCCTTATTGCAGCGAGCGTGAGAGGGAATTCCCCTCCAGGAACATACCAGGCTCTTAGGTCTGGTATGGATGTTAAGGGGAACCCCCTACGACGAAAGAACGGCATGGGGATCCCCCCCCAAAATCCATACCAGATCCTTATCCGAGCACGCAGTCCGGCCGGTCAGGAAAGGGGGTGGGGACGAGCGACTGCCCCCCCTCCTGAACCGTACCAGGCCGCATGCCCTCAACATGGGGGGTGGGTGCTTTGGGGAAGGGGGCACTCTGCGGCCCCCCCACCCCAAAGCACCTTGTCCCCATGTTGATGAGGTCAAGGGCCTCTTCCTGACAACCCTGGCCAATGGTTGTCGGGGTCTGCGGGCGGGGGCTTATCGGAATCCGGGTGCCTCCTTTAATAAGGTGGCCCCTGGATCCCGGCCCCCCACCCTATGTGAATGAGTATGGGGTACATCGTACCCCTACCCATTCACCTGGGGGAAAAAGTGTCAATAAAAAAACACACTAGACATGTTTTTAAAGTAATTTATTAGGCAGCTCCGGGGGTCTTCTTCCGACTTCGGGGGTCTCTTCTAACTTCTCCACTCTCTCCGGCCTCTTCTCCCGGTGTCCGGTTCTTCTCCGCTCTCTCCGGCCTCTTCTCTCGGTCTCTGGCCTCTTCTCCAGATCTCCGGTTCTTCTCCTGCTCTACGGTTCTTCTGCCGGGCTCCTCTGCTATCTTCTGCTCTTTTGCCGCTCTTTTGCTAGTGGTAGCCCGGTCTTCTCCGTCACAGTCCCATCATGCCCCGGGATGTGACGTCATAAGGGGCGGAGTCACAGGATGACATCACCCGGTGACCACGCCCCATGCCTATATAAGTGATTACAGCGGGAGAGAGTGTTGTGTCTGTCAACATCAGAAGAAGAGAAGAGGGAAGAAAACGACGGAGAAGACCGGGCCACCGCTAGCAAGAGAGCGGCAAAAGAGCAGAAGATAGTGGAGGAGCCCGGCAGAAGAACAGGAGAGCGGGAGAAGAACCGGACATCTGGAGAAGAGGCCGGAGAGAGCGGAGAAGTCGGAGGAGACCCTCGAAGTCGGTAGAAGACCCCCGGAGCTGCCTAATAAATTACTTTAAAAACCTGTGTAGTGTGTTTTTTTTATTGACACTTTTTTCCCCCCAGGTGAATGGGTAGGGGTACGATGTTTATTATTATAAAAGGGGGCTCCCGGATTCCGATAAGTAAACAAATTAACTAGGAAGGTCAGCGCTTAGGACGTGTGTGAAGGTTGCAGCCTCCCCATACCCCTGCCCCCCCGTAAGAGGGCTCTAGAATATAGAAAGAAAGAAGATGTGATGGGGCGAGTAGCGCTACCTATATGTCAAATAGTGCTCTACCAAATCACTCTATAGTGGCTAAGTATTAAAAGACACAGTGTTATTGTGGAATAAATTATAACAAAACAGTTACCATAAAGGTGATAGTGTAATAGTTATCACACCTCACCTACCCCAGTAGGTGTGGACACCAATCCTACACAGGAGAGGTTTTCACCAAAAATATAATGGCTTACAAATTAGTGTATAAAACATCCAGACATGAATATCATGATAGTATAGTGATCCTACTGGGGTAGGTGAGGTGTGATAACTATTACACTATCACCTTTATGGTAACTGTTTGGTTATAATTTATTCCACAATAACACTGTGTCTTTTAATACTTAGCCACTATAGAGTGATTTGGTAGAGCACTATTTGACATATAGGTAGTGCCACTCACCCCATCACATCTTCCCGGATTCCGATAAGCCCCCCGCCCGCAGACCCCAACAACCAACGGCCAGGGTTGTTGGGAAGAGGCCCTTGTCCTCATCAACATGGGGACAAGGTGCTTTGGGGTGGGGCCGCAGGGTGCCCCCCTTCCCCAAAGCACCCACCCCCCCACGTTGAGGCATGGGGCCTGGTACGGTTCAGGAGGGGAGGGGGGCGGTCGCTCGTCCCCACCCCCTTTTCCTTGACCGGCCCAGCTACGTGCTCGGATAATGGTCTGGTATGCTCCTGGAGGGGGAACCCATGCCGTTTTTTTATTTAAAATTTGGCATGGAGTTCCCCCTCATGATCTTTTCTTTTTCCTATAAAGTCTCTTCACTATAGATGAGGATCAGACTTGGAGGTGACTTCCATTGAATTCTATGGGTGCAGGTCACCTAGAAGTTGCCTTGAAGTAGTACAGAATCCTTTTCTGAAGTTGGAGCGACTTCAGTAGTGTACATTAAGATGGCTCTCATTGACTATAATGCAATTCCCAATGTCAAACGACTTGGGGTGACTTGAGGGCTGACAAGTCGGATCCCAAGTCGTTGTAGTGTGAACCGACCCTTAAGGAGGCTGTGGCAGAAGTTTCCCCTAAAACCATTTTAATAGAAACTATCATAAAAGAAATAAGTAGGCTGCTATTTCTGACCAACCTCTGAAAGTGCTAGTTGCTTGGCTGTCATGCTATTCCTCTAAGTTCAGTTTATTCACTGACCTGCAGCCAGTAAGAAATCAAGAAAAGACTATTTCCATTAGTCTTCAAACAAGGTACTTTACTTGGTGACGAATCTTCTTTGAAGCGACACCTGTACTGAGAAAATAAATGCTTTTGCAGATCTTGTCTTCTTAAAATTCAAATTGCCTGTCAGTGACGCTGAACTGAAGCTAGAGACAACTAACATGCTCAGAATAATGTATTGTCTTTGGCAGTCTCTTTTATTATTAGGGATGCTCCGATACCATTTTTTTTACAATGAGTACAAGTACTGATACTTTTATTTTAGTACTCGCCGATACCAATTACCAATACCTACTGCAACTGTTTTGTTTTAACTTCAGCTGTCAGCAATGGTACAAAGCATTGAAAAGTTATTTACAAATGAAATGAATATATATATTTTTAATTTAGCGCTTTTTCAATGTGAAATGTGTAAATATATGTTAATATATATGTGTAAAAATATTCACTAACAAAGCAAACAAAAAAAGTTTTAATTGTTTATCGTTTATAAAATAGATGTGAACAAAAGAAAAAAAAGCAGGAAAATAATAATTAAATGGAGAAGAATAAGGAGTTAATTAAGGCTGATTAGAGTAAATTGGGGGGTTATTAAGGGGTTAAACAGAGGAACATTTGTTCATCCCTTTGATCTGCAGATGAAGAAACAGAAATATACATCTGTTATATATACATCTGTTAGAAATATATTAGTGTTTCAGGGCTGAGCAATGTTGGTAATAATGCCCTCAGTTGAAGTCGGAAGTGACAAAACGTCAGGGCATGATCACCACGGCAACCGGAAGTGACGTGTGCGTTCCACCATCAGCTGGTCAGTTATTGGGAAACACACAGTATCGCTGTGTATTCAACACAGACGTCTCCCTGGACAGCAGGCCGGTGACTACACTCACGTTGTGATTTTTATGCTTCATTGATGTTTGAATTTTGTACGTATTCTGTATGAGGGACGGGTTTATGGGACTTCTATTAATAAATGAATGAAACAGGATTACGCTATGTCCACAATTTTCTTTGTTTTATGAATACACTTGATTGGAGTGAATGATAGTTACCAAAATCGCCTCCAGTGTTGATGACTGCCTCCTCTAAGCAATATAAGGATCTCCTTTTAAAGGCTTGAATTTATCTAGGCTCTGGTGAGTTTAACCTCTTGGGGAAGCGTACCTCATATGGTGAAGATTTTGTGTTTGGTGGAAGGTTGCACACACAGACCAATTTCTAGGATCACCCACGGTGTTTAACCACTAGGCGCCCACGCTATAGCTGAAAGACGGCGCGGCGCTGAATTGCCGGGAGGGTGTCCCTGGACGTCCTCCTGTTTACTCCTTCCCTGTGCGACGCCGCTGGCGCGCATTGGGGAAAATCTGTGTTGGCCGTGTCCCTTGGACACAGCCAATCACAGATTGTGCTAAATGGCCAATCACAGCGGCCATTTAGCACTCGATTGGCGTGTCCAATGAGAGATGATCTCAAATGTAAACATATGCGATCATCTCTCATCGCTGGCTCTCCCTCCTCACACAGAGAGCATATGTGAGGAGGGAGATCGACCTGTGCTGCAGCGTGAGTGAACACTAAAACCAAACACAGTGCCCACAGTACCTATCAGTGCCATCTGTCCCCAGTGCCACCTGTCCCCAAAACACAGTGCCACACTAACACAAAACACAGTGCCACACTAACACAAAACACAGTACCCACAGTACCTATCAGTGCCATCTGTCCCCAGTGCCACCTATCAGTGCCATCTGTCCCCAGTGCCACCTGTCCCCAGTGCCACCTGTCAGTGCCATCTATCCCCAGTGCCACCTGTCAGTGCCATCTGTCATCAATGCCACCTGTCAGTGTCATGTGTCATCAGTGTCACGTGTCATCAGTGGCATGTATTAGTGCCATCTGTCATCAGTGCCACGTATTAGTGCCATCTGTCATTAGTGCCACATAAGTGTCACGTGTCATCAGTGCCACGTATTAGTGCCATCTGTCATCAGTGCCACATCAGTGTCATGTGTCATCAGTGCCACGTATTAGTGCCATCTGTCATCAGTGCCACATCAGTGTCACGTGCCATCAGTGCCACGTATTAGTGCTATCTGTCATCAGTGCCACATCAGTGTCACGTGCCATCAGTGCCACGTATTAGTGGCATTAGTCATCAGTGCCACATCAGTGTCACGTGTCATTGTCCTGGTGCTCCAGGGCCTTCAAAAGTGTAATAGGTAGTCAACAAGTTAGATGTGTAATTTATGCTCCTAGAACGCCTGATGGTGCTCCTTGCATGTTGGGCCTCTCTATGTGGCTAGGCTGTGAAAAAGTCCCACACATGTGGTATTGCCATACTCAGGAGGAGTAGCAGAATGTATTTTGGGGCATCATTTTTGGTATTCTCATGCCATGTGAGAGAAATAACCTATTACAATGACAATTTTGTGGGAAAAAAAATCTTAATTTTTCAAAGAATTGTGGGAAAAAACATCAAAAACCTCACCATGCATCTTACTAAATACCTTGGAATGTCTACTTTCAAAAAAGGGGTAATTTGGGGGGTATTTGTACTTTCCTGGCTTGTTAGGCTCGCAAGAAATGAGATAGGCCACCAGTACATCAGGTGTGATCATTTTTTTATGATTTGCACCACAGCTTTTAGACTCTCTAAATTTCACAAAGTCTTCGGTCTTTTTTCATTTATAGCGCAAAAAATAAAAACCCCAGAGGTGATCAAATACCACCAAACGAAAGCTCTATTTGTATGAAAAAAAGGACAAAAGATGCATTTGGGTACAGTATTACATGACTGAGTAATTGTCATTCAAAGTGTGAGAGCACTGAAAGCTGAAAATTGGTCTGGGCAGGAGGGGGGTTTAAGTACCCAGTAGGCAAATGGTTAAAGAGCAATTTATATTGTCATCACATACGAATTATCTATTGGGTTATTGATGTTGGTCAGAAACAAAAATGGACTAACAGTAGCGCTGTTTTAACATGGTACTGATGCAGTATTTTATCTGAACTTTCTTTTGTTAATCCTTTATAATGTTGGTAATAAACATTGCCGGTTGCTTTTTTATTTTTTTGACAGCTCCAATTACCGGATTTCTTTAACACTGGGGAGACCCACTGACAGCTCAAAGAGCCAAGCCTGAAAGTATTGATTTCCGGTATCGGTGCATTTGCACGAGTACCGATACTTGTGCAAATACTCGGTGTCGGTACCGATACTAGCATCGTTGCAACCCTAATTATTATGTTTTTAATTAAAAGTCTTATTCTTTTTCATATTTATATGCATACAGTGAACTGCTTTGGATAAAAAAAAGCAATTAAGTGAGTTTATGAACCTCCACCATTCTTAATAGGAAATTCAATTTATAGTATTTGTAATAGTCACAGCAAACTAAAACAATAAATTCAGCCATTCCATGAATCAGTTTGTGTAGTTTACAATACTAAAAATACAAGGTAAATGCCTTATTTTTTTCCTTTTATTGTTGGTCGTGTGATTGCTCTGTCCCCTCTTTTACCCATAGCTCCGATGGTGTCAGGCAGAGAGTCAAACACTTGTCGGCTTCCACCGACATCACAGGTCCAAGGAACTCAGTGCCATTTCTCTAAATTGATCTGCTTCAATGCCTAGCATTCTCAGTCAGAAACGGGAAGAGGGTCTGATGCCGCGTACACACGAGCGGATTTTCCGTCGGAAAAAACTTGGATGGTTTTTCTGACGGAATTCCGCTTAAGCTTGCCTTGCATACACACGGTCACACAAAAGTTCTCTGAACTTTCGAACGTCAAGAACACAGTGACGTACAACGACGAGCCGAGAAAATGAAGTTCACTGCTTTCGAGCATGCGTCGAATTGTTTCCGAGAATGCGTAGGAATATTGCGCGTCGGAATTTGTACAGACGATCGCATTTTCGGATAGGAACTTTTTCTGACTGAAAAATTGAGAACCTGCTCTCAATCTTTTGCTGGCGGGAATTCCGCCAGCAAAAGTCAGATGGAGCATACACACAGTCGCATTTTCCGACCAAAAGCTCTCATCGGTCTTTTGCTGACCAAATTTCCGATCGCGTGTACCCGGCATTTCCGAGGGGGACTGGCAGGATCATTAGGTATTTGCTTAGTATTAAAGCAAGGTATTAGAGATTGCAGTGGGTTTAATAGAGGACAATGCAAAGCAGTCACCAACTTAGATGTTTGGGTTCACATATGCTTTAAAACAGAAGAATAAGCTTTATTTCTATTATTTTCTGTAGAGGTTAACATCATTGTCTGAAATAAATGCTTTCCCATTCCTTATAGAGAACAAAAAGATATTCTTAAAGAGCTTTCAGTGATAGTTACTATACTTGACTTCACAATTTGTTCTCCATTAGCTGCAGTAGAGGGATGGCTATACAGAAAAACTGTGAAAAAGGCTATCATATCAATAAAGTTAAAGTGTTACTAAATCCACAACAGTCAAATCTGTCTCTGTATATGTAGAATAGCATGCTTGTTATACTCACTGTGAAACGTTAGTGATGGTTAAAATAAAAATGGAATAAAAAACCTCCCCTCTAAATCCTATGGAACTCTTCACGCTAGTGTGCTGAGGGTGTGATGCATTTTGTAAAGTCCTGCAAGCTGCATCTTTGGTTCCCTTGTTTCAAAAACTCAAAACCTTGTTTCAAAACAAAAACTCCCATTGATTTCCATAGGAAAAGCACCGACAGTGCTTTTGAGCCACATATGCATGTTTCACAGGTTCATGCTAGGAGTCAGGAATCCAGAAAACATTCGATGTTAAATACGTGATAATGCATTTTTTCAAAATGCCTACCATGTTTTCAAGCGCACCAGTGTGAAAGGGCCCTAAGTGTAGCCACCCTAAAACAGGAAGTATGTTACTGGCAACAGAGGCGGCTCTCTAATTAGGCAAATTAGGCGGTCGCCTAAGGCCTCGCACTCACAGGGGCCTCACGGCCGCCTAATTTGCCTGTTCTCAATCACTGAAGTTGACGCCGGTGGCTCCGCCTACCCCCACTGGGACTCTGTGGCTTAGGAGCTGACGGACAAATCAGATACTGCCCGCAGCCTGAGGAATAGCGGCCTCATCACGGAGCGTCCCAGTCCGTGGGGTCTCATGTGTAAGTTTTGCCTAAGGCCTCACAAAGCCTAGAGCCGCCTCTGACTGGCAAGATTACAAGAAGAAAATAAAGGGCAAAAAGCCCCCCCAAAAAAACAAAACATATATAGGCACAACATCCAAAGATTGGTAAGCTGCAATATATCATTTTTTTTGGTTTTGGTTTTAGATATGCTTTAATCTTAGAATTTGCCTACCTTATTGCTATGAATGAGGGATTTTAATAGACATACCATTCTACCCATCAAATATAATAATATAATATAACTTGTTAATCCTGCAAATATTAGTGCCAAAAGTGTGTCTATTTTTCTGTCAAGAGAAAACCTGACATTCTATATGAAAATATCACAGTGATTAGACGATATTACATTTTGTCTTTACTTAGGACTCATTTAATTGTATTTGTCAAGAATATTAATCTTTAGTGGTAAAAAGAATGCTGAGAAACTGGCTGTGATTTCAATAAGTATATTTTACTTTCCTGTCACAACAGCTCTAGTAATATTTATGAAAATGCTCCTGCTCTTCATATTAAACCAAGGATTTATTCAAGGGAATGTATAGTCTTTTCAATATTCTTTAAGTTAAACATGATGAGGAGATCAGCTTGTAATGAAAACCTTATCACTAGGTGTTAATGTTTTATATATCATTTCAAGTAATTTAAGTATACACATACAGTACATGCTGGCAGTCATACTGTGTTTGGCCACTTCCAAGCTTTGTTGTAAGCTTTGCGGGACTATACAATAGTTACACTTTACTGCTGCTTCTCACTATGCAAGTCTAAGAGTCACTAAATAATAAAAACAAAGCACTCATTATGGTCTGACATCTTGTTTCAATAGTTGTATAAAAATGTGAATGTCACATTAAAATACTGCTTTGATGGGCTGTCTCATTGGCCAGTAGGATTGTGTGTTATTTGTCTCAGATAATGTCTGCATAATAATGGTGCATTTTCTTGCTGGAAGTAGCCATCAGTAGTAATAAAGGGATGGACATGGTCAGCAACAAAGACTCAGGTAGGCTGTGGTGTTTAACCACTTGCCTACAGCGCACTTACACCCCCTTCCTGCCCAGGCCATTTTTCAGCTAGCTTTCAGCGCTGTCGCACTTTGAATGACAATTGCACGGTCATGCTACACTATACCCAAATTACATTTTTATCATTTTCTTCACACAAACAGAGCTTTCTTTTGGTGGTATTTAATCACTGCTGGGTTATTTATTTTTTACTAAAAACTTTACTTAGTTCCTGTCAGTAAATTTTGTAAATAAGTAATTTTTCTCCTTCACTGATGTGCGCTGATGAGGCAGCACTGATAGGCTCAACGGGTAGGCATCGATGAGGTGGCACTTATGGGCACTGATGAGGAGGCACTAATATGCCGCACTGATAGGCGGCACTGATGGGCACTGATACTGATAGGTGGCATTGATGGGCGACACTGATGGGCATTGATGGACAGCAGTGATGGGCAATGATAGCCAGCACTGACTGGCATCACTAATGGGCACTGATTGGTGGCATTTGTAGGCACTGATTGCTGGCACTGGTGGGCACCGATTGCTGGCACTGGTGGGCAATGGTGGGCACTGATTGGTGACACTGGTGGTGCTATAATGTAATCAGGGCACTGATGATCAGTGCCCTGATTACATGTTTTGCTGTCTCCTGCGAGAAGATGCCGCTGATCGGCTCTCCTCACCACACACTCTGTCAGTGTGAGGCGAGGAGCGCCGATTACCGGCATCTCTGTGTTTACATGTGACTGGCTGTGATTGGACACAGCCGATCACATGGTTAAAGAGCTGCGGACGCAGCTCTTTACAGAGATCGGGGTCACGCCGTGTCCTAGCAACATGGCGTGTCCGAGATTGCCCTGCTGCGCGTCCGTTCTGGGACACCGTCAAAGACCACTGATCGCTCAGTTCTAAGTCTTAGAACTGGTGGCGGAAAGGGGCAGCATCAGACTAGGTAGGTATTATTTCTAAGAAGAAAAGAAACACCCATATTTCTCTTTTAATCTTTGACAATAAAACATGGAAGTTGAATAGTTTTTATGCAGAGCTGCACCAGATTTTGCACTCTCCAGTTTTAGCAAATCAACCACATTGTAATTAGGTTTGATTAAAGAGTGTTATAACACATAGCAATGCACAATTTTTAAAGGTACAGCGCTACACTCTTTTTTTCTATATGCATGTTCTTTGTTTAGTTCAGATCACAGAGTGTGTTTAGCTACTTACCATATAATTGATTTTAACCATAAGCGGAGTGGAGTTAATAAACAATTTATTATTGTTTGGTATTGCGTCTATGTTGATCTAGGCAGATCAATACAGCTCAATTAACATGGTGTGAACAACTCTAAAGCTACTTTCACACTGGGGCGTTGGCGGTAAAGCGCCGCTATTGTTAGTGGCGTTTTAACGCAGTTTTTGCAGAGGTGTATACACTGCTCCTACAGCGCTGCAAAGATGTGCCTTGCAGGACTTTTTTTGGCGTCCTGCCAGCGCACACTGGAGTGACAGGAGAGGCTCTTTACAGGTGCTATTTTTAGAGCTATAGCGCCTGTAATGCGCCTCAGTGTGAAAGCAGCCTTATTGTTATATTTATGTACTACATTCTTATCCAGCACTTCAATGACAATTACAGTCAAATCTTTGCAACCTATTGCAAGGGTTTTTTTGGTCAACATTTTTTTTTAATCAAAACTTTTTTTTATTGTTAAGTTGCTCTTTCAATACATACATTGACCCTGTCGAATAGGTAAAGACAACATATATGACAGATTGTCCCAAACATAGATAAAGAGTGAGCAATAACAGGAGACATTACAGATATTGTGATCTTCAACTAAACCAACAACTAGCACGCGAGACCAGATGTAAAACATCAGTATTAAACACTTCGTCAGCCGATGGATTGTGCTGAGTCTAGTGCTCTACAATAGAACATAACCTGTGTTTCCTATTTCCCTTCTCTACCTCCCTCCCTCCCCTTTTGGAGATATAGTGGGACACCTCCGCCCATTAATGGTGGAGTTTCGGGCACCTCCAAATCAAGTGTATGAAATCGCCCTGGTGCACCTTGCATTTTGGGCATGGGGGGAATCTCTCCGGGGCCAGCCATGAAGCTGTACAAGCGTCCGATAGGCCCTGTGCAGAATAAACAATTGCGAGAGCTTGTGGGAGGCCGAAACAGAGACTGCGGGTATCGATGCTAATGCCATGTCCCATTGTTCCCCATCTATATTGCCAATGTCATTCACCCACCGGGTTCTACACTTTAAGGAGGCATGATCCTGGATGGAGGACATCACTTCTGAGTACACCTTGGGCAAATGCCCGGTGGGGACTGATATCTAGAGGACTTCCATCAGCAGGGCCGACACAGCTAAGGGATGCGTTTGTTGTTGAGTCTGCAGGGCGTGTCTAAGTTGAAGATACTAGTAGAAACCTTTCGAGGGTAGCATGAATTCCATGCATAATTGTTCATAGGTTTTTAGAATGGTCCCTGTGTAGATTTGCCGAAAGAACCAAACCCCCTTCTGTCTCCAAGAAGAGGATCCCTGCAATTTATGTAATTCTGGGTATCTGGAATTATTCCACAGAGGGGTAAACACTAGTGGGCCTTTGATAGATAGAGCTTCCCGGAATTCCCTCCATACTTTCTTAAGGGGTCTCCTGTTGGGGAAGAGGGGGGGATACTCGTTATATCCATCTCCATATGGGAGGCAGCTTTCAGTGCGGGGTTGGACATAGTCACCAATTTGGATATGGGATCCCCGCCTGCATCCTGACCCCACCCTGCCAATTGCTGAATTTGGGAGGCTAGAAAGTACATTTTGGGATGCGGTACTGCAAGTCCTCCCCGATCTTTCCCATATTGTAAAGTGAACAAGCTGATCCTAGCCTTTTTCTTCTTCCAGATTAGATCACGCATCAGGGAATCAATGCGTTTGAACCATTTGTTAGAAATCCACATGGGTGAATTTTGGAATACGTATAAGAGCTGTGGTGCCCATACCATTTTTTTTCCAATAATTTATTTTATTGAGAAGTAAAAAACATTTACAGATATCTTGAACAACATTTAAACAATGGAAATTTACAGGGTCACAGAATTCCTTTTCATAGAAAAAGCATCCACTACAATAATGAACTGGTCGGGGCGTGGCTTAGCTATGGAAGCGTGAGGACGCATCGCCAGGAGCTCTGCACTAGAACGGGCTGTGAATCACCCATAGAACCGAGCAGCCAAGCCATCCTCACATGCCAGGGGGCCGCAAACACCCGCCGGCCACCGAGGAACGGAGGGGACCCGAAATATCCCACTATTTCTTGAGGCAACAACAGATCTCCTCACCGGCCGGATGGAGCAAGATGGCGCCGCCACGAGTTAACACGGCGAGCGCCGCAGCTACAAGTAAGAAGGGCACACAGGCAGCAACCTCCGTAGCGGAGGAGGACTTTCCCCCTCTACCACACAGGACACCTTCACCCATACTGTCCCCTGCTCTTATGTCTGCAGATACTCTATTACCATCAGACAGCACAGGGGATCTGAGCGGCCTAGTTGAGGGCTCACTGCGAGATATAGTGTCAGGCCTGCCCTCTAAACAGGACTTAAACGCAATGGCAACCTCCAGGAACTTAACTTATGCCCAGGAGACTTGTTCTTATGGGTTCCTCATCATCTTCCCCAACACTGCAAGGCCCAATATGTCTCCCATTTGTTATTTTTATTCTTTGTTCCTTTTCTGGGTTTTGCTGGGGGGGGGGATGCATTGTTTATGATGTGTATACGGGTCGTATCAGGTCTTGCACACTCTCTCCCTTCATGTTATGTTGGAGTTATGTTACTGTAGGCAGGATGCTTGAGCCCTTGCTCTCCCTCTGACGACACGGTCTTGATGCACTGACAGATGGGATATGGAGGCCCCTGCTTGGACCTGGTCCAGAGGTATGCAAACTGCTTTTGGGATCCTCCTGTCATAAAGCCACCTCAGCAGTGCATCAACGCCGGACGGTTCTAGAGAATCGGTTTTTGCCATGTTGCACATACATGCCAGAAACACACTGGCACCCTGGTTTTTGTCTATTTTTGTTCTCTTTTTTCTTTTCTTAAGAGGGTTATTATGTTCTACTCAGTTTATATGATTCTAAATGTCTCTACCTAGTGCATCTCCTCTCCACAGGAAATTTCTTTGTAATCTTTATTTTTACAGGTTATATAAGTACCTGACACACAGCGATCCTCGCTGCACTGACCACCCCCATTTAGGGCGGCCTCCCGGTTGCTATACATTTTTTTTTCTTGTGTATTAGCCGGGAGTCCACAGAGTAATTATATTACTAACTTAGTTTTTCCCCACCCAATTTCCCCTTTCCTCCCTCCTTTCTACCAATCCCTTGCTTCCCCTCTTTCTTGACTTGTCTTTATCCCCCCCCTTTTTTTTCTTTCTCTCTCGGTGGTGCTGTCCCCCGGCTGGGCGGGGACGCGGGCTAAAAAAGTTTTTGCCCTCCTCATCTTATTAGCAGTTTTCGGAGTACCTGACAAGGGTAGTAGACTCTTCCATAGATGTCATCTCCTTATCGGACCATGCTCCAATACATCTGACACTTCAATTGGGACCAATGACCAAATCCCCACCTTCGTGGAGACTGAACAAGGCTTTGCTGCAGTCTGAGGAGATTCGGGCTGAGGTACAGGTCAAGTTACAGGAATATTTCTCTCTAAATGAAGCCTCGGTCCCCAATCCCTTGGTAATGTGGGAGGCACATAAGACGGTTATCAGGGGCATCCTAATCAGCATTGGGGCCCGTCTTAAAAGGGAGAGAACTCGTCGATTTGAGGAGCTTCTTCTTCAAATCTGGACTTTAGAGTGCTCCCACAAGGACAGTCTAGCTCGCTCCATTTACCAGGAGTTACTTAAAGCACGCGAAGAACTTCGCTCACTCCTATTACATAAAACGAAAGAGAAACTGGCATGGGCGCGGCGCACGATGTACGAATTCTCCAATAAACCTGGTTCCCTTTTGGCTAGAGCGTTACGAGGCCCCCGTACCAAAACTTACATCTCCCACATCTTGTCTTCATCTGGCCGGAAGGTGTTTACATCATCTGACATGGCAGAGGAGTTCCGCTCGTTCTATAGTGGTCTTTACAACTTAGACAAGCCCCCTCCCGAAGATCCTAACTCTTTCGGGGGTTACACCCCCTATACATACCTAGCCTCTTCAGGCATGCCATCTCTTTCGGCCGGTGTTTTGGAGGAACTGGAGGAACTCATTACGGTGGTGGAGCTGGGGGTAGCATTGGCAAGCTCAAAACCAAAGAAAGCCCCAGGCCCTGATGGCCTTAGTCCAGTCTATTACAAGACCTTCTTTGAGACGCTCTCTAAACCGTTAGTATCTGCACTTAACTCGATTACGAAAGGCAACTCCTTCCCCATAGACTCCCTTAGAGCCTACATATCCCTCATTCCAAAGGAAGGGAAGGATTTACTCCGCTGTGGGAGCTATCGGCCGATAGCTCTACTGAACACTGACTTGAAACTATTTGCCAAGATCTTGGCAAACAGGCTACTTCCACATATACCGAGCCTAATCCACAAAGACCAAGCAGGCTTTGTGCCACAACGAGAACCTCGCGACAACACCATTAAGGTGATTAATCTTGTTCATGCCGCTAAGACATTACGGCGACCCCTTCTCCTGCTGTCAACAGACGTGGAGAAGGCCTTCGACTGGGTGGATTGGACTTTTGTAAGGGCCACCTTGGAGCATATTGGTCTTCGCGCTTCAATGCTCAGTTGGATATTGTCACTCTACTCCTGTCCCACAGCCGCGGTTAAGGTTAATGAGACTAGGTCGGGTTTTTTTAATATTCGAAACGGTACTCGACAGGGCTGCCCCTTGTCCCCATTGATCTTTATACTCACCCTGGAACCTCTGCTTTGTAGGATACGGGCAAACCCGCACATCAAGGTCGCTGCCTTTGCGGATGAGCTCATTTTCTTTCTGACAGACCCTCTTGCTTCACTCCCCGTACTGCTTCATTCCTTGCAGGAATATGGGGCTCTTTCCCTTTTTCAAATAAATATGTCCAAATCTTCCATGCTCAATATTACATTGGGTTCGAACACAATTCGGCAACTGCGCCTGGAATACCAATTCCATTGGGCAACCGACACCATTGCCTACCTAGGAGTGGCTATGACCCCAGACCCCGCCAATCTTTATCAAGCAAATTTTGCCCCACTGCTTCATAGACCTAAAACAGATCTACACCACTGGCACTCCCTCACTCTAACATGGTTTGGACGTTGTAATGCCATCAAGATGACTGCACTCCCGAGGGTGCTCTACCTGTTACAAGCCCTTCTCATCCGTCTCCCGCCCTCTTTCTTTAAGCGAATTGACGCAATATTCCGAGAGTTTGTCTGGTCGCACCGGCAGCCAAGCATTAAATTGCAACTACTCCATATGGCAAAACACAGGGGAGGGGTTGGACTCCCAGACATGAAAGCCTACTATAGGGCAACGCACCTTACCAGACTAATTGACTGGCACTGCCATGCAGAGGCAAAACAATGGATTACAATGGAGTTGGAAGACTCTGATGGCACAGCCAAGAGCTGGCCGTGGATTACCGCTCCCATCCCAAAGGCCCTTGTTGATCACCCTACCTTAGGAAGCACATTGCAAGTCGCTAGAGAAACCTTTCGCAAAACCTCGATATCCCCCATGCCCTCCCCCATGGTGCCGATTTTAGGTAACCCAGACTTTCCACCTGGCTGCCGGGGCCCAATTTACAGGTCCCTGTCAGTGGAGGGTAGGTGGCTACATCTACACGACTTTCTTGGACCAAATGGTAAGCTCAATGCGGCTGCCGGATTGGAAGATCTCAACCCGCCACTGGACTTCTTGAGTGGACTCCAACTGCGTAACTTTTTACGCCGTTGCGCACGGACCCTGGGCAGTTTACGCCCACTTACTGAGTTGGAACGAATATGTCACCGCAGGGAACCCATACGCCATTCTCTATCCCTAATCTACTCCTCCTTGATCTCTCCAGCAGAGGGGTTTATCCCCCCTTTCCTCACTAAATGGGAGGACGATCTAGGAGTTCGCTTTGATGAACCACAGAGGGAAAAGATTTTACATTTCGCCCAAAAATCCTCTTTGGCCACCAGGGTCCAGGAGACATGTTACAAAATTGTGACTAAATGGTACAGAGTGCCATCCACTCTGCATCGATTTTTTCCGCAGGTCCCAAGTCTGTGCTGGCGCTGTGGGACGGGGGAAGGAACAATGTTCCACATTTTTTGGGACTGTTCTAAGATCAAACCCTACTGGCGGGAGGTGACACGCACGATCGAACATCTGACGGCTTCCACTTTGGAGGGGGATCCTGGGGCATGTCTGCTGCACCTCTCTAGACGACCAATCAAGAAATAAAAAGCCTCCCTTACTATACAGCTACTGAATGCTGCTAAGGCCTGTATTCCCTTATCTTGGAGATCGGAGACCCCACCAACGAAAATTCAGTGGTATGCCAAGGTCAATGAACTGCGTGATATGGAAGATCTCACTGCCACCTTGTACGGCAGGGAGAAGGCCTTTCGGGAGACATGGCATTCTTGGCAGCACTTTATTTACTCTGAGGCTTACCTCTGCGAGGTGGCTTAGTTTGAATGAACCCTGGTCTGGGGGCCCCGCCTGGCGGGGGGGCAGCGCCGCCGCCTCTGGTCTTTACCCCTTTCTCCCTTCCTCATTATCCTTCCTTTTCTACCCTCGCTCTCCTCCCATTTGCTCCTCTTCTGTCTCTTACTCTTGCTTTTCTCCCACCTCCCCTTTCCCTTTCTTTTGTTTTATCCCCCCCTTTATATTCCTCCAGCTTTGGGAAGGTTTAGTCAGATATGTAGTATATCATGGTCTACATCACACTCTGGTAGTATCCCATAGCTAAACTCTGCTGGCTTTCTAGGGAATTTTTATCCATGGTCAGTGGGGAGTTCTTTATTTTATTTTATTAATCGTTTGGTTATGATAATTACACGATCTAATTGATTGAAAAGGGTCATTCTCGGAAACTCTCCCGGTTGGGCAATTATTTTGCAAGACTCTTCTTCTTGTTTATGTTCTATACTTATCCTACAGATCGTGTAACCAAGGGAAATGTTATTATACACTCTTGTATTGGCATCTTACTGTATCAAAGACTTATCTCTATCTTTGTTTTTTCATATACTTATATGCTGTATGATGTTTCTTTGTTGTGTATACTGAACTGTAACACTTATTTTTGGAAAATAAAGTAATTTAAAATAAAAAAATAATGAACTGGTCATGGGGAGGAATTGGGATCCGGTGTGTAGGGTAGGGGTCCTAAGATTCGGCAAGAGACGATATTTTGGGAGGAGGATTAAAGTGTAAATGTGGGATTCCCAGTAAATGAACTTTGATTACGGTAAAAGGCTTATTTAATATGGGGTAAGGTTATAGTAACTTTTCACTGAAGTGTACAGTATCACACAAAAGTGAGTACACCCCTCACATTTTTGTAAATATTTCATTATATCTTTTCATGTGACAACACTGAAAAAATTACACTTTGCTACAATGTAAAGTAGTGAGTGTACAGCTTGTATAACTCTAAATTTGCTGTCCCCTCAAAATAACTCAACACACAGCCAATAATGTCTAAACTACTGGCAACAAAAGTAAGTACACCCCTAAGGGAAATGTCCAAATTGGGCCCAAAGTGTCAATATTTTGTGTGGCCACCATTATTTTCCAGCATTCTCTTAACCCTCTTTGGCATGGAGTTCACCAGCTTCACAGGTTGCCACTGGAGTCCTCTTCCACTCCTCCATGACAACATCACGGAGCTGGTGGATGTTAGAGACCTTGCGGTCCTCCACCTTTCATTTGAGAATGCCCCACAATAGGGTTTAGGTCTGGAGACATGCTTAGGTAGTCCATCACCTATACCCTCAGCTTCTTTAGCAAGGCAGTGGTCATCTTGGAGGTATGTTTGTGGTCGTTACCATGTTGGAATACTGACCTGCGGTCCAGTGAGGGGATCATGCTCTACTTCAGTATATCACAGTACATGTTGGCATTCATGGTTCCCTCAATGAACTATAGCTCCCCAGTGCCGGCAGCACTCATGCAGCCCCAGACCATGACACTCCCACCACCATGCTTGAATGTAGGCAAGACACACTTGTCTTTGTACTCCTCACCTGGTTGCCACCACACATGCTTGACACCATTTGAACCAAATAAGATTATCTTGGTCTCATCAAACTACAGGACATGGTTCCAGTAACCCATGTCCTTAGTCTGCTTGTCTTCAGCAAACTGTTTTCTGGCTTTCTTGTGCAATATCTTTAGAAGAGGCTTCCTTCTGGGATGAATTTAAAGCAGTGTGCGGCATTTGGTCTGAGCACTGACAGGCTGACCCCCCACCCCTTCAACCTCTGCAGCAATGCTGACAGCACTCATACGTCTATTTCCCAAAGACAACTTCTGGATATGACGCTGAGCATGTGCACTCAACTTCTTTGGTCGACCATGGTGAGGCCTGTTCTGAGTGTAACCTGTCTTGTTAAACTGCTGTATGGTCTTGGCAGCTCAGTTTTAGGATCTTGGCAATCTTCTTATAGCCTAGGCCAACTTTATGTAGAGCAACAATTTTTTTTTTCAGATCCTCAGAGAGTTTTTTGCCATGAGGTGCCATGTTGAACATCCAGTAACCAGTGTGAGAGCGTGAGAGTGATAACACCAAATTTAACACACCTGCTCCCCATTCACACCTGAGACCTCGTAACACTAATAAGTCACATGACACCAGGGAGGGAAAATGGCTAATTGGGCCCAATTGGGACATTTTCATTTAGGGGTGTACTCACTTTTGTTGCCAGCGGTTTAGACATTAATGGCTGTGCGTTGAGTTATTTTGAGGGTACAGCAAATTGACACTGTTGTACAAGCTGTACACTCACTACTTTACATTGTAGCAAAGTGTCACTTCTTCAGTGTTGTCACATGAAAAGATATAATACAATTTTTACAAAAACGTGAGGGGTGTACTCACTTTTGTCAGATACTGTATATGTGACTTGTAGTTGGAAAGTGGTGGGTGCGGCTTTTTCCTGTGCCTTGTGTCTGGATCAGGTGTTTTGAGATTGTGTGTGGAATGGATAAATGATCCTGGTAAGTAAGCAATTATATTGGGTAATTGGGGGGTATGGGCCGTGTGGATGAGTTTTTCCATGTCATTGATTTTACGGATTTTGGCAAACCATTCTTTGAGTGTGGGTATTTGTGTTGATTTCCAGTATAATGGGATACACTGTTTAGCAGCGTTAATCATGTGCATCGCAAGGGATTTGTGATAAGACTTGTGTGGTAGGGGCGAGTGGTGAAGAAGGAATTGCGCTGGGGAAAATTCCATGTCGTAGGAAGTGACTCGTGATGTGATGTGGCAGACTTCTTTCCAAAAAGTTTGTAAAGAAGTGCAGGACCACCAGATGTGGAGTAAGGTGCCCTTTTCCTGATGGCACCTCCAGCAAGTGTCAGGTACAGCTGGGTTGAATTTGTTCAGAAGGGAAGGGGTACGATACCACCTAGATTGGATTTTGTATCCATTTTCTTGAGTAGTGACGTTGATCGACCCTTTGTGGAAATTCAAGAAAATTTTTTCCCAATTTTTTGGGATAGAGAGATCTTTCTCCCAGTTTTTGCAAGCTAAATTTTCGTTGGCTTTTATATCAGCAAAGATGAGATTATGTGTCAAGGATATTAGATGGGGTTGAGATGTCTGCTGTGTGCAAAGTCTTTCGAAGGGCGTAAGTTATCTCGAGCACTGTAAACCCTTATCTAATAATTTTAAGTAGTGTGCAAGTAGTAGGTATGTCCAGGGAGGTATCGGTGGCCGATCCAGCTGGGTGGAAAGTTGGGATGCAGAGAGGAGTTTGCCTTGGTGAAAGAACTGATGTGTTCTAATATGTTCATGCGGCCAATTATTGGAAAGGTAATGATTGTGCATACCCAGCGGGAAGGTGGGGTTCAATTTTATTGGAGTCAGTGGGCCAGGTATGGAGGAAATGGGAGTTTGTCTGCACATCAGGCAGAAGCATTCTAGGGTAGGTCCTATCAGGAGGTGCTGGTGGATTTCCAGGGGAATGTGGCTCGGGGAAATCCAGGGGAGGGAGTTCAAGCATAAATCTGTAAAGGAGGCTTCCAGGGAGACCCATTCTTTATGGGGTGAGTGTATGTTCCAGTCCACTATTCTAGTGAGGTGAATAGCAGTGTGGTACTTAGGGAGGTGCGGAAGGCCGATTCCTCCAAGGTGTTTCGGTTGGGTAAGCTGTGCATAGCTTATTCTGGGTTTGCGGTCCCCCCAAAGAAACCTGGAGCAGACCTTCTTCAAAACAGACATATGTTTTGAAGAAGGCTGGCGGGATCCGTATAGGGACCGTTTTTAGCAAATATAGCATTCTCGGAAGGGCATTCATTTTGAGAATTGCCGCTCTGCCAAACCAAGAGAAGATCGGCTTGTTCCAGGTTTTAAGATCTGCAGTCAGTTTATTGAGGAGAGGAAGGTGGTTTTTTTATGTATAAATCTGAGAGTTTGGGTGTGAGTTGAATTCCTAATGCCGCCTACACACGGTCGGACTTTTCAGCTACAAAAGTCCGACAGCCCGTCCGACAGACTTTCGACGGACTTTTGGCGGACTTTCAACAGACTTTCTAACGACCGGACTTGCCTACACACAATCACACAAAAGTCAGACAGATTCATACGTGATGACGTACACCGGACTAAAATAAGGAAGTTGATAGCCAGTAGCCAATAGCTGCCCTAGCGTGGGTTTTTGTCCGTCGGACTAGCATATAGACGAGCGGATTTCTGGGTCCGGCGGAGTTACGATGTAAAGATTTGAAGCATGTTCCAAATCTAAAATCCGTCAGATTTGTGGCTGGAAAAGTCAGCCGAAAGTCCGGGGAAGCCCACACACGATCAGATTGTCCTCCGGATTTGGTCTGTCGGCGTCCGTCGGACTTTTGTAGCTGAAAAGTCAGACCGTGTGTACGCAGCATAAGTATGTAATTGATTTGTGTTTCCACTGAAATGGGAAGTTCTCCTTGCATTGCTTAACTAGGGGTTTAGGTAGCGATATGTTAAGGGCAAAAGACTTTGAGAAATTAATTTTGAGGTTGGAGAGTAGGGATGAGCTTCATGTTCGAGTCAAACCCATGTTTGACTCGAGCATCGTCTGTTCGCCGAATTGTGAACGATATGGGCCGTTCGCGCCAAATTCGTGTGGCGCGTCACGGCCCATAATTCACTGCGGCATTGCAGTGCATTGCTGGCTGATGATTGGCCAAGCATGCACTATGACCCGCATGCTTGGCCAATCACAGCGCCGTTTGTAGAGAGAGCTGTAATTGGCCAAAGCCAGGGTGGCTTTGGCCAATTATGGCTCAGGGGGTTTAGTAAACGCCCCACACTATATAAGGCCGCCTGCACGTCGGCCCTGTGTAGTGTGTTCCGGCGTTGAGAGACAGAGAGACAGTGTCATTTGATTCAAGTTACATAGATTAGCCAGGACAGTCAGTCAGTTATCTGCACTTACAGTGTATTGTGTATATATATGCATCCCAGGTGTTGTGTATATATATATATATATATATATATATATATATATATATATATATATATATATATATATATATACACACTGTATTCAGTTTAGCTAGATCCGTTCCTCTTATTATCTTCCTACTGACAGGCAGGCTTGTGTTGTTACAGTACAGCAACCTGAAGAAAATTGCTGGTGTTCTTCTGATCCTATTAGTACCACAATCAGGCAGCTAGACTATTTAAAGTTAGTGTAGTGCGTCCTCCTCACAGTGTTCAGCTAAAGCTACAAGTTAGTTTAGTGTGACTTCTGCACAGTGTTCAGCTAAAGCTACAAGTTAGTGTAGTGCGACCTCTGCACAGTGTTCAGCTAAAGCTACAGTGTAGTGCGTCCTCCTCACAGTGTTCAGCTGAAGCTACAAGTTAGTGTAGTGCACAGTGTTCAGCTAAGGCTACAAGTTAGTGTAGTGCGTCCTCCTCACAGTGTTCAGCTGAAGCTACAAGTTAGTGTAGTGCGTCCTCCTCACAGTGTTCAGCTAAAGCTACAAGTGAGTGTAGTGCGACCTCTGCACAGTGTTCAGCTAAAGCTACAAGTTAGTGTAGTGCGTCCTCTGAACAGTGTTCAGCTAAAGCTACAAGTTAGTGTAGTGCACAGTGTTCAGCTAAAGCTACAAGTTAGTGTAGTGCATCCTCCTCACAGTGTTCAGCTAAAGTTACAAGTTAGTGTAGTGCGACCTCTGCACAGTGTTCAGCTAAAGCTACAAGTTAGTGTAGTGCACAGTGTTTAGCTAAAGCTACAAGTTAGTGCAGTGCGTCCTCCTCACAGTGTTCAGCTAAAGCTACAAGTTAGTGTAGTGCGTCCTCCTCACAGTGTTCAGCTAAAGCTACAAGTTAGTGTAGTGCGACCTCTGCACAGTGTTCAGCTAAAGCTACAAGTTAGTGTAGTGCGTCCTCTGAACAGTGTTCAGCTAAAGGTACAAGTTAGTGTAGTGCGTCCTCTGAACAGTGTTCAGCTAAAGGTACAAGTTAGTGTAGTGCGACCTCTGCACAGTGTTCAGCTAAAGCTACAAGTTAGTGTAGTTCGTCCTCTGAACAGTGTTCAGCTAAAGCTACAAGTTAGTGCAGTGCAACCTCTGCACAGTGTTCAGCTAAAGCTACCTGTAGAAGGTTGGTGGTGTTTTCCTGATCCTATCACTACAGCAGGCAGCTACATTATTTACACGTTAGTGTAGTGCGTGCTCTGCACAGTGTTCAGCTAAAGCTACCTGTAGAAGGTTGGTGGTGTTTTCCTGATCCCATCACCACCGCAGGCAGCTACATTATTTTAACGTTAGTGTAGTGCGTCCTCTTCACAGTGTTCAGCTAAAGCTACCTGTAGAAGGTTGGTGGTGTTTTCCTGATCCTATCACTACCGCAGGCAGCTACATTATTTTAACGTTAGTGTAGTGCGTGCTCTGCACAGTGTTCAGCTAAAGCTACCTGTAGAAGGTTGGTGGTGTTTTCCTGATCCCATCACCACCGCAGGCAGCTACATTATTTTAACGTTAGTGTAGTGCGTCCTCTTCACAGTGTTCAGCTAAAGGTACAAGTTAGTGTAGTGCGTCCTCCTCACAGTGTTCAGCTAAAGGTACAAGTTAGTGTAGTGCGACCTCTGCACAGTGTTCAGCTAAAGCTACAAGTTAGTGTAGTGCGTCCTCTGAACAGTGTTCAGCTAAAGCTACAAGTTAGTGTAGTGCAACCTCTGCACAGTGTTCAGCTAAAGCTATCTGTAGAAGGTTGGTGGTGTTTTCCTGATCCTATCACTACCGCAGGCAGCTACATTATTTACATGTTAGTGTAGTGCGACCTCTGCACAGTGTTCAGCTAAAGCTACCTGTAGAAGGTTGGTGGTGTTTTCCTGATCCTATCACTACCGCAGGCAGCTACATTATTTTAACGTCAGTGTAGTGCGTGCTCTGCACAGTGTTCAGCTAAAGCTATCTGTAGAAGGTTGGTGGTGTTTTCCTGATCCTATCACTACCGCAGGCAGCTACATTATTTACACATTAGTGTAGTGCATCCTCTGCACAGTGTTCAGCTAAAGCTACCTGTAGAAGGTTGGTGGTGTTTTCCTGATCCTATCACTACCGCAGGCAGCTACATTATTTACATGTTAGTCTAGTGCGACCTCTGCACAGTGTTCAGCTAAAGCTATCTGTAGAAGGTTGGTGGTGTTTTCCTGATCCTATCACTACCGCAGGCAGCTACATTATTTTAATGTTAGTGTAGTGCGACCTCTGCACAGTGTTCATCTAAAGCTACCTGTAGAAGATTGGTGGTGTTCTCATACTACAGGCAGGCAATTGATTTTGCTAGCTGCAGTATCAGTATATATATATATATATATATATATATATATATATATATATATATATATATATATATATCCCAGCTTAGTGCAGCTACATCTCACTGCAGGCCATTAGTATGTCTGGAAGGCCAACAAGGAGAGGCAGACAGTCACAAGCTAAAAAAAGAGGGCAAGCAGGCTCTGTGTCTAGAGGCAACAGTGCTGGTCGTGGATCCTCATCAGCACGTGGCCGTGGGACACGCTTGGCCTTTTTTCGGCAGCTGGCCGTGTTAAGCCGCAACATGGGGAAGACTTGGTTGAGTGGATGACCAAGCCGTCCTCATCCTCCTCATCCTCTCTCACCCATGCTGAGGGTACTTTGTCTGGCAAAGCAGCTGCCAACGCGGCCTCTTCCCTCGGCTCAATGGCATTAGTGACTCCTTTCCTAGCCCCACCATGTCCTCCTGAGGAGTCCCTCGAACTGTTTGACCACAGTGTTGGGTACATGCTCCAGGAGGATGCCCAGAGTTTAGAAGGCTCTGATGATGATACTGAGCTAGATAAAGGCAGTAACGTGAGCACGGACAGAGGGGGTGCCCAAGAAGGACAACAATCTGGCAGTCATGCTCCCCCTGCTGCAGCATACTGCCAGGTTTGCTCCAGTGATGAGGAGGGAGGGGATGATGAGGTCACTGACTCAATGTGGGTGCCTGATAGGAGAGAGGAGGAGGAGGCACATCACCAATGAGGCAGGATGCCCTCCAGGGGCCTGTGCGTTATTCCAAAAGTTCTTTGGTGTGGGACTTTTTTGAGACGAGTGCATCAGATCGCACCGCTGCTATTTACAACATATGCCTCAAGCATATCTCGCATGGCCAAAACATCTCCCACTTGGGCACCACATGCTTGAACAGACATATGTTGACCTGACATGCAGTTCATTGGTAAGCGTATCTAAAAGACCCACACCAAAGAACAAAGAGGACCTCTCCTTGCTCCTCATCAGCTGAGATCTCCAACCCCACTATACCTTCAGTCCTCTCTGAGACCTGCACTGAGAGGAATGAAGGTGTAGAATTAGGTGTGTCACAGCCAAGTACTTGTGGGCAATCTGCTTTCGGTACACCGACGTCAGATTGTACCAGGCAAATTTCCCTGTCCCAGCTGCTGCACCGCCGAAAGAAGTTCGCTCCCAGCCATCCACATGCCCAGCGGTTGAATGCTAGCTTGGCAAAATTGCTAGCACTATAACTGCTACCTTTTCAGTTGGTAGACTCTGCCCCCTTCCGTGAGTTTGTGGAATGTGCGGTTCCTCAGTGGCAGGTACCCAAACGCCACTTTTTCTCACGGAAGGCGATTCCGGCTCTCTACCGGCATGTGGAAGGCAATGTCCATGCCTTGCTGGACAGGGCGGTCAGCGGTAAGGTGCATATTTTTTTTTTTCCACAAAAAGTTTTTTATTTAAAAAAAAAGTAAGGCAAGACATACAGGACAAAGGTATTGTCACAACACATCATTTAACAGAATCATATAAAGAGCATATATGTCACGATACAACAGAAAGTTCCTAGCTGAAAATAAGTGAACATTACTGAAACTTAAAATTGTCATTAAGCGTAAGTAGGTGGAGGATCTTCATTTCTATTGTCCCACCCCCCCCGGTTGGACTGCGGGAAGGGCAGGGATCAGTCACTTAAATAAGTTCATTATCTAGAGTACAATGTATCCTGACAGGATGAGAACTAAGTGTCGATCTGGGATAAAAGAGAATAAGGAGAGAGAAAAAGAGAAAGAGCAAAGAGAAAGAGAAGAGAGAAAGGGAAGAGGAACAAAAACAAAAAAAAACAAAAAAAAAACAAAAAAAAAAACAAACAAAAAAAAAAACAAAAAAAAAAAACCAAAACAAAAAACAAAAAAAAAAAAGGGGGGGGGGGACGGGTGGGGGACGGAGGGGAGGGGGAGAAAAAAGGGGGGAGGGGGGCGAAAAAGGGATAATTATTAGGTGGGGAGTAAGGATGAAGGAAGTGAGAGGGGAAGGATGAGTGGGTCCGCGCCTGCCCCCCCCCCCCCCCCCCGCAGAAAGCGTCGATTGAGACGTTGTACACTCTACAGGTATCTTTTACGATACGTACTGTAGGTATCGATCAGTAGTAACAAAATGAGACCAGCAGGCCCATGTGGTTGAAAATTTATGCATCCTGTCTTGTGAGGTAAAGATTAGTTCCTCCATTTCTTTTATAGAGGAAATCCGTGCAAACCATTCCCTGACTGTTGGAATGTTGGTGGAGCGCCAATGTCTGGGTATACAAAGCCTGGCGGCATTAACCATATGCATCGGTAGTGATTTGTAGTAATCTCTTTTGGATAGTGATGTGAGGTGTAGGAGAAACTGGGACGGGGTGTAGTCCAAGGTGTAGGTAGTGATATGTGAGATGAGACCGTGAACCTCCCTCCAAAAGGGTTGAATGTTCACGCAATCCCACCACACATGAAGCATAGTTCCCACTCCCAACCCACATCTCCAGCAGGTATCAGGAGTATTAGGGGAAAATTTGTGGATACGTGACGGAGTCCTATACCATTTTGTGATCACCTTGTAGCCATTTTCTTGGATGGCAACGTTCAAAGAGCCCTTATGTGCGTACTCATAGATAGTGTTCCAGTCCTCCATGGAAAGAGATCTTTGAAGATCTTCACTCCAGGAAACCTGTGAGGGGGCAGGGGTCTGCGTTGGGGTTTCTGAAAGGAAGGTATACAAAAGGGAGATTAGGTGTCTTTGCGGCTGTTTACGATGGCATAAGGCTTCAAAGGGTGAGAGTTGTCGAGTCCAGTTCGACTGACTGGCATGAGTTGTGAGGAAATGACGGATTTGTCTATAAGTCCAAAAGGAAAATGAGAGCGTCTTGGTGTTAGATTTTAAAGTTTCAAAGGGTATGGGCTTCTCATTTGAGTAGAATTGAAGAGCTAGGACGTCTTCGAATGGCCACTCCTTACTTAAAAAGTCTGCAGAGTTCCCCGGTGGAAAGTCAGGGTTCCCCCGGAGAGTAGTTAGAGGGCCCGGGGGAGGGGTAACCAAACCCCTTATCATGGTCTTTCTAAAAGTCAGAAGTGTAGAGTGTATAAGGGGGTGGGTTAAGAGGGTATGGGGCCAATTCCGAGGAGATAACCATGGGATAAGGTGTAAGGGACCTGACGAGAAGGATCTCTCTAGGAAGACCCATGTCTTTTTAGAGGCATGGATGTTCCAGTCAGCGATCCTTGTGAGATGGCAAGCGGAGTAATATTTTTGGAGGTCAGGTAGGCCTATTCCTCCTTTAGATTTAGCTAGTGTGAGTCTGGAGTATTTAATGCGAGGTGGAGAGTCCTTCCACAGGAAAGCAGAACATGCCTTCCGGTAGGATTTAAAAAAGCTTGCTGGTAAGGATATAGGGATCGATTGCATAAGATAAAGAAAGCGAGGCAGGATTATCATTTTGATTAAGGCAGAGCGTCCGAACCAGGAGACATTTAGGCCTTTCCAGTCCTTAAGGTGTTTTTGTGTCTGAAGGAGGAGCGGGAGGAAATTTTTTGAATAAAGATCTGACAGGTGGGTGGGGATTCGAATACCTAAGTATGTAAGTGCAACATGTTCCCATTGAAACGGGAATGAGTCTTGGCAATGTGTCACTGTCTGAGAAGGGAGGGAGACATTTAGGGCCTGTGATTTGGTATAATTAATTTTGAGGTTTGATAAGGTACCAAAGTATTCAATGTCTTTGAGAAGATTGGGTAGAGAGATGTGGGGCTGTTGCAGGGAGAGCAAAATGTCGTCTGCGAAAGCAGCGACCTTAAACTCTCTGTTCTTCACAGTGATCCCTTGGATATTTGGGTTGCTTCTCAACCTGTTGAGGAAGGGTTCCAGGGTTAAGACGTATATCAGTGGTGAGAGTGGACATCCCTGGCGTGTGCCGTTACTAATGGGGAAGGCGTCCGACAGGTGGCCATTGACTTTTACCACTGCAGAGGGGCCCTTGTACAGGGCCATAATAAATGATAGCATGCGGGTCCCCAAGCCTATGGCAGTGAGCACCTCCTGCATGTAGTCCCAGGCCACTCTGTCGAACGCCTTTTCTGCATCAAGTGAGAGAAAAAATCCTTGTGTATTGGAAGTCGTGAGCCAGTGATGTAAATTCAGTGTGCGGATGATGTTGTCCCTAGCTTCCCGCCCAGGGACGAAGCCGACTTGATCTAAAGATATGAGGTCGGGTATCAGTGGAAGTAGTCTATTTGCTAAGATTTTCGCGTAAATTTTAATATCCACATTTAATAAAGATATCGGTCGGTAGTTTGCGACTAAGGACGCGTCTTTGCCCTCCTTGGGAATCACCGCTATTTGCGCAGCTAGCATTCTATCAGATTTAGTTTGGGGGTTTGAGAGGGCGTTAAACGTGTCCAAGAGTTTAGGAGCTAGGGAGTCAATGAAGGCTTTATAATATTGGAGGGAAAAACCGTCTGGGCCAGGGGCTTTACCTGTTTTCATTTGTTTCATAGCTGTATCTAGTTCCGACGCTGATATAGGGCCATCCAGGTCCCGGGACTGTTGGGTAGATATTGGTTTAGGGCTGTAGTTGGAGAGAAACTCTTTGATATTTGCGGTGCGGGAGTCAGTATTGTTCCGTGGGGTATTGGTGGGTTGTAAATTGTAAAGTTTTTGATAGAACCTTTCAAATTCTTTGGCAATGTCAGCATTCATGTTTAGAAGCTCCCCCCTAGGGTTACGTAAATGATGGATTGTGGAGGACAATTTTGAATTTTGGACTGTGCGCGCCAGTAGACGGCCGCACTTGTTGCCCTGTTCATAGAAAATCCTCTGGCCGAGGATGTATCGTCTCCTAGAGCGTTTGCCCAGTTCTTCTAAGAGCAAAGCTCGGGTGTGTGTTAGTTCCTGTAGGGTGGCTCGTGCGTGTGTCAATTTATGGGAAGTTTCAAGGGAGCCAATCGTCCTGATGAGAGAGTTTATGTATTCTTGGCGCTGTTTCTTAGCTTTTGTAGCAAGGGCGATTAGTTCACCTCGAATCACGCATTTATGCGCTTCCCAGAGGGAGGTTGGGGAAATCTCCGGATTCGAGTTTTCCGTGAAATATTGTTGAATTCTCGTGCGGACATGGTCCATCACCAGGGGATCTTTGAGGAGGGAGGGATTCAGACGCCAAATCTTCGTTCTAGAATTGGGTTCGGGGAAAGATAAGGTCACCGTTATTGGGTGGTGGTCAGACAAAAACATTGGTTCTATGGTGGACTGTTGGAGTAGGGGAAGGTCAGTCTGGGAGAGAAAAAAGAAGTCGATCCTAGAATATTTTTGATGTGGGGCTGAAAAAAAGGTATAATCCTTGTCAGAGGGGAATAAAGTGCGCCATGTGTCATGTAAGGTCAATGATTGTAGTTGTAGATTGATCTGACGTATCGCTTTATAAGTTAAAGTAGATGTTCCTGTGGAGGAATCCAGTAAGGGGTTTAGGGGCACATTAAAATCCCCTCCCAGGAGTACTATTCCCGATTTAAAGGAGGTCAGGAGGTCACATGTTTTCCTAAAGAAGGCGACTTGGTGGTCATTTGGGCAGTAAATATTGGCTAATGTAATTGGTGTGGATGCATAGGAACCTTTAAGGAAAATGTATCTGCCGTCAGGGTCGATAAGTGAATCAGATATTTGGAAGTTAGCGTTTTTTGATACGAGAATAGAAACGCCCTTAGTCTTAGACTCAGGATTGGTGGAGTGAAACGCAGTCCGGTAGATGTGATTAGACAGCTTAGGTATGGCGTCGGAGCGAAAATGGGTCTCCTGCAGAAATATGAAATGAGCCCTATGTGAGGTGAGAGAGGATAATACTTGTGACCTTTTCTCTGGTAAATTCAGGCCCTTCACGTTTAGGGATAGGCATTTCAACGTCAGGGAAGACATGGCTTGGGTCTGATAATATTGGGTAGGTGAGTGCGCGGTGCTGGGGTAGTACTAGGAGAGACAGGGGCGGACCCAGTCGAGGAAAAAGGGGGAGAAAGAAAGGGAAAAAGGGGGAGAAGGAAGGGGAAAAACGGGAGAGAAAAAAAAAAAAAAAAAGGGGGGGGGGGGGAGGGGAGAGAGGGGCGGGGAGAAGAAAAGAAGAGGCTAAGGAAGGAGACGGGGGAAGTGTCAGAAAGAGGTAAGTTGGGAAAGAGAGGAAGTAAGAAGAATAGAGAAGGGACAGAATAAAGATCAACCAGAGGTGGAATTAGGCTAACCAAGCCACCTTAGGAAAAGGGAAGTCTGGAGGGTCAGCAAAAAATCCCAAAGGGATCGCTGTGTGGGTACGTAAAAATGGACGACGACCTCAGAGAGGTTGCGATCCGGGGAAAGAGTAGATATCATTGTTTAAAGTAGGGTGAGTGTAGTGGGGAACCTACCACTAGTGCAGAAACCATAACTCAATAACTAAAGTGCATTCTAAAGCCAGATTGTTATGAACTCTTTGTGCTACAACTGAGGTGAGTGAAACATAGCAAACATATGTGCCCAGTGCCTCCGCTGATTACCATGACCCATCTGCAGTAAGAAGCTGTAATCAGGGGGGGCAAAAGAAGAAAATCAGCTGTAACCTGTGACTATTTGAGAGCCCGAGACGTCGAGTGGAGTTCTTTTCCCTTCTCCCTCTCTATACCGAGAAGTGAGGGAGAGCAGAACTTATCTAAGCAGCCATTATAAAAACCAGACTTCAATTTAATTGGTTTAATTGCGTTAAACACAACCAAACACATTGCCAAGACAGGCAGAGCGGTGTCAATTCAATTAACAGGTCTAATCTGCTCCCCCCCTCCTCCCACCTTCCCGGGAGGAGGCAGGGGGATTGCGCAGGAGGATAGCCCCGGCAACCCCGCTGTGATTTGGGGGGCATTATCCTGCGGTAATAGTATGGCCTAAAGTGACGCCTCAGGCTGGCAAAGAGAGGCAAACTATTTTCTTAGAGGCTAAAATAAAGGTTACATTAGCTGAACTAAGCAGTGACAGGAGTTCTTATATACCTCTATGCATGAAAACAGAGGGATAAAAAAGAAAAAAAAAGAACACCCTCACAGTTCTTATATGCTTGTAGAGTCTTTGAGATAAAAAAAAACAAAAAAAAACAAAAAAAAAAAAAACAAAACACCCCTCCAAAACACCCCCCCCCCGTAATCCGCAATAAGTTGACAGTGTCAACAAAGGCAATGTAGAAGATGGTGTGGATGTCGAGGAAGGATGGGTAGTGAGGCTTCAGTGCTGTTTACCTTACAGTGTATTTATCCGGTCGATGGATCGTGGCCTCCATCGAGTAGTGTTGCCAGGCATTTTCACATAGAGATTGGAGGCTGGTGCAGGGGACAGTGAGAATAGGAATCAGGCGGCGTCATCCGGTGAACAGGGGATAAGGTATGTTAGGCATCCGGAAGGCGTCTGTCTCATCTCCTGGGTGGTGTAGACGGGGATCCCGGGCATTCTCACTGTGGTTTGGGGGGTATTCTCTTGCGGTGTTAGAGTGGCTCAGAGCGACGTCTCAGGCTCTTACAAGGTAATTATCCGGCAAGTGGATCGGAACCTCCATCGGGTAATGCTGTCAAGCATTTTCACGGAGAGGTTGGAGGCTGGTGTGAAGGAAAGGGAGTCAGGCGGCAGCATCTGGTGAACAGGGAGTAAGGTGAGTTAGGCATCCATACGATCCCTCCTCCTGGAGGGTGTAGATGGGGATCCCGGGCTGCGTTGATGTTGATCACGGCGTGAAGTGTGGTTTCCCAGATTAGGTTGGTCAGCTCTGTATCTGCGGGATCTGTGGCGTTGGGCCTTTGGAGATGGGTGTAGCGAAACCGGAAGCCAGGGTTCAGAGGGGAAGAAGGCGGCGTACCATTCTGGAAGTTCAACGTGCGGAAGATCGAGTTGATCGCAGAAACCCAGCAAGTCATCAGGTGTGCGGAGGAGCGCAGAGCAACCTCTGGTGGATGCTGACAGCCCAAAGGGGAATTTCCAGCGGTATTGAATATTTCTGGCTCGTAGGACGTCCAGAAGGGGGCGTAGTGCTCGTCTATGCTGGAGTGTTATTTGTGAAAGATCCTGAAATAGCTTAATTTCCGCGCCATTATGGAGGATGCGGCCTCTTTCCCTGGCTTTGCGAAGTATCTCCTCTTTCAGTGGGAAGTTGACTACACAACATATTATATCCCTTCGTGGTTCATTTTCACGGGGTACAGGGAGCAGGGCTCGGTGGGCTCTTTCCATTTCTATAGGAGAGTCTGCTGGGCGATCAATCAATTCATTAAAGATAGTGCAGATGGTTTGTTGCAATGAACCTGGTTCTATGGCCTCAGGTACCCCTCTCACTCTAATATTATGCCTCTGACCGCGGTTGTCGAGGTCTTCGACATGCCTGTATATGTCCAGAAGCTGGGAGAGCTGGGAATCAAAGGCAGTGTGCACTTGTCGAATGGCGGCAGCGTGTGTCTGAGAGGTTTGTTCCACCTCATCAATCCTGTGTGCCACTGCATGTATTTCGGCTTTAAGGTCAGCGATCGCCGTTGTGACAGTGTTTTTAATGTCTGCAGCCACTGTTTCTAAGTCAAACAGACTTGGGGGGTCAGTTCGCCCTGCAGTTGCGGCGGAACTTCCAAGCAGTGGAGTGTCGGGTTCCATGCTAGGCGAGGACGGGGTTGGGGCCTGTGAGGCCGCGTGTGCAGCCAAGCGCTGGGACCGGAATATGTCCGGTATGTTCCTACTCAGCTGCGTACCTGAGTCGATGGTTGCGCGGGATGTCGAGGAGCTCCGGGTGGATCTGCTCATGATGTTGGCAAGGCGTAGGTTCCCCTAAAGGCTAGATTCGGTCCCCGGATCGCAGGAGCTCTCGGCTTATGCTGCCATCTTGGTCTCCGTCCAGGCCACGCCCCAGTAAGGTGCATATTACCGCTGACTCATGGTCCAGCAGGCATGGACAGGGACGTTACCTAAGTTTCACCGCGCATTGGGTGACTCTGCTGGCAGCTGGGAAGGATGCAGGACAAGGTGCAGTAGTCTTGGAGGTTGTTCCGCCACCACGCCTCCAAAATGCCACTACTAATGGTTCTGACACACCTCTCTCCTTCACCCCCTCCACTTCTTCTTCCTCCATGGCCTCTTCCTGTGCTTTGTCCTCGGAACCAGCGGTGCTCCGTAGGCGTTCAAGGGGCTACTTAAGTATGCAGGCCAAAAGATGCCATGCGGTGCTTGAGCTGGTGTGCTTGGGGGACAGGAGCCACACTGGGGCAGAGGTTCTGTCAGCTCTGCAGGGGCAGGTTCAGAGGTGGTTGACGCCACGCCAACTTAAGGCAGGAATGGTGGTTTGCGACAATGGCACCAACCTCCTCTCCGCCCTCCGACAGGGACAAATGACCCATGTACCCTGTTTGGCTCACATCATTAACTTGGTGGTGCAGCGGTTCTTGAGCAGGTACCCGGGCTTACAGGATGTCCTGAGGCAGGCCAGGAAAGTCTGTGTGCAGACTTGCCAGTGCCAGTGCCAGTGCTTGGCTCCAAAAGGAATTTAACCTGCCCAAGAACCGCCTAATCTGTGACATTCCCACCAGGTGGAACTCACTGTTCGCCATGCTGCAGCAGCTGCACACGCAGCAGAGGGCCATCAATGAGTACCTGTGTGACTATGGCACCAGGACAGGGTCAGTGCATTCATCAGCGACACTGTCCCCCTTGTCCACCTGTTGGAGCACACGCTGCGTTGAATAATGGACATGGCACTTTAGGCAGAACTGAGACAGGAAGAGGAGGACTTCCTTAGCTCTCAAGGCCCCTTTTATCCAGACAGTGTACCTGCGTGCCCGCCGATCACACAGGAAGAGGTGGAGGAGGAGGATTTTGTCAGCTTGGAGGTGGAGCCTGGCAGTCAGCATCAGCAGCAGTCTTTAAGGGATCATTTACAGTCCCAAGAAACCCATGGACTTGTACGTGGCTGGGAGGAGGTGCCTGCGGATCATGTCGTCCTTAGTGACCCAGAGGACTTCGGACCGAATGCCTCAGCAAACTTACGCTGCATGGCCTCCTTGATCCTGCAAAGCCTGCGGAAAGATCCTTGTATTTGCGGTATCTAGGAGAGGGCTCAATACTGGCTGGCAACCCTCCTTGATCCACGTTACAAGGGTAAGGTTGCGGACCTTATCTTGCCGCCGCAGAGGGAGCAGAGGATGAAACATCTTCGGGAGGCCTTGCAGAAAGGTCTGTGCAATGCGTTCCCAGAAACTGGGAGGTTACAAACTCCTGTTTCTGGACAACGTGTTGCTGAGGCTTCGGTTAGTCAAAGAAGGAGCGGTGGAGAAGGTGGCCGTCTGACCGATGCGTTCAGACAATTTTTTAGTCCGCAGCCCCAAGGTATGATCGGTTCCAGCAACCATCGCCAGCATGGTGCAGGAATACCTAGGGGCAAGATCTGACTTGGACACCTTTCCCACCGAAAATCCTCTGGGTTACTGGGTCTTGAGGATGGATCACTGGCCAGAGCTTGCACAGTATGCAATTGAGCTACTGGCCTCTCCTGCATCCAGTGTTCTTTCGGAACGCACATTCAGTGCTGCTGGAGGCTTTGTAACCGATCACAGGGTGCATCTCTCCACCGACTCGGTCGATCGACTGACCTTCATAAAAATGAATCAGTCTTGGATCACCACCAGCTACCAAGCACCTGATGCTGATGTAACCGAATACATTTTTTTGATATGTCAGATCCCTTCAAAGACTGCCTATGCTGATGCTGAGTGACTATCCTGTTATACTGAGTAATTATCCTCTTTCTCCTCAATGATCATGATGATAGCTTGTAAGAACATTTTTGGTTCTGGGCGCCGCCAGTCCCGCCACCAGTGCCTAAGGCCCAATTTTTCAGCCCCTGTTTAACAGGGGCGTGTAATTGCAATTTTTGATGCAATTCTTTGCAGCAGGGCTAGTTCCTGCGCTCCAACTAGAGTATCTGTGAGGGGTTGCAGTGTTGTGGCACCAGCACCAGTGCCTAAGGCCCAATTTTTCAGCCCCTGTTTAACAGGGGCGTGTAATTACAATTTTTGATGCAATTGTTTGCAGCAGGTCTAGTTCCTGCGCTCCAACTAGAGTATCTGTGAGGGGTTCCAGTGTTGTGGCACCAGCACCAGTGCCTAAGGCCCAATTTTTCAGCCTCTGTTCAACAGGGACATGTAAATAGAATTCTTGATCTAATATTTCACAGCAGGGCACGTTTCTGAGCCCACCAAGAGTATCTGTGAGGACTTACAGTGTTGTGGCACAAGCACCACCACCAAAGGCCCAATTTTTCTTCCCCTGTTCAACAGGGGCATGTAATTACAATTCTTGATCTAATATTTCACAGCAGGGCCCTGTGAGGGCTTACAGTATTGTGGCCACAACAACACCTAAGCCCCAAATTTCTGCTGAGTATATAGGGCAGGCCCCTGCTTTCAAACATCCAACTTACAAACGACTCCTACTTGCAAACGGAAGGAGACAACAGGAAGTGAGATGAAATCTACCCCTAGGAAGGGAAATTCTCTCCTGTAAGAGTTAATATGGGAAAAACTTTTCTCCTTTCCACTGATGCTTTATCACCAATCCTTGTTTCACAAAAAAACCCAAATTTTCAAAAAACATTTGTCATTGGGACAAAAAGTGAGGTGAAATCTTCTGAAGAGGAGCACAGACAGCAAAAGAAATGTCACAGGGGTGATAACCCTTCCCTAGGTTTTCCAAAAAGCTTAAAATAGATTTTTTGGCTGGAGCTAAACACGTTAAAAATTTACCAGTTCAAAATTACAAACAGATTCTACTTAACAACAAACCTACAGTCCCTGTCTTGTTTGCACCGCCTGTATACTGCTGTTCAGAGTATATAGAGCCTGGGGCCCTACACCTTTCCTTTTTTAATTTGCGTGCGGGGTTCCCCTTAATATCCACACAAGACCCAAAGGGCCTGGTAATGGACTGGGGGGTACCCATGCCTTTTGTCTCACTGATTTTCATCCATATTGCCAGGACCCGACATTACATTAAAGCCGCAAGCAGTTTTAAATGACTTTTTTTCCTTTAAAAATTACATTTTGTGCAGGGACTGTTCTAAGCACGGAAAACACACGCCACTTTACAGGCATACTATAGACACCCCCGAGGTGCGATATTTAAAGAAATATTTCACTTTTTTTTTACTTTAAGCATCATTAAAATCACTGCTCCCGAAAAAACGGCTGTTTTTATAATTTTTTTTTGCATTGATACATGTCCCCTGGGGCAGGACCCGGGTCCCCAAACCCTTTTTAGGGCAATACCATGCAAATTAGCCTTTAAAATGAGCACTTTTGATTTTGAACGTTCGAGTCCCTTAGACGTCAATGGGGTTCTAACGTTCGTGCAAATTTTCGGTCCGTTCGCAGGTTCCGAACCGAACCGGGGGGTGTTCGGCTCATCCCTATTGGAGAGTGATTTAAAGTTTTTGAATTCCAATAGCAGCATCGGTATGGAGGTCACCGGGTTTGTTAGGAATAGCAATATGTTGTCTGCAAAGGCGACGTACTTATATTCCCTTTTAGGTGAGCGAATACCCTGAATATCGGGACTGAGCCTTAGTTTGCAGAGGAATGGTTCGAGCGTGAGCACGAAAAGGACAGGGGATAGGGGGCACCCCTGTCTTGTTCCATCCCTGAAGGCATTCGACAGAGTGTTGTTGACTCGAACCCTAGCTGATGGACTCGTATACAGTGAGAGGATTAAGTCAGTCATCCATGGGCCCAGGCATATCGCCCGAAGGACTGCTCCCATGTAGTCCCATGCCACCCTGTCGAATGCCTTCTCCGCATCCAAGGACAGGAAAGAGCTTTTTTGGTTCGTTTGTTATATCAGGTGGTGGAGGTTAATTGCTTTGATGGTGTTGTCCCTGGCCTCACGTCCAGGGATAAATCCTACCTGGTCTTGGGAAATGCTAGAGGGGAAAAACGATATAAGTCTATTGGCAAGTATCTTGGAAAATATCTTTATGTCCACATTTAGTAATGAAATTGGTCTGTAATTGCCTGTTCGTGTAGGGTCTTTATCATCCTTGGGTATGACTACAATGTGGGCTTCCAGCATCTCTTGTGTTAGGGGGTTTGAGGGGGAGAGGGAGTTGAAAGCGTGTAGGAAGGGTGTTTGCAAGGTATCTAAAATTAATGATTTGTAGTAAGCTGCGGAGAGACCATCTGGGCCAGGGCTCTTACCAGGTTTTAGTTGTTTTATTGCTTGTTTCCATTCAGCTATGGTGATTGGGGATTTCAGGTCTGTGGCAATGTCTTTGGGGATCCTACCCGGAGCAAATTGGTCTAGGAATGAGTTTATGTCGTTAAGCCTTTTGGAGGGTGGGGTCGTGAGGGGGTCTGTCTGGTTAAGGTCATATAGGGAGGAGTAGTACTTCTCGAATTCCTCCGCTATGTCTTTGTTACGTGTGAGTATTTTGCTTGTTTGTGAGTGTAAATGGTGTATCGTGTTGTTGGCTTTTTTCTTACGCAAGGCTTGAGCGAGGAGGTGGCCACATTTGTTTCTGTACTCACAGAAGAGTTTTTGGGAAAGGGCGAATTTCGCCTTAAGGGAACGGCCCAGTTCTTCCTGTATGTACATACGGGTCTCAATTAATTCTGAGTGGGTTTGTTGAGCTAGGGTTCGTTTGTGTAGCGCTTCTAGTTTTTTCAATTTGGTGAATAAGGTAGCGAGTCTAGTTTTCTTCTCTTTCTTGAGCGCTGCCGATAAGGAAATCAGTTTACCACGCACTACACATTTGTGGGCCTCCCATTGTGTCAATTTTGAAGTGTCTGGGGTGTCGTTTTCTGTGAAGTAGTTTGTCAGGCAATTGCGGATTTCTTGTTCTTTTGTGAAGTCTGTCAGAACAGATGGATCTAATCTCCATATGTATGTGTATTCAAACTTGTCAGGACAGGTGAGCATCACTGTGATAGGGTGGTGATCTGAGAATGTCATCGATTCTATAGCAGTTTCTGTCAGAGTCGGTAGGTCTCGTTGTGTGAAGAAAAAATAATCAAGCCACGAGTATTTGTTGTGGGGAGTGGAAAAGAAGGTAAAGTCTTTATCATTTGGGTGAAGGGTTCGCCAGGTGTCGTGTAGCAGTAGGTCTTGGAAAAATCTCCTAATTTGTTTAAGTGCTCTATAGGGTAGGTGGGACTTTCCGGAGGAGGTGTCTAGAAGAGGGTCTAATGGGACATTAAGATCCCCTCCTAGGATCAGAATTCCTTCCTGGAAAGCGATTAGGTGCCATGTGATAGCTCGGAAGAAGGGAACCTGCGACGAATTGGGACTGTATATGTTTGCCATATGTAATTATCTTGTCTCTGAAGGTGCCTTTGAGAAAGATTAATCTTTCCTGGTCGTCAATGAGGGTGTCTGATATTTAAATGGGGACCTTTTTGGAAAGGAGCACGGAGACTCTCTTTGATTTTGAGATGGGGGAAGTTGAGTGGTAGCTATCAGGATAAAAAGGCCATGATTGGTGTAGGGGTAGGGGTGCAAGTATGTTCGAAAGGACTCAGGGGAGTCAGAGACAAAGGGAGGGGAGAGGGGTCTGGGAAAGGCAAGCAAGCAAGAGGGTGGTGCGGGGTAGAAGGGAGGGGGATGAGTCTCAGGTGAGGTTAGGGAGACTGGTGGGAAAGATCAGGAGCGTGTGGTATAATCGGATGGGGGGGTCAAGGAGTTATACCGGATGTTGGAGTTGACCAGCAAACCTCCCTTTCAAGTGGGGAAGATTCCAGTGTGGGTCAGCGGTGTCTACCAGAGTCCGCTGCCAGAGAGAGTAGTAGGTGACGTTCAACTAGATGGGTGAGTTCTACGTCCTTATGAAGTCGATAAGGCTATGTGGGGAGCTTTGTACAGGCTCTACCAGGGATAACATGGAAAACTGGATTTCCAAGCGATCCCAGCGGGAGCATGTGTAAAAAAATGGTGATATGGTGGTTGGTTAGATGGTTGGTGCGGTGCAACTAGTCCATTATAGGTCCTCTATCTAGTATAGGAGGGTTATGAGGCTTGGGTACTGTACAGTATCTTGTGAAGGGGATTTTCATATAATGATGCAAGGTATAGTGTAGGCATATAGTGTGCGGTGAAGGGAATTCTATGAGGAGTGGGGTTACATCTAACTGTAACGTAAAGGTTTAGGCTTGGGAGTTTAGGATTTACCTGACACTGTGTGGAGAGCGTAAACGTTAACAGAAACATAAACAAGAAACTTTAACTACATAAGACACAGCATTCTTGACCATAGCATTGAATAAACATAGTTAAACTCAGGGGGGGTGCATTTTGGTCGGTTGGCCTTGAGGGGGGTACGCCCAGATTCAGCTCGGCTTATACTGCCTTGTGTACCCCCTCTCTTCTCCGAATAGAAGAGGAAGGGTTATGTTTTAGATGTGTGCTCCTGAGAGGGGGAGCCTCTTTTGTAGATTAGGGACAATTACGAGAGTCCCACCTGAGCATAGCTCCCCCGAAGCCCCGACCCTGTGATCATTGCTGGAGTTAAAAGGAATTAGATGTCATTGATCCCTGTGAAATGAGAAAGGGTAAAGAAGCTGACAGATTAATTGAGCATTTCAATTTCCAAACATTGTCCTATAAAGGAGTAGGAGGAAGGGGAAGGGTGGGGTAGCAAAAGAGGAGAGAAGAGAGAAAGGGTTAGGGGGGAACAAGAGCTGGATTGACTAGTAGTTGTGGATAAGGGGAAGTGAGAAAAAGAGGGGGAGGGGGGAAAGGTGGTTGAAAGGGGGCTATACCCACTCGGGTCAACGGTAGATTGGATTGGGGTACTTAAAATCGGCTTCCCAGAGAATTAGCAAGGAGTAAAATGTCTCTGCTTTCTTGTTAGCATTGCTGAGCAATGGTGACGTGCCGAGCTCTAGGAAAGGCCGTGTGGGTTGTGTTCTCAGGGAAAGGTGTCCGTCCGCTGGATATGCCATAATTCTCCTTGGGGGGGGGGGGGCGGCGGATTATTCTAGGGAAGTCATTGGTGCTGAATAAAGAAAATTGGCCTGGGTCTTGAGGAAGGTGTCCAGGGGGTTGGGATCTTCACTGTGACTCGAGAATTCTTGTAGGTGGCCGGGAAAAAAGGTGTATTAACTTTTGCTTAGAGAGGTATAGAAGCAGGATGGGCTTCCTGGTGTTTGGTCCTTTTGTTTGATTTACGGTGGGTCAAATGTTCTTTGTCTGTTAAAGAGTAGTAGGCCTTTGGTGAAGTGGGTAGTTGTATTCAAGGCGAGGTGGTCGTGACATATGGTATCCAGTGGGTAAAGTGCAGTAAAACGGCTACTTAGGTTTCTTCACGGTGGTGTAAACAGCTAAGCTTAGGAGAAGGTTCGTATGGCTGTTGGGACCATGGTAGTTCAGTTGTCAGTAATGTAGGGGGTGTGGGCAAGACTCCATAATATGGAGCAAACCGTAGTCACCCCAGGTATTGAGTAGTTAAGGGTAAGGGTTAAGTCTCAGTGTCAGGTAGAAAGGGAGAAATAGTAAAGAGCTTTTACCTTGTTAAGTGAGGTGAGCTCTGCTGGTGAAGCTTAAAGGCTGCCATTTCTCGGGGGTTCGGAGTCCTTCGGTGGCGTGCGAGGAGGAAGAGTGTGGGAGCGGCAGCGGTTGCTGCTGGAGTTGCCCGCTTCACTGATGCCCTCCATGGATGTGGCTCTTTTAGGTGCTGGTAGGCGAAAATTGCTATACCAATCTGGTAGGTCGACTGGTTGGATTCCCAAAGTGTCGCAGAAGTGGTCCAGGTCTTCCGGCACTTTAAGGTTTCCAGTGCGGCCTTGGTGTGACACTGATAGACAAAATGGGAATTTCCAGCGGTAGATGATGGATTTTGCTCTCAGGACTTCCAACAGAGGTCTCAGTTCTCTTCTACGCTGTAGGGTAATGTTAGAGAGGTCTTGGTAGATCTTAATCGTTGCCCCACGGAAAGATATTTGATTGCGAGCCCTGGCTTTGCAGAGTATTTCCTCCTTTAGTGGGAAATCCGTGAGGCAGCACACTGTGTCTCTGGGGGGATCCATATCTCTTCCCCTCGAGTGCAGCGCACTGTGGATTCGCTCAAATGCGTCCGGGGTGTCCGGGGGTCTCTCCAGAAGGTCGTTAAAGATGGTAGTGACCATCAGGGGGAGCTGGCTGGGGTCTATTCATTCAGGGATTTCTCTTACCCTGAGGTTCCGGCGTCTCCCGCGGTTATCTAGGTCATCTAAGTGGCGGTTAATTTCCCTTAGATGGATCGCGTGGGATTCAGTAAGCTGTTGCACATGGCATAGTGATGTGTCATGGCGGGCTTGCGTGAGTTCAACTTCTTCCACATGGATGGCCATCGCCTGCATGTCAGACCGCATTTCAGAGATAGCTGCCATCAGCGTGTTCTTGATGTCCGCCGCTACACTGCAGAAGTCATCTAGGCCTACTGCAGGGGGATGTCTCCTCTCCATCTCTGCTACAAGCGATCTACGGGTTCCGGAGTGTTGTGGGCTGATACTTGGGGAACGGGACCCACGTGAGGAGGCTGCCTGTGAGGCCTGCAAACTGTCCCTAGGCCATGACCTAAAGATCTCGGGGATCTGCGTTTCCTGACCCAGCGGAGATCGGGACCGTGTCGCAGAGGTGCTGTGGAAAGTTCTCACCATGTTTGGTGTGTTCTTGGCTCAGGTAGCTAAAGATGCTGGACCTCGCGGAACGGGAGCGCTAGTCTCACACGTCCATCTTGGAACGGCTCCAGACCACGCCCCCGCCCATACCATTTTTATTAGGTTTACCCTTCCCACCACTGAGAGGGTGAGCTTGCACCAACTATTACATTTTCCCGCTGTCTATCCAGTAGTTGGCCCAAATTTAACCGAAGGTAGTCAGCAGGGTCTGGTGACACCATCACACCCAAATATCTAAAGTTGCTTGCTATGGTAATTTGGCTCACTCCCTCAGGTAGAGATGTGGTCAATGGGCATTAGGATTGACTTGGACCAATTAATGGTAAAACCTGAAAAACCCGCCATAGTCAATGATAATCCCCATCAATGTTTGCAATGAGGCAGCAGTGTCCCCCAGATAAATTAGCACGTCAGCATAGAGAGACACCTTTTCTTCCAAGGGACCTCTGCAGAACCCCACGACTCCAAGCGTGTTACGGATCAGTATTGCCAGAGGCTCTACCACCAGAGCAAACAACAATGGGGATAGTGGACATCCCTGACGAGTGGCTCTATGCAAGAAGAAAGGAGGGGAGAGAGTATTATTAATGCGGAGTCTAGCTCAGGGTGTTGAATAAGAACACTCACCCAGTCTATGAAATGATACCCCAGACCAAACCTGGCCAGTATTTCCAGGAGGTAGGGCCACTTAACAATGTCAAAAGCCTTTGTGGCATCCAGCGACAGAATGGCCCTGCCTCCAAGATTATCCACCGGTACCTGCAAGTTCATGAATAATCGCAGAATATTATCGGCAATGGATCGGGTGGGAATAAAACCAGATTGGTCTAGATGGACCAATCAACCTATTACCTTGGAGAGTGTGGTGGCCAGGACTCAAGCCAGTAGCTTAACGTCCAAATTCAATAAAGAAATCAGACAAAATGAATCCGGCAAAAGTCTGTCCTTACCTGGTTTGGGAAATATGACTATAATGGTTTCCTGCATACTATCAGGTAAACAACCCATCTCAACAGCCTTAGACAGGGCCCACAGCCCGGGATGGAAAAAGAACATCGCCGTAGCGAGAGTACACCTCAGTTGGCAGACCGTCAGAGCCCGGAGATTTATGATGCGGGGCTGCCGCCAAAGCCTCTGTCAGCTCTTCCAGGGTAATTGGGGAGTCCAGTGTATCCCTCTCAGCATCAGTTATCTGGGGAAAAGGACAATTTTGTAAGAACGGTGCTAACTCAGAGGAAGTATATCTAGTTTTGGAGGCATACAAGTCAGTGTAGAAATGATGAAAATCGTTCAGTATATCAGGATTAAGGGTGTGTAGCTCTCCTGCTGCGGACCGAATAGCTGAGATTGTGGAGGAGTCCTGCTGTTCCCTAGCCACTAGAGCCATGAGTTGGCAAGTGTTTTCACCCTCCTCATAATAGCCGTGTTGAAGGAAGTATCTCCTCTTCTCTGCTGCGGACATTATTACGGAATTGTGCAGGGATTGAGCCTCATGCCGCGTACACACGGGCAGACTTTTCGACCGGACTGGTCCGACAGACTTTCCGGCGGACTTTTGACGGACTTTTGGCGGACTTCCAACGGACTTTTTAACGAACGGACTTGCCTATACACGATCACACCAAAGTCCGACGGATTCGTACGTGATGACGTACACCGGACTAAAATAAGGAAGTTGATAGCCAGTAGCCAATAGCTGCCCTAGCGTCGGTTTTTGTCACACAGACGAGCGGATTTCTGGGTCCGACGGAGTTACGACGTAAAGATTTGAAGCATGTTCCAAATCTAAAGTCCGTCAGATTTTCGACTGGAAAAGTCAGCTGAAGGTCCGATGAAGCCCACACACGATCGGATTGTCCGCCGGACTCGGTCCGTCGGACCAGTCCGGTCAAAAAGTCCGCTTGTGTGTACGCTGCATCAGTCCAAGCCTCATGATTAGATTGAGTAGGATCAGCGACCATTGCCTGTTCTCTGCGCTGCAGCTCAGCGCACACACTATCCTTCCACTCCCCTGAATGCCTCTTGATGCCTTTAATTTCCCGAATAAGGCAGCCCCTCAGGAATGCCTTGAGAGAGTACCACACTACAGCCGCGCTAGCGGAGTGTCTGTTAAATTGGAGGAACTCCATCAATTCATCCGAAATGTCATCAGGGGATGGGAATAATGTCAACCATTCAGGTTGACTCTCCACAGTGGCTGACCCAAGGATACCGTAACATCTAGCCGTACCCTGAAGGCGAAGTGATCAGAGAGTGGACTGGGTTCATACGCTGAATCCCGTACACGCTGCAGAAGCACCACATTCCCCAGACCTAGGTCAATACGGGAAAGTCCATCATGTGTGACTTAGTAGCAAGAGTAACATCTAACAGTAGCGTGCCTCTCTCGCCACACAGCATGAAGTCCCAGTTCAGAGAGCAGGGAGGCAAAATGGCGGCGGTGTCCGGATGTAACGCCATAAATTTAGCTAGTTTCTTAGGGAGTCCACCAAGAAGGGCAGAGAGATATATATTGCTGCAATAATACATGTAAAACCATTTAACTTGCGTAATAAAAAGACAAATCTGTCCTCTCTGTCAATCCGCTGCTGAATACACTCAAAGGAAAGATTGGCAGATATCAACACACTGACTCCTCTGGAATAAGATGAGTGCGTGGAGTGGAATTGTGTTGGGAATTTGCGAGAACGCAGCAGATGGACAGAGTCAGGCTGCAGATGCATCTCCTGGAGACAGATCAAATGAGGCTGTAATATACTGAAATATTTGAAAATTGCGCCCCTCTTAATTCTGTCCCCCATGCCTCTTACATTCCATGACATAAATAACAAACCGTTGGCAGTGTTCTGTGATATCCTGGACACTGTTGAAAAGGGAGGAAAAGGCTAGGGCTCTCCTCCTCTATAGGATATAACTGCCACATTACCAAAATCAAGCCTTATGCCGTGTACACACGAGCGGACTTCTCGTCCGCCTGAGCTCCGAAGAACTATTAGACGAAGTTCCAATGAAACAGATTTACCTACACAGGATCACACCAAAGTCTGATCGTTTTGAACGTGATGACGTACGACCGGACTAGAATGAGGAAGTTCATAGCCAGTAGCCAATAGCTGCCCTTGCGTCGTTTTTGGTCCGTCGGACTAGCATACAGACAAACTTTTTTTTTTATAGGAATCGTATCCGTCGGAAAGATTTGAAACATGTTCTATTTCTATGTCCGTCGGAATTTTCGACAGAAAAGGTCCGATGAAGGTCCGATGAAGCCCACACACGATCGGAATGATTCCGTCTGACCTTTTCTGCCAGAAAGTCCGCTCGTGTGTACGCGGCATTAGGCTAAGGTAAATACAATGTGAACCTTAACATACCAATCTCACCAAGAGATCAATGATGAGAGTCTTACACCACCTAGTGGATGCTTGGATCATAGTTAGTGATGTTAAAATCTGCTATTTGATTATGTCATCTTCTACCATCCTTGACAACCATAGCTATAACATTAAGTGATAACTGGATCCTGTATTGTGACAGCAGCTGACAGCCACAGGTTACTTACTTCTAGCTATGGAAGATTTTACTTTTAGAAACACCTGTCCAGAAAACGTTATATGATTATATACATGAGAGTTATTAGGTACTCAAAGGTAGCAAAATGTTTTCACCTCGTTGGGCTCTTGGGAGGCATCTGAAAGCTAAAATATGGAAAAATAAGAAGAATCAATTAAAGACCATATCAGACAATTAAACACATGCTGTCTATATTATGGGGCCAGTTACCAAATCATTATCCTTCACTCTTTTGTGCGGTAGCCAAAACTTATTCCTTAATTATTTCTTGAACGCTTGACATGCTTTTTATAACCTGTCTAGTTTTAGAGTTCTTTTTCTTCAAAGTCCCTGTTTGTACTAGACTTTAGGGTTTACTTGGAAATTTTAGTATAATAAAGGATGGATTAATATATACACTGGATAAAAGCAACACAAAAACAGAAGGCAGTTTGAAATGTTCGTACATCTTTTGCTTCAGGTCTTTCTCTGATGTTTAATTTTACAGATCAGATCATACATGTCAAAAACTGCTCTGTGGTTATGACAACTGGTATTGTCCTTTGTAAATGCATACCTTTGTCCAGAAAAAAAAGCAGTATTATGACAAGATTATTATACAACACATTTTTTTCAAAAGTTTTGCTTCCTGAAAAAGTTTTGAGGATTATGGTAGACCCCTTTAAACTGTCACAAATATAGTTTAAAAATGAATGTACCGCATAGGAATCTCGAGAAATATGAAATTAACTTTTAATGCCTATAATGTATTCAATAGCATAATGTTCTGACACTCTGCATGAGCTCAACAGGGTTAAAAGCGTTTTGCTGCTGATTTTCATTTGTACTCAGCATTCAGTGCCTTTCCTTGCAGTTTCCAACAATAGTCAGCCAGCATTAATGGATTCCACGTGCTCTCATACTGTTTTTCCATTGTGGCAAAGTCCTGGTGAAAGCTTTCATCATGTTCGTCCCTGACTGCACCTAGATTTTCAGGAAAGAAGTCCAAGTTTGAATACAGAAAATTTAAACTTCAGTAAAATGTTTATGATTTCATGATTTTGTATGTGTTTTTCCGTACAGCACATTTAGGGCAGCCTATTTATTTAAATTGGCTGCCCTAGGCATGATAAACATGCAAAAAACATTTTTGCACCATTTTAGAAATCACACTGCACCAAAATGCATGGTACTGTGGTACAGTGTATTTTGGTTGTAAATGCATGTGCATTTGCAAGGCATGCGAGGGGGGCCAGTAAGAACAAGTTGCACCGCCACATGTCTGCATAGGGGCAGTGCATCTTGTGAATGAAGCCTAAACGCGTTGGTGTGAAAGAAGAAATTTGACAGTTAATTGTAGTTTGGTGCTTTGTAGTTGCTAAGAAGATTCTCAACAACATCCTTGAATGCTTTCCAGAAGATTTTCTCTGTCCTTCAATAACAGATCTTTGAACCGATTTTCATTTATAACATACCCGATCTGTGAACCAACAAAAATGCCTTCCTTAATCTTTGCATTAGTTGTTCTTGTAAACATCTGTCTCAAATAATGAAAACTTTCACCTTCCTTTTTCAGCACTTGCACAAAATGTTTCAACGCTCCGAGTTTTATGGGAAGCAGAGGTAAAAATATTTTTTGTGGGACAACAAATGGTCCATGTGCCATGTTTTTCTGTCCAGAAACCAAATTCTTTTAAAGGGGCCATTTCATTTTATTGTAATGCAGCTCTTTTGCATGACTGTCCCATTTGCATATGTATCAACAGTACTTGGTGTATCTGAGCAGTGTTCCCAAAAGTAAAGCCACAATTTTTAGGTTTTTTTTCCACAGGTATTCTGAATGTACTTGGTGTACTGGATGTACTTCAACAACATTTCCATGTTTTCATTTGCTTCTTTCATGTGTGCAGCATAGTCAGCAGGTCTTGCAAATTGCAAATTACAAAAACAATTATCTAAAAATACATACATAATAAAATACAATTCTATAAATGTACATGATAGGTTAAATTAAAGGTTAGTTTCTTGATTAGCAGCCATTAATTTATAAATTACACCAAAAGATGTGCAGGAAACAAAGTATTTATTATTCCGTGAAAACTGGAAAAAAAAAACATCAATTGCAGCCATTGTGCCCATCATATGCAGCCACTTGTGCCCATCATATGCAGCCATTTGTGCACATCAAATGCAGTGTCTTGTGCCCATCAAATGCAGCCACTTGCGCCCCATCATATGCCGCCACTTGTGCCCCATCAGATGCCGCCACTTGTGCCCATCATATGCCACCACTGTGACTGCCTGCTGTCTGCCCGGCACTTATCCCATATTATTGGTGGGTCAGGCAGCGGGTGATGGCGGCGAGCTGTGGGACAGCTCCTCCTCTGCTTCCCCCTCCTCTGTTTTTCCATTCTGCTAGGCAACCAATCATAGTGTCTGTGCCCTTAGCCAATCAGGTAACGGGTATTAGACCCATGCTACCTGATTGGCGGAGAGGCGGTTCAGTGTTAGAAAAGCAAATATTCATTTGCTTTTCTAACACATCTGGGTGGACTGCGAGCGCAATGCTCTGTGCTCAAAGTCCACCTTTTTTAAAGCCTGTCAGAGCCTATAAGTCTAATCAAGTGCTTCAAAAATACACCCCTGCTGGAATTCAGGTGCCCGGTGTCTAAAAAGGGGCTGGACACCTGAATAGGGAGTGGCAGCAGTGGCCATGGATAGATTCATGCAATGCATGAATCTATCCATTAGTCATAGAGGGGGTGGTGGGAGAGAGGGGGTGGCGACCATGTGCCCTTAGTGGATGGGCCACCCCTGGTTGCAATTGCTTTATTTTGTCAATCATTCTTTAGCAATAATTTAGAGTAAACTTTATATAAGTGCCTTAAAGGATAAGGAAATAAATTATCTAAGCTATTCAAAGCACATCCCATGTACTACATCAGGGAGAAAACACCAAAAAGCAGCTTTAGTATCAAATAGAAGTTGTGATATATCATTTAGCCTAAAATATAATCCAATAAAGACTTACCTTATGCATCATTGTGAAGTATGCAGACTGATAAACTGAGCAATCTCTACCTCTGATATAAACATGTGCAGTTTTTGTGAGTAGTATAAAAAAACATTGAATCAAACTCCAGGCTGATATAAAAGACAGTAATAAAGGCAACTGTGTAATTATTGTAGCGCTGGTAGATTTTCAATCTACTGCTTATAGGCAGGGACGTCGCTAGGGGGTGGCTTTTGGGGCTATAGCCCCGAATCTGGGGCCAATAGCCCCAAGTCTCTGCAGGGGTCCCCAAAGGGGAGGAGAGGCTCTCTGGGGACCCTTATGTAAGTGGGGGGCTCTCTGGGGACCCTGATGTAAGGGGGGGCTCTCTGGGGACCCTTATGTAAGGGGGGGCTCTCTGGGGACCCTGATGTAAGGGGGCTCTCTGGGGACCCTGATGTAAGTGGGGGGCTCTCTGGGGATATATATACACACACACGTATATTACTGTATATACATTTGTATGCCCGCCCAAGCGTATGACTTTCTTTACTACGCTGCTAGGGGCTCTAGCCCTAGATCTTTTGTAGACCTAGCAACGCCCCTGCTTATAGGTAAATTTAGTGGGTTATCTGTTTATACATAGTCAGATTTGCCTCTTTTCCAGCTTGGCTGAGTTGCATGTAGTTTCACACTGTGCCTGTAGGTGTCGTTGTCACCATGGGTCGGTGTTGGAAAGGCAACACGTTGAAGTGCATGAGTGCTCCTCTGTCCCGGAGATAACTCGGTGGAGGTGGTCCTCCGAGTTGCATTCTGGGAGAGGGTATTTATGGGACAGACGCCATGTTTTAGGGTTCGTCTTTCGTTCCACCTGCTGGCCCTCCTGGCTGACAGATATGTGCTAGGAGTATTACCTCGTGGTCCTCCGACGGGAGGCCCACATCACTGCAGCGTGTGGGTGGGCCCAGAAGCCTGTCTGGGGCCTACCACAGCGGCAAAGGAATGGTCCTGGGCTGTCTGTCCTATGGGAAGAAGCTGGACAACTGAGAAGATCCCAGGGGAGGACCCGTCATGGAAGGATCATGCAGAGTGCTGGTCTGGAGAGGGGCCTGGTGACTCAGTTGGAGGATGCATCCTAAAGTAATCCTACCGCATAGTACTGCCGGGTCGGCTTAAAGGTTATAGTGCTGTGTTTGCTGTTCATCGTAAACCATTACATCCTGTGGCAGAGGATCGTACGGGTTTTGTTCCAAACAAGTCTGTGGCAGAGACATTTGTTTGTGCTGCGTACTGGCTGCTAGGTTAGTGAGAGAAACCTATCCAGGCGGGCAAAGTTTCAACTCTAAAAAGAGAGTACATTCATCTACAAGCTTTCAATTCCTAATACTACACTAAGAAAAGGTATTTGAACTTCCCTGCAACTCTTCTTCTACCTCTTTCCTGCTACTTCCTTCAATTTGCGTTTATTAAAGCATTGGAAAAGATACTCAAGTGTCCAGTGCCTACATTGTCTGGTATTAAACTCAACGGGACCCTAGACCCGGTTCTGGTGAAATAGAGGTAACGAAGGTGACGGTAACAGCCAGCTTTAAACCAGCAGCTCCACCGAGAGTTATTGCTACATGTGGGCGCGTCGTCCGGGATTGTTATCCCTCAACCTCCCGCAACCCTGAGAAGTATTTCACCGGGAGTTTACGTTGGAATAAGTTTCTGGACTTTGTCAATTTTTGTGGAGAAGAAGGGGTTAAAGTGCAGGACTTTATTTCTGACTGCGTAGGCTGTGGGTGAGAAGTAAAAGCCTGGGAGCTACGTGATCAGAAGAACAAGTGGGAGGAGCCTAACCCACTTGTTGCCGCATGGGACGCGTGTGTGTGTGTTTGGCGCCAGAGGAGAAGAGAGGCCTCGTGATCGTGCTGAGAAGATCAGAGTGCAGCCATGTCTTCTTTTCCGTTGACTATGGGACCTAAGATGTTCCCTACGAGTACCGCTGCGGGTGCTATGCTGAACGGAACCCTGCTGACAGATACCGGCATTCGTCTGAAACCGCAGGGGAGGTTTGTTCTCTACACAGTTGGAGATATTGAAGGGCTGGGCATGCTTTGCCACAAGTGTGAAGGACTGGCCATACATCTCCGTCCATTTGTTCGTTGTTTGCAGTGCAGACAATATTTGTTCATAGTGGAGCAATCTACTATGTCGCCCCGTGCTTATCGTGTGGACTGGGCTAGAGGTATTGCCACAGTGGAAGCTGCTACCATTGCTGTTGGAGAACAACAGGCCGTGATTTCGCCTGTTACCACTGAGAGTGTTCCTGAGGGAGATACCGCTGTCACTACTTCATCAGCGGACATCACTTTTATTTCCACGTCTACTACACCTATCCCCTGCACCTGTCCAGAGGAAGGTGGGATATGTAAAGGCTTCCCGCGGCCGTGGTCGAGGCCTACCCCAGAGACTATCCGAACCGGAGCCGGAGAAATACATGGATCCGGAGAAGTCCACGTCAGGAACGGGTGAGAGATCAAAGGGGGACATATCTGGGACTCTTTGTAAATATTTGCCAGCAGAAGAGTTGAGAGACTCAGAGATAGATTCCATGTCAGATCTCTCCGGTGATGATGATTTGTTTGAGACAATGTCACAGGAACTATTGTGGGCCCAGGGCGAAGATGTTGCTTCTGCCTTTACTTTCTCAGAGTGGACAGCCATGGATTCTGAGAAGACATCACCTTGTGTGGAGCCACACAGTACTACCAAAGAGACATTGTCTAAAGTTGCTAATGAGCTTCCGACCCTGTCGGGTCTATGGTGAGTAAATCACCAAACTCTTGTGTGCCTCCTGGTTTGGGAAAAAATAGATCTTTGCCTAAACTTGCACGTTTACAGAGAGTGCTTATTAAATGTGTTGCCACAGAATATGGTCTGGAGTTTCCCTAAGTTACTCAGGAAATTATGCAGGAAATTGAGGCCAACCGGGAACTGTGGTACAGCGAAGCTGTTTGGGACTATGTGTCTGTGCCAAAACCTTTCCGGAAAACTGGATATTCTGTTGCCATGGATGAACGCTTCAGTGGATGTTTTCTACACTGGAACTATGGTCGGCACATCTATGCTGACAAAGTGGTCATTTGCAGACCTGGAAAAGATGATATTGCGTACTTTATCACTACAGTGGATAAACTGGGAAAGAAACTGACATTGCCAGATCCTCGGTTTTATTGGTGATTATGAACAAAGAACTTTGGGGTGTATAGTTAGAGAGTGTCAGTGTTTAGAGATCTTCGTGGTCAAGAGATAATGTTCATCTCGGCGTTTCTAAATCCAAAGACTCTTCGCTGGTTGGACAGGATAGGGATGGGGATGGACTTTTCAAGTTACTTTAGTTTGTTTCCATTAAAAGGAAAATATGTGGGAAGAGAGTGTCATTCTTCTTCTGGAATGAGGATTTGCTCCTAAACTGTTTAGTGAGAGTACTGTACATATTTAGTGTGTGTCTAACTTTGTTTTTTTTTCAGGAACAATTGGATCTCCTATCAAGCTGTTAGGCTTTTGAGCTAGATAGATAGTGGGACTTGTAACAGTTCTAAATGTGTTTTTTTTTCACGGATGTAAAGGTGTTGTTTTATAAATGTTAAAACTGTAATATTTCTATACTGTCTTTTCTTCCCCTTCATCCAAGTTTTAAGTTCAAATACCTACTCTCAGGCTTGGGAGTTATTTTGACAGACGTTGAGGATAACGTCTATTGTAGTGGGGGGAGTATGTAGCGCTGGTAGATTTTCAATCTACTGCTTATAGGTAAATTTGGCAAAGTAGCCAAACTTAAAGCCTGTGTCTACAGGGTAATGGAGGCTCTGACACTGTCGGTAAGAGACTGCATGACAATGTTGGGGATGTTCACCGCAGCTATCCCTGCGTTACTTTGGGCAAGAGCTTTCCAGACGTCCTTCCTGGGACAATGCAAAAAGAGGTGGGACTTTGAATGAGGCACATATACATGTGCCTCCATCCCTATATCAGTATTAATAAAGGAGGGGAAGGAATTTGGGACTTTAAATGAGGTTCTCGACCTAGTGGAGGTATGTAAAAGAAAAAACTGTTTATTGTCATGCAAAGCACAATGTATGGATCTCAGTGGTATAAAATATTAAATCAAAAGTATATACATACAATTACACACATGGCATGGACATCAAGGATACATAATGCTATCGACTTGGAAACACATGATAATATGGCAACCACACATATAACATGAACATCAAGGACACAAAATAATATCAACTTGGGAAAGCATGACAATATGGGAATTAATAGGCAATCTCATGAATACATATAAGTACACAATTCTAGAGGGTGGCACAGTATAATGAAGACACCATAATTGCTTGGTAGACAGTAGACTAAGTTAATAATGTGTGTGTATTGACATCCTATATTGCCCGACACGCGTTTCGTGTATATAACACTCATCAGGGGCAGATGCTTCAAAGTATCTAGAAAAATTGAAGTATAATTAGTCTGATGTAGTACTCAGTATAACAGGAAGAGGCAAAAATGCCGATCCTGGATACTTACATTCAAAAAGTGGATGCTGGGGGTATGTGGGAAATGAGACCAGGGTCGCAAAGAGGGCGTCCATCCCGGAAGCTGAGGTAATAATGGGACAATGGGATGGCCGGTCACTGGACCAGAAAATGTGGGTACCGGGACGAATCCGACAGAGTCTGAACTGGTGGACCTTGCCAGAAACCCTGTCGCGGGGCATGCCTCTCAGCCTGGGAGACTGGATTGTAATTACTTCGGATGCCAGTGTCCAGCGCTGGGGGGCTCACTGCCTTGGCAAGCAGGTTCAAGGCAGGTGGAACATGACGGAAACCAGACACTCCAATGTACTGGAGCTTCAAGCAGCATACATGGCCCTGATGGCATTCAAGGGGATGATTAAGGGAGCTCGAGTCAAGCTTTGGTTGGACAACTAGACGGCGTTAGCATATATCACCCGACAGGGGGGAACCAGGAGTCTGGCATTACTGCAGGTGGCAACCAAAATTCTCCACTGAGCCGAGACTCATGTGGAAGATTTAACAGCAGTGTACATTCCAGGCAGTCAAAACCAGAGATTTCCCAGCCAGGGAGAATGGGCAATCGGCAGTCGCTATATTCAACCAATTTTCGTCAGATGGGGGACACCCAGTGTAGACCTTATGGCCACACCAGAGAATGCTCAAGTACCAGAATTTGTCACAAGGTTCAGGTACAATGGGACAAAAGCCCAAGATGCCTTTTCTATCTTGTGGCGGTTTCCCCTAGTGTACCTGATTCCTTCAACCCCATTAATTTTGAGGACCTTATTGAAGATCGAGAAGGAAGAGGTGCATGCCATCTTTATTGTACCCTTCTGGCCCAGGAGGCCATGGTTTCTACTGCTCCTGCAGATGGCATCAGCCCCACCAGTACACCTCCCCCTCAGGAGAGATCTGTTACAGCAGTAGCAATGGATGCACCCCAACCTGCAGAGATTGCGGCTGAAGGCCTGGGTGTTGAATCGGCCTGACTGCAGGCACAGGGCCTCTCAGAGGAAGTAATTGATACCTTACTAGGGGCAAGGAAGTCTACAACAAATACCACATATTCCAGGATCTGGAGGAGATTTGTGGACTTTGCATTACAGCATAATTTCTCCCCATTAACTCCGGGTATCGAAAATATTTTGGAATTTCTACAGATTGCACTAACTATAGGCTTGGCATACAACTTGATTAAAGTCCAAGTGTCAGCCCTATCCTGCTTCACCGGACATAGATGGGCTATGGAACCTTTGATAAAACAATTCCTCAGAGCCGCAATAAGAGTATGGCCACCAAGGAAGAACCTCTTCCCAACTTGGGACTTGGGCACGGTCCTAAAAGTGCTGTTGCAGCCCCCATTCAGTCCGGTGGACTCATGCACGCTGGGGTCTCTGACAATCAAGCTGGTCTTGATGGCCATTACAACAGCCAGAAGGGTATCGGAAATTAGCAGCCTAATCCTGTGAAGAACAATTCTGCATTATTTATCCAGACAGAGTGATCCTGAGACCCTCTTCAGCTCTATCCTCTAAGGTACTGTCAAGTTTTCATGTAAACTGGGAATCAGTGTTACTTTGCTTTACACAACCTCCAGAGCAGGCGAGCCAGTTAGATTTGAGACCTCTGGATATGGCCAGCTTGTTATTAACATATCTTCAGAGGGCACAACAGATACGCAAATCGAATAGTTTGTTCATATTCCCTTTAGGAGCCAAGAAGGGGGAGGCAGTACCATCAAGGGTCTTATCCACCTGGATCACAAGGACTATCTCCTTGGCATACAAGCAATAAGGTCTGTGGAATGCACGCTATGAACGGCTGCTTCCTGTATCTACAGCTCTATATCCATGCCTGTTTTTAACCATCTTTTTGTAAGTACCGATCCCTATGCGCATTAAATCAACTTTTATAACAGTACTTCACTATTAGTCCATCCTCTTTTCATTTCTGGGTGCCTGTATATCCTGTTGAGAGCCTCCTATTGGAATCTATCATCTGATGTTTACATCGATCCATCATGTGATGTTTTGACACCAATCCACGTGTGTGGGATACCATTTACAAGCCTGACGTGACCCCTAGACTGCAAAGCTAGGGTCGTCCTGTTCTGTACTCCTGCAAGTTTGTGAGGCATTTTTTGCACCTGCTTCATTGTGGACTAACACTTCAGTTGCATTTATTTGGATTTTTATTTGGACTTTTTTGTTGATTTCACTTATATTGTGTGTTGCGAGCGCTGTATTTTTTTATCCACATACAAGCAAGAGGGCCTTGCTCCTCCACAGACTATACGGGCCCGGTGGAGGACATATGCAGGACTGCTAGCTGGAGCTCCTGTGATACTTTTGCTCGGCACTACAAACTAGATGTAGTCGCCGCTAGCTCTTCGACGTCTGGAGCGGCAGTAGTTTTGACTCCTTGATCAATTAATTAAAAGTATGGTTAAAAATGGAATTAGAAGAGTCTTTGTCATTTCTTTCCCACCCTATATTGACTTTGGTATATCTCATAGTGTGCTGACGGGAGGACGATCAGGAAAACGGAAAATTGTTAATATCAATTTTCAATACTCACCGTAATTTTCCTTTCCTGGTCCGTCCTCATGTCAGCACAACTTTGCTTCCCTACCTAAGTGGCCTGTTTCCGCTACAAGAACACGAGGGGGAGGGGAGGACTGGGATTTATAACGCTGGAAGAAGGTGGTTCTGAGGGTTAATGAGGAACAATTAACCCATACTGTAGTGTGCTGACGTGAGGACGGACCAGGAGAGGTAAATTACGGTGAGGATTGATAACAATTTTACGTTTTCTTCTGAGCAGTTTGCCTGGAGTTATGCTTTGACAGTACTCTTAGGTAGGTATGAGCAAACCAACTTGCACCACTGAGTATTGTAAAACAAAATGTGTGTGTTTGTTGGCAGGCTTCCTTATGATCCCTAGCACCGCGTGACTCAGGAAACTTTCTCACCTCCTGCAGCAGGCAGTCAGCAAAAGTAAAATAGTAATATAAAGACATTGTGACATAAGTTATGTGCTGCTCTTAGGTCAAATTCAACATCCATTACAATGCAGGAGAGTGGTAGATGCTGCTGCTATATACATTACTGCCAATGTTATTACTATTTTTCCAGCATCATTTCTACTTTTAAAACTCCAGGATATTTTTATCGTCTAAATTACAGTCAGATTACTCAAGCTGCCTTTCTGCTGTGCTGGACTGCTAAGCTATCACTTGTAAATTTGCTGACTGCTGTCATTCTAGGGAAAAACACCAGTGACATTCCATATTGGCCATGGAGGCCAAGTAGTTACTATAATTGCAAACAGACTATTCTGACAGACTGCCTTTTTTTCTATACTTGGCTGCAAGGCTCTAACCCTGAGAAAACTACTAAATGTTTTTACTTTCAGAAAAAGAAGCCAGAGGCATTTAGTGTAAAACTTGACCTATTGATCTATATGCAAATGCAAAAAGATTCCAAAAGTTTACTCAGCCATACTGCCTTTTCTCTGTACTTGACTATTAAGTTGCAGGAAATTCTATGTGAGTTTTATCTCACACCCATCTAGGCCACACTGCTACTCCAATGGTCAATATGCCAACAGAAGAGACAGTGCCAGCCTCTTTGCCATTCTGCATCTATTCTGTTGCGTTGGAGAGGTACCAGTTCATTTCATTATGTACTGGAATAATGGCCTACCGCTCTGTCTTAGTTTGATACACTTTATTATTTACTATAGCGGTAATTAGTGCTAAAACGGTATTCACTTTAGCCTTGAAAACAAATAGTGCCCAGACCATGACTCTTGTTAGGACCACAAGTATTGCCCATGAAAATAATGTTTAGAGCATGATATAATTGCCTAAATGGTACTGAAATATGCGGTATATTGTTTAAAGTGGTTGTAAACTCTTTACAACCACTTTAAACTACAAGGCAAGCCTATAATAAGGCTTACCTATAGCTACAATGGATATCTCCTAAACCTGCACAGATTAGGAGATATCCCTGTATTTGCATGTACCGACGTCATCGGCACATGTGCACTTGCTTCAGTTGTACTGCGCCGTTCCCGGCGGCTCCCGCATGCATCTGCGGGAGTGACATCATCGCGGCTCCGGCCAATCACAGCTTCTGAGCCGCGATACCCGGAAGTAAGTCTCTGGGGAGATGTCGGCCGCCGGAGTGGTGAACGAGGACCGCTGCAGGGGCTTCGATCTCAGGTAAGTAATTCATAATGAGCTAGTATGCTATGCATACTAGCTCATTATGCCTTTGTTTTGCTTTCGTCTATCTAGCAAGGTTACTCTGTGGTATAAGCAAGGAAGCTGAGATTTCTGCAGTGTGTAAATGTGCTATTGTATTACAATATTAGGAATACAATACAAGACTGACAGATATCTATAACAACAAAATGCCTAGCAAATGAACAGCCTATGGTCTATACACTTAAAAGTTACTTATCTTCCGTTCGTGATCTCCATTGGCTTCTGGACATCAGGCCCCGTTCTTGTATCATGAGTGGCTCCTGATCTTACAGCATGATGGTGTGTGTGTGTGTGTCCCTGTCTCTACTCACCCCTTTTATGTGTCAGGCTGTTTACCATAGTTACCAAACAACAGAAAACATACCTGTTCACTGTAGCTGTAGAAACAATGGACTGTTGAAAACTGTCAATTGAATACAAAAATGGTATCTACGTACCATTGTCTAATCAAGCCAACACCTGACAGTAATCTAACAGTCATTCTTTCAGTTTGAGAGCTGAAAGAACCTCAAACAAGTACATTTCTCATTTGTTTACTGTAGCTATAGAGACAATAGCCTGTTAATTGAATTGCCAATTGAATACAACAATGATATCTACCCCCATTGTATAAAACAGCATTTGTTTGAGAAATCTACTCAAGCCAAAAAAATGACAATATCTCTATGACCAACCACTATTGTGTAATGTTATGTCTTATGTATCTTATGTCTGATTAATAAAAAAAAATCATATTGTAACAAACGCAACACAGCCTTTGCCTTGCAGGGGTTTTTTTTCAATAGAGTTTACAACCACTTTAAAGATAATCTGCTTTTAAACTGTGTGAAAAAGTGATTTCTACACTGAAACATCTTTAACCACTTGCCGACCGCCTCACGCCTATATACGTGAGCAGAGCGGCACGGGCAGGCAAAATCACGTACCTGAAACGTGATTGCCTTCCCGGTGCCTTCCCGGTGCCAGCTGCGGTCGGCATTTGGCTGGGAGAAGTGAGAGACGAGGGGGAGGCCATCCGATCGTGGCCCCCCCCTCGCGATCGCTCCCAGCCAATGAGAAACATCCCCTGCCTCTGTATAGTACACAGAGGCAGAGGATGTGATGTCATCTCTCCTCGGCTCGGGAGTTTCCGTTCCAGCGCCGAGGAGAGATGACATGTAAGTGCACCAAACACACACACACACACAGTAGAACATGCCAGGCATACATTACACCCCCGATCCCCCCCCGATCGCACCCCGATCCCCCCCCAATCACCCCCCCCTGTCACAAACTGACACCAAGCAGGTTTTTTTTTTTTTCCTGATTACTGCATAGTGTCAGTTTGTGACAGTTAGCAGTGGTAGGACAATTAGGGTTACCCCCCTGTAGGTCTAGGGTACCCCCCTTACCCCCCCTAATAAAGTTTTAACCCCTTGATCACCCCCTGTCGCCAGTGTCGCTAAGCGATCATTTTTCTGATCGCTGTATTAGTGTCGCTGGTGACGCTAGTTAGGGACGTAAATATTTAGGCTCGCCGTCAGTGTTTTATAGCAACAGGGACCCCCATATACTACCTAATAAAGGTTTTAACCCCTTGATGGCCCCCTAGTTAACTCTTTCACCACTGATCACCGTATAACCGTTACGGGTGACGCTGGTTAGTTTGTTTATTTTTTATAGTGTCAGGGCACCCGCCGTTTATTACCGAAAAAAGGTTTAGCCCCCTGATTGCCCGGCGGTGATATGCGTCGCCCTAGGCAGCGTCAGATTAGCGCCAGTACCGCGAACACCCACGCACGCACCGTACACGCACCGTACACCTCCCTTAGTGGTATAGTATCTGATCGCATCAATATCTGATCCGATCAGATCTATACTAGCGTCCCCAGCAGTTTAGGGTTCCCAAAAACGCAGTGTTAGCGGGATCAGCCCAGATACCTGCTAGCACCTGCGTTTTGCCCCTCCGCCCGGCCCAGCCCACCCAAGTGCAGTATCGATCGATCACTGTCACTTTTTTTTGTAGCGTTTTGGTGAACTGGCAAGCACCAGCGCCCTAGTACACCCCGGTCGTAGTCAAACCAGCACTGCAGTAACACTTGGTGACGTGGCGAGTCCCATAAGTGCAGTTCAAGCTGGTGAGGTGGCAAGCACAAGTAGTGTCCCGCTGCCACCAAAAAGACAAACACAGGCCCGTCGTGCCCATAGTGCCCTTCCTGCTGCATTCGCCAATCCTAATTGGGAACCCACCGCTTCTGCAGCGCCCGTACTTCCCCCATTCACATCCCCAACCAAATGCAGTCGGCTGCATGAGAAGCATTTTCTTTATGTCCTCCCGAGTACCCCTACCCAACGAACTCCCCCCCCCCCAAAAAAGATGTGTCTGCAGCAAGCACGGATATAGGCGTGACACCCGCTATTATTGTCCCTCCTGTCCTGACAATCCTGGTCTTTGCATTGGTGAATGTTTTGAACGCTACCATTCACTAGTTGAGTATTAGCGTAGGGTACAGCATTCCACAGACTAGGACACACTTTCACAGGGTCTCCCAAGATGCCATCGCATTTTGAGAGACCCGAACCTGGAACCGGTTACAGTTATAAAAGTTACAGTTACAAAAAAAAAGTGTAAAAAAAAAAAAACACAAACAAAAATAAAAAAAAATAGTTGTCGTTTTATTGTTCTCTCTCTCTCTATTCTCTCTCTATTGTTCTGCTCTTTTTTACTGTATTCTATTCTGCAATGTTTTATTGTTATTATGTTTTATCATGTTTGCTTTTCAGGTATGCAATTTTTTATACTTTACCGTTTACTGTGCTTTATTGTTAACCATTTTTTTGTCTTCAGGTACGCCATTCACGACTTTGAGTGGTTATACCAGAATGATGCCTGCAGGTTTAGGTATCATCTTGGTATCATTCTTTTTAGCCAGCGGTCGGCTTTCATGTAAAAGCAATCCTAGCGGCTAATTAGCCTCTAGACTGCTTTTACAAGCAGTGGGAGGGAATGCCCCCCCCCCCACCGTCTTCCGTGTTTTTCTCTGGCTCCCCTGTCTCAACAGGGAACCTGAGAATGCAGCCGGTGATTCAGCCAGCTGACCATAGAGCTGATCAGAGACCAGAGTGGCTCCAAACATCTCTATGGCCTAAGAAACCGGAAGCTACGAGCATTTTATGACTTAGATTTCGCCGGATGTAAACAGCGCCATTGGGAAATTGGGGAAGCATTTTATCACACCGATCTTGGTGTGGTCAGATGCTTTGAGGGCAGAGGAGAGATCTAGGGTCTAATAGACCCCAATTTTTTCAAAAAAGAGTACCTGTCACTACCTATTGCTATCATAGGGGATATTTACATTCCCTGAGATAACAATAAAAATGATTTAAAAAAAAAAAAAATGAAAGGAACAGTTTAAAAATAAGATAAAAAAGCAAAAAAATAATAAAGAAAAAAATAAATAAATAAAAAGCACCCCTGTCCCCCCTGCTCTCGCGCTAAGGCGAACGCAAGCGGCGGTCTGGCGTCAAATGTAAACAGCAATTGCACCATGCATGTGAGGTATCACCGCGAAGGTCAGATCGAGGGCAGTAATTTTAGCAGAAGACCTCCTCTGTAAATCTAAAGTGGTAACCTGTAAAGGCTTTTAAAGGCTTTTAAAAATGTATTAATTTTGTTGCCACTGCACGTTTGTGCGCAATTTTAAAGCATGTCATGTTTGGTATCCATGTACTCGGCCTAAGATCATCTTTTTTATTTCATCAAACATTTGGGCAATATAGTGTGTTTTAGTGCATTAAAATTTAAAAAAAGTGTGTTTTTTCCCCAAAAAATGCGTTTGAAAATCGCTGCGCAAATACTGTGTGAAAAAAAAAAATGAAACACCCACCATTTTAATCTGTAGGGCATTTGCTTTAAAATAATATATAATGTTTGGGGGTTCAAAGTAATTTTCTTGCAAAAAAAAATAATTGTTTCATGTAATCAAAAAGTGTCAGAAAGGGCTTTGTCTTCAAGTGGTTAGAAAAGTGGGTGATGTGTGACATAAGCTTCTAAATGTTGTGCATAAAATGCCAGGACAGTTCAAACCACCCCAAATGACCCCATTTTGGAAAGTAGACACCCCAAGCTATTTGCTGAGAGGCATGTCGAGTCCATGGAATATTTTATATTGTGACACAAGTAGCGGGAAAGAGACAAATTTTTTTTTTGTTTTTGCACAAAGTTGTCACTAAATGTTATATTGCTCAAACATGCCATGAGAATATGTGAAATTTCACCCCAAAATACATTCTGTTGCTTCTCCTGAGTACGGGGATACCACATGTGTGGGACTTTTTGGGAGCCTAGCCGCGCACGGGACCCCGAAAACCAAGCACCGCCTTCAGGCTTTCTAAGGCCGTAAATTTTTGATTTCACTCTTCACTGCCTATCACAGTTTCGGAGGCCATGGAATGCCCAGGTGGCACAAACCCCCCCCCCAAATGACCCCATTTTGGAAAGTATACACCCCAAGCTATTTGCTGAGAGGTATAGTGAGTATTTTGCAGACCTCACTTTTTGTCACAAAGTTTTGAAAATTGAAAAAAGAAAAAAAAAAATTTTTTCTGGTCTTTCTTCATTTTCAAAAACAAATGAGAGCTGCAAAATACTCACCATGCCTCTCAGCAAATAGCTTGGGGTGTCTACTTTCCAAAATGGGGTCATTTGGGGGGGGGTTGTGCCATCTTGGCATTTTATGGCCTTCAAAACTGTGATAGGTAGTGAGGAGTAAAATCAAAAATGTATGCCCTTAGAAATCCTGAAGGTGGTGCTGGGTTTTCGGGGCCCCGTACGCGGCTAGGCTCCCAAAAAGTGCCACACATGTGGTATCCCCGTACTCAGGAGAAGCAGCTGAATGTATTTTGGGGTGCAATTCCACATATGCCCATGGCCTGTGTGAGCAATATATCATTAAAGTGGTGTTTCACCAAAAAAAAAAAAATTAGATGTCAGCAGCTGCAAATACTGCAGCTGCTGACTTTTAAAATAAGGACACTTACCTGTCCCGGGGTCCAGCGCTGTCGGCACCCGAGACCGAGCCGTCCCTCGATCCTCGGGTGCTGCCGCCGCCATTCACACTGAGGGAATCAGGAAGCGAAGCGTTACCGCTTCACTGCCCGGTTCCCTACTGCGCATGCGCGAGTCGCGTTGCGCGTCTTCACTGGTCCCCGTTGTGTTGTGGGAACTGTGTATTTCCCACAACACAACGGGGGTGGGCGGGGAGTCTGCGGCTAGCTGCGGCTAGCTGTACCCGGAAGTGGGTGCAGATACCTGTATTATACAGGTATCTGCACCCCCCTCCCCCCTGAAAGGTGCCAATTGTGACACCGGAGGGGGGGAGGAATCCGATGAGCGGAAGTTCCACTTTAGGGTGGAACTCCGCTTTAAGTGACAACTTTTTGTAAATTTTTTTTTTTTTTTTTTTTGTCATTATTCAATCACTTGGGACAAAAAAAATAAATATTCAATGGGCTCAACATGCCTCTCAGCAATTTCCTTGGGGTGTCTACTTTCCAAAATGGGGTCATTTGGGGGGGTTTTGTACTGCCCTGCCATTTTAGCACCTCAAGAAATGAGATAGGCAGTCATAAACTAAAAGCTGTGTAAATTCCAGAAAATGTACCCTAGTTTGTAGACGCTATAACTTTTGCGCAAACCAATAAATATACGCTTATTGACATTTTTTTTACCAAAGACATGTGGCCGAATACATTTTGGCCTAAATGTATGACTAAAATTTAGTTTATTGGATTTTTTTTATAACAAAAAGTAGAAAATATCATTTTTTTTCAAAATGTTCAGTCTTTTTCCGTTTATAGCGCAAAAAATAAAAACGGCAGAGGTGATCAAATACCATCAAAAGAAAGCTCTATTTGTGGGAAGAAAAGGACGCAAATTTCGTTTGGGTAGAGCATTGCATGACCGCGCAATTAGCAGTTAAAGCGACGCAGTGCCGAATTGTAAAAAGTGCTCTGGTCAGGAAGGGGGTAAATCCTTCCGGGGCTGAAGTGGTTAAAAGTCAGAGAAGAAAAAAATTCCCTGTCTCTTTACAACTAGGTGCCAAAACAACTGAGCATGCTCAGAAGGCAAACTACTCTCATTTTTAACTCCCATGGCTTTTTTACCAAGAGTTATAGTAAATACCAAAGTGAGCACTGGGTTAAAGAGTGTTTTTTGGGAGTGAAAATGAAAGTTATGTAGCCCAATGCAAGTTTCAGCCATTGATGGTACAATTGTAACTTCCCCAAATAAATCCTTTTCGTGTTGAGATGAAATGTAACTTTCTCTCAAAGAAATTGTCTTTGCAACAATGTTGCTTCTACTTCATCTATTTTATTTTGTTTTTAAGAATGCTTAGAATGTGGAATGTTTTCATGTTTTGGTAAAATATATTTTTCTCTGTCACTTTCGCTTGTTGCTGTCCTTCTCAGAAAAATCTTTACCCAAACTCACACAGATGTCTTTACAAACCACAAACAATACCATTCCTGATGCAAATTTAAAAAGAGTCTCAATTTTGTGTGTTTTTTATTATATACAAATAATCGCAATTTGAGCCCAAAATGTGATATGTGTACCAACATCAGAAATAAAAATGTAATTCCCAAAAATCAGAGGGTAACATCACTATTCTACACTCACCCACCAAGAACCAAATATCACAGAATAAATCAAGAAGAATAACTCCTGAGTGTTGTATGTCCAAAGAAATGCAGTATTTATGTGTATTTATGTGTAGAAGCGTTCCACCTGTGGCAGCTGTGTGGCTTACAGCTTAGAACTTCTGTTTAGCAGCCCTGAGGGTCTGGGTTTGAATCCCAAACATGCCTCTTCATGTAGAGAAGTTGTCTCATCCCCCTATGTTGTTAAACATAACTCCTGACTCAGATCCTAAAATTATGTCTAAATGTAGTATTTTTTGTGTAGGAGGGTTCCACCACCATTGTAAATCTTGCCCGATACACTATCTAGCCAAAAGTATTGGGACACCTGCCTTTACACACACATGAACTTTAATAGCAGCCCAGTCTTATTCAGTAGGGTTAAAATTTGATTTGGCCCACCCTTTGCAGCTATACCAGCTTCTGGGAAGGCTGTCCACAAGATTTAATGTGTCTATGGGAATGTTTGACCATTCTTCCAGAAGCGCATTTGTGAGGTCAGGCACTGATGTTGGATGAGAAGGCCTGGCTTGCAGTCTCTACTCTAATTCAGCCAAAAGGTGTTCTATCGGGTTGAGGTCAGGACTCTGTGCAGGCCAGTCAAGTTCCTCCACCCCAAACTCCCTCATCCATGTCTTTATGGACCTTGCTTTGTGCACTGGTGCACAGTCATGTTGGAACACGAAGGGGCCATCCTCAAACTGTTCCCACAAAGTTGGGAGCCTGAAATTGTCCAAAATGTCTTGGTATGCTGATGCCTTAGGAGTTCCCTTCACTGGAACTAAGGGACCAAGAACAACCCCTGAAAAACAACCCCACACCCTAATCCCCCCTCCACCAAATGATTTGGACCAGTGCACAAAGCAAGGTTCATAAAGACATAGATGTGCGAGTTTGGGGTGGAGGAACTTGACTGGCCTGCACAGAGTCCTGACCTCAACACAACAGAACACCTTTCTTCCACTGATGAGCTAAAGACATCAGGTATATCCTATGTCCAGCATATGTGGTGTATGTTCATCTGGACATATGGGGATATGTTCATCTGGACATAGGATATACCTGACGTCTTTTAGCTCATCAGTGGAAGAAAGGTGATACCTTCACCTATATACAGAATACATCCAGCAGTCCCAATTTTTGGTAGAAGGCGATATTCCAACTTTTATACCAGGCGTATTTAAAGATTATTGTTGGTGAGTGGGGACCCAGGAGGGGAGCACAGAGTGTCACCAAGATCTGCACCAGCTGTATAAGTTGCATAAGCTCAGCACACCATATAATTATGTGGATGGACTTCATATGATTGCACTTTATATGTTTGCACTATATTTGCACTGAGCACTTTATATTGTTAATTCTATGATATTGATTATATTAACGTAGGCACTTTATTATTCATTGTTTATTGGAGCAGCACTGAGTATAACATTCACATTCATTTAATTAGCAGATAGGATTGCTTTTACATGAAATCCGACCGCTGTCTGAAAAGAACGATACCAAGATGATACCTAAGCCTGCAGGTATCATTCTGGTATAGCCACTCAAAGTCCAGCAACATACCAGTATGTTGCTGGTCCTTGCTGGGCTTATATTGTAATGTTCGTTTTTTTCATGCAGTCTGTGGGCTGAATGAAAAAAGAGATTGATCGGTGTGTATGCCCACAATTAGAATACCACCCTGCATCCACCCACTTCTAATGATGGGCATACGTGCACTGTTTATTTTTTAACTGTGGTGGTGAAATCACCACCTACAGCTCTGGAGTCGCTGATTTACGTATCGTGAGAGCAAACACTGTTGCTGTGAAGATAAATAAATCAGTGCTGCAGCTGAATGGCGTACCTGAAAAGCAAACAATGGTAACAATAAAACATTAACTCACTAAAACAACAACAAGCTGTGCCAAAAAAGAGTAAGAAATATATGCCGAAGCATGGGGGCAATCGTGAGAGCAAACGCTGTTGCTGTCAAGATAAATAAATCAGTGTTGCAGCTGAGTGGCGTACCTGAAAAGAAAATAATGGTTAACAATAAAACACAGTAAACAGTAAAGTATAAAAGAACTACATACCTTAAAAGCAAACATGATAAAACATAGTAACAATAAAAACATTGCAGGTAAAAAATACAGTAAATTAGAGCAAAACAATAGAGAGAGAATAGAGAGGGAACAATAAAATGACAACTATTTTTTTTTACTTTTTAAATTTTTTTTACACTTTTATTTGTAACTGTAATGCCCCGTACACACGATCGGACATTGATCGGACATTCCGACAACAAAATCCATGGATTTTTTCCAACGGATGTTGGCTCAAACTTGTTTTGCGTACACACGGTCGCACAAAGTTGTCAGAATTTCTGCTCGCAAAGAACGCGGTAACGTACACCACGTACGACAAGACTAGAAAAGGCTATTTCAGAACCAAGCGCGGCACCCTTTGGGCTCCTTTTGCTAATCTCGTGTTAGTAAAAGTTTGGTGAGAGACAATCTGCGCTTTTTCAGCAGAGAAACAAAAAGGGGGGTCTCCGGCGCTCCGCAGCATGTGATGTCTAAGGTAAATAGTACAATGGTAGCTATAATAGCACATTAACATAAGGCAGGTAAATTCTAGAATGAGGAGGCAGCCATCCTCAGAGGGTGTCCATTACCTCTGTTGATAATCAATGTTGAAAAAAGGAGGGGTGTGGAGGCGCCAACTGTGGTAGCTTGTTTATGCAAAAATGAAAGTTAGTGTAACAATTACACTTACTGGTTCGCAGGGTGGAGGTGTTTCTTTGAGATGGGAAGTGTCCTGGGATGTGCTGTTATCTTGTTTCCGGCTCCCATTTCATTCCTTCAGGCATCTGGGTGTGGATTCTGTAAACAGGCTGAACCACTGCATCCAGTGCATGGAAAGCTCCACGCTGACCACTCTGGAGCGCGGAAGCGGAACTGACGTTACTGATGCACGGCAAACGTCCAGGCTGGTGTTGGGGATGATACAGGGATAGCCTGTACTATCCCTGTATCATCCCCAACACCAGCCTGGACATTTGCCGTGCATCAGTAACGTCAGTTCCGCTTCCGCGCTCCAGAGTGGTCAGCGTGGAGCTTTCCATGCACTGGATGCAGTGGTTCAGCCTGTTTACAGACTCCACACCCAGACGCCTGAAGGAATGAAATCGGAGCCGGAAACAAGATAACAGCACATCCTAGGACACTTCCCATCTCAAAGAAACACCTCCACCCTGCGAACCAGTAAGTGTAATTGTTACACTAACTTTCATTTTTGCATAAACAAGCTACCACAGTTGGCGCCTCCACACCCCTCCTTTTTTCGCGCTTTTTCAGACTCGTGGTTTTCAGATCGTTTTCTGCTGTTCAGTTTGTGCTTGTGGGTTTGTATCTGCTCTTCAGTGCGTGCAGCAAGCTACGCGTGACTCTGTCATTGTGTTTTTGTTCGTTCGTTACTGTTTTTCAGGTCGCTCTTCACAGGCCTTGCTGTTCTTCAGTGCGTTCTGTTACTTCGTTCTGAGCAGCCGACCGTTTTCTAGCCATGTTGCGTATACGTACTCCTCGTAGAGTTCGTGCTGTCCCGGGGCTTGGTGTTGGGGTCCTTACCTTGACACAAGTCCAGTCCATGAACAGGGTGGGGAGGAGTTCATGAACCAAGAATTGGTTGCTTCAGCATGACCAGTTCGGTCATATGCCTTTGCCCTGTGAGATCCGTGAGAATAATCCTGATGATTTCAGGAACTTTCTCCGGATGACGGACCCTGTATTTCACAGTTTGTTGGCTTTGCTGACCCCTTATATTAGCAGGCAGGATACCTGCATGAGGCAAGCCATCACTCCGGAGCAGAGGCTCGTCGCCACCCTGCGGTACTTGGCAATGGGGGGAAGCCTGCAGGACTTGAAGTTCTCGACAGGCATCTCCCCCCAGGCTCTGGGGATCATTATCCCGGGGAGACCTGTTCTGCCATCATCCAGGTCCTGCAGAAGGAGTATATTAAGGTAAGATTTATCCTTTAATATCACATTTTATTGTATATAATGTTTGCTAATATTTTGTATTTCTTTCCTCATTCCCTAATTACCATGATTGTAATATGCTGTGAATGTCCCCTTTGTCCTCATTCATGCTGGATTTTTATGTAATTATTTTTTGTCCTTCATACATATTTGCCTTCACTTACCTCCCCAGCATGCTCTCCTGGCCCTATATTCACCTCATGTAGTCCCTTAACAATGCATTTTGTCAGCTCCATAGTAGTGCTTTACCCCAAACACCCCCTAAAATGTTTTTAAATGTGATTTGTGCTTTAAATTCAGGCAGAGTGCCAGAGTGTTTTTTTTGGGGTTCCCAAAAGAATTTGGAACCCTCCCTCCACCCAACTGCTAAGTCAGCTGATAACAATTCTCTATCTATCCTCAATCCTCTATCTGCTGACTTTGCCAAGCCCATACACACTATACCCATCTCTTTTGTGGTCAGATGTATGGATGAATTCCCCAAAGCATGTAGTGCAAGGGCCTGCCTGTATACTTTCAAATGGTACTGTTTAAAGTTTTTGTATACTATTATTATCTAGATAGGTAATAGCAGAATTTCCAAATGTGCTCAAATGTGTACAGTGTGTATTTATATCTTTGTATTATGACACTTCTTACCTGTCCAGTGGGCTGTCAATAGTGTAACTAAGGAGGGGCTGGCCAAAGTAATACCCATTATTTAGGCATTCATCTCTCAATGAAGTAGAGAGGGTTACCTGTCCAAGAGCACCCCCCCCCCATAATGTTAGAAATGGCCCATGAGAGGGGGTGGTGAATATGATAGGTGTACCTTATACTTTGGTCTTTAAAAACTCCCTCAAATAAATGTTATCTTGATGTTGGCCAAGAATGTCTGTGTCTAATCTGCTTTCCCTGTTTATGTGCAAAATGACTAGTGTTGTTTTTTTGGTTTGACTCCACAGTTTCCTTCCACGCCACAGGAATGGCAGACTGTGGCCTCCCACTTTGCCCAGCGGTGGGACTTTCCTAACTGCGGTGGGGCAATTGATGGGAAACACGTCCACATCGTCACACCACCTAACTCGGGGTCGTACTATTATAATTATAAGGGGTTCAATAGTATTGTAATGTTGGCGGTGGTGTCCGCTACTTATGAGCTCCTGTATGTGGACGTAGGGAAGAATGGCCGGATGTCCGATGGTGGAGTCATCGCCCAGACGGAGTTCTACAGGCGTCTCCAGAATGGCAGCTTGGACTTGCCACCTCCAGAAGACAATGTGGAAGGACTCCCATTCGTCTTCGTTGCGGATGAAGCATTTGCGCTGGGGGACCATCTTATGCGGCCATTCCCGATGAGGACCCTCACCCCGGACCAGAGGGTTTTTAATTACCGGCTGGCCAGAGCCAGAAGAGTGGTGGAGAACACATTTGGAATCATGGCCAGCCTATTTCTTACACCCATACATATGGCGGAGTATAAACTGAATCATATAATCCTGGCATGCTGTGTTCTACACAACTTTTTACGGCAACATTCTGCCAACTATGCTGGCTCAGTTGGGCCTGAGGCTGCAATTCCAAATGAACCAACGCTGACGGCGCTTGAAAGTGGCCGTCCTGGCTTGCCCCCCCTGAGTGCCCGTGATGTCCGGCTAAGATACCTTGAATTCTTTGCGGGTAGGGGGGCTATCAATATGCCACTGTCTAAAACCTTTTTCAAATAAAAAAAATACTCAAATCTTTGGTGACATTTACTGCTTGTGTTTGTTTTAGCTGACCCTGACAGAAATGTGGTGAGTCCTGAAAAAGGCGTGATTGTGTAACTGTAGAATAATTATATTAATTCGGCTTTATAATCAAGATCTGTAAGTATGCAGTCTGAGTTCCCTTTTATGCTTTGACTTTGAAAAAGCTCACTCAGCTCAGCATAAGACGAATCTTGAAATAGCTAGGTTGTGTGCATGTCATTTTTTGTACCAGTTGTTCTGCATGTGCAGAGTTAATGACTAAAGGTCAGTAGGTCAGTGGTTTCACAGATAAGAATATACTCAGAATATCTGTCATAGACTTTATTGTAAAGATCTTTTTTAAGGTAAAAACATATATTATCCATAATATAGTTAGTTATTTGATATAGTTATTTAATTAGTTAGCTAGATTGAGTTTGTGTGAAGTAATATATATTTATATATATCCAATTATAGTTTAATATGCATTTGTAAGGTTTGGTACAGAATTGCATTTCTGTAACTTAAAGAATATCCATTACAAGAATTCGGCCATTTGGAAAGGTCATTCACCTTGAGTTTTTTATAAGAATCTGTTGTGTGTTACTGACAATCAAAGAAGTTTAAGAGACGTGTCAGCTGTTGGCAAAGAGAATATTTACAATAATCACGAATATGATCATTTCATTTTTAGTTCTAGCCGTATATGGCTATGGCTATAGTCTGCTGACTAGTAGATTTGAAATAGTATAAAAACAGAGTGACACTTCACTTCTGGACGCATGACACGACACACCACTACACTACACAACACATGTCCTTCACACACACACAGAAGGACTTCACTACTTTTTCACACATACAAGGAAGGACACACGCATCCTTATACTACAGAAGACATTTTGTTTACATTAGGCCTAAATACAGCCTACCTCACAAACAGCGGCTAGAGCGGACATCTCTCTGACATAGAGAAGAAAAGACAAGAGCTGAAACATCTCTTGAACTTTCCTGATTGAAGTTTTTGTTCCTACTATCTTTTGTTTTACTACATCAAGCTGTAAGAAGAATTTAACTTTGTATATATTTTCAAGTTATTGCCAAGTGTGACCAAATAAACTCACACTTTGTTTAAAGACAGTCTGGCTACTGAACTTTTGAACAAAACGCCTAAGACACTGTTGACATAACACGTGTCTGAGAAGAGAAGGTTTTTACACTCTACATTTTTACAGTAACCTTACAAAGCACTGTTGGGTGTTATTTACTAAAGGCAAAGACACTTTGCACTACAAGTGCACTTGAAACTGCACTGAAACTGCACTTGTAGTGCAAAGTGGATTTGCCCTTAGGAAATAACCCCCATTGTCACAGAAAACAGCAATTAGAGCACCACAAAAGTGTTGTAGAGTTGAGACAATAATCCACACATTCTTGATTAACAATCTTTTTAATACCAGCACAATCACATGTGCATTTAGAAAAGGTTTTTAAAACAAACCAACATGTTTGTTGTATAACAATTTTTGGGGTCACATTAGAAAAAGTATAAATGTCCATTTAAGATAAAACAGGCATGTTTTAAAACCAACAAGAAAGACACAAATCTTGAACTTACAAAGTTCACATTTGGTAGAACTTGAGGCAATATCAGACATGAGTATTTACAAACTGTGTTTGATATTGCGTTCAGATGGGGTGAAGTCACCCCAGGAAAAGCCAAATTTTGAAGATGCACACAAATTTATGAATGTCAACATGTGCTACCTACTAGGGATGAGCTTCGTGTTCGAGTCGAACCCATGTTCGACTCGAACATCGGCTGTTCGACCGTCCGTCGAATTGCGAACGATATGGGCCGTTCGTGCCAAATTCGTGTGGCGCGTCACGGCCCATAATTCACTGCGGCATCGCAGTGCATTGCTGGCTGATGATTGGCCAAGCATGCACTATGACCCGCATGCTTGGCCAATCACAGCGCCGTCAGTAGAGAGAGCTGTAATTGGCCAAAGCCAGGGTGGCTTTGGCCAATTATGGCTCAGGGGATTTAGTACACGCCCCACACTATATAAGGCCGCCTGCACGGCGGCCCTGTGTAGTGTGTGTTCCGGTGTGCTGAGAGATAGAGAGAGAGAGAGACAGTGTCATTTGATTTGAGTTAGATAGATTAGGCAGAACAGTCAGTCAGTTAGCTGCACTTACAGTGTATTGTGTATATATATGCATCCCAGGTGTTGCATATATATATATACACTGTATTCAGTTTAGCTAGATCCGTTCCTGTTATCTTCTATCTAGACTATTTACATTTAGTGCAGTGCGTCCTGCTCACAGTGTTCAGCTAGATCCGTTCCTGCTATTTACATTTAGTGCAGTGCGTCCTGCTCACAGTGTTCAGCTAGATCCGTTCCTGCTATTTACATTTAGTGCAGTGCGTCCTGCTCACAGTGTTCAGCTAGATCCGTTCCTGCTATTTACATTTAGTGCAGTGCATCCTGCTCACAGTGTTCAGCTAGATCCGTTCCTGTTATTTACATTTAGTGCAGTGCGTCCTGCTCACAGTGTTCAGCTAGATCCGTTCCTGCTATTTACATTTAGTGCAGTGCGTCCTGCTCACAGTGTTCAGCTAGATCCGTTCCTGCTATTTACATTTAGTGCAGTGCGTCCTGCTCACAGTGTTCAGCTAGATCCGTTCCTGCTATTTACATTTAGTGCAGTGCGTCCTGCTCACAGTGTTCAGCTAGATCCGTTCCTGTTATTAACATTTAGTGCAGTGCGTCCTGCTCACAGTGTTCAGCTAGATCCGTTCCTGCTATTTACATTTAGTGCAGTGCGTCCTGCTCACAGTGTTCAGCTAGATCCGTTCCTGCTATTTACATTTAGTGCAGTGCGTCCTGCTCACAGTGTTCAGCTAGATCCGTTCCTGCTATTTACATTTAGTGCAGTGCGTCCTGCTCACAGTGTTCAGCTAGATCCGTTCCTGTTATTTACATTTAGTGCAGTGCGTCCTGCTCACAGTGTTCAGCTAGATCCGTTCCTGCTATTTACATTTAGTGCAGTGCGTCCTGCTCACAGTGTTCAGCTAGATCCGTTCCTGCTATTTACATTTAGTGCAGTGCGTCCTGCTCACAGTGTTCAGCTAGATCCGTTCCTGCTATTTACATTTAGTGCAGTGCGTCCTGCTCACAGTGTTCAGCTAGATCCGTTCCTGTTATTTACATTTAGTGCAGTGCGTCCTGCTCACAGTGTTCAGCTAGATCCGTTCCTGCTATTTACATTTAGTGCAGTGCGTCCTGCTCACAGTGTTCAGCTAGATCCGTTCCTGCTATTTACATTTAGTGCAGTGCGTCCTGCTCACAGTGTTCAGCTAGATCCGTTCCTGCTATTTACATTTAGTGCAGTGCGTCCTGCTCACAGTGTTCAGCTAGATCCGTTCCTGTTATTTACATTTAGTGCAGTGCGTCCTGCTCACAGTGTTCAGCTAGATCCGTTCCTGCTATTTACATTTAGTGCAGTGCGTCCTGCTCACAGTGTTCAGCTAGATCCGTTCCTGTTATTTACATTTAGTGCAGTGCGTCCTGCTCACAGTGTTCAGCTAGATCCGTTCCTGCTATTTACATTTAGTGCAGTGCGTCCTGCTCACAGTGTTCAGCTAGATCCGTTCCTGCTATTTACATTTAGTGCAGTGCGTCCTGCTCACAGTGTTCAGCTAGATCCGTTCCTGCTATTTACATTTAGTGCAGTGCGTCCTGCTCACAGTGTTCAGCTAGATCCGTTCCTGCTATTTACATTTAGTGCAGTGCGTCCTGCTCACAGTGTTCAGCTAGATCCGTTCCTGTTATTTACATTTAGTGCAGTGCGTCCTGCTCACAGTGTTCAGCTAGATCCGTTCCTGCTATTTACATTTAGTGCAGTGCGTCCTGCTCACAGTGTTCAGCTAGATCCGTTCCTGTTATTTACATTTAGTGCAGTGCGTCCTGCTCACAGTGTTCAGCTAGATCCGTTCCTGCTATTTACATTTAGTGCAGTGCGTCCTGCTCACAGTGTTCAGCTAGATCCGTTCCTGTTATTTACATTTAGTGCAGTGCGTCCTGCTCACAGTGTTCAGCTAGATCCGTTCCTGCTATTTACATTTAGTGCAGTGCGTCCTGCTCACAGTGTTCAGCTAGATCCGTTCCTGCTATTTACATTTAGTGCAGTGCGTCCTGCTCACAGTGTTCAGCTAGATCCGTTCCTGCTATTTACATTTAGTGCAGTGCGTCCTGCTCACAGTGTTCAGCTAGATCCGTTCCTGTTATTTACATTTAGTGCAGTGCGTCCTGCTCACAGTGTTCAGCTAGATCCGTTCCTGCTATTTACATTTAGTGCAGTGCGTCCTGCTCACAGTGTTCAGCTAGATCCGTTCCTGCTATTTACATTTAGTGCAGTGCGTCCTGCTCACAGTGTTCAGCTAGATCCGTTCCTGCTATTTACATTTAGTGCAGTGCGTCCTGCTCACAGTGTTCAGCTAGATCCGTTCCTGTTATTTACATTTAGTGCAGTGAGTCCTGCTCACAGTGTTCAGCTAGATCCGTTCCTGCTATTTACATTTAGTGCAGTGCGTCCTGCTCACAGTGTTCAGCTAGATCCGTTCCTGTTATTTACATTTAGTGCAGTGCGTCCTGCTCACAGTGTTCAGCTAGATCCGTTCCTGCTATTTACATTTAGTGCAGTGCGTCCTGCTCACAGTGTTCAGCTAGATCCGTTCCTGCTATTTACATTTAGTGCAGTGCGTCCTGCTCACAGTGTTCAGCTAGATCCGTTCCTGTTATTTACATTTAGTGCAGTGCGTCCTGCTCACAGTGTTCAGCTAGATCCGTTCCTGCTATTTACATTTAGTGCAGTGCGTCCTGCTCACAGTGTTCAGCTAGATCCATTCCTGTTATTTACATTTAGTGCAGTGCGTCCTGCTCACAGTGTTCAGCTAGATCCGTTCCTGCTATTTACATTTAGTGCAGTGCGTCCTGCTCACAGTGTTCAGCTAGATCCGTTCCTGCTATTTACATTTAGTGCAGTGCGTCCTGCTCACAGTGTTCAGCTAGATCCGTTCCTGTTATTTACATTTAGTGCAGTGCGTCCTGCTCACAGTGTTCAGCTAGATCCGTTCCTGCTATTTACATTTAGTGCAGAGCTTCCTGCTCACAGTGTTCAGCTAGATCCGTTCCTGCTATTTACATTTAGTGCAGTGCGTCCTGCTCACAGTGTTCAGCTAGATCCGTTCCTGCTATTTACATTTAGTGCAGTGCGTCCTGCTCACAGTGTTCAGCTAGATCCGTTCCTGCTATTTACATTTAGTGCAGTGCGTCCTGCTCACAGTGTTCAGCTAGATCCGTTCCTGTTATTTACATTTAGTGCAGTGCGTCCTGCTCACAGTGTTCAGCTAGATCCGTTCCTGTTATCTTCCTACTGACAGGCAGGCTTGTCTGGTTACAGTATATAAAGCTACCTGAAGAAAATTACAGGTGTTCTATCCCAGCTTAGTGCAGCTACAGGCCATTAGTATGTCTGGAAGGCCAAGAAGGAGAGGCAGACAATCACAAGCCAATAAGAGAGGGCAAGCAGGCTCTGTGTCTAGTGCTGGTCGTGGAGACGGTGCATCCTCATCAGCACGTGGCCATGGGACACGCTTGGCCTTTTTTTCGGCAGCTGGCCGTGTTGCAACATGCGGAAGACTTGGTCGAGTGGATGACCAAGCCGTCCTCATCCTCCTCATCCTCTCTCACCCATGCCCAGGGTGCTTTGTCTGGCAAAGCAGCGGCCTCTTCCCTCAGCTCAATGTCATCAGTGACTCCTTCCCTAGCTCCACCATGTCCTCCTGAGGATTCCCTCGAACTGTTTGACCACAGTGTTGGGTACATGCTCCAGGAGGATGCCCAGCGTTTGGAAGGCTCTGATGATGATACTGAGCTCGATGAAGGCAGTAACATGAGCACGGACAGAGGGGGTGCCCAAGAAGGACAGCAATCTGGCAGTCATGCTCCCCCTGCTGCAGCATACTGCCAGGTTTGCTCCAGTGATGAGGAGGGAGGGGATGATGAGGTCACTGACTCAACGTGGGTGCCTGATAGGAGAGAGGAGGAGGAGGAGGAGGAGGAGGAGGCGGCACATCACCAACGAGGCAGGATGCCCTCCAGGGGCCAGCCTAAGGGCAGCACATTGACTGCATCACACCCCAAAGCTCCACATGTGCAGGGCGCTGCAGTCTCTGCGCGTTATTCAAAAAGTTCTTTGGTGAGTGCATCAGATCGCACCGCTGCTATTTGCAACATATGTCTCAAGCGTATCTCGCGTGGCCAAAACATCTCCCGCTTGGGTACCACATGCTTGACCAGACATATGTTGACCTGCCATGCAGTTCGTTGGCAAGCGTATCTAAAAGACCCACACCAAAGAACAAAGATGATCTCTCCTTGCTCCTCATCAGCTGAGATTTCCAACCCCACTAGACCTTCAGTCCTCTCTGAGACCTGCAGTGAGAGGAATGAAGGTGTAGAATTAGGTGTGTCACAGCCAAGTACTTGTGGGCAATCTGCTTTTGGTACACCGACGTCAGATTGTACCAGGCAAATTTCCCTGCCCCAGCTGCTGCACCGCCGAAAGAAGTTTGCTCCCAGCCATCCACATGCCCAGCGGTTGAATGCTAGCTTGGCAAAATTGCTAGCACTTCAACTGCTGCCTTTTCAGTTGGTAGACTCTGCCCCCTTCCGTGAGTTTGTGGAATGTGCGGTTCCTCAGTGGCAGGTACCCAAACGCCACTTTTTCTCACGGAAGGCGATTCCGGCTCTCTACCGGCATGTGGAAGGCAATGTCCATGCCTCGCTGGACAGGGCGGTCAGCGGTAAGGTGCATATTACCGCTGACTCATGGTCCAGCAGGCATGGACAGGGACGTTACCTAAGTTTCACGGCGCATTGGGTGACTCTGCTGGCAGCTGGGAAGGATGCAGGACAAGGTGCAGTAGTGTTGGAGGTTGTTCCGCCACCACGCCTCCAAAATGCTGATTGTGACACACCTCTCTCCTCCACCCCCTCCTCTTCTTCTTCCTCCATGGCCTCTTCCTCGGAACCAGCGGTGCTCCGTAGGCGTTCAAGGGGCTACGCAAGTACGCAGGCCAAAAGATGCCATGCGGTGCTTGAGCTGGTGTGCTTGGGGGACAGGAGCCACACTGGGGCAGAGGTTCTGTCAGCTCTGCAGGGGCAGGTTCAGAGGTGGTTGACGCCACGCCAACTTAAGGCAGGAATGGTGGTTTGCGACAATGGCACCAACCTCCTCTCTGCCCTCCGACAGGGACAAATGACCCATGTGCCCTGTTTGGCTCACGTCCTTAACTTGGTGGTGCAGCGGTTCTTGGGCAGGTACCCGGGCTTACAGGATGTCCTGAGGCAGGCCAGGAAAGTCTGTGTGCATTTCCGCCGGTCATATAATGCCAGTGCTCGGCTGACGGACCTCCAAAAGGAGTTTAACCTGCCCAAGAACCGCCTAATCTGTGACATGCCCACCAGGTGGAACTCAACGTTGGCCATGCTGCAGCGGCTGCACACGCAGCAGAGGGCCATCAATGAGTACCTGTGCGACTATGGCACCAGGACAGGGTCAGGGGAGCTTGGTTTTTTTTCCCCACGCCAGTGGGCCATGATCAGGGATGCATGCACTGTCCTGTCACCATTCGAGGAGGCCACGAGGATGGTGAGCACTGACAGTGCATGCATCAGTGACACTGTCCCCCTTGTCCACCTGTTGGAGCACACGCTGCGTGGAATAATGGACAGGGCACTTGAGGCAGAACAGAGGCAGGAAGAGGAGGACTTCCTTAGCTCTCAAGGCCCCCTTTATCCAGACAGTGTTCCTGCGTGCCCGCCAATCACACAGGAAGAGGACGAAGAGGAGGAGGAGGAGGAGGAAGATTGTGTCAGTATGGAGGTGGAGCCTGGCACTCAGCATCAGCAGCAGTCTTTAAGGGATCAGTCCCAAGGAACACATGGACTTGTACGTGGCTGGGAGGAGGTGGCTGCGGACGTTGTTGTCCTTAGTGACCCAGAGGACTCCGGACCGAATGCCTCAGCAAACCTACGCTGCATGGCCTCCCTGATCCTGCAAAGCCTGCGTAAGGATCCTCGTATTCGTGGTATCAAGGAGAAGGACCAATACTGGCTGGCAACCCTCCTTGATCCACGTTACAAGGGTAAGGTTGCGGACCTTATCTTCCCATCGCAGAGGGAGCAGAGGATGAAACATCTTCGGGAGGCCTTGCAGAAAGGTCTGTGCAACGCGTTCCCAGAGACTGGGAGGTTACAAACTCCTGTTTCTGGACAACGTGTTGCTGAGGCTTCGGTCAGTCAAAGAAGGAGCGGTGGAGAAGGTGGCCGTCTGACCGAAGCGTTCAGACAATTTTTTGGTCCGCAGCCCCAAGGTATGATCGGTTCCAGCAACCATCGCCAGCGTCTGTTTTACATGGTTCAGGAATACCTAGGGGCAAGATCAGACTTGGACACCTTTCCCACCGAAAATCCTCTGGGTTACTGGGTCTTGAGGATGGATCACTGGCCAGAGCTTGCACAGTATGCAATTGAGCTACTGGCCTGTCCTGCATCCAGCGTTCTTTCGGAACGCACATTCAGTGCTGCTGGAGGCGTGGTAACCGATCACAGGGTGCGTCTGTCCACCGACTCGGTCGATCGGCTGACCTTCATAAAAATGAATCAGTCTTGGATCACCACCAGCTACCAAGCACCTGATGCTGATGTAACCGAATAATTTTTTTTGAAATCTCAGATCCCTTCAAAGACTGCCTATGCTGATGCTGAGTGACTATCCCTGAGTAATTATCCTCTTCCTCCTCAATCATCACGCTGATAGCTTGTAAGAACATTTTTGGTTCTGGGTGCCACCACCAGTGCCTAAGGCACAATTTTTCAGCCCCTGTTTAACAGGGGCGTGTGATTACAATTTTTGATGTAATACTTTGCAGCAGGGCTCGTTCCTGCATTCCAACTAGAGTGTCTGTGAGGGGTTGCAGTGTTGTGGCACCAGCACCAGTGCCTAAGGCCCAATTTTTCTGCCCCTGTCTAACAGGGGCGTGTAATTACAATTTTTGATGCAATTGTTTGCAGCAGGGCTCGTTCCTGCGTTCCAACTAGAGTGTCTGTGAGGGGTTGCAGTGTTGTGGCACCAGCACCAGTGCCTAAGGCCTAATTTTTCAGCTCCTGTTCAACAGGGGCATGTAATTACAATTCTTGATCTAATATTTCACAGCAGGGCCCTGTGAGGGCTTACAGTGTTGTGGCCACAGCAACACCTAAGGCCCAAATTTCTGCTGAGTATATAGGGCAGGACCCTACTTTCAAACATCTAACTTACAAACGACTCCTACTTGCAAACGGAAGGAGACAACAGGAAGTGAGTTGAAATCTACCCCTAGGAAGGGAAATTCTCTCCTGTAAGAGTTAATATGGGAAAACAATTTCTCCTTTCCACTGATGCTTTCCAATCCTTGTTCCACAAAAAAACCCAAATTTTCAAAAAACATTTTTCATTGGGACAAAAAAGTGAGGTGAAATCTTCTGAAGAGGAGGAAAGACAGCAAAACAAATGTCACAGGGGTGATAACCCTTCCCTATGTTTTCCAAAAAGCTTAGAAAAGATTTTTTGGCTGGAGCTAAACACGTTAAAAATGTTCAAAATTACAAACAGATTCTACTTAACAAACCTACAGTCCCTGTCTTGTTTGCACCGCCTGTATACTGCTGTTCAGAGTATATAGGGCCTGGTGGCCCCACACCTTTCCTTATTTTAATTTGGGTGCGCGGTTCCCCTTAATATCCATACAAGACCCAAAGGGCCTGGTAATGGACTGGGGGGTACCCATGCCGTTTGTCTCACTGATTTTCATCCATATTGCCATGACCCGACATGACATTAAACCCGCAAGCAGTTTTAAATGAGATTTTTTCCTTTAAAAATGACATTTGGTGCAGGGACTGTTCTAAACATGGGAAACACGCGTCACTTTACAGGCATACTATAGACACCCCCCAGGTACGATATTTAAAGGAATATTTCACTTTTTTTTTTTTACTTTAAGCATCATTAAAATCACTGCTCCCGAAAAAAACGGACGTTTTTAAAAGTTTTTTTTGCATTGATACATGTCCCCTGGGGTAGGACCCGGGTCCCCAAACCCTTTTTAGGACAATACCATGCAAATTAGCCTTTAAAATGATCACTTTTGATTTCGAACGTTCGAGTCCCATAGACGTCAATGGGGTTCTAACGTTCGTGCAAACTTTCGGTCCGTTCGCGGGTTCTGGTGCGAACCGAACCGGGGGGTGTTCGGCTCATCCCTACTACCTACCATCACGGGGGGTCAAGGGATGTGTTTTGGGGTGCAACCCCTTCCTCACAGCTACTTTATTAGTGAGGAAGGGGTTGCACCCCCAAAACGCGTCCATTGATCTCCCGTGATGGCAGATAGCACATGTTGAAACACTGTGTGCCTCTTCAAAATTTGGCTTTTCTCCAAAATGTCAAAAATTTGTAGCACACAAAAAACAAAGGGATTTAGAGGGGTTTTAAACTCTCCCTAAAACATCAATGATGTTCTTCATTTTTTGAAGAACATCATTGACGTTTTTCTTGATGTTTTCCAAGTCCCTATTACACCCCATGATCTCCCCAATCAGGATCTGTGCACTTTCCGAGGTGAAAGGATCTGGATCCACAACATCACGATCACCTAAAAAGATAGAAACCAAAAAACACCATGTATTATAAATCTGCCGGCATCCATCTCTTACCTGAGCCTGCAGTCGCAGACACTCACCTGTTGTGGTGCCAATTTCCACCACGTCTTCCTCCTCCTGCTCTGCGTTGCTTGGGTGGACTTCCCCTTCTTCCAAAGGTGGGGGATCTGTGGTCTCCTTGGATGAGGGGTGTGGTCTCCTTGGATGAGGGGTGTCCTCCGAGTCTTTTCTCCCCTATGTAACAAAAAATTTGTATACTTAGCACACAGATATTTGATGTCAGAACTATAAATATGAAACATTGCTTGGAAGTGGGGTACAATTGTCTATTTTGGCAGAGTTCCAAGATGTAGAATTTTTAGTGTCCTTTGTCAAGCTTCAATACTTTACCTGTTTTGTACAAGCTTCACAGATGGAGACACCCCTATAGTATACACTGGAGCACCTGTGTGGGCCCCCTAATAAAAAGGGTGTTCTTGTGTCCCACACTAGTGCTACAATGTCCAGATGTGAAAACTGCTGATGAGTGTCCTCTCCTTACACAGAATCTAGTTTGCATTTCATTTTAGTAACAAACATTTTTTAGTAGGCCCTAAAAAATGTGGGCAAATGCATATGGCCAAAACAATGGTGTTTTCTAGGCCACACGAAAAATGTTTGATACGAACAAATAATGTGCCCATGAACATGAAAGTTGCCATTTTAAACTGTACAACAGTTAAGAAAAGCACATGGAGCAGCACGAATGTAATAAACATAAAAAGAATAGGAACACAGCACAACTACTTACTTTTTTGCAGCACTCTCTGGATCTTTCTGTACTGCTCGTGCTCTCTTAATTTCAGGTCCGACCACCGCTACCTGAGCTGATCTTTCGATTGTCGTAGCCTGAAATTCCGATGCAGACTTTTGACCACTTTCGCCATGATCTTGGCCTTTCGGACATTGGGGTTGGGGTAAGGTCCATACTTCCCATCATAGTCGGCCCTTTTCATTATGTCGATCATCTCCAACATCTCACCAAAGGACATATTTGATGCCTTAAATTGTCTCCTGGATCGGGACGTTTCAGGCTCCGGGCTTTCCTCCTCCTCCTCGTTGGTGTAATTATCAGACACCTGCTCTGACTCCTCCATGTGCTCTTCCCCACTGCGACGAACGAGAAGGGGCAAGGAATAGACTAGAAAGAACATCAGGGGCGGGCAGAGTTTCACGCATGCGCAGTGTCTATAAAGCGTAACACATGTGCATAGTACGTACAATCTGTGAGCGGAGGAAGGAGTAACGGAGGCGCCGATCGTGATAGCGAAGGTAAGATTTAACATTGGGTCTATACTGCTTCTAGATTGAGGCCTGTATTTGCACAAGTTTAGAAGAATTTAGGCTGACATTATGGTTTGTCTTGTGTTGTGTCTTGCAGTGAAAATGGATATCTTGAAAGATGAGGACTTTATGCCAATCTTCATAGATATGTTCAGGGAGCTGCCCTGTCTTTGGGAGATAAACCACCCTGAATATAAGAACCAAACAAAGAGGAAGGCAGCGCTGGATAATTTGTTGGAATTTGTGAAGCAGGTGATCCCCACGGCAGACATCACCTATTTGAAGATCCTAATTGGTGGCCTGAGGAGCACTTTTCTAAGGGAGCACAAGAAGGTCCAGGATTCCCAGAGATCAGGAGCTACAGATGACATTTATGTCCCCAGGCTGTGGTACTATATCAGACTGCATTTTCTGGCAGGTCAGACTGAACCCAGGCCCGCACTCTCCACACTTCCTTCCACGCTTCCTTCCCCCCCCAGCTGAGGCTTCTGACGACCAACTTGGGCCTTCCAGACAGCAACATGTGGAGGAGCCCAGCTTGAGCCAGGTATAGCATTCTTCTAAATATTTCTGGTTGTCCAATCAATGATGTTAACTAGATGTTAGTTTGGAGTACTAATTTATGATTGTGATTGATGAAGCCAAAACTAAAACCATGTCCCTTTTTCATACACAGGGAAGTCTCAGCCAGGAGGTGGCCGGGTCAAGCAGGCTGCCCGATACCCAGGTCCCTCCACTACACCTTCAAAGACAAAGTGCCAGGAAGAGGAGTAACCTGGAGGAGGCTGCCATAGGCCTCTTTTGGAAGGCTACAGAGGCCGTGAGAACCCCCCACACTGTGGAGGAGGACTTTGCTGGCATAACTGCCTGCAAAATGATGCAGATGGAGGAGGGCTAACGACTCCTGTGTGAGTTCCTAATTTTGGAAGCTCTCAATAAGGGGTTGAGGGGCCAAATAACATGTGCTACCCACATTTGTGACCTCACACATGGTCCTCCTCCTCCTCCTCCTCCTCCTGCTCCAGGTCCTACTCCTCCTCCTGCCACATCTCCAACACCAGAGCCACAGCCGGGAAGGAAGCGTGGAAGGAAGACCAGAGAGTGATGACCCTGGGTTCAGTCTGGTCTGGCAAAATATGCAGCCTCTTGTAGGACCACAGCCTGGGGACATAGATGGCATCTGCTGCTTTCATGATCTCTGGGACTTCTTGACCTGACTGCACTCCCTTACATATGGACTCCTCAGGCCACCAATTTTGCTGTAAAATAATTGATGTGTGCCCTGGGGGTCAAAGGCTTCACCAATTTCTGCTGTTTCTCCAGTGTTGCCTCCCTCTTTGTTTGGTTCTAAGCCCTTAATAAAGGAATTTTTGGTTCAATTATACCTGCCTATGTGTGTTTTCCTTCAAAAAGGACAGTTTGTTGGTGAGTAGGCAGGTACATTTCAAAAATACAATGTGAAATTAACAAGGGACACCAACACCAAACAATTTGAGTAAAACACAAAAAAAACGAATAAAAAAATAGCCTTGAAAAAAATACAAACCCCGCCCAAAAAAAAAGCCTTGAAAAAAAAAAAAAAAAATTTAACAATAACCAAAAAGAAATTTGGTCAGATGGGACAAATCAAAATATATTGAGGGAATCCCGATAAATAATAAAGAAATAAGTTTGTGAGAAGTCTGTGTGAATATGAGCAGCAAAACTACTTCATTCTTCTAGCATTATAAAGAAGAAGAGAGTGCGCTGTATTAAACTATTTAAAACATTGCAGCGTGACGAAAGTGCTGTATCCATTCCGAACGCAAATTTTACCAGACCGAGCTGTTCCATCTCGGAATTTCTTCTGAGCATGCGTGGCACTTTGTGCGTCGGAATTGTCCACACATGGTCGGAATTGACGCGATCGGATTTTGTTGTCGGAAAATTTTATAGCCTGCTCTCAAACTTTGTGTGACGGAAAATCCGATGGAAAAAGTTCGATAGAGCCCACACAGGGTTGGAATTTCGCTCTGATCGCACATTTTCCGTCGGAAAATCCGACCGTGTGTACGGGGCATAACTGTAACGGTTCCAGGTTCAGGTCTCTCAAAATGCGATGGCATCTTTGGAGACCCTGTGAAAATGTACCCTAGACTGTGCTGTACCCTACGCTAATACTCCACTAGCGTGTGGTAGTTTTGGAAACATTAACCGATGCAGAGACCAGTTTGGCCAGGACAGGACAGGAGGGACAATAATAGCGGGTGCCTATATATGCGCTTGCTACAGACACGACATCTTCTTTGGGGTGATCGTTGGGTAGGGGTACCAGGGAGGACATACGGAAAATGCCTCTCATGCAGCCAGCTCACTGCATTTGGATTGGGAAGTTGGGCGAGAGCACCATCCGGAAACAGAAGGGCTGTGATGATCTCTGCCTGGAATTTAAGGAAGGATCCAGTTCATCCTGACGCTTTGTATAGCACATAAGCGTTCAGCAGAACCAATTGGTATAAGTATACAGACACTTTTTTGTACCAGCGTCTGGCCTTACGGGCAATTAAGTACGGCGCCATCAACTGGTCGTTGAGGTCCACCCCTCCCATATTAAGGTTGTATTCATGGACACAGAGGGGTTTCTCCACAACACCAGTCGCCGTGGGAATTTGGACTGTCGTATCTGCGTGAAGGGAGGACAGAATGAAAACATTCAGATTATCCCTTCACTTCACTGCGAGCAAATGATTACACTTCAAGTAGTCTCTCTCCCCCCGGTCTAAGTTGGGATTCTACAAACCGTTCGGGGAAGCCCCGGCAATTAGATCGCACGGCAATTAGATGCCACATGCGCCAATTCCATGATCAAACAAGTGACTAAAAAGGGGCACGCTCGTGTAATAATTGTCCACGTACAAGTGGTACCCCTTTCCGAATAAGGGTGACACCAAGTCCCAAACAATCTTGCCAGCGCTCCCTATGTAGTCTGGGCAGTTCTCGGGCTCCACGTGACTATCTCTTCCCTCATAAACCATAAAATTATATGTATAGCCTGTTGCCCTGTCACAGAGCTTATACAACTTGGCCCCATATCTGGCACGCTTGCTGGGGAGATACTGTTTAAAAAACAAACGGCCAGAAAATTGAATCAGGGACTCATCAACGCAGACAACTTGATCGGGAGTAAACAAGGCTGCAAACTGTTGGTTGAAGTGGTTTACAAGGGGCCAAATTTTGTGGAGCCGATCGTATCCAGGGTCACCCGGGGGTGACAGATTTCACTGTCATTAAAATGCATGAACCACAAGATCTGCTCGTATCTAGCCCTGGTCATGGAAGCAGAGAACATGGGCATATGGTGAATTGGGTCAGTGGACCAATATGACCGCAACTCACTTTTTTTTAGTTATGCTCACGAGGAAGGATAGGCCCAGAAAGATCCTAAATTCGGGAACCGTAATAGGTTTCCAATCTCTGCCAATGGTCAACTGGGGATTAGCGACTATGAATTGACCAGCATACATATAGCTTTGTTTCACAATCTATAGAGATCTTCCGTGAAAAACAGTGAATAAAAATTAAGCGACATTAAATCAACTGTTTCCACCTGAATTCTGGGTTGGCCAGTGAATGGGGGAAGTACGGGTGCTGCAGAAGTGGTGGGCTTCCAATCAGGGTTGGCATATTCTGCAGGAAGGGCACTATGGGCTTGACGGACCTGTCTTTGTCTTCTTGGTGGCTGCAGGACACTACTTGTGCTAGCCACCGCACCAGCTTGAACTGCACTTCTGGGACTCGCCATGTCACCACGTGATACTGCAGTGCTGGATGTATGACCCGGGTGTACTAGACTGCTGGTGCTTGCCAGTTCACCAGAAGGATGAGCGGCACTAGTGCTGGCTCTCTGCTCCATACGAGAGCCCTTTTCTTTCTTGCACCTCAACAACAGAAGAATGGGGTTGGGTATGCCTGACCTTAGCAGGGACCACTACTCCGTCATCAGAGCTATCGGTCAGGGTGCCGCTGCTGTCTACTGGTTTGTATACTGAGCCTGAATCTGCCAGTGAGGCGGCTTCCCCTTCACTCTCATCTGTCATGCTCAGCAACGTGTAGGCCTCTTCACTAGCGTACCTCTGTCTGGACATTTTGGCCACTAAATTTATAGGCACAACTAGTGGCAAAAAGAGCACTTGATTGTCAGCGACTGCTTCAATCGCTACCAAAAAAACCTTTTAGCGTTCGCAGGGATCACGCCTAACTCTGTGAATGCTGCAGTTACGTGTGTTGCGTTTTGTAAGTGACAGTGATCAATTGATACTGTTCTTGGGTGGGCTGAACTGGACTGGGCTGGACGGAAGGGCTAAACACAGGTGCGAGCAGGTATCTGGGCTGATCCCGCTAATGCTGTGTTTTTGGGAACCCTAAACTACTGGGGACGCTAGTATAGATCTGATCAGGTCAAAGATATTGATCCGTTCAGACACTATACTAGTAAGGGAGGTGCATGATGCGTGCGTGGGTGTTAGCACTACTGGCACTAATCTGACACTGCCTGGGACTGATGCTGACCCTAACTGACAATAAAACCTAACCGATGTCACCCGCCGGGTGATCAGGGGGTTAAACCTCTATTAGGTAATATATGGGGGTACCTTGATGCTATAAAAACCTGACGGTGAAACTAACCAACTGACTGGCTAACTAGCATCACCCATGACACTAATACAGTGATCAGAAAATAGATCTAGTGACACTGGTGACTGGGGGTGAAAGGGTTAACTGGGGGGTGATCAAGGGGTTAAACCTTTATTAGGGGGTTCATGGGGGGTACCCTAAAGCTACCTGGGCCTACTACTAGCTGCCCTAATGCTGATTAGTGTCTTAAGTGACACAAATGGTGAAACAGTGACAGGGAGTGAAGGGGTTAACTGGGGGGCGATCGGGGGGTGAAATGCGTGACTACATTTACTGTGTCAGTGTAGTGTTGGTGCAACTCAATTTTAGATGTCCTCTCTCCTCTCTCTGGAACCAAAAAGGATTCCAGGAGGGGAGGTGACTTCACTTCCTCTGCCTGTGTTTACAATTCACAGGCAGAGGAGGCATTTCATTGGTCAGAACCGATCAGCAAGTCCAGGCCAGAAATCATTGGCCTGGACCTGAAGACTGATCTGCTGTTCTGCAAGAAATCTGATTGCTGCGGGCGAGAGCGACGTACGGGTATGTCGTTTTGTGCAACCATACCATTCTGGCGACGTATATTGGCGTGAGCCGGTCGGCAAGTGGTTAATGTTTGTTAGCACTAATCATGCCCAGGGACTTGGACATTTAAAATTCTAGGGTTTACACTGCACAGGTACATTTGCTTAGAAAACTGTTGCTTTGTTTATGTGCATGCAAATTGATTTAGCCATTGGTTATGTGCATCAAATCTCCAAATACAGGCCAAAGATCGAACACAGTTGCAAATAGTATTATATGTTCCTGCTCATCATGTGCAATCATATAGTTACATAGTAGGTAAGGTTGAATAACCTGAGTGAGTGTGGGTGTGTGTCTACAATTGTCTCTATCCCTGTACATCGTATCTCATTAAGATGCTCATCTACTATTTTTATTATATTTAAGGTACGTATATAGCGCCATCAATTTATACAGCGCTCCACACATACATCGCACACTAACATCAGTCCCTACCCTCAAGGAGCCCACAATCCAAGGTCTCCAACTCACACCCATATACCAGGGCCAATTTTGGACAGAAGCCAATCAACCTACCAGCATGTCTTTGGAGTGTGGGAGGAAACCGGAGTACCCGGAGGAAACCCATGCAGGCACAGGGAGAACATGCAAACTCCAGGCAGGTAGTGTCGTGGTTGGGATTCGAACCAGCGACCCTTTTTACTGCTAGGCGAGAGTGCTACCCACTACACCACTGTGCCACACTTTAGACATACATGAAGAGACAGATTGAAAGATACTGGTGGGCGTGTACTTCTATTGGGCATGTGTCAGTGTGCTAACAATACAACCTAGCTTATATAAAGGACTGCAGTAGGGGCATTCGTTTGGCCTGAGAAGAGGCCAGGTTTTTTGCTGTGATTTGTGGGGAGAAGGAATGATATTGTGCATAATGACAAATGCCCCACTAGGGCTATTTGGAAGTTTGTTTGCTGAAATTCTTGTGCATTTAGTCCATCAAAAGTGGGTTTATGTGGCCATGCTGTCAATGTTGTGTGTGTATTGTTCCTGTCTGACCATGCATTCATGGTTTAGGAGCATCTGCTGACCTTCTACTCTTTGATCTCATTGCTTAATCATGTACACAGAAATGCAGCTTCCAGCAGAACATGGTCACCAATGTATGCGTGTGGGATGTGGGGTGGTGGTGGGTGTTATAGTTTGAATATGTGCCTTTTTAAATATTATGTTGGAATGCTTTGTAAGAATAATGACTGTTAAGTATGTTTCTATAATCTTGCAGATAAAAATGTGATGTGGGTGAGTAACAATGAAATGTTTTTTTTAATTAGTTTTGGGGGTGGTGGTTTTGGGGAAGTGCAATATCTTATACCGATAGAAATTATAAGATATAATTGTGCAACAAAAAAACAAATGTCTTCAGCACACCTGCAAGTAAATGATAAAGGTGTTTAGTTGGAGTCTTTATATATAACAGCTGTGCAGAATTGCGGGTAATGAATTCAGCTGGTGGATAGGCAGTGTTGTATGTGTCAGGCCTAGTTCACATTGGTGCGATTTGACATGCGATTTGACATGTCAGCGGCAATTGCACCGTCCTAATCGGTGTGGTGCCGCGATTTCCAAAAGTAGTTTCTGTACTACTTTTGGTGACTTCAGGGTGCGATTTCCATTGACAAGTGTGCAGAAACCTGCACAGATGTTTCTGAAATTCCCCCGCTGTCGGGGCTGACATGCGGGAATGAAATTGTGCGAGTTCAGCTGAACTCGCACAATTTCTCGCTGTCAGTGTAAACCAGGGCTCAAACTGGGCCTTTGTCATTCACCTGCTGCAATCCCAGGGACACCATTTCTTGACAAATTTGTTTATTGATTTTGAAAATATAAACATTGGTACAATTAACAAAATATTGATTACATTAAATGGTAGCATTAGTTGAATTTACATATCAGATCTTAGTATTTCTTGTAGTTACAAGCAATGAAAGACTTAAATAGGCTATATGTTTTAGAAAGACTAAGGTGTTACAATCAATTTTAACAATTATATAATCAAGAGCAACAAAAAATGAAAAAGTTGTTAAACTTTTCACTTTCAGTAATATGTAATAAAGAAATAATATTAATTACTACGAGATTCAGTTATTTATAATAGGATATTAGAAATTACTATCTATTATTGTATTATAATTGAACATTAAAAAAGTGAATGTTTCGCTACCATTTCGTTATGTAAAAATAAATAGGAGAAGACAGGATAGAATAAGGAGAAAAGAAAAGAATTAAAGGAAAGTAAAGATAAGAGGAAGAAAAAAAAAGTCTGGATTAATAGTGAGAGTAATAAATACTTGTGCGCACACCAAAAAAAACAAATAGAAATAGCGAATAAATGAAAATTAGGTGACTACTAGAAAATCATATATAATTATGCACAGACTCAACGAGATAAAAATAGTAGCTGCCACAAATAACGATGTTCACACACCAATTGAAGAGATAATAGGTAATAAAATGCGGCGCTTTACTAGATGTTGAAACACTAAAAGCTATATATGTGCAACTCTCACCATACCAGGAAGATCCAAAATTAGGAACTCCAGGTATAAATAAAGTCTAAAAAAGATACTCTTTGAGAAAGTGATGTGACAGTCACGCAACGCATCAGGGAGGAGGGAGGCGGGTCGTTCGGCTGCACTCGGCTCCCCGATCACGGCCGAGATCGGGGAGCCGTGATTAGCTGCAGTCCTTTATCGCTGGTTGTGGAGTTTTATTATGTAAGTGATTAGAGGCTTTAATAAAGATTGTTATACTTTATCACACTATGGAGTCCTTCCCTCTTTATAATCTTGGAGCTGAATCTGCTTGAGTCATCTGGAAGCAGAAGTCTGGAGACCCTGGGGGGATCCGTCATCAGGGAGATCGGGAGTTGCCTGGGTTATCTTTTCTGGCTTGCTTGGCTGTTATCGTTCAGCCGTGAGGTGAGAGGCTAGGGGAACCATCATTTCCATTTCACCTTTTTTCAATATCGGTCACACTTGGAGGAACTTATTTGGACATATTCTTCTATTTAATTGTCACGATGGGGATTTGGTTGTGTATGGGACTTTTTATGGGACATTTTATGTGATTAATTTATTGTCAACCATTTTCACTTTCATTTCACATTTTTAATCTCAATATTGGTTACACCTGGAGGAACTTATTCTGACACATTCTTCTATTTAATTATCACGATGGGGATCTGACTGTGTATGGGAATTTTTATGGTACAATGTATGTGATTTATTTATTGTCAACCATTTTTTTTTCACTTTTTTCCTTACACACCTGTTTGAAGGACTGGTTGCCAGGTTATATTGAAGTTGCAAATTGAATGCTGCACATATTGCTGTGCTTCACTTGGTGCACTTACCGTTATCATTTAGTTCCAGACTACTATTTATGCTGCACTGTTTGAATTTATGCACGTGATTTATTTTAAGCTATTGTTTCTTTTATTTTTATTTATTCTATAGCTATCATCTTGGCATGAGTCATATAGTAATTCATTTTGGCTTTTGCTTCATTTATATCTAATGTTGGTGATTTCCAAGATTTTGCTAAAGTCTGTTTAGCTGCTGTGAAGAGATATACCAACAATTTGAATTGGGTATGCGTTATGAATTTAGATTTTAAGTTGAGAAGGGCCATTGCTGGATCGAAAGGGATTGTTTTCCCAATAAGGTTAGTTGCAATGTTAAAAATTCCCCTCCAGAATATTTGAGCTAATGGACACGACCACTATATATGAAGGTATGTGCCAGGGTCCACACAACCCCGAAAACATTGCGCCGAATAATTTTGCACATATTTTGCTACTCTAGTAGGTACTAGATGCCAGCGTGTTAAAACTTTATAATTAGCCTCAACCGCCAATATATTAGGGGAAGCTGTTTTTGTTGTTGACCATATTTGTTTCCAATCTGAATTATCAAAAGTATGCTCAAGGTCCTCTTCCCATTTCTGGACATAGGATAATTTGTCTTTACTGGAATGAACCAGCAGGTGAGAATATATAGTAGAGATTGTGCCTCTAGCATGCGGATCTTTTTTACAAACTTCTTCGAAACTAGTCATATGTGTTAATGGGGATGTGGTAGACATTAAGGGTGCGAAGAAATTTTTAATTTGGAAGTATCTAAATAATTCCGACTGCGGTAGACCATATCTCTCACAAAGGGTTGAAAAAGGGATGAATGATGAGGAATGTACAAATTTATACATACACAGTACGTCTCTAGATACACATTCTTTAAAGGAATTAGGGAATATCCATGCTGGATAGAAAGCAGGATTTTTATAGAATGACAACATCGGGTTATGAGATGATTGTAAATGGTTATTCTTTTTGAATCTATCCCAAAGGTAAATGTAGTGTTTAGTAATTGGATTCTTTAGGTCTATGCGATCTTTTGGAGTGATCCATAGTAAGTATGATATTGGAATAGGATCGCATTCTGTGGCTTCAATATGTACCCATAACGGGGTCTCCTGATACGCATGATATTTAGCCAGGCTTGCTATGTGTGCAGCCCTATGGTAATAAGCAAAATTAGGGCAACCTAGGCCTCCGTTTAATTTTGGGAGATATAGTGTATGTAGCTGTATGCGTGGTTTGGAGGAACCCCATATGTATGACGATGTTTTGCTTTGTAATATTCTTAGGTGATAAGCTGGAATATGAATTGGGAATACTCTGAATAAGTACAGTAATTTCGGTAGTATCGTCATTTTTACCACGTTGATTCTTCCGAACCACGATAATGGAAGATGAGACCATGATTTCATTAAGTTTGATAATTGTTTTAAAATTGGAGGGTAATTAACTGAAAATAGATCTGCTAATGATGCTGTAAGATGTATGCCTAAGTATGGGATTGATTTGTTCGACCATGTGAAAGGAAGACTAATTTTAGCTGAAGTCAGTTCAATGTTAGAAAGAGATATGTTCAATGCTAAACATTTTTTAGGGTTTATGTATAAACCAGAAATGTTATCAAATTTATTGAGAATTGGGATTAGGTTTGGGCCTGACACTTGTGGAGTTGAAAGAAATAGGAGGATATCGTCTGCAAACAAACAGAGTTTATGTTGAAATCCTCCCATTTCTATCCCTGTTATAGTGGGGTCAGATCTAATTACTAGTGCGAGTGGTTCTATTAGGAGGGCGAATATCAATGGGGATAGGGGACATCCTTGTCTTGTGCCTCTCTCAATGTTGAAGAAGCCAGAGTTATAACCTGCGTATTTGACATACACTTTAGGTTTGTTATATAGAGCCGTAATCCAATTTATAAAATTTGGACCGAATCCCCATTTCTGCAAGGTATAGTTCAAGTAAGGCCATGCAATAGAATCGAAAGCTTTCTTTATGTCAAGTGAGAGAAAGCAAACAGATATGTGACTTTTTTAGCTATGTGTGCCAAGAGGGTTGCTCTTCGTACATTGTCACCTGCCTATCGGGAGGGCATGAAGCCTACTTGGTCACGATGTACGAGGGTACCAATGATCATATTAAGGCGGGCTGCTAGAATTTTTGCCAACACTTTAATGTCCATGTTCAACATGGATATGGGGCGATAATTTGTACATAGAGTATCATCTGAGTGTGGTTTAGGAATCATGCAGATGATTGCCAATAATAATTCTTGTCTAGAGGATTTATTATTTAATAGGTCATTAAACGCTTCAACAAGCATGGGTGAGATAATGCCTGTAAAAGTTCGGTAATAAAGGGCTGTGAATCCGTCTGGTCCCGGCCTTTTATTTATTTTTAATGTTTTAATAGCCTCTGCTACTTCATCGCTAGTTATGGGTTTTTCTATTGACAATTTTTGGGATTCAGTCATTTTGGGTAGGTTGATACGTGAAAAAAAGGCGTCAGCTTCCTCAATGTTAGTTTTATTTGTCTCTGTGTATAGAGTTTTCAAATGAGAGCTAAATTTCTGTACGATTTTAAGAGGATTACTGGTGTATACATTGTCTGCTATTTTGAGTCTAATAGGATTATAAGATTTGTTGATAGACATTAATGCCCTTGCCATAAGAGTACTTGGTTTATTGGAATTCTTATAAAACATATGCTTAGTTTTCCTGAGGGATTTGTCAGCAGATTTAGTTAAGAAAAGATTATATTCTAAGCGGGCTTTCTCTAAGCGAATTTTCCCTTTCTGGTTAGGATTGTTTTGAAAAGCTACGAATGATGCATTAAATTCTGTTTCTAATTGTCTAGCCAATTTTACACGATCCCGTTTGAGTATACCTGCTTGTTGCTGAAGTATTCCTCTCAGAACTGGTTTGTGTGCCTCCCAAATTGTGAGTGAGGAGATTTCGTCACTTTTGTTATGTTCTAAGTAGTCATTTAGAGCCTGTTGGATTGTTAAACAGTGGGAGGGGTGTTTAAGTAGCACATCTGGAAGATACCATGAAGGGTCATGCCCCTTGGGTATAGTAGAAGCCACCGAGGTATAAACTGCATTGTGATCTGACCAGGGTATAGGGATAATTTTAGATAAAATTACTTCAGGAACCATCCCTATTGTTACAAAGAAATGGTCTATGCGACTAAAAGTTTGATGTGGATTAGAAAAATATGTATAATTTCTTTTAGCTGGATTAGATTCTCTCCAAGAGTCAATCAAATTGTGCCTAGAAAGAAGTTGAGATAAAGACCTAGTATCTTGTGTTCGTGGTGGGGTATAAGGGGTTTTGTCAATAAATGGAAGGAGGACCTGGTTGGAGTCCCCACATATAAAAATTGATCCCATTTTGTGGGTGTTAATGATATTAAATAGGTGTGATAGAAAGGGTACAGGACGATAATTTGGTGCATAGTATGAGACCACCGTTACAGCTGTGTCCATAATGTATCCCATTAGAATTAGGTAGCGACCCTCAGGGTCTTTAATTTCTGAATGTAAGGTAAATGGGGTAGAGCGATGAAATGCAATGAGAGTTCCACGTTTTTTAGTGAGCGCCGAGGCGGTGTAAACTTGGGGATAAGAAGTACTAAAAAATTTAGGGGTTGAAGTCGGGGTAAAGTGAGTCTCTTGTAGACATACAATGTGTGCTTTTTTAGACTGAAATAACCAAAAGGCTTTTACTCGTTTCTGAGGAACATTAAGACCCTGGACATTCAGAGATAAAATATTTAAAGGAGCCATGGCAATTGAAACAAGAGTATGCGCTTACCAGTTGTCTGGGTGCAGCGACTATTCGGCCTGACCTGCGCGGATTTGAAACAAAGAGATAGATAGCCAGATCCATAGTAGGATAACTTAAAGAGGAAATAAGAAACAATAAAAATTATAAAGCATTTGAGTATAGTACAAATGTAAGTAGATTCGAAGAATACCCGAGTTGGGGTCAAGGACTTCCCAACAGGGGAAAGGAGGCCTTCGTCTGATCCCCATATATTACTATGGGAATCCGAGGAAGGCATGGTGAGGCACATGTGATTTCCGTGCATGGGGGAATCCTCCTTAAAAAGAAAGAAAATTTATCACAAAGATATGAAGATTGTAAAGTATAAAATTGTAAATTTAAGAGCCCGAGTTTCATATAATTGGTAATGTCTATTATTTTGAAGGGTACATGTTTATATTAAATATGAAGCGAATGGGGAAAAAAAATTGAATGGGAATAAAGGAGTGCAGTAATATCAGAAACATATTTTAATGTCCAACCAATAGAAAAGGATAGGAAACCCTTTCTTTTCCTATTGGGGTGACCAAAGAAATGTAAATTAAACTGTGAAATTAAGACTATCCAAAAACTATATATATCAAATTAATGAAGAATTTTAAATAAACTTCAGGTGAAGGAAGATTTTCCATCCTTGGTGGTTGTTTCAAGTTTTACATTGAGAAACAAAAAAAGGAGAAGGAAATATAATAATATAAAAATAAATAAAAAATAAAAAAATAAAAAATGTGTATATGTATATATATATATATATATATATATATATATATATATACAGAACAAAAAATATTTATGTATATACACTTATATATATATATCTATACATACATACATGCTAACTTAATCAGTCCACCATACATTAGGGACTATTTAGGTGTTCAGAAAGTAAAAATATTATCTAAACGCTTACCATAACATGTTTCTAAAATAAAAAGTACTAAAAAAAGGGAACTTAAATTCAAAATAAAAATTTTGTTATTTCACAATTTTATCTTGAGAAACAAAAAAGGAGGAGGAAATATAATGATATAAAATAAATAAATAATAAAAAATGTATACATATATATACATTTATATATACATATACATACATACATACAGAATAAAAAAAATACATATACATATATAATAATTTAATCAGTCCACCATATAATAGGGACTGTTTAGGTATTCAGAAAGCATAAATATTGTCTGAACACTTACCATATTGGTTTTTTGTGACCTCTGGTTGCACAATATAGTGGAATATAAATTGTTTAGACTTTATTTATACCTGGAGTTCCTAATTTTGGATCTTCCTGGTATGGTGAGAGTTGCACATATATAGCTTTTAGTGTTTCAACATCTAGTAAAGCGCCGCATTTTATTACCTATTATCTCTTCAATTGGATTAATTGCGGTTTCCGGGGATTTCTTAGTAACAATATGTACATAGTATCTTTTTATCAGTTATTCAAAACAAAGTTATATAGTTACCAAGGTCAAAGGCCCCTTTCACACAATCGGACCGTTCAGGTCCGCCTGTCAGTTTTGACGGCAGACCTGAACGGGCGCTCCATGTTAGCCTATGGAGCAACGGATGTCAGCGGAGACATGTCCGCTGACATCCGACCCCGTCCGATCCGCTAAAAGCAGACGGATGGCCCTACGTCCAGATCCGTCGCTGGCGCATCAGATCGGGTGAGATCTGACGAAAACGGACATGCTGTCCGTTTTCATCCGATCCCTCCATAGGGAGCAGCGGCGCCTGACAAGCCCCTCCCCGCTCAGTGAGCAGAGAGGGACCTGTCATCCGCCGGCTCAGCGGAGATCAACGGACTGATCTCCCACTGAGCCGGCGGACCGAGGCGGGCTCCGTGGAAACGGAGTCCGCCTCGTGTGAATGAGGCCTTAGTAAAGAAGTGTCAAAATTAGGAGAAAGAAAGTGGGTCACCCAAGGACTCCCAAGTTTTCTCAAATTTAGGTATGTTATCGTTGGATATGGCATCTGTTTTCGAGAGGATCATGGCCTGATGTATTTTATTCGTAGTTTCAGAAAGCATTAATGATGAGGACTTCCACGCTTTGGCGATGGTCTGCTTTGCGGCTGTGGTAATTTGTAGAAGGAGTTTAAATTGTGTATAGGAGATTTGGGTAGGCTTTAAATTTAGAAGCGCAATTGTCGGATCTGGGATGATAGTTTTCTTGAATAATTTAGAGAGCATTAGGAATATTTCTTTCCAATAATTTTTTGCTATATGGCAATGCCAAAAGATATGAAAATGCGTTCCTAGATCACCACAGCCGCGAAAGCAAAGTGGAGAGTATTGTGGAACATATTTCGCGATCCTAACAGGCACCAGATACCAACGCATAAGTACCTTATAGTTCGCCTCTAAGGCTACTACATTATGAGAAGATATTTTGGTATTGGCCCAGACTTTATCCCATTTGGATGAGTCCATGTGAAAACCAAGATCATTCTCCCATTTTTCCACATAGGAGGGTGTTTTTGTATCAGGCAAAGCAACACTGACACAAGCCCCTTTGAGTGGGGGTCATTTTTACAAATACGTTCAAAATGCGTTATGTCACATAGATTATCTCTACCTGGTATAAATGGCATAAAAAAATTTTGATCTGTAGATAATGAAAGAGTTCTGAATCTGGAAATTGAGGAGTTTCACATATTTCAGGAAATGTTTTAAGTGAAGTGGTCGTTATCAGGTTATAGAGTTATGTTAAATCAGCAGAAATCAATTTTTTAAAAGTTTTAGGAGATGTATGAGCCGGGTAGAAAAGTGAATTTCTAATAAATGATACAAGAGGTATATGCGGAGATTGTAGTCTTTTGATTACTTTGAATCTATCCCATATAGCAATTGTATGTTTAGTAATCCTATTTTTTATTATTTTATGGTCAGAAGACGTAGACCATATTAGATTTGGTATGGAGATCAGATCACAGATCATTCAATCGCTACCCAGAGAGGGATCTCCTGTTTCGTGTGATATTGTTAGGGAAATGGCCGTAGGAGAACTGGCACCAACAGCAGGAGAAGGGCTCTAGGACCCAGCATCTCTACCAGCACTTATGGCAGGAGAAGGACTTTAGGACCCAGCATCTCTGGCAGGAGAAGGGCTCTAGGACCCAGTATCTCTACCAGCAGGTCACATGGGCCTATATAAGGAAGTCTGCTAGTGTCTGCAGTTGCTGGTTTGTCAGTCTTCCTGTGTTCCTGAGCCTCTGTGCAAATTACTGTTTGGATTCCTGTTGTGACCCGGCTTGTTCCTGACCTGTCCGATCTGCTCTCCTGGTTTGACCCCCTGGCTTGCTTTACTGACTTGTCTTCTCCTGTACCTGATCCCGGCTTGTATACCGGACTTTGCTACAGTTACCTGTTCCTGCCTGCTTCCTGATACCAGAACTTTGGCTTGTCCCTATTTCTGCAACCTGCCTCCTCCCCTTGCCGGATCTACTGCGTTTGACCCATGGCCTGGCTTTCACTACTGTTCCATGTGCACACCTTGCCAAGTATTACCGAGGATTCTTATAGACTTTAGCCCAGCTGTTTCCTGTACTACCCGGTGTCCTTCAGGTGCCCATCAGCTCTTCTCTCTGGAATCCATCTGGCAACCTGTGCTTCTCTGGGCACTACACCCTCTATACCCAACTTCAGGGGTGTACTGCACTCAGCCGCAAGGGGAGCCCTCTCGGCATTTCGGCCTCCAACCAGGTACGTGACAGTTATTTAGGAATATGTGCTATTTGTGCTGCATGGAAATAATCAGTAAAATTAGGGAAATCTAATCCTCCTTTAAGTTTAGAAAGATAAAGAGTGTGGGTAGGTAAGCGAGATTTTAAGGAGCTCCATATGAATGCTTGTGTTTTACGTTGTAGGTTCCTAAGGAAGTATGCCGGGATAGGAATGGGTAATACACTAAAGAGATATAACATTTTAGGTAATACAGTCATTTTTATTACATTTATTTTTACCAATCCATGATATTGGCAAAGAGGACCATTGTTTAAGAAAATTTGTAATTTTCCGTAGTAGTGGAGTATAGTTAGCAGAGAAGATATCAGATAGATTGGGGGTAAGAGTAATACCTAGATAAGTGAGGTGAGACGTTGACCATGTAAAAGGGGGAAATGTTTGAGCTTGTTGTAGTGTTTGCGGGGGTAAAGAGACATTTAAAGCTGTTGATTTTTGCGAGTTTATAATTAGTCCAGAAATTTGGGCAAAGTGATCTAGTTTGCTTATAAGATTGGGAGCAGAAATATGAGGGGAAGACATAAAAATGAATATATCGTCAGCAAATAGACATAATTTATGTTGATGGCCTGCTAAATCTATGCCCTTGATTGAGGGGTCTGTACGGATAGCCTGGGCAAGAGGTTCAATGAGTAAGGCAAATAAAAGTGGGGAGAGAGGACAACCCCGACGTGTTCCTCTATTTATGTCAAACATGTCTGATTTGTATCCTGCATATTTAACATATGGCTTGGGATTATTATAAAGTGAAGTGACCCAGCTTAGAAAATGAGGGCCAAAGCCCCATTTTTGTAGAGTGAAATTTAAGTAGGGCCACGTCACTGTATCAAATGCTTTTTTGATATCTAATGACAGGGGACACAGAGGTATTCGCCTTGTTTTAGCTGCTTGAATCAATAATGATGCTCTACGGACATTATCTGCTGCTTGCCATAAAGGGATGAAACCTACTTGATCTTTGCTTATTAATGAACCAATTATATTATTAAGACGAGGCGCCATTACTTTTGCTAGTAGTTTTATATCTAGGTTTAATAAGGATATAGGTCTAAAGTTAGTACAAGATGAGTCATCAGACTGCGGTTTAGGGATCATTGAAATTATTGCTGTTAAAGTTTCCGGTCGGATGGATTGTTTGTTAAGTAGGGAGTTAAATGCTTTTGTCAGGATGGGAGTAAAAATATGGGAACATTTTTTATAGTAGAGGGCTGAGAATCCGTCAGGGCTTGGTTGTTTATTTAACTTAAGGGATTTAATTGCTATTTCGATTTCTATAGGTTCAATAGGACTTTCAAGGTTATCGTATTGAACTTGAGAAATGGTTGGAAGTTTAACTTGTGAAAAAAATGTTTCTGGGGCGCATGTGCGGAGACTAACTGAGCGGTAATGTGCCATTAAAGCTCCGCTCCGTGACTGAGGGAAAACCCACCATACAGCCTGAACCTGCCGGTATAACTTCCACCACTACCTTGGGCTTATTCCCGTGACCTCAGGGACTGAACTGACACAGGTAAAATGGTGCTAGGAGGTGGCAGAAACAAGTTTAAAACGTCCTCCATGAAGGAGTCTCAGTCACGGGCTGCAGCCAGAGCGGCATCAGCCTCTGCCTCACAGATTACTTCACAGAAAACCTCAGAGCGCTCACACAGGGAGAAGCAGCCTTCTGTACAGATAACATCACCAGATGATTCTGACATAGAACTTTTCCCCTCACAAGATTCTTCAAAGAATGTATCTGCTTCACCTGTGCCCTTGAAACAATTTGAGAGAATGTTACAAAAGGCACTTAAACAAACAGCAGAACATATTACAAGCAGCCTCACAAAAGAAATTAGAGAACTGGGCACACGTACGGATGTATTGGAAAATAAATTTGAAGAAATGGAACTTTCTGTACAAGATACTATGAAAGAAATAGAAAACCTTAAAGAGGAGAATTTCATACTTCAATCCAGATTAGAAGATTATGAGAATAGGGCCAGGCGTTCAAACATTCGTATTAGACGGTAACTGATTTACCTTAGACGATAACAGCCCTATTTCAGGAGCTACAACCGACTATACCTATTGAGCGCCTAGAGATGGATAGGGTTCACCGAGCATTGGCGCCAAAGAAAATAGATGGCCCTCCACGTGATATCATAGCGAAACTTCATTACTATCGCACAAAAGAACAATTGATGTCAGCAGCCAGAGAAAAACACAACCTATCCTTTCAAGGTCACGACTATCAGTTATTTACTGACCTGTTCCAGTTGACCATCAATAAGAGGCGATCGATGAAGCCCCAATTGACAGTACTACAGAATCACCATATCATTTACCAATGGGGATTCCCGTTCTCCATCAGATTCACACATAAAGGTTCTAGATTTACCTGCAGATCTCCTGAAGAATTGCAGCTGACTTTACAAGATCTACACCTAGTAGATAAATCACAATATACCAACCTTACCCGTAGAAGATGTACATCCAACAATCCTGGAAACCATCAGGCTAACAAGAGGAGCCGTATTGCCTCCCCTCCGCTGGATCAGGAAGACTCTATGGACTGATAATAAGAGACGGTGTCACATAGACCCCATTTGGACTTCACAGTCCTTTTCTCATATATTTTGAACATTAACACTGAATATGTTCTGAAGTCATAACATTTCCTAAAGGACCCTTCAGTATTAATAGTTAATTGTTAAATCTTAGTTCAAACAGAAACATGTTTAAATATTTAAGCCTTATTACTTCACACTCGTGAAATCTCATTTATTATTTAAAAAAAAAAAAAAATGACATGAGAGGATACCCCCTCAAATTAAGCAGCCCCTGATAGACCAGTTTTCTATCAGTTTAGTTACTTATTCAACTCTAATCCAGTGCTATCTTTCACCTCTTTATTAGCTTTAATTATGGTCTAACATGTTCAACACTTCTACTTGTATAACAGTCGCTAGTTAGCTCTTCTGCTATCTTTGAGTTTAAATTAGGAATAAGAGTTTATCTTTCCCCACTCTTCATCAGTTACATTAATATGGGATTTGTAGGTTCACAAGTTATTATATATGCAACTACATCCCAGGTCATCCCTTTATTTCCCCTTCCATAGCATTAAATTACATCTTTATTAACTCAATATCTGAACAAAATATTAATGATATTTATTTCCTCAGTTCTAATAATTAATTAATTATTCTTATTTAAAAATGCTACAATCGTCCTCATTTACGATTGAAATAAATTGTTTACTTTAATTTACTTTATTCAATTAGCCGAGTGGGCTAAAAATCAAAGCATCCTAGCGATGCTCTGTTATAGGGTTTTTCCCTCTTTACACGGTAGTTCAATGTGCCCCACTGTGCTTTCCTCGACCGACCATTATTATTATGTGGTCGATTGACGATGGCCCCGTATCCCTTGATGGAGGAAATTTTCCCTCCTCACGGGTGATTCTCGGATCTCATATTAGACTAACTTATTCAACAGTATATTTATTCATTTATGTTACCTGCTTTTCTCTTTTTCCAGACCTCCCTAGGTCCACTTCTTCTTCCCCCCCCTTTTCTGTTCACTTGGATTGGTCCACTCAGCTGGAAATATAACAAAAGTGGTGAACATCATATTTTTTGTCTTCTACCATGGCACCCTTGAACATCCTTTCCCTGAATGTTCAGGGACTTAATATACCGCAAAAGCGTTCAAAAGCATTTTGATTCTTCCAAACGCAAAAAGCACATATAGTTTGCCTACAGGAAACTCATTTTACAATAAATTCTACATCCAGATATTTGAGCTCTTCCTATCCTCAGGTCTATTCGGCCTCAGCATCCACTAAACAACGTAGCACCCTGATAGCTTTTCATCGTTCGGTACCCTTCTCTCCTATATCAGAAATCAAAGACCCTGAGGGGAGATACATCATTTTGACAGGTCATATTATGGATATGAAAATGACAATAATCTCATACTATGCTCCAAATAAAAACCCTACACCCTTTTTTACACATCTCCTACAGGTTATATCCACACACAAAATAGGGACTATTGTAATGTGCGGAGATTCAAATCAGGTTCTTTTACCATTCTTGGATAAAACCCCCTACACGCCCACGAGATGTCCATCTAATCAATCCTTTTCACAGCTTCTTTTGAGATACAACTTAATTGACTCTTGGAGGGAAACTAACCCGGTTAAGAGAGGTTATACATACTATTCAAACCCACATCAATCTCTTTCACGCATTGACCATATATTTTTAACCATAGGCATGATTCCGGAGATTCTCAATTCAAATATAATCCCAATACCATGGTCAGATCACAATGCGGTTTTTACCAGTATAGCCTCCGCCATTCCCAAATCCCATGATCGTACCTGGTATCTTCCCAATATTCTGCTCAAAAATCCATCTCACTGTATACAGGTCGAACAAGCCTTAAAAGAATATTTGTTATATAATACATGCCCTGAAATATCTCCGTTAACCCTCTGGGAAGCCCATAAACCAGTGCTAAAAGGTACACTACAAAAACAATCTACATTGTTCAAGAGAGAACGTAAAAATTTGGCACAAAAGCTTGAATTGGAATATAATAATTCCTTTTTAAATTTTCAAGATAACCCCTCCTTGTCTTCTAAAGCCCGTCTAGAAAAAGCACGCCTAGAGTATGACCTATTCCTCACAGAAAATGCAGATAAATCTTTACGACGATCTAGGCATGCCTTTTATATGAAGTCCAACAAGTCAAACACATTTCTAGCACGAGCCCTTAACTCCCAATTTAAACAAACAAAACCAATAATACAACAGACAGTGCAGCGCTAAAACCAAAAACAGATAGACAAAACTAAAATTGAAATCCACCACAGTGTAATATCAATAAGTCCATGGGAATAATCCTGATATCATCTTCATATCCGAGCAGGACACTTGCTTAGCAAAAGAGGTGATTCAGAGAAATTCCACCACCAAGGTAAAAGATGGCCTCTCACCTGATGGCGTGGACCCTTTAACTACAGAGGGTCAGAGAGAGCCTTTTCATAAAACCAAATGGTAAACAGCATGCAGAGGCATCCGTCAGGGACTCGGCATAGGATACTCCGATTTGGCAATATATAAAAAAGAACAGCAAAAAAAACTAAATAATGAAGTCCCCGCCCACTGGGACGCAGCGCATCCAGAACGAGGATAACGCCGTGACGTCACCCGCGGCCACTGCGCATCTGCATCATTGCTCGGAAGATCTCCACGGCTTCTGATTGTTTTCGTGCACTTGTCAAGTGCTTCTTATGTGAGTGCTACTACTTTTATATATAATAAAGAGTCATATATTACGGAGAGCACTATTTTTTTTGCTGTTCTTTTTTATATATTGCCAAATCGGAGTATCCTATGCTGAGTCCCTGACGGATGCCTCTGCATGCTGTTTACCATTTGGTTTTATGAAAAGGCTCTCTCTGACCCTCTGTAGTTAAAGGGTCCACGCCATCAGGTGAGAGGCCATCTTTTACCTTGGTGGTGGGATTTCTCTGAATCACCTCTTTTGCTAAGCAAGTGTCCTCCTCGGATATGAAGATGATATCAGGATTATTCCCATGGACTTATTGATTTTACACTGTGGTGGATTTCAATTTTAGTTTTGTCTATCTGTTTTTGGTTTTAGCGCTGCACTGTCTGTTGTATTGTTTTTTTAAGGGATTTGAATTTTGACCCTAGTGTTCAGCTGCTGCATTACGTTATTTACCACTTTGCGCTGATTTCTTTTTCTTTTTCTCTTCTCTCAACAAAACCAATAAGACTCAAAATATCCAAAGATAATTACATATGCAACCCCGTTAAAATAGTTCACAAATTTAGATCCCACTTAACATCCTTATATTCGACAACAAATGATTTTAATCCAGTAGAGGCGGAAGCCTTCTTTTCTCAAATAAATCTCCCAGAGTTAACACACGCCCAACAAGCTCTTCTTGAAAAACCCATTTCATCAGAAGAAGTAAATTTCACAATCAAAGAACTAAAGTTAAACAAAAGACCTGGCCTGGATGGCTTTTCAGCTTTATATTACCGCACATTTGCAGAAATCTTATCCCCACTACTTACCAAAGCTTATAATACAATACTAAAAGGTAAATCATTTAGACAAGAGTCGCTTATGGAAATTATCTGTATGATACCCAAACCTAATGCTGATCACACATCCTATAATAATTATCGCCCCATATCTCTCTTAAACTTAGATATAAAAATATTAGCAAAAATCCTGGCAACTCGACTAAATAAATTTATAGGTAACCTTATCCATAGAGACCACGTAGGTTTTATGCCCAATCGTCAAGCAGGAGACAATGTATGCAGAGCAGTTCTATTGGCACACATTGCCAAGACCCGACGTATCCCCTCATGTTTCCTCTCATTGGATATTAGGAAAGCCTTTGATTCAGTGTCTTGGACTTATCTTTATCATACTTTACAGAAATGGGGTTTTGGACCTCATTTTATCAAATAGACAGCTGCACTTTATAATAGTCCTCAAGCATATATAAAATATGCAGGCTATAAATCAGACCCATTTAAAATTGAAAGAGGCACGCGTCAGGGATGCCCTTTATCCCCCCTTTTATTCACCCTTCTCATAGAACCTCTTGCCCAATTTATTAGACTAAATCCAACAATAATGGTTATAGAATTAGGAGGCTACAATCACAAACTCAGCCTGTTCACAGATGATATTTTACTATTTTTATCTTATCCTCAGATATCAGGCCTCAATTTATTACCTATTCTTAATACATTTGCCAATATTTCGGGACTGATAATTAATCCCAAAAAATGTTTAGCCCTGAATATATCTCTGTCTGATAGAGACAAAGAAATAGTGAGGTCAGCACTCCCTTTCACTTGGGCAGAAAAAACAATCCTATATCTGGGCATACATTTAACAGCATCCATCTCTGATCTCTTCTCAGCTAACTATACACCCATTCTAAAACACATAACAAATTTGATGAAACAATGGTCTTTTCTTCCACTATCTTGGTTTTGCAGGATTAATACTATTAAAATGTCGATATTACCTAAATTATTATATCTGTTTAGAGTTCTCCCGATTCCAATTCCGGCTTATTTTTTGCGACTAATTCAAAATTTCAAGAACGAAAAAATTTGTATGGGTATCCACAAAACCACAAATTCCTATACATACTCTATACCTCCCTAAATTTTCTGGTGGCCTGGGCTTCCCTAACTTTTCAGCATATTATCAAGCTGCACATATGGAAAGCTTAATTAAGTATCACACAACTCATGACACACCCCTATGGGTAATGATAGAAATGGCTGAATGTGACCCTCTATCGGTCTCAAATTTATTGTGGCTTAACCCCAAGGATCGTCAAGGTTTACGCAGTCCCATCACAAAGCACTTTATAACCCTTTGGGACAAGCTTAAAATTAGGCATCAGTTGCAGTCTCCTCATAATCCTCTCCTCTCCTTCCTCAAAAACCCAGCCTTTTACCCAGCATGGGTTTCCCCTAAATCGTTTAAAATAAGGGACTCCATGGAAATCTCAAGACTACATAAATTCGTCACACCTTCCAACATTATCCCATTTCCAGAATTACGTGAAACATTCGGAATACCTCAATCAGAAACATTCTGATACCTTCAGATCAAAAAATTTTTCACACCTTTCACAAATACAGACACTGCTTTACAACAATTTACTAAATTTGAATCCACTTGTCTAAAAGATCCACAAGCCAAGAAACAATTTTCTTTTATCTACTCCCATTTACTGACTAATATTAATTTAGATAAACCATCCTATGTTCAGAAATGGAAGGAGGACCTAGGACGAACTCTTGAGGATATGGAATGGTCAAGTATCTGGCTAGCCACTAAAACATCTTCTGATAATATTTTAGCGATGGAAAAAAATTACAAATTTCTGACTCGTTGGTACTTAGTACCTTCTAGAATCGCAAGATATGTTCCAACTTACTCAGCTCTTTGCTTTCGTGGCTGCCCAGACCTGGGCACACATTTGCATGTCTGGTGGACCTGCCCGATAGCTCAAATCTTTTGGAAGAAAATTTTTGGCAAAGCCTCTGAAATGTTCAAATTTAAAATTCACCCTGATACTACCATGGCTTTGTTCAACTTAAAACCGGTATACCTAGCACATATACAATTCAAGCTGTTGATCCAACTACTGACAGCCGCTAGACAAACAATTGCGAAAGCCTGGAAATCCTCTTCACTAGGAGTGGCTGAGACAAAAAATAGAATGAATAATTTCATGATTCACTCTAGAATGACTGCTATAGAAAACAATCTTATACCAAAATTTGAGAAAATATGGAACCCATGGATTAAATTTTTCACTGCATCATCTATGGATGAAAAAGTCCTATTGCCATGGTAGTGGTTAAAATTGACTGGTCTTAGTCTTTACTCATTTCCATATGCCTCTCGGACCAATCTGGTGAACTCCTTCTCCCCCTCTCCTCTCTCTTCCTCTATATTCCTGTTTATTCCTACTCTCTTCTTTTCTGTCCCCTACCTTTTTTTTCTCTCTATTGCCTGTGAACATAGTACTATTTAAGTTCATTGTTCTTTTTATAATGTAATGAATTGCTCTCATTGCATATCTTAAATCTTTAGCTTTAGATTGGCTGATTAATTCAGCAATAACATACAGTCTTTAGACTCTCCACACTAATTCCTTTATATGTACAATGTAATCTTTGCATATGATTTGTTTTCTCTTGTTTATTTATTTATTTTCTACTTATCTTTAATTTTCCTATGTAATAGCAAAATTAGACTCTGTTTATATGTGATTATTCAACATATACGTTTTGCTGATTGTTGTATATTCAATAAAATCTTTTGACAAGGAAAAAATTGATTCTGCTGAGGATTGATCGAAGGATCCTTCTTTTTTGTATAAAGAAGTAAGATGTTTATGAAAGATGTGTAATATCTGTACTGGGTTACTAGTGTATTTATCATGGGGTATTTTTAGGCAAATTGGCTTAAAGGGGTTATTCAATTTTTGAAGCACACGTGCAAGAAGGGTGCCAGGTTTATTAGCTTTAAAGTAGAATTTATGTTTAGATTTACGTATTGTTTTGTCCACCGATTCTGATAGGAATAGGTCAAGATTTAAACTTGCCTTATCAAGTTGTGCTTTTGACACTGGAGTAGGGTTTGATTGGAAATTTGTGTGGCAGTCATTAAATTCTTTTTCTAGTTTTTGTAGTTGTCGTTTTTATTTTTTAATGTATGATGCTTGTTGTAAACAGACCCCTCTAAGAACAGGTTTATGGGTTTCCCACAATGTCAGTGGTGATATATCAGGAGTATCATTGTTTCCCAGATATTCTTTTATTGCTGATTCTAAGTCAGATGAATGTGATAGGTGTGTGAGAATTGAATCGTTTATGTGCCATGTGGGGTCTTGAGCTTTTGGGATTAAAGAAGTAAAGGTTGAAATTATCGTACAATGATCTGTCCAAGTATAAGGTTTAATATAAGAGTTGAGCAATTCTGGTGACATACTTATAGATATTAGGATATGGTCAATACGGGAAAAAGAGATTTTTAGAGCACTGACTGGGATCAAACTATATCCAGAAATACAAGTAGCAATTTTATCTATGATTCCAGGATCAATAAAAAAGATAAAAAAGGGAATTCTGAAATATTTTTTGACAGCAGCACGAACGGTCATAGCAAGAAAATGGAAAAACACACAGGCACCGTCTATTACAGAATGGGAATGTGAGATGACGGAGATGCGTACCCTGGAGGAAAGAATGATAATAGAAGAAGGGTTAAAAAAAACCAAGATTAAATATATGGACTAGATGGGAAGAGTTCAGAGCCTCTTCGAGACTTTTGAGGACAATATAGAAATAGTAAAGAACATAATGTTTTTTTTTTTTTTTTGTTGTTTGTTGGTTCTGTTAGTGTGAATGGGTATGAGTGTGGGGAGACGGGTAGGTTAGTAGGTTTTAAATATAGGTTTTACATCCTTGATTTAAGAATACGAAGAATTAAAATGTAAAAGAAATCTTGAATGATGTTCTGATAAAAAACGAAAAAATTGTCTTATTATATGGATGTGTATAAGTTTGATAAATGGATTTCTGAAAATGTTTTGATAAATAAAGATTATTAAATAAATACGGGAAAAAGATTTATGTGGGTGGAAGTAAAAAGAGAATTGACGTTTTGAAGAATTTATTTCACGCCAGGAATCTAGCAGTGAATGTTGTTGAAGAAATCTTTGAAACATACGAGATTGAGAGCTGGATACGGTTGGAGTAGGGGATTTAACTAGATAGGGGTATAGAACTTGATTTGAATCACCACATATCAAAAGTGTGCCCATTTTATGCAAATCTATTACTTGTAGCAAGTGAGAGAGGAATGATGTTGGTCTTTTAATAGGTGCATAATAGGAAACAATTGTGAGTGGGATATCACATAGGTGTCCCAAAAGTATGAGATAGCGGCCTTCTGGATCTTTGATCTCCGTTATGAGGGAAAAAGGTGTAGTTCGGTGAAATGCTATTAGTACTCTTCTGCGTTTTGATTTAGCTGAAGCAGTATAAACTTGGGGGCAGCATGTCCCAAAATATTTAGGGGTTGAAGTTTCAGTAAAATGCGTCTCTAGGAGGCACACTATATGGGCTTTTGAGGAGGATAAAGATCTGAATACTTTAGTTCGCTTATGAGGAATGTTAAGACCTTGGACATTTAAGGTTAGGACATTTAAAGGAGCCATATATAATTTTTACATAAGATATATCGATATATTTCTGTTATCAGGTGCGGAATCAAAGAAACCCCAAGGAAAGATTGGATAAAAGAAAGAGGAGAAGTAGATTATGAGAGAAGAAAGAAATAATAATAGGGCGTACACACGGTCGGACTTTGTTCGGACATTCCGACAACAAAATCCTAGGATTTTTTCCAACGGATGTTGGCTCAAACTTGTTTTGTCTACACACGGTCGCACAAAGTTGTCGGAATTTCCGATTGCCAACCACGTGGTCACGTACACCACGTACGACGAGACTAGAAAAGGCCGGTTCAGAACCAAGCGCGGCACCCTTTGGGCTCCTTTTGCTAATCTCGTGTTAGTAAAAGTTTGGTGAGGGACGATTCGCGCTTTTTCAGACTCGTGGCTTTCAGATCGTTTTCTGCCATTCAGTTTGTGCTTGTGGGTTTGTATCTGCTCTTCAGTGCGTGCAGCAAGTCCTGCATGACTTTAATTAGTCATTGTATTCTTGTTCGTTCGTTACTGTTTTTCAGGTCGCTCTTCACAGGCCTTGCTGTTCTTCAGTGCGTTCTGTTACTTCGTTCTGAGAAGCCGACCGTTTTCTAGCCATGTCTCGTATGCGTACTCCTCGTAGAGTTCGTGCTGTGCGGGGGCTTGGTGTTGGGGTCCTGACCTTGACACAAGTCGAGTCCATGAACAGGGTGGGGAGGAGTTCATGGACCAAGAATTGGTTGCTTCAGCGTGACCAGTTCTCTCATATGCCTTTGCTCCGTGAGATCCGTGAGAATAATCCTGATGATTTCAGGAACTTTCTCAGGATGACGGACCCCGTGTTTCACCGTTTGTTGGCTTCGCTGACCCCCTATATCAGCAGGCAGGATACCTGCATGAGGCAAGCCATCACTCCGGAGCAGAGGCTCCTCGCTACCCTGCGGTATTTGGCGACAGGGAGAAGTCTGCAGGACTTGAAGTTCTCGACAGGCATCTCCCCTCAGGCTCATCCAGGTCCTGCAGAAGGAGTATATGAAGGTAAGAATTTTATCCTTTTATATCACATTTTATTGTATTGAATGTTTGCTAATATCTTGTATTTCTTTCCTCATTCCCTAATTACCATGATTGGAATATGCTGTGAATGTCCCCTTTGTCCTCATGCATGCTGGATTTTTATGTAATTATTATTTTAGGTCCTTCATACATATTTGCCCTTCAATAACCTCCCCAGCATGGTGTCTCCTGGCCCATATTCACCTCATGTAGTCACTTAACAATGTATTTTATCAGCTCCATAGTAGTGCTTTACCCCAAACACCCCCTAAAATGTTTGGAAATGTTATTTTTGATTTAAATTCTGACAGAGTGCCAGAGGCTTTTTTTTGTTGGTGTCCCCAAATAATTTTTAGTAACCCTCCCTCCCCCAACTGCTAAGTCAGCTGATCCCAATTCTCTATCTATCCTCAATCATCTATCTGCTGACTTTGCCAAACCCATACACACTATACCCATCTCTTTACTGGTCAGATTTATGGATGAATTCCCCAAAGCATGTAGTGCAAGGGCCTGCCTGTATACTTTCAAATGGTACTGTTTAAAGTTTTGGGATCCTATTATTATCTTGATAGGTAATAGCAGAATGTCCAAATGTCCTCAAATGTGTACAGTGTGTATTTCTACCTTTGTATTATGACACTTCTTACCTGTCCAGTGGTCTGCCAATAGTGTAACTAAGGAGGGTCTGTTCAAAGTAATACCCATTATTTAGGCATTCATCTCTCAATGAAGTGAAGAGGGTTACCTGTCCAAGAGCCCCCCCCCCCTATAATGTTAGAAATGGCCCATGAGAGGGGGGAGGGGGAATATGATAGGTGTACCTTATACTTTGGCGTTGTTAAATTCCCCTTACTAAATGCTATCTGGAGGTTGCCCCATAATGTTTGTGTCTAATCTGCTTGCCATGTTTCAGAGTAAAAATAGTAATGTTTATTGTTTTTTCCTCAACAGTTTCCTTCCACGCCACAGGAATGGCAGACTGTGGCCTCCCACTTTGCCGAGCGGTGGGACTTTCCTAACTGCGGAGGGGCAATTGATGGGAAACACGTCCACATCGTCCCACCACCCAACTCGGGGTCGTACTATTATAATTACAAGGGGTTCAATAGTATAGTGATGTTGGCGGTGGTGTCGGCTAATTACGACTTCTTGTATGTGGACGTGGGGAAGAATGGCTGGATGTCCGATGGTGGAGTCATGGCCCAGACGGAGTTCTACAGGCATCTCCAGAATGGCAGCTTGGACTTGCCAGCTCCAGAGGACAATGTGGAAGGACTCTTATTTGTGTTCGTTGCTGATGAAGCGTTTGCGCTGGGGGACCACCTGATGCGGCCATTCCCAATGAGGACCCTCGCCCCGGAAAAGAGGGTTTTTAATTTCCCGGCTGGCCAGAGCCCGAAGAGTGGTGGAGAACACATTTGGAATCCTGGCCAGCCGGTTCTGCCTATTTCTGACACCCATCCATATGGCGGAGTATAAACTGAACCATATTATACTTGCGTGCTGTGTTCTCCATAACTTTTTAAGGAAACATTCGGCCAACTATGCTGGCTCAGTTGGGCCTGAGGCCGGAATCATACATCAAACCACACTGACGGTGCTTGAAAGTGGCCGTCCTGGCTTGCCCTCCCTGAGTGCCGTGATGTCCGGTTACGCTACCTGGAGTTCTTTGCGGGTAGGGGGCTATCAATATGCCAGACAATCTGTGAATCCTTTTTATAATTAAAAAAAAAAGAAATTCTTTGTGGACATTTACTGCTTGTGTTTGTTTTAGCTGACCCTGACAGAAATGTGTTGAGTCCAGAAAATGTCGTGATTGTGTAACCTTATTATACAAAGCACTGTTGGCTGTTATTTCCTAAATGCAAAAACACATTTCACTACAAGTGCACTTGCAACTGCACTGAAACTGCACTTGTAGTGCAAAGAGGATTTGCCCTTAGGAAAAAAAACCCATTTTTGCTGAAAACAGCAATTACATCACCCCAAAAGTGTTGTAGTGTTGAGACAATAATCCACACATTCTTGAGTAACCAACTTTTTTATACCTGCACAATCACATGCGCATTTACCAAAGGTTTTTAAAACAAACCAACATGTTTGTTGTATAACAATTTTTGGAGTAGCGTTATCAAAAATCGAAATGTCCATTTACGATAAAACAGGCCTGTGTAAAACCAACAAGAAAGCCAAAAAACTTGAACTTACAAAGTTCACATTAGGTAAAACCTGAAGGCTATATCAGACATCAGTATTTAGGAACTGGGTTTGATATAGCGTTCAGATGGGGGGAAATCACCCATGGAAAAGCCAAATTTGGAAGATGCACACCAATTTCCGAATGTCAACATGTGCTAGCTGCCATCAGGGGGGGTCAAGGGACGTGTTTTGGGGGAGCAAGCCCTTCCTCAACGCTACTTTATAATTGAAATTAAAAAAAAAATACAAGGTTGAGGGATCATCCTCAGCATTCAGAATTTATAAAGAATGCAAAAAGAAATGTAAGGGTGCAATTATGATGGCTAAGATAGAACATGTAAGACACATAGCGGAGGAGAGCAAAAAAAATCCCAAGAAATTCTTTAAGTATGTAAACAGTAAAAAAGGGAGGACAGACCATATTGGCCCCATAAAGAATGAGGAAGGACATCTGGTTACAAAGGATGGAGAGATGGCAAAGGTATTGAATTTATTCTTCTCCTCAGTCTTCACGAGTGAATCGGGGGGCTTCAGTAACCAAAACTGCAGTGTTTATCCTCATGACACAACACAGGAAGCACCTACATTGTTAACAGAGGACGGAATTAAAATTAGACTTGAGAAACTTAACATTAATAAATCACCGGGACCAGATGGCTTGCATCCGAGGGTACTTAGGGAACTCAGTCAGGTGATTGCCAGACCGTTGTTCCTAATTTTTACAGACAGTCTATTGACTGGAATGGTACCAGCTGATTGGAGAAAAGCCAATGTAGCACCAATATTTAAAAAGGGCCCAAAAAACATCCCTGGGAATTACAGACCAGTTAGCCTAACATCAATAGTATGTAAACTCTTGGAGGGGATGATAAGGGACTATATACAAGATTTTAGTAATAAGAATGATATCATTAGCAGTAATCAGCATGGATTCATGAAGAATCGTTCTTGCCAAACCAATCTATTAACCTTCTATGAGGAGGTGAGTTGCCATCTAGATAAAGGAAGGCCCGTAGACGTGGTGTATCTGGATTTTGCAAAAGCATTTGACACAGTTCCCCATAAACGTTTACTGTACAAAATAAGGTGCATTGGCATGGACCATAGGGTGAGTACATGGATTGAAAACTGGCTACAAGGGCGTGTTCAGAGGGTGGTGATAAATGGGGAGTACTCAGAATGGTCAGGGGTGGGTAGTGGGGTTCCCCAGGGTTCTGTGCTGGGACCAATCCTATTTAATTTGTTCATAAACGACCTGGAGGATGGGATAAACAGTTCAATCTCTGTATTTGCAGATGATACTAAGCTAAGCAGGGCAATAACTTCTCCGCAGGAAGTGGAAATCTTGCAAAAAGACCTGAACAAATTAATGGGGTGGGCGACTACATGGCAAATGAGGTTCAATGTAGAAAAATGTAAAATAATGCATTTGGGTGGCAAAAATATGAATGCAATCTATACACTGGGGGGAGAACCTCTGGGGGAATCTAGAATGGAAAAGGACCTGGGGGTCCTAGTAGATGATAGGCTCAGCAATGGCATGCAATGCCAAGCTGCTGCTAATAAAGCAAACAGAATATTGGCACGCATTAAAAGGGGGATCAACTGCAGAGATAAAATGATAATTCTCCCGCTGTAGAAGACTCTGGTCCGGCCGCACCTGGAGTATGCTGTCCAGTTGTGGGCACCAGTCCTCAGGAGGGACGTACTGGAAATGGAGCGAGTACAAAGAAGGGCAACAAAGCTAATAAAGGGTCTGGAGGATCTTAGTTATGAGGAAAGGTTGCGAGCACTGAACTTATTCTCTCTGGAAAAGAGACGCTTGAGAGGGGATATGATTTCAATTTACAAATACTGTACTGGTGACCCCACAATAGGGATAAAACTTTTTCGCAGAAGAGAGTTTAATAAGACTCGTGGCCACTCATTACAATTAGAAGAAAAGAGGTTTAACCTTAAACCTCGTAGAGGGTTCTTTACTGTAAGAGCGGCAAGGATGTGGAATTCCCTTCCACAGGCGGTGGTCTCAGCGGGGAGCATTGATAGCTTCAAGAAACTATTAGATAATCACCTGAATGACCGCAATATACAGGGATATGTAATGTAATACTGACACATAATCACACACATAGGTTGGACTTGATGGACTTGTGTCTTTTTTCAACCTCACCTACTATGTAACTATATGTAACTATGTAAGATAGCACATGTTGGCACACTGTGTGCATCCTCCAAATTTGGCTTTTCAAAACATTGCAAAAAGTTTTAAAAGATTGGACCACAATCCAAAAAGTGATTTTGTGGGGTTTTAAATTCGCCCCAAAACATCAATGATGTTATTATTTTTTTTTATCACATCATTGATTTTTTGCTGTATGTTTTGCAGTTCTACATTACACCCCATGATCTCCCCGATCAGGATCTGGGCACTTTCAGATGTGAAAGGATCTGGATCACGATCACCTAAAAAGAGAGAAACAAAACAAAAACAGGTATCAAAAATCTGCTACCATCCATCTCTTACCTGAGTCTGTGGTCGCAGACACTCACCTGTTGCGGTGCCAATTTCCACCACATCTTCTTCTTCCTCCTGCTCTTCTTGGGTTGGTGTTAGTTCCCCTTCTTCCAGAGGTGGGGGGTCTGTGGTCTCCTCGGATGAGGGGTGTCCTCCGAGTCTTTTCTCCCCTATGTCAAACAAAAATGGTATAATTAGCACACAGATATTTGATGGCAGAACTAGAAATAGGAAACATTGCTTGGAAGTGGGGTACAATTGTCTATTTTGAGTTCCAAGATGTAATTTTTTTATTGCCCTTTGTCAAGCTGCAATACTTTACCTGTTTAGTACAAGCTTCACAGATGGAGACCCCCCTATAGTATACACTGGAGCACCTGTGTGGCCCCCCTACTAAAAATGGTGTTCTGGGGTCCCACACTAGTGCTCCAGTGTCCAGATGTGAAAACAGCTGCTGAGTGTCCTCTCCTTACACAGAATCTAGTTTGCATTTCATTCTAGTAACAAACCCATCTACACAAACAAATATTTGGCATCCAAGTAGGCCCCAAAAAAATGTGGGAAAATGCATATGGCCTAAACAATGGTGTTTTAGAGGCCGAAAGAAAAATGTTTGATACGAACGAATAATGGGCCCATGAACATTAAAGTTGCCCTTTTAAACGTTACAATTAATAAAAGCATATGGAGCAGCACGAACGGAATAAAGACAGAAAGAATAGGAACACAGCACAACTACTTACTTTTTTGCAGCACTCTCCGGATCTTTCAGTACTGCTCTGGCTCTCTCAATTTCAGGTCCGACCACCGCTTCCTAAACTGATCTTTCGATCGTCGAACCCCGAAATTCTTGTGCAGACTTTTGATCACTTTCGCCATGATCTTGGCCTTTCTGATATTGGGGTTGGGGTAAGGCCCATACTTTCCGTCATAGTCAGACTTCTTCATGATGTCGACCATCTCCAACATCTCCCCAAAGGACATATTTGTGGCCTTAAAACGTCTCCTTCTGGATCGGGACGTGTCCGGATCCGGGCTTTCCTCCTCCTCCTCCTCGTTCCTGCAATTATCACGCACCTGCTGTGACTCCGCCATGTGCTCTTCCCCCACTGCGCTGAACGAAAAGGGGCGGGGAATAGACTAGAAAGAACGTCAGGGGTGGGCGGAGTTAACACGCGTGCGTATTACGTACGATTTGTGAGCGGAGGAAGGAGCATTGGACGCGCCGATCGTAAGAACGAAGGTAAGAGACAAACTTGTGCCTATACTGCTTCTACATTGAGGCCTATATTGTAACAAGATTAGGAGAGTTTTGTCTGACATTAGGCTTTGTCTTGTGTTGTGTCTTGCAGTGAACATGGATATGCTACTGAAAGACAATGACTTCATGTCAGTATTCGTAGATATGTTAAGGGAGCTGCCCTGTCTGTGGGAGATTAAACACCCCCATTTCAAGAACCAAGCAAAGAGGAAGGCAGCACTGGTACAATTGTTGGAAATTGTGAAGCAGGTGATCCCCACGGCAGACATCACCTATTTAAAGGTCTTAATTGGTGGCCTGAGGAGTACAAGTCTAAGGGAGCGCAACAAGGTCCTGGATTCACAGAGATCCGGAGCAGCAGATGACATCTATGTCCCCAGGATGTTGTACTTCGACAGGCTGCATTTTCTGGCAGGCCAGACTGAACCCAGGCCATCCCTCTCCAGTCTTCCTTCCACGCTTCCTTCCCCCCCCCTGGCTAAGGCTTCTGACGCCCAACCTGGGCCTTCCAGGCCACATGTGGAGGAGCCCAGATTGAGCCAGGTATAGCATTCCTCTAAATATTTCTGCTTGTCCAATCAATGATGTTAACTAGATGTTAGTTGGGAGTACTAATTTATGATTATGATTGATGATGCAAAACATTACAACCATGTCCCTTTTTCATACACAGGGAAGTCTCAGCCAGGAGGTGGCCGGGCCGAGCTGGCTGGCTGATCTGCAGGTCCCTCACCTCCCCCTGGAAAGAGAAAGTGGCAGGAGGAGTGCCCTAGAGGAGGCTACCAGAGGACTCTTTTGGAGGACTACAGAGGTCCTGGGAGCACAACAGACCGTGGAGGAGGACATTGCTGCCGTCATTGCATATAAAATGCAGAGGATGGAGGAGGGCCAACAAGTCATGTGTGAGGCGCTCATATCGGAGGCTCGTAACAAAGGTATGAGGGGCCAAATTACAGCTCAGACACACCTTTGCGATGGTCCTCCTCCTCCTCCTGCAGGTCCTCCTCCTCGTCCTCCCTCTCCTCCAGGTCCTCCCAGTTCTCCTCCAGGTCCTACTCCTCCTCCTGCCACATCTCCAACTGCACAGCCACAGCCGGGAAGGAAGCGTGAAAGGAAGACCAGAAAGTGAGGACCCTGGATCCAGTCTGGTCGGCCAAAAGATGCAGCCTCTTGTGGTACCACAGCCTGGGGACACAGATGTCATCTGCTGCTATCCAGATCTCTGCGAATTTCTCATGTTGATCCAGTGTTGCCTTCCTCTTTGTTTGGTTCTGATCCCTTAATAAAGGATTTTTGTTTTGAATTATACTCTCCTATGTGTTTTACTTCAAAAATGACAGTTTTTTTGTGAGGATTCAGGTACATTTCAAATATACAATGTGAAATGAACAAGGGACCCCAACAACAAACAATCTCCTTGAGATTAAATAATAAAAGATATCAATGGTGTTGGGGTAACTTGACAAACAAAACACACACAAAAATATTCTGGAGTAAAAATAAAAATAACATTGAACAAAGATCAGCCTTTGAAAAAATACAAACATTAAATAAAAAAAAAGGCTTAAAATCCCAAAAAATATTAAATAAAAAAAAAAAAATTATGTCAGATGTGACAACTAATAACAATATATTCAGGGAATACCAATAAAAAAACACAAATAAAACGTTGTGAGAAGTGTGTGTGAATATGAGCAGCAAAACTACTTAATTCTTGTCACATTATAAAGAAGAAGAGAGTGCGCTGTATTAAACCTTTTTTAACATTGCAGCGTGACGAAAGTGCTGTATCCATTGCGAACGCTAAGTTTACCAGAACGAGCTGTTCCGTCTTGGAATTTCTTCTGAGCATGCGTGGCACTTTGTGCGTCGGAACAGGCCACACACGGTCGGAACTGACGCGATCGGATTTTGTTGTCGGAAAATTTTATCTCCTGCTCTCCAACTTTGTGTGTCGGAAAATCCGATGGAAAATGTCCGATGGAGCCCACACACGGTCGGAATTTCCGACAACACGCACCGATCGGACATTTTCCATCGGAAAATCTGACCGTGTCCATAAGAGTCCTATATTTAAAATAAGTTATAATTACTAATATATGTATAAAAATAAAACGATGGCGTACTGAGCACGCAAATCTGCTAGCTCAGAGGCACAAAGTCTATCCGAGGAGGCCCCTCACACTGTAACCCAAGTGGAGGAGAGTCCTAGGACAGAAAAATGGGGGCAACAGTGACCAATTCTCGGGTCCCCTGTGGCCAAATTTTATGAAAAAAAAAAAATTCAATTTAGACATCCGATTTTGGCTATATTCCTTAAAAAATAAGCAAACATAAGAGTCAGATTAAATAGTATTCCTTTTAACAAATCCTTAATTAATTATATATGAATATTTGAATGTAAAGCTATATACTTTAACTTATAACATATTAAGAACTTGAAATATTTAAAATGAAAGATAAGGTAGATGAACCATTAAGTTGAATGAGCTTCAGAGAGAAATGCAAAATGCATTCAGTCCATTGTGTCTGGTGGGTCTAGGTCTGGGGAATTGAATCAACCCCTTTTTGATGCACTTTGTCTGCTTCTGTCAGTTCCAGGCTTAGATGCACTTTGTGGAGAATTAGATGTTGTACGTCGACGAGGGCTAGTAGAGGGCCTATTGTATAGATGAAGGTTTTGCAAAATGTTCTGTAATTGTTCAAAGGATCTGCTTGAATATTTGGTGCCTTGAAATGTAAAACGAATAGAAAATGGGAATCCCCATTGATAAGGGATGTGGTGGTGTTGGAGCAAAGGTTTCATCGCGCGCCGTTTTGCAACTGTTATTGGTGATAGGTCAGCAAAAATCTGGTATGAATGACCTTGAAAAGTAAGAGATTCTTTGTTCCTGGCAGTTGTCATAAGTTGCTCTTTTGTGCGAAAAAAGTGAAACTTTACAATTATGTCACGAGGGGACCTTCAGCTTTGCGTGGCGACAAAGCTCTATGGATTCTGTCCATTTCCAATCTTTCAATTGGGATTGATGGTGTTAATTCCTGAAAAAGAGCAGTCATAGTCGATTGAAGGTCAATGATTGACTCAGGCATACCTTGTATGCGGAGGTTTGAACGACGTGCCCTATTCTCAAAATCTTCTAAACGCGCTTGCAGCGTTAAATTTTCATCTTTAAGAGACTCCAATTCATTGTCATATGATAGTACATTAGTTTCAATGTCATCCATTCTGTTTTCCAATTCAGCTGTGCGTTGACCTAAATCACGTATTTCTTTTGTCAGTTTCTCTGTAATTTGGTCAGAGGTCTGCTTTAAAGCTTTCTGTAGCATTTTCTCTATTTGTTTTAATATATTTGAGTGTAATGTAGCTGCTTGTTGTGGCTGGGAGCTGGCACTGTATTCACTATCTGTGTCATACAGTTCCTGAGGTAAATGCAGCTGTTTCTTGGGTCCCCAAAAAGCCCCGGGTCTCATATTTCTATTGCATAGAATTATTAGCCCCGAGTGTAAACATCCAGTGATTGGTGGGCAAGCCGGGGGCGTGCGGCCGCAGTGAGAGTGGAGCTGTCAAATTTAAGCACTGATGTCGGGGATATGCGGGGCCCCTTCATCCAGTACATAAAAAACTGCCTGTATACTTTGTGACTGCCGGCTGGGGAGGAAGGTGGTGGGACCCATTGCAACTAGTGCATGTGCACGGTTCCAGTGCATGCTGCAGAGTATCGCTGCTGGAGGGGGTGCATGGCGGGTGTAGTGCATGTGCAGGGTGACAACAGTGAACCAGTTGAACATCCTGCCTGGGTGTCCTCCTCTGTGTAACTCCTCCTTCCCCCACCGCCGCTTTCATCCTTACAATAAGCAGGTAGAAGACAGAATGTCCGAGCAAAAGGCGGAAGCTGTCCAACTTTTCAAGTTAAAAAGCCTGTGATTTGTTGCTAGGGGCGGTCCTAGCAACCAATCGTCTGTCTGTTACATGGAAAGTTGAATAGCTCCCGCCTTCTGCTTGAACATGCCGCATCCTCTGTCTTCTCCCTGCTGTGTAAGGTAAGGGAGGGGACACTGACATAAAGGGAACTGTGTTTGTTGCAGAGAAAGGAGATGGCTGTAAAGGGGCCCAGGATACCAGAAAGGAGGGGACTGTGAAAGGAAGTGGGTGTCCGGGGGAACAGTGTATGTGTCAGGGGCAGGGCAGCCATCAGAAATTTTGGGGCCCCTTACAAAGCTTTAGGCCTGGGCCCCCCGGGGCCCGACCTCCAACATTCCGTGTGTTGCAGAGACTGGAGGGATGGATGGTGCTCGGTCTGGGTGGGGATGCATGCGTTGTGGAGACTGGAGGGATGGATGGTGCCTGGCGTGGGTAGGGATGCGTGCGTTGTGGAGACTGGAGGGATGGATGGTGCTAGGTCTGGGTGTGGATGCGTGCGTTGTGGAGACTGGAGGGATGGATGGTGCTCGGTCTGGGTGGGGATGCGTGCGTTGTGGAGACTGGAGGGATAAATGGTGCTCAGCGTGGGTGGGGATGCGTGTGTTGTGGAGACCGGAGGGATGGATGGTGCTCGGTCTGCGTGGGGATGCGTGTGTTGTGGAGACTGGAGGGATGGATGGCGCTCAGCGTGGGTGGGGATGCGTGCGTTGTGGGGACTGGAGGGATGGATGGTGCTCAGCGTGGGTGGGGATGCATGTGTTGTGGAGACTGGAGGGATGGATGGTGCTCGGTCTGGGTGGGGATGCATGCATTGTGGAGACTGGAGGGATGGATGGTGCTCGGTCTGGGTGGGGATGCGTGCGTTGTGGAGACTGGAGGGATGGATGGTGCTCGGTCTGGGTGGGGATGCGTGCGTTGTGGAGACTGGAGGGATGGATGGTGCTCAGCGTGGGTGGGGATGCGTGTGTTGTGGAGACCGGAGGGATGGATGGTGCTCGGTCTGCGTGGGGATGCGTGTGTTGTGGAGACTGGAGGGATGGATGGTGCTCAGCGTGGGTGGGGATGCGTGCATTGTGGGGACTGGAGGGATGGATGGTGCTCAGCGTGGGTGGGGATGCGTGTGTTGTGGAGACTGGAGGGATGGATGGTGCTCGGTCTGGGTGGGGATGCATGCATTGTGGAGACTGGAGGGATGGATGGTGCTCGGTCTGGGTGGGGATGCGTGCGTTGTGGAGACTGGAGGGATGGTGCTCAGTCTGGGTGGGGATGTGTGTGTTGTGGAGACTGGAGGGATGGATGGTGCTCAGCGTGGGTGGGGATGCGTGTGTTGTGGAGACTGGAGGGATGGATGGTGCTCAGCGTGGGTGGGGATGCGTGTGTTGTGGAGACTGGAGGGATGAATGGTGCTCAGCGTGAGTGGGGATGCGTGCGTTGTGGAGACTGGAGGGATGGATGGTGCTCAGCGTGAGTGGGGATCTGTGCGTTGTGGAGACTGGAGGGATGGATGATGCTCAGCGTGGGTGGGGATGCGTGCGTTGTGGAGACTGGAGGGATGGATGGTGCTCAGCGTGGGTGGGCATGCGTGTGTTGTGGAGACTGGAGGGATGGATGGTGCTCAGCGTGGGTGGGGATGTGTGCGTTGTGGAGACTGGAGGGATGGAGTAGATGCTGGGTGCGGATAAAGTTGATTGAGTTGGATTGTGAAAATGGATGAGGATGGCTGTGGATGGGGATGAGAATTACATAGTGAAGAGGCGGGCAGCGGGCTCTCCAAAATGTAACTTATTTGCACCCACAGAGTCATCCATTTTCACAGTGCAAATCAATTATATGCAGCTATTCAGCCTAAGGGTGTCCCATCCAAGAAGAAGTAGATAAATAAAGTCCCACTAAAATGCACAGACAGCACAGGGGGCTCAGTCAGCAGCACACATTAAATATTTCCGACTTACCCTCCATGCTGCACTCTCCAATCTGTTATTGGTGTCTGTGTCCATGTGCACTGTCGACTTGCTGGCCACTCCCCCTGTCCCTGTCCTGCCCAATCACAGTCCGAGCAAATCCTGCAGCAGCCATCAGGCTCTGCCTCCGAAGGGAATGGATGAGCAGAGTGCACTGGCCATGGTGAAAGTGTCATCCCTTCAAGTTCTCTCCTCCTGCAGCCAGCTGAGAAGGGGGGTGGGGGGGTGCTGGCGAAAAAGTGTCAGCCCTTCAGGCGATCTCCTCTGTCCAGCAGCTGCTGAGCAGGGGGGGGGCAAAAGGATAGTGTCACTCTCCTCCTCTCACCAGCAACGCGCTGATTATCAGGGGGGACGACGGCCGGGCCCCTGGGGTCATGCGGGCCCCTTACAGGTGTAATGCCTGTACCCCCCTGATGGCGGCCCTGGTCGGGGGGGTCAGTGTATGTGTCAAGGGGGGGTCAGTGTATGTGTCAGGAGGGGGATCAGTGTATGTGTCAGGGGGGATCAGTGTATGTGTCAGGAGGGGGATCAGTGTATGTGTCAGGGAGATCAGTGTATGTGTCAGGGGAATCCGTGTATATGTCAGGGGAGGGATCAGTGTATGTGTCAGGGGGGATCAGTGTATGTGTGAGGGGGATCAGTGTATGTGTCAGGGGGGATCAGTGTATGTGTCAGGAGAGGGATCAGTGTATGTGTCAGAAGGGGGATCAGTGTATGTGTCAGGAGGGGGATCAGTGTATGTGTCAGGGGGGATCAGTGTATGTGTCAGGAGAGGGATCAGTGTATATGTCAGGGGGATCAGAGTATGTGTCAGGGGGGATCAGTGTATGTGTCAGGAGAGGGATCAGTGTATGTGTCAGGGGGGATCAGTCTAGGTGTCAGGGCGGTCAATGTAGGTGTCAGGGGGGTAAGTGTAGGTGTCAGGGGGGATCAGTGTATGTGTCAGGGGGATCACTAGTGTAGGGGTCTGGTAGTTCAGTTTAGTGGTCAGCATAGATGGGCACTGGTGAGCCAGGCAGCAACCAGCAAGTGAGCCTACCACCCCCCCCCCCACCTCCACCGCCGGCCTTGGACTTTGGGCTGAAACCCCTGGTCTTTTTCACATCTAGCAACGCCCCTGCCAGCGACCCCAGCCAAGCATCATTCAGGTGTCACAAAGTTCGCTGCCGCATTGTGCCAGTGCTGTGTAGTGCGGCTCCCTCACAGAGACAGAGTGCCGCACGATCAGTCCCGATATCAGTCAGCGACTCAGCGGCGGGCAGTATGCCATATGAGTCAGCTGTCACTGTGAAGAACGGAGCTTATGCTTTCTTTCTGTGTAGTTCCGGCTCTTCACAGGAGGAGTGATATGAAATGCACTGTGACAGATACAGGAAGCATCGGCTCTGCTCTCTACTGCAGCCGCATGCTTCCAGTCACACTTCCATGTCTCAGAGGAGCCAGGCAGCAGTACACACGCCACCATTATTACTCACCAACACCAACAGTACCCACGCCAGCATTAATACCCACCAGGCAGCACCAGAGTGAGTGTGTACATTTATATATATATTATTATTTTTTTTTTTAGTTGTTTTAGTGGTGAAAGTTATTAGTGCCCGGGCCCCCCCAAGTGTTGACTATAATATCTTATGTGTCCCCCTTATATATCAATCTTAGAGTTGCCTCTAGTTCGAGAAAGTGCAAGAAAGGTGAGGAAAAATAAACTTTATTACGTGTTGGTGAAAATAACCTTTAGAGCAGAAATGAAACGTAATGTTTTGAGTGAGTCAAAACCATTGACTTGAAGCCAATTATAAAGGAATTCCTGACAAAGAAGTATTGCAAATGTAATAAATAATTCGTGCTTTTGTACTGTCCCATTTCAATCTGTAATTAGTTGTTATTCAATTTCTTGCTTTTCAAGCTCGTGTTATATTGTCCAAACGTTGTGTTAATGTTTAAAAACTGATTTTGTTGGAAGTACCAATAAATATAGCCTTATTGATAATTAGCATTTTTATTCTCCTGCGTGATTGTGTAGACAGGGCCCCAGGACACTGTATTGCCCGGGGCCTATAATGCTCTTAAAGTGGTGTTCCGGCTGAAATAATACTTTTTAAATAAAAATACCCCTATAATACACAAGCTTAATGTATGTTAGTAAAGTTAGTCTGTAAACTAAGGTCTGTTTTGTTAGTTTATAGCAGTAGTTTGTTATTTTATAAACTTACAGCAGGCCGTGGCCCTCTTAAGTGTGGGCATCTGAAGCCAGACTGTATTTCTTCCTGGATCTCATCCTTGCAGATCTTGCACATGCTCAGTGCAGCACAAGCAATGTAATAGGTTTCAGGTCAGGTTTCCATAGCAACGGCAGTTTCCGAGGAAGTTGCCGCCCCTTCCCAGAAGGCATTGCAAACAGGAAATGATGCGATGGGCCGCGGCCAGGGAGGAGGAAGTGAAAAATGAATACAGCAGATATACAGTAGGTCCTGAGAAAAAAAAAATATATATCCAATTTCTTTACAGTGCACAGTTTAGTGAGGGATGCTGAAGAGTTGTAAAAGTGGGTGGAACTCCACTTTAAGATGGCACTGGGATATGTACTTGTGCTTACTCAACATGGGGGTGGGGGTGGGGGTGGATGTGGTAGTTGGATTTGGTGTGGGTGGGGTTCATTGATTTGTTTATTTGGCATCACCACACATTTGCTTCCATCCCATGTACACACATCACTTCCTGCATTTGTTCTGCGGATGTAAATCAGTAAGGACTATGCAAGTATAAATTAGAGCTCCTTTTTGTTAAAATATATGTATGACTTGTGTCACATTTGGGCGACTTTTCCAGCAAATTTGGACCTCCGAGTTGCATGACAAGTTGTACGCCATGATTCTTAATGATAACATTCATATCTGTGCTATTTCAACTTGCAACAACTTCAAAGTAGTCCCTGTACTACTTTGGTGTGACTTTCATGTGACTTGAGGTACATAGGGCGCAATATTACACAGGCATTCCTAGAAGTTGGGGCCAAGTTGCAGCAGCAAAGTGGCAGCAAAATAGTGTTACTTTCAGGTCGCAGCTGTTTGAATGAGATTAATAGATAATACTTTTGAATTAGGCCCTATTCTCATTTGTGCATCCTAAAAGTGGGTCCAATTTGTCCCTGCACTACTTTGGTTGACTTTGATGCGACTTGAGGTCCATACACCACAAGATTACACAGGCATTGGTCACAGAAGTGCAAATGGGGCCTAATTTAAAGGTGTTATCAATGAATCTTATTAGGTTCCTTTCACACTTGGCTGACTTTTCATGCGACTTGAGGTCCATAAGGCCCCTTTCACACTTGTGAGATCTGAAAGTTCTGCGATTTTGCAAAGCTTTTTGCTACAAATTTGATGCGACTGTAAGCAATACCTGTGTAATCTTGAGGTCTATGGACGCAGGAGTCGCAGGACAAGTCGCACAAGTGTGAAAGGGGCCTTAGGGCCAGTTCACACTGCTGTGCTGTCCGCCATCGGATGTGATTTGCCCCGCACTGCAGTGCAAATCACATGCGATGTCTATGTGATGCGAACTCAGCCATACAGGTTGTATGGCTGAATTTGCATCGCATTCGGACCAAACTCGCACAGGACCCTTTGCGATCTGATTCCAGTCCGAATTTGCAGTTCGCTCTGCGATATGCGAACTGATTTGGGGGTGTCATTAGCTTTCTACTGACACTCCCAGCAGTTCGCATATGGCATTGTGAACTGCCTGCGAGTTGTATGCGATGTGGGAACCCGCACTGGATTTGTAGGGTTCCCGCACTGCTCCAGTGCGAACCATCCCTGACCCTAGGTTTACACCTATGTATTTTTTAATGCGTTTTGCAGTTTGCAGAAATGCACTACAGTCCATTTAACATGGTTTCCTATGGTACTAGTTCTATGCGTTTTGTGGCCGGTGTGTTTTTGGAAAGGGTCGGGGACTTTTTCCAGCGATTTGCGGGTAATAGATTTCAATGGACCTGCAACAGAAACTGTTGCGTTTGTGATGCGATTTTTGATGTGTTTTACGGTTCTTATTTTAACACTGTATATAGGTGGTTGCTAAGCAGGGGGCCGGGAAGCCAGCGGCCATGTCCCTAACAACGAATGAGTCATCAGTTGCTAGTGGGCTTCCCCACTGAAAGTAAAAAAAGAATTGCGAAAAAAGCAGCATGGGGTTCCCCCCAGGTCTATATCAGGCCCTTTGGGTCTAGTATGGATTCGAAGGGGACCCCCCCACGCAAAATGTAAAAAAAAAATGGCGTGGGGTTCCCCCTAGGTCTATACTAGGCCCTTTGGCCTTTTTTATTAAGAAAAAAACAAAAAAAGGGCGGGCTCTCTGTGTGATGTCATTGGATGGTCACGCCCCATGGCTGTGTAAGAGACGCCAGACAGCGGGTGACAACACAACGGAGGAAGACGGCGGCAATGTACCCGATACCCATTCACATAGGGGACCGGGATCTTGGGGCCCCCTTATTAAAGGAGGCTTCCAGATTCTGATAAGCCCCCCGCCCACAGACCCCCACAACCAACGGGCAAGGGTTGTGGGGATGAGGCCCTTGTTCCCATCAACATGGGGACAAGGTGCTTTGGATTGACCCCAAAGCAACCTCCCCATTTTGAGGGCATGTGGCCTGGTATGGTTCGGGGGGGCACTCACTCGTCCCCCCTCTTCCTGTCCTCCAGGTTGCATGCTTGGTATTTGGGGGGACCCCATGCCAATTTTTTTTTAATTTGGCATGGAGTTCCCCTTAAAATCCATACCAGACCCAAAGGGCCTGGTATGGATTTTGGGGGGGACCCCACACCATTTTTTAAAGTGTTGACGTGGGGGGTCCCCATAGAATCCATACTAGACCGGAAGGACCTGGTATGGACCTGGGGGGACCTCACACCCTTTTTTTTGTTTTTTTACAATCACCCGCTGACAGTTGAGGACTCATCGGTTATTAAGGATGCGGCGGCTGGCTTTACGGCCCCTTGCTTAGCAACCAGCTATATTCTGTGAAAATAAAAACCGCAAAGCTTACATCTTAATTAGCAGCATATGCTGACAAAAGGCAAATGACTAATAGCCAATGCCACATGAGCATGGTTGTTACCATAATATTAATATATATATATATGACTGCGCTTAGGACGCTGGATAGGTCTGCAGCTTCCCCTAATAGAGCTCCCCTAGGGGTTCTCCAGGTAGACACAAATTAATAAATTGGGGTGAATGGCGCTACCTATACATAATAGATATCAAGACATGAACACAGAAAGGGGAGAGGGGGGGGGGCTGAGTGCTGCACCACTACTATGTGTGCCACACCCGTACCTAATGTGTATAATCCCACCTCATGTGAGTCAGATATAGGTGTATCTATGATCTGTCACTGAGTGTTAGGTCAGCATCCGGTGTAATAAATGTAAACCCAAACTCAATTATACCACGATTATTCCAAGAATAAATAAATCTGTTATATATATTACCATTCCATGCCCCATAAAGGTATGTGCATGTGTGATCTAGCAAAAATGTTGAATCTCTTAGTGCAAAAAAACTGAACTGAACTAAACGTGATCCGTGACAAATGTGTCCCAAAAGATTATTTTTAGGGAACATATAATAGCCTATTATTGATTCCCTAGTGGTTCCCTGATACTAATAACCAGAGTGTAAGACCTGATACTAAAAAATATATACAATCAATAAAATCATTAAATTATAAACCACACTCATAAACATATCACCATGTGTGTATCAAAAATCCAAATGGCAAAAAGGATGAAACCGCACTAAATGGACACATTATGCTTCCGTGACAAGTATAGGAAAGGTTCATATATAGATGTGCAAATAACAGTCCATGAAAAATGTGCATTTGGTATTCTTCAAACAATGTGACAAAATTCAGATGGTGACTTGGGTGCTCGCAGTATCCTCTGGTGACTTTGTGCTCCCCCTCAAGGGTCCCCACTCACCGAATCCACTCACCTCAAAGGGGCAATGCGCATATAGATGTAACCGCAATCAATTTGCCACCGTAGTTGTTACGATTCCAAGGATTACAAGGATGGGCCTCTGTCTTCAGGTAGATTACAGTATAATCTTTAGTTACTTCCTCATAGGAAAAAAGAGATGTGGACTCCCATAGTGTAGTAAAACGTTGTAAATTTATTAAAAAGCATAAGCAAAATAAAAAAACTTGTAATCAAATATAAAATGGATAAGAAAAAAGTCCCAAGCAAAAGCTTCCAAATAAACTTTTCAAAGAGCCATCTACTATACTGTATAAATATTAGTACTATGGCAGGCTCCTAAATGGCAGTCAAGCCTCAAGACACGCAACGAGCGCTAGACGCAGAGTGGAGACAGCAGCGGTGCACTGCGTTCCATCTGCGTTCCACCTGCTCGTAAACCAGGAAGTGACGTAGCATGCGTGGCGCTGTCGTACGCCTTTCGTCATAGACGTCCTCAGCGACGGTACCAGCACGCCACGCACCACGTCATTTAATAGAAGAGTCGCCATGCCTGTCCCACCCCCCAATGGAGGGACAACTAATTACAACTAAACACCAGGGCGGAACATCGAGTTCACAGCTCCCAGTGCGATGTCCGTAGTGCTTGCTTACTTAAATAATAAATAAATAGGGTACAGTGAGTTTAATATCTTTGATTGGACGCCATGGCAGGCTCTTTATAAATATACAATACATACACAAGTATATAAATTGGTGTAACACAAGTGGGACCCGGGTGTTACAGGCTGTTATAAACAGCAGCCCACGCGCTGGGTTCCCCCTAGAGGTAAATCTTGTTGCTACAAGGCATAGCTTACCAGATATTACCTGGTAAACCTCAGCAGCTGGAGAGACACTTAGAGGTTACCATTAGATGCTATGAGCCTGATGTAGCAGCATGCCCATAATACTCTTTGGGAGGAAAGACATAACTAATAAAAAATATAGAAAATAATAAATAATAAAAATAATAAATACATAAAAATAAAAATATTTAAAAACTATATATATATATATATATATATATATATATATATATATATATATATATATATATATGACTGATATACAATAGTATAGATGGGGTTAGGTGCATAACCTAAATTACATGGATCCCCCACCATACTGCTTTAGTGATTGTAGATGTATGTGTGGACATATACGTATATGTATCTAAAAAACATATATGTGGAAGTGTCACTACTTCACCCAGCCTGTCCTGCGGATGCTAGTATGTCCCCTCACATAAGTAATATCACCTCTAGTGACTACAAATATAACATCACCTATTTAGATCTCAATAAATCATCTTACTTGTGGACAGGGGATGGTGAGTAGTAACATCTAAATTGGGGCAATATTATATACATGGAAAGTTGTCTGAGGTGGTGAAATGACATTACACCCCCGTAAGAGGCACTAGTGAAATGAGGGACACGGGGGCAGTGCAACACCATAGATTACTGTTCATACCCACACAGTGGCATGTATGGTGCCCATAATTTATCACTCCAGGCAATCTCAAATATCTGAGTTGCCCTGCAACCTCATGGGTTGGCTATGAAACAATTCAGATCAATATCTAAGTTGAGGCCCCTTGGAGCAAGGGACCCTAACCGATATATGCAGGCGGTTTCATTTTGCGAAACGAGTGTGGTTTTATTTCCGCCTCTCCAGTGGTCCCTGATGCAGTCAATCCCATAAAAGATCAAACCCGTAGGATCACGATTATGTACTGCATCAAAGTGACGTGAGAGGTGGTGTTTTAGAAACCCCTTCCTAATGTTTTTTAATATGTTCCTGTATGCGTACATACAAGGGGCGGGTGGTTCTCCCCACGTATTGCAATTGATATGGGCACTCAATAATATAGGTCACATGGGTGCTCTGACAAGTTATGAGTTCCCTAATGCGATATTCTTTATGATAATTTCTTTAAAGTTTCCCTTTTACGGGGTTGTTTTTTACTGCCTAATACCTACCTGCATGGTAGGCATCTTTGGCATTTATAGAAGCCTTTCATGTCTGGGAAGATTTTTGTCGATTTAGGTGGGTTGATTACATTATAGACTAAGTAATCTCTGAGAGTTGGAGCTTTTCTATATACAACCTTAGGTTTATTTGGAAGTAAATCTGCGAGAACACGGTCCTCTTTTAGATAAGGCCAATATTTAGTTTGGATGTGCTCAAATTCTTTATATTGAGTATTAAACCCTGTGATAAACGCCATATCTGTTTTATTATCCCCTTTTTTAGACTTGGTAAACAAATTATTGCGGTCCATGTTTGCTACATTGGTCTTCAGTTTAAGCAGTAGATCTAGCTTATACCCTTTTTCATGAAATCACTCAATCAAGATGTCCGCTTGTTCTAAGTAATCCTCAATTGTGGCACAGTTTCTCCGCAGTCTTATAAGCTGACCTTTGGGAATGTTCCCTTTCTATTGAGGGTGATGACAGCTAGTTATTGGGATATACCCATTTCTATCCGTTACCTTAAAATAGGTTTTGGTGTACAGGTTGTCCCCCTTCTTAAAGATCTCAAGGCCAAGGTACTCAATCTTGTGCTTATTCCATTTTCCGGTAAAGATAAGGCCATATCTGTTGGTGTTTAAATCCTGCAGGAAACCTTTAAAAGTTTCAGGTGTGCCTTCCCAGAATATAATAAGATCATCTATGTACCTATGGTACAACTTCAATTGGGGAATTTTCTTAGAATAGATATACTCTTCTTCCCACATGGTCATGAGAAGGTTGGCTACACTTGGGGCATAACGTGCGCCCATAGCGACTCCTTTTGTTTGGACATAGTATTCTTGATTGTACCAGAAATAGTTACATGTCATAGTGAGCTGTAGACCTTCGAGTATAAAGTCCATCTGTTCTTGTCTCATGGAAGTCAGCTCATGAAGGGCTTTTTCTACACCCAATATTCCATCTTTTTGTACAATACTTGTATATAGAGAGTTCACATCAATGGTGGCTAGTAGATAATTCTGGGCCCCGTTTATTTGCTGTAATTCCTCTTGAAGCTGGGCACTGTCTCGTAGGTATGATTTTCCCATACTGACCAGTGGTTTGAGAAATTTATCCAGATATTCACCCAGCCTGGAGAATACTGAATTGATGCCACTAATAATGTGTCTTTCAGGCGGCTTATTTAGCCTCTTGTGAATTTTAGGTGTATAATAAATAACTGGGGTTTTGGTGGAATTGGATACCAAGTATTCGGCTTCTTTACTATTAAGAATACTTGTATGTATGTATAAGAATGTCTTTTCCTTTCTTGACAAAGGCCTTCAGCTTCTTCTCATATAAGCGTTTGGGGTTCTTTTTGAGTTTGTTATAAGTATTCTCCACCTGGAGTAAGTTCTCCATTTCCTCCTCATAGTCCCTCTTATTTAGGATCACCAGTCCTCCCCTCTTATCCGCGGGCCGGATTACCACTTCTTTTCTTTCACCTAAGGATTTAATAGTTTTCCAGATATTCTTTGTTTTGTGACTTCTCTGTTTTTTTAATTTCCTCAAGTCATCCTCGACCATTTTTTGAAAGGCCCCCAAGCATTGATTCCCTGATGTTGTAGGGTTAAAGGTAGAATTATTTTTTTTTTTAAAACAATAGATTTTTATTGGTATTTTTCCAAAATATACAAAATGCAAGCAGATTTTACATTTCTCAATTGTACATATTGTTCGCCATTCAGGAGCTTACTACATTAATAGAGTAAAACAGATTAACTGGTAGGGTTACTAAGAAGTATCCTCAATGAAGCATTGTACATTTGTCAAGCCTGTCACCCCTTGTGGGTACACACTGTAAACAGACTTTCTGCTTAAATTTTCAAAGTTAGCCCTGAGAGGACCTTACTGAGGGTCCCCTCAAATATACGATCACGTAAGTTCCCAGTAAATTTGTCGTTAACCAATAATAATAAACTTAGAATGACTGATTTATCTTAGTTAGACTTTCTCATTCTTTTAATAATAGGTAAACCACATAGTATTGCTATGTTGTGTGCTTAGTATAATACCATATCATATATGACCATATCCAATATTGGATTGTACCACTAGACCTTTGATGGTTGTGTTTCAGTAGTGGAGGATTGGGAGTAGTTTTCATACATGTGAGGAGGCATATTTAGAGGAACTCCAAGTTTCCCAATGTTTGTGGAAACTCTGGGTTCTTCTTTCTGTATATGCTAGGATTTTTTCCATAGTGTATTGAGCATTCACTCTCGATATGACTTCTGCAATTTTTGGAGGTGAAGTAGAACGCCATTCCTTGGCTATTGCTATACGTGCAGCAAACAAAATGTGGGTGACTACCTTTCTCCTCAGGGGAGGATAGTTTTTGATGCCTAAGCTTAGAAGAGCAAGAGCAGGGTTGATGGTACAATCAGAGCTGGTCACCTTTCTAATTAGTGACTGTATTTTTTGCCAGAAAGGTTTTATAGTTGCACAGTTCCAGAATATATGGAGGATATTGCCAATAGCTTGGCAGTTTCTCCAGCAGAGAGGTGCGATACTAGGGTTCATTTTGTTTAATCTGTACGGAGTAATGTACCATCTATGTAAGAGCTTTTGTGCATTATCCCAGTGATCTACGCATGCTGATGATTTATGATTGTATTTTATCGCTTCATGCCATTGGGACATAGAAAATTATTTTTGTAATTCAAATTCCCATTTTATCATGCTGGGGGTTTTGGAGTGTAGGTAGAGGGGGGTGGTGAATTTGTAAAAGAGCGATATTCCCTTACGCTTATTAGAAGTCTTGCTTAAGAGGAAGTCCCACAGAATCTGTGGTATGGCTAACTGTCGTATTGGGTTTTTGCTCTTGTAGTGGTGTATTTGGTATGCTCTATATCTATCTATCACATTTTGATGAGGTGGAGCAGGTGTGGTGTAGTTGTCTCCCGAGGATTTCCATGGTTGGACTGAGAAGTTTGGGATTAGGTATTCGTAGGATGCCAGTGGTACGTTTTGTTTTTTAATTGGGGTGTCTGTTAGGTGTTTATGCACTAAGGAGGACCAGGCATCTATCGTTGCTCGTATAGTTGAGTAAGGTGGGGTGTTTGGTCTGCAATGTATACAGGCTGCTATAGCCAGTGCAGGGAGGTCATGACCTAGTGTTACGGTGCGTTCAATGTCTGACCAGCGGTTGTCTGTTTGGCAGGAGAACCAGTATTTCATTTGGTCCAGTATTGCAGCTTTATAGTAAGTCTGTGCATTAGGTAACCCTACTCCGCCTAGATGTTTAGGTTTATAGAGGTGGGCCAATGCTATTCTGGGTTTTTTACCCCCCCATATGTATTTTTTCAGGCATTTCTCTAGTTGTATAAAAAATTTCTGGGGGATTGGTATGGGTAATGATCTGAAATAATATAGGAGTTTTGGTAAGATTTGCATTTGGTATGCAGCTATCCTCCCCAACCAGGAAAGGTGTAGTTTGGTAATTTGATGTAGTTCCTCTTCAATTTTTGTTAATAATGGAGGAAAGTATTGGGAATAGATTTTGGAGGAAGTGGAAGTCAGCTGCACACCAAGATAAGTAATGGAAGGTGGGTCCCAGTTGCAAGGAAAAATATTTTTCAACCTGCTTTTGTTCTCGTTTGATATGTGAAGCGAGAGTGCATAGCTTTTGGTTGTATTAACTTTATAAAAGGAGATTTGTCCAAATTTATGTAATAGCGTTTTGACGATGGGTAAAGAAGTGGCTGGGTTTGATATAGAGAGGATTATGTCGTCCGCAAACAGTCCTATTTTGTGGCTAACAGAACCGACTTTAATGCCTTCTATTTTGTCATTAGCTCTAATAGATTCTGCTAGTGGTTCTATGACCAAAGAAAAATAATTGGGGATAATGGGCATCCTTGCCGGGTGCCGTTATTTAGTGCAAAGGGGTCAGATAACAAGCTAGAGGTGAAGACTCTTGCAGATGGGTCTGAATACAGGGACCTAATCAGGCCCGGACTGGGACAAAAAATAGGCCCGGGCATTTTGGATTGAGCAGCCCATGACATGTTAACCGGCCCCTTCCCCACTCTCCACCCTGACAGATCCCCTGAGAGAGGGGAGGGGGGAACCCAGCAGAGGTGTGGAGGGGGGGGTGCGACCAGGAAAGAGCATGGGGGTTGGAGAGCACAGGGAAGAACCTTGAGAACATGGGGTGCGGCGACAGCACAGGGGAGAGGCAGAGAACACAGGGAGGAAGAGGAGAGCACAGGGGGGCAGCGGAGAGCATGGGGGGAGGTGGAGAGCCCAGGGAGGACAACGGAGAGCATGGGGGATGTGGACAGCACAGGAGGGCTGGCGGAGAGCATGGGGTGATGGGAAGACCGGACGAGCACAGGGGGGAGTGGCGGAGAGCATAGGGGGAGGTGGAGAGCATGGGGGGAGGTGGAGAGCATGGGGGGGGCAACGGAGAGCATGGGGAATGTGAAGAGCACAGGGGGAAGCGGAGAGCGTGGGGGTAATGTGGAGAGCACGGGGGGGGGGGGGGTGGCAGAGAGCACGGGGGTGGCAGAGAGCATTAGGGAGGTGGAGAGCATGGGGGGAGGTGGAGAGCATGGGGGGGAGTGGAGAGCATGGGGGTGAGTGGAGAGCATGTGGGGGGAGGTGGAGCGTATGGGGGGGAGGTGGAGCGTATGGGGGGGAGGTGGAGAGTATGGGGGGAGGTGGAGAGTTTGAGGGGGTGGCGGAGAGCATGGGGGGGAGGTGGAGCATATGGGGGGAAGGTGGAGAGTATGGGGGGGTGGCAGAGAGCATGGAGGGGTGGCAGAGAGCATGGAGGGAGGTGGAGAGCATCGGGGGGGTGGAGAGCATGGGGGGGTGGCGGAGAGCATGGGGGGAGGTGGAGAGCATGGGGGGAGGTGGAGAGCATGGGGGGTGGTGGAGAGCATGGGGGGTGGCAGAGAGCATGGGGGGTGGCAGAGAGCATGGGGGGAGGTGGAGAGTATGAGGGGGTAGCAGAGAGCATGGGGGGAGGTGGAGAGCATGGGGGGAGGTGGAGAGTATGGGGGGAGGTGGAGAGTATGGGGGGAGGTGGAGAGTATGGGGGGTGGCAGAGAGCATGGGGGGGAGGTGGAGCGTATGGGGGGAGGTGGAGAGTATGGGGGTGACAGAGAGCATGGGGAAGGAGGAGAGTATGGGGGGTGGCAGAGAGCATGGGGGGGTGGCAGAGAGCATGGGGGGGTGGCAGAGAGCATAGGGGGTGGCAGAGAGCATGAGGGGGGGTGGCAGAGAGCATGAGGGGGGGTGGCAGAGAGCATGAGGGGGGGTGGCAGAGAGCATGAGGGGGGGTGGCAGAGAGCATGGGGGGGTGGCAGAGAGCATGGGGAGTGGCAGAGAGCATGGGGGGTTGTGGAGACTATGAGGGGGTGGCAGAGAGCATGGGGGGTAGGTGGAGCGTATGGGGGGAGGTGGAGAGTATGGGGGGTGGCAGAGAGCATGGGGGGGAGGTGGAGCGTATGGGGGGGGTGGAGCGTATGGGGGGAGGTGGAGAGTATGGGGGGTGGCAGAGAGCATGGGGGAAGGTGGAGAGCATGGGGGAAGGTGGAGAGCATGGGGGGTGGCAGAGAGCATGGGGGGTGGCAGAGAGCATGGGGGGTGGCAGAGAGCATGGGGGGTGGCAGAGAGCATGGGGGGGAGGTGGAGAGCATGTGGGGTGGCAGAGAGCATGGGGGGAGGTGGAGAGTATGAGAGGTTGGGAGGTGGAGAGTATGAGAGGGTGGCAGAGAGCATGGGGGGAGGTGGAGAGTATGAGGGGGTGGCAGAGAGCATGGGGGGTGGCAGAGAGCATGGGGGTGGCAGAGAGCATGGGGGTGGCAGAGAACATGGGGGGAGGTGGAGACTATGAGGGGGTGGCAGAGAGCATGGGGGGGAGGTGGAGCGTATGGGGGGAGGTGGAGAGTATGGGGGGTGGCAGAGAGCATGGGGGGAGGTGGAGCGTATGGGGGGTGGCAGAGAGCATGGGGGGAAGGTGGAGAGCATGGGGGAAGGTGGAGAGCATGGGGGTGGCAGAGAGCATGGGGGTGGCAGAGAGCATGGGGGTGGCAGAGAGCATGGGGGTGGCAGAGAGCATGGAGGGTGGCAGAGAGCATGGGGGGTGGCAGAGAGCATGGGGGGTGGCAGAGAGCATGGGGGGTGGCAGAGAGCATGGGGGGTGGCAGAGAGCATGGGGGGGAGGTGGAGAGCATGTGGGGTGGCAGAGAGCATGGGGGGAGGTGGAGAGTATGGGGGGTGGCAGAGAGCATGGGGGAAGGTGGAGAGCATGGGGGAAGGTGGAGAGCATGGGGGGTGGCAGAGAGCATGGGGGGTGGCAGAGAGCATGGGGGGTGGCAGAGAGCATGGGGGGTGGCAGAGAGCATGGGGGGGAGGTGGAGAGCATGTGGGGTGGCAGAGAGCATGGGGGGAGGTGGAGAGTATGAGAGGTTGGGAGGTGGAGAGTATGAGAGGGTGGCAGAGAGCATGGGGGGAGGTGGAGAGTATGAGGGGGTGGCAGAGAGCATGGGGGGTGGCAGAGAGCATGGGGGTGGCAGAGAGCATGGGGGTGGCAGAGAGCATGGGGGGAGGTGGAGACTATGAGGGGGTGGCAGAGAGCATGGGGGGGAGGTGGAGCGTATGGGGGGAGGTGGAGAGTATGGGGGGTGGCAGAGAGCATGGGGGGAGGTGGAGCGTATGGGGGGTGGCAGAGAGCATGGGGGGAAGGTGGAGAGCATGGGGGAAGGTGGAGAGCATGGGGGTGGCAGAGAGCATGGGGGTGGCAGAGAGCATGGGGGTGGCAGAGAGCATGGAGGGTGGCAGAGAGCATGGGGGGTGGCAGAGAGCATGGGGGGTGGCAGAGAGCATGGGGGGTGGCAGAGAGCATGGGGGGTGGCAGAGAGCATGGGGGGGAGGTGGAGAGCATGTGGGGTGGCAGAGAGCATGGGGGGAGGTGGAGAGTATGAGGGGGTGGCAGAGAGCATGGGGGGAGGCGGAGAGTATGGGGGTGGCAGAGAGCATGGGGGGTGGCGGAGAGCATGGGGGGTGGCAGAGAGCATGGGGGGTGGCAGAGAGCATGGGGGGAGGTGGAGAGTATGGGTGGCAGAGAGCATGGGGGGAGGTGGAGAGTATGGGGGGAGGTGGAGAGTATGGGGGGGGGGGTGGAGAGTATGGGGGGTGGCAGAGAGCATGGGGGGAGGAGGAGAGTATGGGGGTGGCGGAGAGTATGGGGGAGGTGGAGAGTATGGGGGAGGCAGAGAGTATGGGGGTGGCAGACAGCATGGGGGGTGGCAGACAGCATGGGGGGGTGGCGGACAGCATGGGGGGTGGCGGACAGCATGGGGGGTGGCGAACAGCATGGGGGTGGCGGAGAGCATGGGGGGAGGCGGAGAGCATGGGGGGAGGCGGAGAGCATGGGGGGTGGCGGAGAGCATGGGGGGTGGCGGAGAGCATGGGGGGAGGTGGAGAGCATGGGGGGTGGCAGAGAGCATGGGGGGTGGCAGAGAGCATGGGGGGGTGGCAGAGAGCATGGGGGGTGGCAGAGAGCATGGGGGGTGGCAGACAGCATGGGGGGTGGCAGACAGCATGGGGGGAGGCAGACAACATGGGGGGGTGGAGAGTATGGGGGGTGGCAGAGAGCATGGGGGGAGGCAGAGAGTATAGGGGGGAGGTGGAGAGTATGGGGGGGTGGAGAGTATGGGGGGTGGAGAGTATGGGGGGTGGCAGAGAGCATGGGGGGAGGCAGAGAGTATGGGGGGGAGGTGGAGAGTATGGGGGGGTGGAGAGTATGGGGGGTGGAGAGTATGGGGGGTGGCAGAGAGCATGGGGGGCAGCGGAGAGCATGGGGGTGATGTGGAGAGCACGGGGTTGGCAGAGAGTATGGGTGCGGTGGAGAGCCCTGCGGGAGCAGCAGAGAGAAGCAGGATAGGAGGATCGGTGGGGGCGGCTGCATATAGAAGAATCATTTTCTCCATCTTCCTCCTGCAGTCTCGGAATGCCTGCTTCTCCTCTACCTCTCACAGGCATTCCGATACTGCAGGAGGAAGATGGAGAAAATAATTGTTCTATATGCAGCCGCCCCCACCGATCCTCCTATCTAGTTCACAGGGGAGGCTGAACTTACGTTTTCTGTTCCGGCACCTCTCGACATAATACCGGCTCCAAGGTGTCTGCTCTGGCTCCTCCCCCCGGCACTGACGGCTGACCTATACGTGCGGCCGTGCAGCCGTGGTGAGGCCGAAGGCGTCTCATTTAGCTCCTCCCCCCGGCGCCGATGGCTGAGCTCCGGGCGGCCGCGGAGAGGCTTAATGAGCGGCACAAGCTCAAGCCTTGGGCCATGCAAGGACTTGCAGCCTGGCGGCCCCAGCGGCCGCGGCCCACCGGGCAAATGCCCGGTTTGCCCTATGGCCAATCCGGGCCTGGACCTAATTACTGAGTGTATTAGTCCTGAAAGACCAAACTTGAGTAAGGTCCTTGACAGGTATCCCCAATGGACCCTGTCGAAGGCCTTTTCTGCATCTAATGCTAAAAAGATGCTGGGCTGCTTGCTTAATTCTGATATGCGCAGGAGTTCTAGCATCCTCCTCGTCCCATCTAGTGCCTGTCTGCCCTTTAAAAAACCTACCTGGTCGAGTCGTATGAGGGAGGGGGTTATTTCCATAAGTCTGTTTGCTAAAATTTTTGCATAGATCTTTAAATCGGAGTTTAGTAGGGAAATAGGCCTGAAGTTTTGTGGGTCCGCTACGTCTTTACCAGGTTTAGGGATAGTGATAATGATAGCTTGGAGCATTTCTTTCAGGAAGGTACCATCAGAGGCTGCTATATTGAATATTTTTACCAATTCAGGGGCAAGGATGGCAGAGAAAGCCTTGTAATATTCAGTGGAGAACCCGTCTGCTCCTGGTGATTTGTGCATGGGTAGAGAATGAATAACGGATTCAACCTCTGTGAGTGTGATGGGCGCATTTATTTTTTGTAGGGAAGTTTTGTCTATTGAGGGGAGGTGAACAGTCTGTAGGAATTCGTCAATCTCTATGTCCGAGGGTTGGTAAGTGTTTGGGTCCGTCTGGAGATTGTATAGGGATTCATAATAGTCCTTAAAGGCGTTGGCGATATCTTTGGGATTGTGGTGTAGGGCTTTGGTACTGTGATGTCTGAGATTTTTGAGATTAGAACATGCCTGTTTTTTTTTAAGCTGGGAGGCTAGGATTTTACCTGCTCTGTTATTTTGGGAGTAGTAGGAGACTTTTAGTTTTTAAAAAAAAGTATCATAGTCCGCTTTAATTTCCTGTCTTACTTCTTCCCGGCAGCTATTGAGGCTTTTGAGTATTTCACTTGAGGAGGTAGCAGGATTCTTGTGTTGCGCTTCCAGATCTGCTATCTTCTCAAGTAGTTTTGTCATGCGCTGCTGTTTCTTTTTCTTTTCCCTAGAGGCTACCTGTATAAGGGCGCCTCTAGCGAATGCTTTGTGTGCACACCAAATGGTCATAGGTGAGCAATCTGCATTATTATTGAATTGAAAAAATTCCGTGATCTTTGCTGCAATTTCGTCTCTGATTTTGGGGTGTGATAAAAGAAACGTGTTGTTACGCCACAATGGTTTGTGGGAGTGTTTGTTGGCATCCACAATTTCAATAGTCACTGGAGCGTGGTCAGACCATGTGATACTGTGGATGTCAGCTTTCTGGACATTTTGCAGAGTATACAGGTCCGTGAGGAAAAAATCTATTCTAGAATAGCTCTTATGTACAGCCGAATAAAATGTGTAATCCCTCTCGGTGGTTCTAAGGCAGCGCCAAGGGTCATAGAGCCTCTCTTCGTGGCACAGCGAGTCTAGAGAGGGCCGCCGCTTAGAGGCCATCGAGGACACATCTAATTCTGCGTTCATAATCGAGTTAACCACTTCAGCCCCGGAAGGATTTACCCCCTTCCTGACCAGAGCACTTTTTACAATTCGGCACTGCGTCGCTTTAACTGCTAATTGCGCGGTCATGCAATTCTCTACTCAAACGAAATTTGCGTCCTTTTCTTCCCACAAATAGAGCTTTCTTTTGATGGTATTTGATCACCTCTGCCGTTTTTATTTTTTGCGCTATAAACGGAAAAAGACTGAAAATTTTGAAAAAAAATGATATTTTCTACTTTTTGTTATAAAAAAAATCCAATAAACTAAATTTTAGTCATACATTTAGGCCAAAATGTATTCGGCCACATGTCTTTGGTAAAAAAAATGTCAATAAGCGTATATTTATTGGTTTGCGCAAAAGTTATAGCGTCTACAAACTAGGGTACATTTTCTGGAATTTACACAGCTTTTAGTTTATGACTGCCTATGTCATTTCTTGAGGTGCTAAAATGGCAGGGCAGTACAAAACCCCCCCAAATGACCCCATTTTGGAAAGTAGACACCCCAAGGAAATTGCTGAGAGGCATGTTGAACCCATTGAATATTTTTTTTTTTTGTCCCAAGTGATTGAATAATGACAAAAAAAAAAAAAAAAAAAAAATTTACAAAAAGTTGTCACTAAATGATATATTGCTCACACAGGCCATGGGCATATGTGGAATTGCACCCCAAAATACATTCAGCTGCTTCTCCTGAGTACGGGGATACCACATGTGTGGCACTTTTTGGGAGCCTAGCCGCGTACGGGGCCCCGAAAACCCAGCACCACCTTCAGGATTTCTAAGGGCATACATTTTTGATTTTACTCCTCACTACCTATCACAGTTTTGAAGGCCATAAAATGCCAAGATGGCACAAACCCCCCCCAAATGACCCCATTTTGAAAAGTAGACACCCCAAGCTATTTGCTGAGAGGCATGGTGAGTATTTTGCAGCTCTCATTTGTTTTTGAAAATGAAGAAAGACCAGAAAAAAAAATTTTTTTTTCTTTTTTCAATTTTCAAAACTTTGTGACAAAAAGTGAGGTCTGCAAAATACTCACTATACCTCTCAGCAAATAGCTTGGGGTGTCTACTTTCCAAAATGGGGTCATTTGGGGGGGGTTTGTGCCACCTGGGCATTCCATGGCCTCCTAAACTGTGATAGGCAGTGAAGAGTGAAATCAAAAATTTACGGCCTTAGAAAGCCTGAAGGCGGTGCTTGGTTTTCGGGGTCCCGTGCGCGGCTAGGCTCCCAAAAAGTCCCACACATGTGGTATCCCCGTACTCAGGAGAAGCAACAGAATTTATTTTGGGGTGTAATTTCACATATTCCCATGGCACGTTTGAGCAATATAACATTTAGTGACAACTTTGTGCAAAAAAAAAAAAAATAAAAAAAATTTGTCTCTTTCCCGCTACTTAAAATGCTCCCCCAATTTCCCAATGGCGCTATTTACATCCGGCGAAATCTAAGTCATAAAATGCTCGTAGCTTCCGGTTTCTTAGGCCATAGAGATGTTTGGAGCCACTCTGGTCTCTGATTAGCTCTATGGTCAGCTGGCTGAATCACCGGCTGCATTCTCAGGTTCCCTGTTGAGACAGGAGAGCCAGAGAAAAACACGGAAGACGGTGGGGGGGGGGCATTCCCTCCCACTGCTTGTAAAAGCAGTCTAGAGGCTAATTAGCTGCTAGGATTGCTTTTACATGAAAGCCGACCGCTGGCTAAAAAGAATGATACCAAGATGATACCTAAACCTGCAGGCATCATTCTGGTATAACCACTCAAAGTCGTGAATGGCGTACCTGAAGACAAAAAAATGGTTAACAATAAAGCACAGTAAACGGTAAAGTATAAAAAATTGCATACCTGAAAAGCAAACATGATAAAACATAATAACAATAAAACATTGCAGAATAGAATACAGTAAAAAAGAGCAGAACAATAGAGAGAGAGAATAGAGAGAGAGAACAATAAAACGACAACTATTTTTTTTTATTTTTCTTTGTGTTTTTTTTTTTTTTTACACTTTTTTTTTGTAACTGTAACTTTTATAACTGTAACCGCTTCCAGGTTCGGGTCTCTCAAAATGCGATGGCATCTTGGGAGACCCTGTGAAAGTGTGCCTAGTCTGTGCAATGCTGTACCCTACGCTAATACTCAACTAGTGAATGGTAGCGTTCAAAACATTCACCAATGCAAAGACCAGGATTGTCAGGACAGGAGGGACAATAATAGTGAGTGTCACGCCTATATCCGCGCTTGCTGCAGACACAACATCTTTTTTGGGGGGGTTCGTTGGGTAGGGGTACTCGGGAGGATATATAAATGCCTCTCATGCAGCCGACTGCATTTGGTTGGGGATGTGAATGGGGGAAGTACGGGCGCTGCAGAAGCGGTGGGTTCCCAATTAGGATTGGCGAATGCAGCAGGAAGGGCACTATGGGCACGACGGGCCTGTGTTTGTCTTTTTGGTGGCAGCGGGACACTACTTGTGCTTGCCACCTCACCAGCTTGAACTGCACTTATGGGACTCGCCACGTCACCAAGTGTTACTGCAGTGCTGGTTTGACTACGACCGGGGTGTACTAGGCCGCTGGTGCTTGCCAGTTCACCAAAACGCTACAAAAAAAAGTGACAGTGATCGATCGATACTGCACTTGGGTGGGCTGGGCTGGGCCGGGCGGAGGGGCAAAACGCAGGTGCTAGCAGGTATCTGGGCTGATCCCGCTAACACTGCGTTTTTGGGAACCCTAAACTGCTGGGGACGCCAGTATAGATCTGATCGGATCAGATATTGATGCGTTCAGATACTATACCACTAAGGGAGGTGTACGGTGCGTGTACGGTGCGTGCATGGGTGTTCGCGGTACTGGTGCTAATCTGACGCTGCCTAGGGCGACGCATATCACCGCCGGGCGATCAGGGGGCTAAACCTTTTTTCGGTAATAAACGGCGGGTGCCCTGACACTATAAAAAATAAACAAACTAACCAGCGTCACCCGTAACGGTTATACGGTGATCAGTGGTAAAAGGGTTAACTAGGGGGCCATCAAGGGGTTAAAACATTTATTAGATAGTATATGGGGGTCCCTGTCGCTATAAAACACTGACGGTGAACCTAAATATTTACGTCCCTAACTAGCGTCACCAGCGACACTAATACAGCGATCAGAAAAATGATCGCTTAGCGACACTGGCGACAGGGGGTAATCAAGGGGTTAAAACTTTATTAGGGGGGGGTAAGGGGGGTACCCTAGACCTACAGGGGGCTAAACTTTTATTTGGTAATAAACGGCGGGTGCCCTGACACTATAAAAAATAAACAAACTAACCAGCGTCACCCGTAACGGTTATACGGTGATCAGTGGTGAAAGGGTTAACTAGGGGGCAATCAAGGGGTTAAAACATTTATTAGGTAGTATATGGGGGTCCCTGTCGCTATAAAACGCTGACGGCGAACCTAAATATTTACGTCCCTAACTAGCGTCACCAGCGACACTAATACAGCGATCAGAAAAATGATCGCTTAGCGACACTGGTGACGGGGGGTGATCAAGGGGTTAAAACTTTATTAGGGGGGTACCCTAGACCTACAGGGGGGTAACAGTCACTACCCTAACACTGCTAACTGTCACAAACTGACACTATGCAGTAATCAGGAAAAAAAAAACAAAAAAAAAAAAAAACCTGCTTGGTGTCAGTTTGTGACAGGGGGGGGGGGTGATTGGGGGGGGATCGGGGGGCGATCGGGGGGGGGGATCGGGGGTGTAATGTACAGTGGCGTCTCCAGCTTTTATATTTAGGGGGGGCACATGGGGGGACAGGGACAAAAATAGGGGGGCAATATAAAATGCAAATATGCATATATAGATAGATAGATAGATAGATAGATAGATAGATAGATAGATAGATAGATAGATAGATAGATAGATAGATAGATAGATAGATAGATAGATAGATAGATAGATAGATAGATAGATCTATATATATTTTATCTATCCTGGGGCCCTTTACCCCTTTACTACGATCCCACAACGGCCCTTTCACATGTTCTGCAGTGAGCTCCCTTCCTACTGTATTGGGGCCCCCCCAGGGTGACAGAGAACAAGAGATATATGTCACCAGCATACCAAGAAAATATAAGGGTCCAAAGCAGTGGGATAACTATTGGGGTTGCAAAGGTTGTCTTGTCACCGGGCCCTGGTGTTCTGTCACTGTGGGGTTCCCCAGGATCCTCTTGCTGTCCTGCCCCTGCTATTGACAGCGCTGGTCTGGCATTTCTTGGAATTTACAGGCTGGTTCACCTGTCCTAAGGGCGGGAGAAATCAGTCTGTTTTTTCAGTAACTGAGAGTCCTGGTGGAGTCCTTCCTGCAACTCGCTCTTCTCCCTGCCAATGAGGATGCAGGGGAAGGAGCAGATCGGGCGGCCGTGGTTGTGTGAGCGCTCGCATTATGCAGTGTCAGCGAGCAGAGGGAGGTGGGAGGAATCACCTGCAGGAGCTGACTGGGGACGTTCTCCCTCTCAATAGAGACTGTGTTACCCCAGCGGTGGCCCGAGTAAAATGCGGCACATCCGATATGAATACAAACAAAAAGAAATTGCCTTTTTGTAAAAAAAAAAAAAAAAAAAAAATTAAAAAAAAAAAAAAAATTTTTTTTTTTGGGGGGGGCACATGGTGGGGCCCAGCATAATGTTGGGGGGGTCAGGGCCCCCTCTGGCCCCCCCCTAGGGTCGCCATTGGTAATGTATGCCTGGCATGTTCTACTGTGTGTGTGTGAGTGTTGGTGCACTTACATGTCATCTCCCCTCGGCGCTGGAACGGAAACTCCCGAGCCGAGGAGAGATGACATCACATCCTCTGCCTCTGTGTACTATACAGAGGCAGGGGATGTTTGTCATTGGCTGGGAGCGATCGCGAGGGGGGGGCCACGATCGGATGGCCTCCCCCTCGTCTCCCATCGCTTCCAACCAAATGCCGACCGCAGCTGGCACCGGGGGGGTCCGATCGGACCCCCCACCCGCGGGAAGGCAATCACGTTTCAGGTACGTGATTTTGCCTGCCCGTGCCGCTCTGCTCACGTATATAGGCGTGAGGCGGTCGGCAAGTGGTTAAAATCACCACATATTATTAAGTTGCCTTTTTGTACCTTTTTAGCCATACTTACAACTTTGCGAATAAATCTTAGAGATCTAACATTAGGTGCATACAAGTTAACTATAGTATATATGATGTGGTCCAGTTCTGCGACTACGATCAGAAAGCGACCTTGGGGATCTATATGTTCCTGTAAGAGAGAGAAGGTTAGTGTGTCCCTAAATGCAATCATTACTCCATTCTTCTTCGTCGTATTCTTGGCCATAAATATGTGCGGAAACATGGGATGTGTACATTTCAGGGAGTTGTCACTGGCGAAATGGGTTTCCTGCACACATAGAATGTCACATTTCTCTTCTAAGGTTGATTTCCAGAGGGCTCTTCTTTTGTAGGGGCTGTTCAAGCCTCTCACATTGTATGACATCAGTTTAAGATTCATTCTTGTGGAAAGTTGCGCAGCAGTGCCATCTAGTGGTAGTTCCAGGAATTTGAGTTGAGATCTTGGATATGGTTATAATGCATGGGGTCTGAAAAAGCAATGTCCTCATAGCTTTGTAAATGAACAGTTTAACCAAACAAACTTGAACTGTTGATAAACGATGAGATGTAGGCCGCATAAATTGCGGATAGTAGGTCACGGGAATCATCTCGTAACTAACGAAGGGGGTTCAACAAGGTAAATCCTTGAACAGCCGAACATCGGGTGGTTGATCAGAAAGAACAGCTTCCTAGAAAGCTGCAAATCACCATAACTAGCCAGATGACAGTTATGAGAGGAGAGTGCTCACTAAAAGAAATAGCAGCAAGTAGTATAAACTGAGGCAGGTTGCTACTTGTAGTTTTTAGCTGTACGGTGGTTGTTGCGTCTATTATATTGTGGGTTAGGGTCCTCAGGTACTGCATCTGTGGGAAGCAAGCGCCATTTTCGGAGGAGATCCAGGCCCTTTTCTAGCGATGTTATCGCATGCGATTCGTTGTTCATGTCAACCAGGAGTTTAGCAGGGAATCCCCATTTGTAGAGGATCTTATTGTTGCGCAGAATTTTAGTGATAGGCACCAAGTTGTGTCTGGCTGACAGGGTGGCTTGTGACAGATCTGCATAAAGTGCAATACCAGCATATGGGTCAGGGAGAGAGGGATGTTGTCTTGCGAATCGCATGAGTTGATCCTTAATGTGGTAGAAATGGATTCTTGCTATCACATCTCTAGGTGTTTGTTCAGGCAGGAAGGATGGTTTTGGCAGTCTGTGTGCCCTGTCAATAGTGATGTCTGCTGGGCTTAGAGAGGGGAGGGCAGTCATCATGAGCTTTTGCAGGTATGTAGTGATCTCTGCGGGTTTGACCGTCTCGGGGACCCCCCTAAACTTGATATTGTTCCTTCTAGCCCGATCTTCAATATCCGCCATTTTAAGGCGCATGGCTCTGATTTCGTCTTCTACCTCAAAGTGAGCATCGACCAGTTCATTGTGTGCTAGAGTGAACTCCTCCATTTTATTCTCTACATATTCCACTCTATTGCTGACAGCAGATATTTCCCTTTTTGTGTTGCTCATAAACGCTGCCATATCAGATTGAAGAGCTCCCCTCAGGGTTTGCAAAATCTCCTTCATTGTGGTGTCAATAATGGGCTGACCTGAGGTAGGGAATGCATCTAGCTGCTCTGCCTGTGTGGAGGATTCCTCCATTTCATCCCCTGCTGCTCCTGCCTCATCCTCATTCTCCCCTCCTTCCCCAAGCCTTCTATTTGCTTAAAAGGGCTGCAGAATGGGGAGGATGACAAGGGATTGTCATTAAAGTGTGATTCACCCGAGGATGGCTTTGGATTGCTGTGTGGCTGTGCTGTGGAGCCAGATGAATGGCTCCCGGCGCCGGCGCCATCTTGGAAATTTCGGCCCTCAGCAGGGCGGAAGAAATCCGTCAGTTTTCGGGGTCACTCTCTCTCCTTCCTTTTGTACATCGTGCCCGCTGTATGCCCCCTGCTCTCCTCTCTCAGATGATGTGCTTTTTGGCTGTTTTTGGTGTGCTGTGAGCCGCTGATTACACCCGGTGTGTCAGAGCTCTCCTCTCACACGTCCATGAGCTCTGGCTGCCGGCTCCGCCCTCCGGTAGAATTATTTTTTAATGTAGTTTGTACATACAGTGGTTCTTCTCTTGTTTTTATGTCTTTATTCATTGAAAAATGTTTCTTAAGGTTAAGCTTCCTTATAAACTTTTTCAGATCAATATAAGTTTCAAACTTGTCTAAGGATTTTTCGGGGGCAAATTTAAGTCCTAAATCCAAGGTTTTCATTTCATCCTCAGTGAATTGAACATCACTGAGGTTGAATATGCCCTTTCCTAATGTTCTCTTCTTCGTTTTCTTCTTCCCTCCTCTGTTTCCTCTGGTCGATTTCTTCTTTCTTCGAATCTCTGTGTACACCCCATCCCCCTTCCATAACTTCTGTCCCAGTCTTCCCTGGGGTGCCCCTGTTCCATGTGATGTTGGTGGGATTCCGGCTGTTGATCTTCCATCATCCTGTATGGTCCTCCTCGGGGTCCTCCTCTGTCTCCTTGCGTTCCTCTCCATCCAGGGTTCCTGTAGGCAGCTCGGGCCTTCCATCTTCCTGGTGGTCTCTCTCGGGGTCCTCGCCTGGGAAAATCCCTAAATTGCCTAGAGTCCCTTCTATGTTGTGGGTCCATAGGTTCTACATAATCTCTCCCATATTGGGCATGCCTGTTCTCCCTTAGAGGTGAAAATCTATACCGAGTAGATACATTGTATCTTGGTGTTTGGGGGGTTCTATAAACAGGCTTTTCCTGATGATTAACCTTCCTGGTTTCTGATCTTGCATGGTGTCTATATGGTGTACCTTGTTGTTGTCTATATGGAAGTTTCATATTGGTTCTAGTCACCTGTTGGGGTGTGTTATTAATCGGTCCATCCAGCTCCATGTCTATGGACTGACATCCCACAACAGGTCATCTTCTGGTCCATCACCAGGATCTAAAATGGTTGTTTGCCATTTATATACCTTCATATTCTGATAGTCCATTACATCCCTTTTGCATTACTTCTGTTTTTTTGCCTGTATTTCAGTGTCATACTTCTTAATTATCTCCTGAAGTTCTTTTTCTTTATCTTTATATTCAGCTTGATTAATGATTTTATGCAATAGTTCATTTTCACATCCATTAAAAAAGGAGTACCATTCATCCATGAGGGCTGTGTCATTAACACTATCATTGGGGTCAATGGTGTCATCTTTGCCAAGATATACATTTCCATGGTAGCTATATCCCACCAGACCCTGAGTTGTTTTTCCATTGTGTGCCTAAGTTTTTTCATTAGGCTATGCATGTCTTGTGTATTAGTAACAGTGTCTTGGCTGAAAATGCCTCCTAAATCAATGTTCCTATTTCCCATATAACCAAAGATATCCATAGCAGCAGTCAAAAGTTACACCCTAAAGTGTTAACAAGATATAACATACAAAATATAGATCAAAATATAGATCACACATGCACATACCTTTATGGGGCATGGAATGGTAATATATATCACAGATTTATTTATTCTTGGAATAATTGGAATAATGGTGGTATAATTGAGTTTGGGTTTACATTTATTACACCGGATAATGACCTAACACTCAGTGACAGATCATAGATACACCTATATCTGACTCACTGGTATTACACATGAGGTGGGATTATACACATTAGGTACGGGTGTGGCACACATAGTAGTGGTGCAGCACTCAGCACTCAGCCCTCTCCTCTCCCCTTTCTGTGTTCATGTCTTGATATCTATTATGTATAGGTAGCGCCATTCACCCCAATTTATTAATTTGTGTCTACCATAATAATAATGCCTCAAATGCAAAACATTATTGTAAAGAATGAAAAGAATCAAACATTAGTAATTGTATTTTCCCTGTATGATTGTGTTCAGCTCTGTAGCATAGTGGTATGCCCTGCTACATGCAAAGGTTCAAGCCATGGGTTTGAATCCCACTGATGGTATTATCCCCCTGAAAACGTGCATTGTACTCAGCAGGATAATTAGCCAATGCACATCAGTTTGTTTTTTTCCATAGTTTAAACTCTTCAAATGCATGGAATGGTATGTAATTATTCAATAATATTATGGTGTGGAATTCCAAAAATCTGGCCCTTCAGTTCCCCCTCAAAATTCATACAAGACCCTTATCTGAGCGAGCAGCCATGGCAGGCCAGGAAAAGGGGGGGGGGCGAGCAAGCGCCTCCCCCTCCTGAACCATACCAGGCCGCTTGCCCTCAACATGGGGACGGTGCTTTGGGGTCCCTCCCAAAGCACCTTGTTCCCATGTTGATGGGGACAAGGGCTTCATCCCCACAACCCTTGCCCGGTGGTTGTGGGGGTCTGTGGGCAGATGCTTATCAAAATCTGGAAGCCCCTTTTAACAAGGTGGCCCCCAGATCCCGCCCCCCCATGTGAATGGATATCGGATACATTGTACCCCTACCCATTCACTAATAAAAGTAGTGAAATGTGACAAAAGACAATAGATGTTTTTGACAATTCCTTTATTAAAAATGTCTTCTTTCCCCAGCTTCTTCCTCCATCTTCCCATCTTCCTCCGGTCTTCTCCATCTTCCTCCAGCTTCTTCTTCCCCCACTTCTTCTTCTGGTCTTCTTCTTCCTTTGTCATTGCTCCTGACACCAACCCGCCGAACGTGAAAATAAAGACCCTCCTCCGACACTGCGGCCAACCGATCTGCTCGCTTCCACATTTCATATATAACTATGGGGCGTGGCCATCTGATGACATCAGTCGGGAGACCCCGCCCCTTGTGACATCACAGGCCAATCATGCCCCAGGTGGTAAAGTCACAAGGGGCAGGACTTGGAATGATGTCATCCGCCCCATCGCAGCATCGGAGAAGGCTTGTTTTTTGAATCTTCAGCGGGAGCAGCGGGAGCGGCGGTGGAGAAAGAAGACTGGAGGACAAAGCGGGGGAAGAAGAAGTGGGGGAGGAAGATGGAGAAGACTCAAGGAAGACCGGGGGAAGAAGCAGCTGGAGGAAGAAGAAGACCAAAGGAAGACTAGAGGAAGAAGAAGACATTTTTAATAAACGAGTTGTCAAAAACCATCTTTTGTCTTTTGTCACATTTCACTACTTTTTTTGGTGAAGAGGTAGGGGTACAAACCCATTCAGATAGGAGGTGCCCTGCTCTCTCGTCCCCCCTTTTCCTGCGACCTGCCAGGTTGCATGCTCGGATAAGGATCTGGTATAGATTTTGGGGGGGCCCCATGCCATTTTTTTTATTTTGGCGTGGGGTTCCCCTTAAAATCCATACTAGACCTGAAGGGCCTGGTATGGATTTTGGGGCGGACCCTACGTCAATTTTTTTTTAAATTTTGGACTGGGGTTCCCCTTAAAGTCCATATTAGACTCGATGGGCCTGGTATGGACTGGGGGGGGACCGCACACCGTTTTTTTCCTTGATTTTTAATCTATATTGCGGAGATCTGGCAATACATTACAGCCGCAAGCAATTTTGATTTCCATTTTTTCCTTTAGAAATGTAATTTTGCTGTGGTACTGTTATAAACATGGGAAAGATGCACTACTTTATAGGGAGACTAAGGGGACCCCCAGGCATGATGTTTAAAGGAATTTTTAATTTTTATTGTTTCACTTTAAGCATTATTAAAATCAGGGCTCCTAAAAAAACGGGCGTTTTAAAAAAAAAAAATTTCAATTGATACATGTCCCCTGGGCCAGTACCTGGGTCCCCATACACTTTTTATGGCAAAAAACTTGCATACAAGCCTTCAGTGAGGACTTTGGATTTTGCAGGTTCGAGCCCCATTGACTTCCACTATTCCCACATATGCGATCTGACAGGCATGTTCGCCGGCAATAATGCGATTTTCCATTTGCATGTACGCCCAGTTTCTGAGAGTTGAAGTCTTAATTGACCTCAATTGGGCGTTATTAACCGAGACTGCAGGATCATATATGGTGCCACTATGGTAAATGACCCCCCTTGTCTCAATGATGAAGAAAAAAGATGACACCTTTTTTAAAGAAGTTCACAACCACATGTCCTACTACAACCATTTACTGTATTTTCTTATTTGTTGTCTATATGGGATCATGCCTATCCTTTGAGCTGTATGTCCCCATTAAGCTTTTTGATTTTGTGCCATCCCTTATTTTCCTCAACTAGGCACTATTCATTTACCTGGACATTTACGTTCATGATTATCTCTTTGGCATAGTATTGTCTTTGTATGGTTACTATTTGTATTTTGTTCTTATTCTATGAAAACTGAATAAACATGTATATTTACTTGTAAAAAGGTGTCATCTTCATGCTCTATAGAGTCATTTACAGTTTCTGTACAGGATGCTTACAGCTTATTTTGCCTATTGAATGAACTAATGATCCCATTACTAGGCCTGGAAACTGGACAAATGACCCTTATCTAGCTTGCCATACAATTGCTATTCTGCTGATCCTCCAATGCTCACCTGCAACATCACCCTAACAAACAATAAAACATTAGAACATCACCCTATGTTACATAGTTACATAGTTAGTCAGGTTGAAAAAAGAGACAAGTCAACCTAGTTCAACCAAAAAAAAATAAAAAATCATACAATCCCCTATACACAGTCCTTCACCCACAGTTGATCCAGAGGAAGGCAAAAAACCCCAGCAAAGCATGTTCCAATTTGCTACAGCAGGGGAAAAAATTCCTTCCTGATCCCCTGAGAGGCAATCGGATTGATCCTTGGATCAACTTTACCTATATATGTTAGTTCCCAGTTATATTATGTACATTTAGGAATGAATCAATGCCTTTTTTAAAGCAATTGACTGAGCTTGCCAGAACCACCTCGGGAGGGAGTCTATTCCACATTTTTACAGCTCTTACTGTGAAGAAACCTTTCCGTATTTGGAGATGAAATATTTTTTCCTCTAGATGTAATGAGTGCCCCCTTGTCCTCTGTGATGACCTTAACGTGAATAACTCAACACTAAGTTCAAGATATGGAGCACTTATGTATTTGTACATGTTGATCAAATCCCCCTTAATCTCCTCTTCTCAAGAGGGAATAGATTCAGTTCCTCTAATCTTTCCTCATAGCTGAGCTCCTCCATGCCTCTTATCAGTTTGGTTGCCCTTCTCTGCACTTTCTCCAGTTCCCTAGATATCCTTTTTGAGAACTGGTGTCCAAAACTGAACGGCATATTCCAGATGAGGTCTTACTAATGATTTGTACTGGGGAAAAATTATATCTCTCTCTCTGGAGTCCATACCTCTCTTAATACAAGAAAGAACTTTGCCCGCTTTGGAAACCACAGTTTGGCATTTCATGCTATTATTGAGCTTATGATCTACCAAAACCCCTAGATCATTCTTCACTATGGATTCCCCCAGTTGTACTCCCTCTAGTATGTATGATGCATGCATATTCTTATCTCCCCAAGTGCATAACTTTACATTTATCAACATTAAACCTCATTTGCCACTTAGTTGCCCAATTAGACAGTGCATTGAGGTTGGCTTGTAAACTGGAGACATGTTGTTGATTTGCCTGTTTCACAGAGCATACAGTATATTGGTCAGAGTAATGCCCCGTACACACGATCGGACTTTCTGACAACAAAGCCGTGCATTTTTGTTCGAAGGGTGTTGGCTTCAACTTGTCTTGCATACACACGGTCACACAAATGTTGGCCAACAATTACGAACGGAGTGACATAGAAGACGTACTACGAGCCGATAAAAAGGAAGTTTAATAGCCAGTGCACCACCCTTTGGGCTCCTTCTGCTAATCTCATGTTTATCTCGTGTTAGTAGAAGTTTGGTGATTGACGATTTGCGCTTTTAAGCCTCGTGCTTTTCAGTTCGTTTCTGCTTTTCAGGTTGTGCTTGTCGGTTCGTATCTGTTCTTCAGTGCGTGCTTGTCAGTTTGTTTCTGTCTTTCAGTGCGTTCTATTTATAGTTTGCTTCTGATTTTGAGCTTGTTTTTGTCAGGTCCTTTCTGATTTTCAGTGTGTTCTGTCAGTTCGTTCAGAGCAGCCGTTCGTTTATTAGCCATGTTGCGGTTACGCACTGGTCGGAGAGTTCGTGCTGTTGTTGGGCTTGGTGTTGGAGTTATTGCTTTGACCCAAGTCCAGTCCATGAACAGGGCGAGGAGGAGTTTTTGGACTAAGAGTTGGTTGCTTAATCGTGACCAATTCTGTCATATGCCTTTGTTGCTGGAGCTCCAGGAGAATAATCCTGATGATTTCAGGAATTATCGCCAGATGACGGACCCCATCTTTCACCGTCTATTGGCATTGCTGTCCCCTTATATTACGAAGCAGGACACCTGCATGCGGCAAGCCATCTCTCCTGAGCAAAGGCTCGTCACCACCTTGCGGTACTTGGCAATGGGGAGAAGTCTCCAGGACATCAAGTTCACGACTGGGATATCACCCCAGGCTCTGGGAATCATTATTCCAGAGACCTGTTCTGCCATCATACAAGTCCTGCAGAAGGACTATATTAGGGTAAATTTTATCCTTTAACATCACATTCTATGCATTTAATGTTTGCTAATGTATTGTATTCATTTCATCATTCCATAATTACCATGATTGTAATATGCTGTGAATGTCCTTTTTGTCCTCATGTATGCTGTAAGCATTTAATGCTCCTTTTTTGGATTATGAAACTTCTTACCTGTCCAGTGGGCTGCCAATAGTGTAAGTAAGGAGGGGCTGGCCAAAGTAACACACATTATTTATGCATTCAGCTCTCAATGAAGTGGAGAGGGTTACCTGTCCAAAACATCTACCCCCCCACCATCAAATTTTTCCAATGGGCAACCAGAGGGGGTGAGGAATCTGATAAGTTGACCTTATACTTTTGTCTTTAAATACTCATTTCAATAAATGTTATACTTATGTTGGCCAAGAATGTTTGTGTCTAATCTGCTTGCAATGTTATGTGCAAAAGTACTATTTTTTTTTTCTTGTTTAACTACACAGTTTCCTTCCTACACACAGGAATGGCAGACTGTAGCTTCCCAATTCCACCACCAGTGGGACTTTCCCAATTGTGGTGGTGCGATCGATGGGAAGCACGTCAGGATCGTCCCACCACCCAACTCGGGGTCATACTACTTCAACTATAAGGGGTTCAGAAGCATCGTGATGTTGGCGGTGACGACGGCCAATTATGAATTCCTATATCTGGATGTAGGGAAGAACGGCCGTATGTCTGATGGTGGAGTGATCGCCCAGACGGAATTCTACCGGCGTCTCCAAATTGGCACCTTGGAGTTGCCACCTCCAGAGGATAATTTTGCGCGCCTCAAGTTGCTCTGGAGAAACATCTGATGAGGCTGTTCCCCATGAGGACCCTGACCCCAGAACAGAGGGTTTTTAATTACCGGCTGGCTCGTGCCAGAAGAGTGGTTGAGAATGCCTTTGGCATAATGGCCAGCCGGTTCCGGCTTTTCCTTTCGGCCATCAACATGGCCGAATACAAACTGAATCACATTGTCTTGAGCTGCTGCATTGTGCAGTTGAGACTGAGGCCGACTTTTCACCTGAACAAACAACAATGACAGCGCTTGAAAGTGACCGTCCTGGCTTGCCCCCCCAAAGTGCCTACGAAGTACGGCAAAACTACGTCGAGTACTTCATGGGTAGGGGGGCAATTGCTTTACAAGCAAATCTTGAAGCTGAAAGTGCCCTTGTAGTGCAAAATGGATTTCCCTTTAGTAAATAACCCCCATTGTCACTGTAACTACACCAAAAATAAACTGGTATTGAGCATTGAAATAAGAAGCCACACATTGTTGAGTATAAAACATTTTACTCCAAGCACAATCACATGTGCGTTATAAACGGTTTTGGAACAAACCAACATCTTGGTGTATAAAATGTATTTTTGACATAAATTTGCCTTTTTTGTGGCTAAACAGGCATGTTTAAAAACATAACATACACATCCCCAACTCAGGAACTTACAAACTTCAACTTTGCTAAAGTGATGGTCATATGAGACATTAGTATGTCAAAACTGTGTTGATTTTGCCTTCATCAGATGGGATGAAATCACCCCTGTAAAAGCCAAATTTTGAAGATGCACACAAATTGGGACTCAAAATTTGGATTTCCCTCATGATCCCATACCTAAAATATGTGTATTTTTCCTACATCTAGCCACAAAACACACAGTGTGTCAGCATATGCTATCTGCCATCATGGGATATCAATGTACGCGTTTTGTGGGTGCAACCCCTTCCTCCAAACTAAAGTAGATGAGAGGAACATCCATTTTTCCCCCATGATGTGAGCTAGCACATGTTGACACACTGGGGCTTATTACAGAAAGGACAATCCACTTTGCCCTACAAGTGCACATGCATTGCACTTGTAGTGCAAAGTGGTTTTGCTTTTTTTAAATAAGCCCTAGTGTGTCAACATGTGCTAGATACCTTCATGGGGATCAATGGACGTGTTTCGGGGGTGCAACCCCTTCCTCTCACCTACTTTATTATGAAGGAAGGGGTTGTACCCACAAAATTGATGTCCCATGATGGCAGATAGCACATGTTGACACACTGTGTGCATCTAAATTTTGCCTAAAATATCAATGATGTCGCTCAGTCTATTTTGAACATCATGGATGTTTTGCTTCATCTTTTCCAAATCACGATTACACACCATGATCTCACTGATGAGTATTTGTGCACTTGCACTGCTGAAGTCAGTTTCTTCTTCCACAACATCCACATCACCTTGTAATAAAAAAAAACACCATGTATTATAAATATGCAGGCATTCATCTATTACCTGAAGCTGTGGTCTCAGACACCGACCTGTTGACACCATTTCAACCACTTCATCCAGCACTTCCTGAATCTCTGCATCCGCATCCTCATTTTGTGTTGTGAGTTCCCTTAGTTCATTAGGTGTGGGGTTACTGGTGTCCTCAGATGTCCCTATTCTTTTCTCCCCTATGTGAATACAAAAAAAAGGTATACTTAGACAGATATGTTAGGCTAGAAATAGTAATATGAAACATTGCTTGGAAGTATCGTCCAATTGTCTGTTTTGGCAGCGTTCCAAGCTGAAGACATGATTTTTTTTCCTTTCAAACCCTGGAATACTTACCTGTTTTGTGCAAGTTTCACACATGGAGAGACCACTAGTATCCACTGGAGCACCTGCGTGCGACACAGGTTGTTATGGTGCCCCACACTAGTGCTCCTGCGTCCAGATGTGTAAACAGCTGCTGAATGTTCTCTCCTTACACTGAATCAAGTTGTCATTTCATTATAGTTTCAAACACATCTAGACAACAATGTAATAAACTTATTTTAATCAAAATAGGCATGGACAAATGTAGTTAACCTGCATCTTCCAAAAATGTCATATTAGTGGTCGAACGAACAATGCTTAATACAAATGATACCTGTTCTCACGAACCTCAAACTTGGCATTTTAAACTGTACAACAGTAAAGAAAAGCACATGTACCAGCACAAATGTAATAATAATAATAGGAACACACGACAAATACTTACTTTTTTGCAGCACTTTCCTGATCCTTCTGTACTGATCTTGCTCCCTCAATTTCAGGTCTGACCAGCATTTCCTCAATTGCTCCTTGGATCGTCGTACCCCAAAAGTCCTGTGCAGACTTCTCACAACTTTAGCCATGATCTTGGCCTTTCTCACATTAGGGTTTCTGTACGGTCCATGCTTCCCATCATAGTCTGTCCTCTTCAAGATGTCCACCATCTCCACCATTTCTTCAAAGGACATATTTGAGGCCTTATATCTCCTCCTGTATCTGGAACGGCCTTGATCCGGGCTTTCGACGTCATTGCTGCTCTCAGCACACACCTGCTGTGTCTTCGCCATGTGCTCTCCCACTGCCCCGAAAGAGAAGAGGCGGGGAATACACTAGAAAGAAGGACAGCGGCGGAATATAAAGCATAACACGCGGGCGACGTACGTGCGATCTGTGAGTGGAGGACTGAGGATCGTTAGCGCCGATCTTTCAAACGAAGGTACAATTGTAACTTGGGGCATCAGTGGTTAGTGGCCTATACTGCTTATAGATTGAGGCCTATATTCTGGCAAGATTAGGAGAGTTTAGCCTGACATTAGGGTTTGTCTTGTGTTGTGTCTTGCAGATAAAATGGTTGACAAATTCACAGCCCCTGATTTCCTGCCCAACTTTATTGACAAATACAGGGAGCTGCCATGTCTCTGGCAAGTCCATTCTCTGGCAGTTCTATTCTAACATATTAAAGAGGAAAGCAGTGCTGGAGAAACTGTTGGAATTAGTGAAGCCTGTGTATCCCACGGCAGACATCACCTATTTGAAGGCCAAAATTGGTAGCCTGAGGAGCACATATAACAGAGAGCGCAAGAAGGTCCAGGATTCCCTGGGATCCAGAGCAGCAGCAGATGACGTATATATCCCCAGGCTGTGATACTACCACAGCCTGCGTTTTTTGTCCAACCAGACGGAACCCAGGCCACCGCTATCAACACTTCTTTCCACATCAGCTGAGGCTCCTGAGGTCCAACCTGGGCCTTCCACCCAGGAAGAAGATGTGGAGGAGCCCAGCTTGACCCAGGTATAGCATTGTTGAAGATATTTCTTGTCAAAAATTGAATGATGTTAACTAGATGTTATTGATCACAAATTTCTGATTTAACAAAGTGGTTTACATATCAATAGACAGTAGTGGCCAAAAATGATTGGGAGAAGAATGAAAAATGCTGGGGTCAGAATGATAGTCTTTTCTATTTGTTACCATTCAATTTGCAACAGTCATGAGCTCAAAAGTGTGTGAGATTGATGACCAAAAACCTAAAACTATGTACCATTTTCATACACAGGAAAGTCTCAGGCAGGAGGAGGCCGTGGCAAGCAGCCTGGCCGAATCCCAGGTTGCTCCCCTCCACCCTCCAACCAAAAGGACCAGAAAGGCATGGAACCTGGATGAGTCCACGGCTGCTTTCCTAAAACATGATACTGCGGCAATTAGCACAACCCCTGGTCGCTACGAGGCGTTTGGATGCGTCACTGCCAGTAAATTAGAACAAATGTGAGGAGATAATACTGCAGGCCCTAAACAAGGGGGCGAGGGGCAAACTCACATGCCAAACACATCTCTGTGAGTTGGACCATGCTCCTCCACCACCTCCAACAACACCACAGCCACCCCACCCACCACAGCAGCATGGAAGGAGACGTGGAAGGAGGTGTTGAGAGTGATGGCCTGGGTTTGGTGTGGTCTGGCAAAAAACACAGGCTGTTGTAAGACCACAGCCTCGGGACATATATGTAATTTGCTGCTGCTCCCGATCTCTCGGAGTCCTGGACCGTTTTGTGCTTCCTATTAAATGGACTCCTCAGGTTACCAATTTTGACCATCAAATAATTGATGTCTGCCCTGGGGTACAAAGGCTTCACCAATTCCAACTGTTTCTCCATTGTTGCCTTCCTCTTTATTTTGTTAGGATTCCCTATTAAATTATAAATTTTGGTTTTGACAAATACTTGGCTATGTGTTTTACTTCAAAAAGGACAGTTTGCTTGTGAGTAGGCAGGTACATTTCAAAAATACAATGTCAAATTAACAAGGGACACCAACATAGTTGTATCTTTGAGGTTAAAAAATACAAGATAATAATTGGTATTGTGGTAACTTGATACACAAAAGGAAAAAAAAAATATTCTGGAGATCACTAGAAAAAAAACACAAAAAATATATATTTTTTTAATGGAGATCACTAGAAAAAAAAAAAGAAAAAAAATAGTATTCAGGAGATCAATAGAAATAATAAAAAATATGTTTGTCAGAACTCTGTGAATATCAGCAGCAAAGCTACTTCATTATTATAGCATTATAAAGAAGAAGAGAATACACTGCATTGAGAGATTTCAACATTTGCCGTGTCACGAATATGATATCTCCATTACGAACGCTAGTTTTACAAGGCCGAGCGTTTCTGGCTCGTACTTGATTCCAAGCATGCGTGAACTTTTGTGCGACGGACTTGTGTACACACGATCGGAAAGTCCGACAACAAAAATTTGTTGACGGAAAATTCGAGAACCTGCTAGCCAACATTTGTTGGCGGAAAGTCCGCCAACAAATGTCCGATTGAGCATACACACGGTTGGACATACTGCCAACAAGCTCACATCCAACATTTCCCCCCGGAAAGTCCGATCGTGTGTTACATAAGTGTAACATCTGAGTTATGTGATTTATCAGCTTAAATTTAAAAATTTTAATTGGTTTGATCATTGCTACTTTTAACTGTTTTAAGGTTCAGTCTTATAGTGTGTAGTAAACTTTTAAACCGAACTGGAATGTATGGAGTAGTATATGAGATATGGCAGGAAGAAGAGATGAAATAGGGTGCCAAAGTTTGAAGCTAAGACATGGTATAGGTACCCAAAGGCCTAATTTTCCAGTGAGAAGGGCTGTCTTTATCCAAGCAGAATGACAGGTGTTCAGTGAATCTGTGTGCAGGCAGCCTGTTCAAATCAATGACAGGGCGGGCAGATGCACCAACCTGCATGGTTCTCCAAACACATCCTCACTGTACATCTGTGCAGGACCAATGCACGGATCAAAATGCAGTCTGTCTGTGTTCTGATGCATGCATCTTTTCAGCATGGATGTATAGTCAGGAATGCACTTGGAGATCTGTGTAGGTCCATACAGCCTCTGCCAGTCATTAATTTGAACAGGTTACCTGTCCAGAACACCTGTGCATCCCACACAGATGAAGACAGCCCTTCACATGGGTGTATGGAATGGTCCACCCATGTGAATGAGGCTATGGAGTTACTGACAATGCAAGAGTCTAGTTAAAGTGTATCTTTAGGCAATTTTTTTTCCGTTTTGGATAGAATGAGAAAGGGTAAGACCCTCTGTTACATTTTTATTGCTGTCTGTGTCAACATTGGTAGGATTCACCCCTCTATAATACTGGTGCCCATTATCACTAAGAAAGTGAAAGGAATATCAACATTATAGAGTTGTTCCCAAAACAAGAAGTGAGAGTGGACAACTGTCTAAGTGGGGAATTCCTGTCACTTTGAAAGATTTCTCTAACTTCCTGCTGAATTTGCAGTTGTTGGACCCTTCCCTTATCGAAAACAAAAAAAAAAAGTTTTAGCTATACAAACACTTAAAGCGGAGTTCCACCCATTTAAAAAAAGTGTAGCTGCTGACTTTTAATAAACAGACACTCACCTGTCCCATGGTCCAGCGATGTGGGCGCCTGAAGCCTCGCTCCTCTCCCCCTCCTCTCCGCGGTGCCAGCATTGTAACTGTGGGCGGCCAGCTGTGGCTTCACAGTCAGGATCGAAATGCGCACGCGCGAGCCGTGCAGCGCGTTGTGAATGGCTGGGCAATCTTCTGGGACCTGTGACATGTCCCAGAAGATTGGAGGGAGGGGGGAGAGGTGAACTTCCACTCAGCCCCGCTGCGCCAAGAGAGGAAGTGGGAGCTGGGTCCATGTCAAAACTGGGTACCCCCCCAAAAAAATGGCATGCCAAATATGGCATGTCAGGGGGTCTCAGTACTTAAAGCGGAAGTTCCATTTTAATAACTTTCTTCCTTAGCACAAGTTTACATGTAAAGTACCGATTCATAGACTAGTAGACTAGTGATCCCAAAGATGCCACAACAAATATGCTTAATATTTAATTTGATTTAAAACATTTAGATGACATTGAAAAAAGGAGCTAGACTGAACAATATATTTTTTCTGCAGCTTTAAAATATACTTGAATTTTCATATCTTATGTTTTTTTTTCTCAAAGCATTTCACTAGTCCCAAAATAACCTCCTACACTTGTTCTATTTTCTCTTAAAGCCATTAAAATGGCTTAATATAGTTTTTAATGGTTGATCATCTTCAAAGGCATCAGAGCTTTGTTTCCATCTTTCAACTGTGCACTTCATTATCTTAGGCATAATGCTACTGCTTTAATACATTTTGATGGTCTAGGTCTGCATTTAATCTCAATAGTATGCCTTACTGTAACATTAACCTATCTTGACTTGGTGGATTCCCTAGTAAGGCAAGGAATTTAATTAAGTCCCAGTCCTTTCAATTTCCCCAGTATATTCTTGCAGAGCCTTGAACATTTATCTGTAGGTGTTTCTACTGCTTGCTAGCAATGTTCGAATGAGGGATTATCATTAAGGAACTGAATTATTGAAATGTCTTCAACTAAATGTGTCCCTAGCCTTAGCAAACACAATTTGCCACATTCACAGATGTACTTTTTAAAATACAGGTCAAAGTTTAACTTTAGGGAAGAAAACATGAAAAGGGAAGTGGATTAAACCTTCAATGTTCAAGGTAAAGTGAATTGAATGGAATTTCTGTATGACTTTTTTTATTTTTATTAATATTGGTGTAAATGGTAGAGTATTTCAGTTTAAATTGAATTCAGGTTCTTAGATAATAGAAGAAGCTCAACTATTTGATGTGGGGATTAGTAAGGATCAGTGAGTGCTGAAAATGTGGAACCAATTGTGAAACGTTTACGCGTGTATAGCTGAATTTACAGGCTTACAGGACAGAACCCAGAGAATCATCCTTAAAGCAGACATTATAAAAAACATAAAATTTAGTAGTTACTGTATTTTCAGAAGGCAATGGTAGAAATGAGTGACTATGCATGGGTTTGGTTCATGGCCTGTTTCTGTACTAATCATAATTTGGAGTCAATTGGGTATGATTCTTAAAAATCTATTCTGGACATTTTCAAGATTAATAGACAATGAATTGTCTAACACAGGGGTTGGGGAGCTATGCACTTCTCTGGGGGATATGTAGCAATGTAAAAACATATTTCAATGAGGGTGGCATTGGAAAAACACCAATCCTTTCAAATACATGCTTGGGACTCGGAGATGCCTATAAGCTGTATGTGGGGCTATGGAACTATACAAATCTCAGGGACAGGGTCAGCGACATTGTATGCTGGCATCACATAGTTTACATGGTTAGTACATGTAGCGCTGACATTTTTGTTTTCTAATGCCATATAATGCAAAACAATAGACAAGGTTATATAAATTGATATCTGGCACCATCTAGTGGCCTAAACGTGAAATGGACTTCATTTATTTTTCTATTTCAAGAACATGGAGAAATGTTACAGGAAGTGACTGTTTGTTTACATTATACAAGAACTTACCTACCCAGAATGCCAAGTGACCTACCCATGAACACTGAGTATTGAATTGCATGCTGGATAGGTTATAAAAGGCCCCGCACGGCCATCTTGGGTCTCTTCTGGATGCGTGGCCTGCCTGCAAGGACCTGTGAGGAGGTTCCCAGAGAGCGCGGCTACACCTGCTGCGGAGCAGAACGATCAGCGACTTTGATTTGTAACTGTGTGCTGGAAAGACTGTGTGACAGAACTGGGAAGGATCCAAAGACACCTGTCAGAGCCATCAGAGGGTCCCGGTCGATCTTGCAGAGCGGAGCCGTTACACCGCTCTGCTCTGCAAGATGGACCGGGACCCTCTGATGGCTCTGACAGGTGTCTTTAACAAGTGGCAATATGCATGAATTAACTACAGCAGCAGAGTAGAGTACTAGAGTAGCAGTCATAACACAAATATAAACATTAAAAAAAATGTATGTATTGTTAATTCAAAAAATACCTGCATGTGTGAACGTAGCCATCCTTGTTTGATCACTCCAGAGATGGATTTGTACTGTACATAGAGCAGTGCACATTACCTCACCTAAAATGTACTGCTTGTTCAAAACAGATGGAAGTTAAGGGAAAACAGAGAGGCTCAAATATTCACGGAAGACGTTACAAGGAGGCAGAAAAACACAGTAAGATTTCATGAAAAAACAACATGAAAAAATAGATTACAGGGACATTATTAAGTAGTGGATGTGTGTGGATTATTTTTACAAAAAAAAAGAATATGGTTTAGTGTCACTTTAAACCCTCAATTTTATTTACAGTAAATTGGCCTGTGGCAAAACTGGTTAATATTATAGTTTGTGAGTTTTTCTTTGCAGTACCACACTGCATTGTCTTAAATGTTTAATAAAATGTCAAAACAGAGTGCACAAAAACACTTCCAAACCACCACCACTTTCCATGAGCCTCCTCTAATCCCCTATCCCAAATTATTCTGAAAATGTAAACTTCAGGTATATGTATGATAGAAATTGGCCAGCATCAGGATAGTATGCAGGCATTTGAATAGACAGTGAACTGTAGGAGCTTTGCAGTATGGGTCTCTTTTTACCATATCTGCTACTGAAGGCCCTCATTTTTATCAGGACCCACACCAGCCATTTTACAGTCAACATTACAGTGTTATTATTTCATTGAAAAAAGTCTCCAGAGTGTTCTAGTGTCTACATTTACAGTATTAGCGCAGGTGGGGGAGAGTGATATGTTTAAGGCAGTAAGGTCCTGCGCAACCTACTCCCACTGCCAAGTTGTGGGTAATTTTTAAAATATTTTTGTTGGATTATATTTTTGAACATTGCTGTTATTTTTATTCTGCACCTTTTTTTCAAAAAACGCAATAAAACGGATTTAAAGCGGTTTTAAAGGCAGAAGTTATTTTTTATCTGAATGCAATCTATGGATTAGGATAAAAAAAACCTTCTGTGTGCAGCAGCCCTCCAGAGCCCCCTAATACTTATATGAGCCCCATCTCTATCCAGTGATGTTGCACGAGAGACTCAGCTGTCCGGGACTCTCCTTTCTCATTGGCTGAGACAGCAGCGCTGAAGAGGGACCCAGGAAGAGGAGGCTCTGGGCTGCTCTGTGCTTTGTTTCTGTTATACAATTTAGTAAATAAATAATCTTTCGTTATAAATTTAAGCCAAAATGTATTCTGCTACATACTTTGGTGAAAATAACCCAAATCTGTATTTATTATTTAGTCTGTAGGAAAGTTATAGATTCCACAAACGATGGTATCTGACACACACACACATCTCATTTTCTTGAGGCTCGAAAATGCCAGGACAGTACAAATACCCCCCAACCTCATATGGTATAGATGGGCTGTGATTGGCCATGTCTGTACCATGTGATCACTGTGACACATAACAGCTAGCAACACAATTGTATACAATGGATGGCATGAAAGGAAGCCATCCATTGTTTACAATTGTCATGTGAGCTGCTGTGATTAGTCACAGTGATCACATGCTACTGGCAGCGGGCGGGTACAATGATCAGTCATCGGCTGTGTCCGGTGGACACAGGCAGTGACAGATCGTGCAGGTGCACGGCCCTGCAGCCGTGCGGGAGACATGTTGTGGGAGGACGTCATACGACATCCTCCCAGAACAACAGTGCTCACGCCTGGTCATCATTGTACTATAGGCTGAGCGGTAGGATGTTAAATAAAGCCCACAAGATATTATAGTGCCTAGGTGCACAGTACTGAATCTGTTGCACTAAGTACTATTTTTAACAGGATCCACATCAGCAATTTTAATATCAACAGTAGAGTGTAATTATTTGCTTGAAAAAATGTTACAACTTAAAAAAACTTGCCATGCCCCTTACTAAATACCTTGGATTGATTCAGGATTGATGCATTTTTAGATATATATACCATAGTTTTTAGACTTTATAACTTTCCTACGGAGAAAGTTTGTAATCAGAAAGTCTACCAAACCTTAATATAATCCCACACCTCATCCCAGTAATCAAGGAAAATTGGAAGAGAGAGTGCCCCAAGGGATTGTCCGGGTGAGGGTTACTAAATGCAAGATGAGTACAAGAGTATTGGAAAAATAGTACATTTAAAATTTAAAATTTTACATTTAAAATTTTTATTTGAAATACAAAAAGATCATATTTAAAAACAATAATTAGAACAATTCATATAATTGATACAATCTTTTGAAGCATGATAGAAAGGACTCTATAGTGTAAGAGCACAATCGAACATGACAGTCAGCATACCCAACATGTTTCAAAATTTTGTTTATACAGTTCCTTCTTCAGGGTCTTTTTTGGGGGATGTACTGTATTAATTATTGGAGACTGTTCATATGCGCTACAGGTGTGTCACACACGAAAAAAGGCCCATTAATTTCACAGGCATTTCCTACTAACTAAATAATATACAATGATTTAAGTTATTTCATTATTTTGTGAAAAATGACATTGAGTTATTGTTGTAAGATACATCGATCAGCCATAAAATTATGACCACCCACCTAATATTGAGTATGGCCCCCTTTTGCTAAAACAGCCCTGACCCATTTAGGTATGGACACAAAAGTAACATCCACATGAATGGCAGGACCCAAGGTTTCCAGGCAGAACTTTGCCCAATGCATCACACTGCCTTTGCCAACTTGCCTTCTAATACCATATACTGGTGCCATCTCTTGCCCAGGTAAGTGAAGCGCACACATCCGGCCATCCACATGATGTATAAGAAAATGTGATTCATCAAACCAGGCCACCTTCTTCCATCGCTCCATAGTCCAGTTCTGATGTTCATGTGACCATTGTAGAATCTTTTGGCTGTGGACATAGGTCACCATAGGCTTCACAGCCCCATACACAATAAACCATGATGCCCATTTTTTTTTCTTCTTAAACCACACCAACTTCATGGACAACATGTTCACTTGCTGCCTAATATATCCCACCGATTTTCAGATGCCATTGTAATAAGATATTCCCTTTTTCCCGTCAGTGGTCATAATGTTATGGCTGATCGGTCTATACCTGAAAGCATGTATTTACTCAATATTACAGTTTCCTGTTAAAAAAAAAAAATATTTCTTATTTCTTTTACCTTAGCAGGAAAGCTGAGGGGATAGTGCAATGTCATTTACCAACTTTATCATTTTAACAGACATGTCTGGTCTAGAAGGTAGCAGGAGGAGCTGCTATAGATAATACATTGATTTGGCTCAGTGTTAGAAATAATAGCTGGCTTTTGATTTAAGAAATTCCCTTGCTGGCTGACACTTGATCAAGTAATTTTTTTTTTTGTGACTGATAGAGCCCCATGTATATAGTGCTTTCCAACAACTATATCTACTTCCATGAAGTCTCAGTTAATCTGGAAAACATTCGCACACATGAACCAGGTCCTAGTGTGAAAAAACTCTTTCGTGAAGGATTATCATATTCAGTTTCTATCAAGTTAGGTAGCTGTGGGTACATTTTACAAAATGAAAAAAAGAAGTACAGTGGGGCAAAAAAGTATTTAGTCAGCCACCAATTGTGCAAGTTCTCCCACTTAAAAAGATGAAAGAGGCCTGTAATTGTCATCATAGGTATACCCCAACTATGAGAGACAAAATGTGGAAACAAATCCAGACAATCACATTGTCTGATTTTTGAAAGAATTTATTTGCAAATTATGGTGGAAAATAAGTATTTTGTCAATATCAAAAGTTCATCTCAATACTTTGTTATATATCCTTTGTTGGCAATGACAGAGGTCAAACGTTTTCTGTAAGTCTTCACAAGGTTGTCACACACTGTTGCTGGTATGTTGGCCCATTCCTCCATTCAGATCTCCTCTAGAGCAGTGATGTTTTGGGGCCGTCGCTGGACAACACGGACTTTCAACTCCCTCCAAAGGTTTTCTATGGGGTTGAGATCTGGAGACTGGCTAGGCCACTCCAGGACCTTGAAATGCTTCTTACGAAGCCACTCCTTCATTGCCTGGGCGGTGTGTTTGGGATCATTGTCATGCTGAAAGACCCAGCCACGTTTCATCTTCAATGCCCTTGCTAATGGGAGGAGGTTTGCACTCAAAATCTCACGATACATGGCCCCATTCATTCTTTCATGTACACGGATCAGTTTTCCTGTTCCCTTAGCAGAGAAACAGCCCGAAAGCATGATGTTGCCACCAGAGGCGGCTCTCTAATTAGGCAAATTAGGCCTTTGCCTAAGGCCTCGCAATCTAAGGGGCCTCGCAAAAGCCTAATTTGCCCGTAGCTCAACCTCCCCAGGATAGTCCTGGCGAATCAGAGTCCCTGCATGCCCGTGGGGTGTCTTGGTTCCCACGAGCAACGCTTCGTATGGCAGCCGCAAAGTGGCATCTCTCCCCGGCTGACACACACATACGGAGCTCTGCGTGCTGACCCCGCCCCCTCCTCCTACTGCTGTGATGTTTTCCTGGACACAGAGGAGGAGGCGGGGAGGAAGCACGGCCATGCACAGGGGCGGGGATGCAATTGCCCCCTGGGCTGCTCTAATGTCCTGCTGACTCCTGCACAAAGGCCGCTGAGCTGGCCGAGGGCGGCTGCTCGGGTGGAGGGCACGGCCGGATTCAGTACTGCAAGCCAGCAATGGGCTCTGTCACAGGGCTGACAGTCTGTGTTAGCCCCGCCCCGCCCCTCCCCTCCCCTCCCCTCCCTCCTGCACACAAAGCTCTGGCAGAGGCTGGGTGGATCTGCTTTTTCTTTCCCCGCCCACACTCCGGGCAGCCCGTGTGCTGTCTGTGAAGAGGATGTGTGGGCGGGAAAGTTAAAACTGAGCAGTGGGCTGAGCTCAGCAACCACAGTCTTTAAAAGAAAAAAAAAAACAAGTGAGCCTCCTGGGACTAGTGTCCATTGCGTCCAAGTAAGTGATAAGTGAGCTTCTCCTCCCTCCCTTCCTGTTGTCTCTTCCCCTCCCTGCAGCTTAAGTGTTATATTACAGCCTGTGACAGTACCTCTCCCTCCTAGATGTTATGATGTGGGTTCACACTGGCATACTGCAGTGCTGGTGTACTGGCAGTCTTCCTGCATGTTACCCCCTTGGTCCCATAGACTTCTATTAGGTTGTACATTTTTGCTGCATGTTCTGAAAGTGCACAAGAAGTCCTGCATGCTGCATCTTTGGTGCAATTCCAGAAAATGCAGCAAAAACGCACAATCTAATTAGAAGTCTGAAGGACTGCGGCTATGGAAAACCGCCAGCACAGTGGCAGCCTGTCCATTAAGGACGCACAGGCACTGCCCCCTCCATTATGCAACTCCCTGTATGTAAAATGTATAGATTCATGCACTGCATGAATCTATCCATGGCTACCCCCTGTTCAGGCGTCTGGCCCCTTCTCAAACACCAGGCGCCTGAATTACAGTGGTGGGGGTGTGTTTTTTTTTTGTTTTTTTTTAAACCACCTGCTTAGTGCCATAGGCTTCAAAAAAGGTGGACTCAGAGCGCAGAGTATTGCACCATGAGCCCACCCAGGTGTGTTAAAAAAGCAAATTAATATTCTCTTTTCTAACACTGAACCACCTCTCTGCCAATCAGGAAGTACGGGTCTAATACCCGTCACCTGATTGGCTGAAGGCACAGGCATTCCTATTGGACATCTAGCAGACCAGAAGAAGAGATGCATGGGAACCATGGAGGACACAGGAAAGGGGCATCACCTGACCCACTGCATGTCCCACAGCTCGCCACCATCACCCACTGCCTGACCCGTCACCAAGATGGGGTAAGTGTCAGTCAGACAGCAAGTGGGCAGAGGGGGTGTCACAGTGGCTGCATTTAATGGGGCACAGTGGCTGCATTTGATGGGGGCACAGTGGCTGCATTTGATGGGGGCACAGTGGCTGCATTTGATGGGGGCACAGTGGCTGCAATTGATGGGGGCACAGTGGCTGCATTTGATGTTTTTTTTCAGTTTGCTTGCCTACCCCCCAAAAAAAATTTTGAGCATCTGTGTGAGCCCAAAGGCTTGCACTCTTAGCAGGCACTGCCACTCCACTGAAGTGATCAATGCTTAGGTCGCTTTTCAGAGGCATTTGACAGGCAGTGAGGAGGCGATGTCTAATTTCCTCCCTGCCTATTTTAACCTCCATGTCTTTCGTCTCTGACCATCTCTTGTATCATGTCCGCAGTTCGATCATCTATTGTATAATTTACGCAGTCTCTGACCATCTCTTGTATCATGTCTGCAGTCTCTGACCATCTCCTGTACTATGTCTGCAGTCTCTGACCATCTCCTGTACTATGTCTGCAGTCTCTGACCATCTCCTGTACTATGTCTGCAGTCTCTGACCATCTCCTGTACTATGTCGGCAGTCTCTGACCATCTCCTGTACTATGTCTGCAGTCTCTGACCATCTCCTGTACTATGTCTGCAGTCTCTGACCATCTCCTGTACTATGTCTGCAGTCTCTGACCATCTCTTGTATCATGTCTGCAGTCTCTGACTATCTCTTGTATCATGTCTGCAGTCTCTGACCATCTCTTGTATCATGTCTGCAGTCTCTGACCATCTCTTGTATTATGTTTGCAGTCTCTGACCATCTCTTGTATAATTTCTGCAGTCTCTGACCTTCTCTTGTATCATGTCTTCAGTCTCTGACCATCTCTTGTATCATGTCTGCAGTCTCTGACCATCTCTTGTATCATGTCTGCAGTCTCTGACCATCTCTTGTATCATGTCTGCAATCTCTGACCATCTCTTGTATCATGTCTGCAGTCTCTGACCATCTCTTGTATCATGTCTGCAGTCTCTGACCATCTCCTGTACTATGTCTGCAGTCTCTGATCATCTCCTGTATTATGTCTGCAGTCTCTGACCACCTCCTGTACTATGTCTGCAGTCTCTGACCATCTCCTGTACTATGTCTGCAGTCTCTGACCATCTCCTGTACTATGTCTGCAGTCTCTGACCATCTCCTGTACTATGTCTGCAGTCTCTGACCATCTCCTGTACTATGTCTGCAGTCTCTGACCATCTCCTGTACTATGTCTGCAGTCTCTGACCATCTCCTGTACTATGTCTGCAGTCTCTGACCATCTCCTGTACTATGTCTGCAGTCTCTGACCATCTCCTGTACTATGTCTGCAGTCTCTGACCATCTCCTGTACTATGTCTGCAGTCTCTGACCATCTCTTGTATCATGTCTGCAGTCTCTGACCATCTCCTGTACTATGTCTGCAGTCTCTGACCATCTCCTGTACTATGTCTGCAGTCTCTGTCCAACTCCTGTACTATGTCTGCAGTCTCTGATCATCTCCTGTACTATGTCTGCCGTCTCTGACCATCTCCTGTACTATGTCTGCAGTCTCTGACCATCTCTTGTATCATGTCTGCAGTCTCTGACCATCTCTTGTATTATGTTTGCAGTCTCTGACCATCTCTTGTATCATTTCTGCAGTCTCTGACCTTCTCTTGTATCATGTCTTCAGTCTCTGACCATCTCTTGTATCATGTCTGCAGTCTCTGACCATCTCTTGTATCATGTCTGCAGTCTCTGACCATCTCTTGTATCATGTCTGCAGTCTCTGACCATCTCTTGTATCATGTCTGCAGTCTCTGACCATCTCTTGTATCATGTCTGCAGTCTCTGACCATCTCTTGTATCATGTCTGCAGTCTCTGACCATCTCCTGTACTATGTCTGCAGTCTCTGATCATCTCCTGTATTATGTCTGCAGTCTCTGACCACCTCCTGTACTATGTCTGCAGTCTCTGACCATCTCCTGTACTATGTCTGCAGTCTCTGACCATCTCCTGTACTATGTCTGCAGTCTCTGGCCATCTCCTGTACTATGTCTGCAGTCTCTGACCATCTCCTGTACTATGTCTGCAGTCTCTGACCATCTCCTGTACTATGTCTGCAGTCTCTGATCATCTCCTGTACTATGTCTGCAGTCTCTGACCATCTCCTGTACTATGTCTGCAGTCTCTGACCATCTCCTGTACTATGTCTGCAGTCTCTGTCCAACTCCTGTACTATGTCTGCAGTCTCTGATCATCTCCTGTACTATGTCTGCCGTCTCTGACCATCTCCTGTACTATGTCTGCAGTCTCTGACCATCTCTTGTATCATGTCTGCAGTCTCTGACCATCTCTTGTATTATGTTTGCAGTCTCTGACCATCTCTTGTATCATTTCTGCAGTCTCTGACCTTCTCTTGTATCATGTCTTCAGTCTCTGACCATCTCTTGTATCATGTCTGCAGTCTCTGACCATCTCTTGTATCATGTCTGCAGTCTCTGACCATCTCTTGTATCATGTCTGCAGTCTCTGACCATCTCTTGTATCATGTCTGCAGTCTCTGACCATCTCTTGTATCATGTCTGCAGTCTCTGACCATCTCTTGTATCATGCCTGCAGTCTCTGACCATCTCCTGTACTATGTCTGCAGTCTCTGATCATCTCCTGTATTATGTCTGCAGTCTCTGACCACCTCCTGTACTATGTCTGCAGTCTCTGACCATCTCTTGTATCATGTCTGCAGTCTCTGACCATCTCCTGTACTATGTCTGCAGTCTCTGATCATCTCCTGTATTATGTCTGCAGTCTCTGACCACCTCCTGTACTATGTCTGCAGTCTCTGACCATCTCCTGTACTATGTCTGCAGTCTCTGACCATCTCCTGTACTATGTCTGCAGTCTCTGGCCATCTCCTGTACTATGTCTGCAGTCTCTGACCATCTCCTGTACTATGTCTGCAGTCTCTGACCATCTCCTGTACTATGTCTGCAGTCTCTGATCATCTCCTGTACTATGTCTGCAGTCTCTGACCATCTCCTGTACTATGTCTGCAGTCTCTGACCATCTCCTGTACTATGTCTGCAGTCTCTGTCCAACTCCTGTACTATGTCTGCAGTCTCTGATCATCTCCTGTACTATGTCTGCCGTCTCTGACCATCTCCTGTACTATGTCTGCAGTCTCTGACCATCTCTTGTATCATGTCTGCAGTCTCTGACCATCTCTTGTATTATGTTTGCAGTCTCTGACCATCTCTTGTATCATTTCTGCAGTCTCTGACCTTCTCTTGTATCATGTCTTCAGTCTCTGACCATCTCTTGTATCATGTCTGCAGTCTCTGACCATCTCTTGTATCATGTCTGCAGTCTCTGACCATCTCTTGTATCATGTCTGCAGTCTCTGACCATCTCTTGTATCATGTCTGCAGTCTCTGACCATCTCTTGTATCATGTCTGCAGTCTCTGACCATCTCCTGTACTATGTCTGCAGTCTCTGATCATCTCCTGTATTATGTCTGCAGTCTCTGACCACCTCCTGTACTATGTCTGCAGTCTCTGACCATCTCCTGTACTATGTCTGCAGTCTCTGACCATCTCCTGTACTATGTCTGCAGTCTCTGACCATCTCCTGTACTATGTCTGCAGTCTCTGACCATCTCCTGTACTATGTCTGCAGTCTCTGACCATCTCCTGTACTATGTCTGCAGTCTCTGATCATCTCCTGTACTATGTCTGCAGTCTCTGACCATCTCCTGTACTATGTCTGCAGTCTCTGACCATCTCTTGTATCATGTCTGCAGTCTCTGACCATCTCTTGTATTATGTTTGCAGTCTCTGACCATCTCTTGTATCATGTCTGCAGTCTCTGACCATCTCTTGTATCATTTCTGCAGTCTCTGACCATCTCCTGTACTATGTCTGCAGTCTCTGTCCAACTCCTGTACTATGTCTGCAGTCTCTGATCATCTCCTGTACTATGTCTGCCGTCTCTGACCATCTCCTGTACTATGTCTGCAGTCTCTGACCATCTCTTGTATCATGTCTGCAGTCTCTGACCATCTCTTGTATCATGTCTGCAGTCTCTGACCATCTCTTGTATCATGTCTGCAGTCTCTGACCATCTCTTGTATCATGTCTGCAGTCTCTGACCATCTCTTGTATCATGTCTGCAGTCTCTGACCATCTCTTGTATCATGTCTGCAGTCTCTGACCATCTCTTGTATCATGTCTGCAGTCTCTGACCATCTCTTGTATCATGTCTGCAGTCTCTGACCATCTCTTGTATCATGTCTGCAGTCTCTGACCATCTCTTGTATCATGTCTGCAGTCTCTGACCATCTCCTGTACTATGTCTGCAGTCTCTGATCATCTCCTGTATTATGTCTGCAGTCTCTGACCACCTCCTGTACTATGTCTGCAGTCTTTGACCATCTCCTGTACTATGTCTGCAGTCTCTGACCATCTCCTGTACTATGTCTGCAGTCTCTGACCATCTCCTGTACTATGTCTGCAGTCTCTGACCATCTCTTGTATCATTTCTGCAGTCTCTGACCTTCTCTTGTATCATGTCTTCAGTCTCTGACTATCTCTTGTATCATGTCTGCACAGACCTTTTTCTGTATCATATCTGCACAGCCTCTGACCATCTTCTTTATTGTGTCTGCAGTCTCTAGGGGGGGGGGGGTTACAGAGGAGTCAAGAGCTGGAGCACTGCTAAGAGGGGGGTCACAAGAGGAGTTGGACTTGTGTGGAGAGGATAATATAGGATGAAACTAGAGCCACCAAGCTGGAGCCCAGAGAGGACCGTCTGGCTGAGCCCTGTACGGTGCACCTGAGATGAGGTCAGTGACAGCGTTGCAAGGATAGTCTGATGGGGGTCAGTGATGTAAGGGGGAGTGAATACAGTAAGGTAAGGGGACACTGATATAAAGGTTCCCCCTTATATTAGTACCCCCCCTCCTTTTACCTTAGTGCATTCACTCTGTGGGTGGTCTGTGGTCACCAGCGTATTCCCCACATTGGAGTTCTCATTTTAAATGCAAGTTGGAACTCCACGGATCCTGATAAAAAGGGGAACTCTGATGTAAATGGGAATGCTGTGCACTCTGATATAAGGTGATCTCTGGTCACCAGAGCCCCCCTTACTTTAGAGTTCCCCCTTACTCCAGTCTGCAGCATTTCCCCTTGCACTGTAAGGGGGAATCTTGCAGACTCTGATGTAAGGGGAACTCTGTGCTGGGTTATATTAACCTGAGCTTTATGTGAATGAAGAAATATGATTTTTTACTTTTATTTTACTACTACTACTACACATTACTAGTAGCAGCTGCACAAATTGTATTTATATTTGTGTGCATGTAATATATATATGTTTAATGATAATTTGCTAGAGAAAATTCTAGAAACTGTGAAATTATAGTTCATAGTGTTTAAGGCTTTTAATATATACAATTTATACAGTTCATTTTTATCGCTTTAATTATTTTTCCCATTATGGGCGTGAGTGGGGCCTCATGTCTAGGTTTTGCCTAAGGCCTCACAAAGCCTAGAGCCGCCTCTGGTTGCCACCCCCATGCTTCACAGTAGGTATGGTGTTCTTTGGTTGCAACTCAGCATTCTCTCTCCTCCAAACACGACGAGTTGTGTTTCTACCAAACAGTTCTACTTTGGTTTCATCTGACCATATGACATTCTCCCAATCCTCTTCTGGATCATCCAAATGCTCTCTAGCAAATCTCACATGTACTGGCTTAAGCAGGGGGACACGTCTGGCACTGCAGGATCTGAGTCCCTGGTGGCGTAGTGTGTTATTGATGGTAGCCTTTGTTATGTTGGTCCCAGCTCTCTGCAGGTCATTCACTAGGTCCCCCTGTGTGGTTCTGGGATTTTTGCTCACCGTTCTTGTGATCATTTTGACCCCATGGGGTGAGATCGTGCGTGGAGCCCCAGATCGAGGGAGATTATCAGTGGTCTTGTATGTCTCCCATTTTCTAATTATTGCTCCCACAGTTAATTTCTTCACACCAAGCTGCTTGCCTATTGTAGATTCAGTCTTCCCAGCCTGGTGCAGGTCTACAATTTTCTTTCTGGTGTCCTTCGACAGCTCTTTGGTCTTCACCATAGTGGAGTTTGGAGTGTGACTGTTTGAGGTTGTGGACAGGTGTCTTTTATACTGATAACAAGTTCAAACAGGTGCCATTAATACAGGTAATGAGTGGAGGACAGAGGAGCCTCTTAAAGAAGAAGATACAGGTCTGTGAGAGCCAGAAATCTTGCTTGTTTGCAGGTGACCAAATACTTATTTTGCACCATAATTTGCAAATAAATTCTTTCAAACGTCAGACAATGTGATTGTTTTTTGTCTCTCATAGTTGAGGTAGACCTATGATGACAATTACAGGCCTCTCTCAACTTTTTAAGTGGGAGAACTTGCACAATTGGTGGCTGACTAAATACTTTTTTGCCCCACTGTACATGGCAGATAGAAATGTTTTTTTCCCTAGAAGAACCTTGTCAAATGATGCTTATCAAGACAATAGTCCATTGCAATATGAATGTCAGCATGACATGGCTAAAGTGGCTTTCTATTGTATATAAAAAAATTACATCTCTGTCATGGGCGTTTTTGAGGGGGGGAGGCTATCATTTTAAGGTCACCCATGCCCTGCCCCTTCTCAACAATGTCATCATGGTCAGAGACTGTAGACTTACTACAGGAGATGGTCAGAGACTGCAAACGTAGTACAGGAGTTGGTCAGAGACTGCGGACAAAGTACATATACATTACACCTCCATACACCCAGATACATTACACCCCCATACACCCAGATACATTACATCCCAATACACACAGATTACACCCAGATACATTACATCCCAATACACACAGATTACACCCAGATACATTGCATCCCAATACACACAGATTACACCTAGATACATTACATCCCCATACATACTGTACAGATCACACCCAGATACATTACACCCCCCATACACATACATTACACCCAGATACAGTACATTACACCCCTATACACACAGATTACACCCCTATACATTACACCCCCCATACACATGGATTACAACCAGATACATTACACCCCCCATACATACAGATACATGATACCCCCATACACACAGATTACACACAGATACATTACACCCCCCATACACACAGATTAAGCACAGATACTATACACCCCCCATACATACAGATTACACACAGATACATTACACCCCCCATACACACAGATTATATACAGCTACATTACACCCCCCCCCCCCCCATACACAGACAATCATTAGTATGGAGAACTCCCCTCCAATCAATTTCTATATTGCAAGCTTCAGATGACTTTAGAGAGAATTTAATGGATTACTAACCCCAGAAAAGACAGATGGAAGGCTCCAACAACAGCTGCACATGCCAAGCAGCTCAGATGAGGCTGGGGCCCCATGCGGTGGGTGTTCTCGGGGCCCCTATCTAGAAGGGAGCACTGGACCTCTCACACATGTCTAGGCAGAGCTGCACACAAAGCCGGCAGTCCAAGCCTAGGAGGAGGAGAGGAGATAATTAATTAGTGATCTGGTCGGGCTGAGCATTAGTAGACCCTGTGAAAGGTAACAGGCAGCTGCGGGAGAGCTTTGTATTTCCAGCTACTGGTCACGCTGCCTCCCCCTAGCTCAGGGGCCACAAACACCATCAGTCTGTGACACTCCATGTTGTGTATGTGACTCGCGGCCCTGGGACATGCAGCGCGGCGCCCCTGATTGATATGCACACTTGCCTATAGGTAGCACCAGCCCTGCCAGGGGAGGCACTTGACCCCCCTTGCCCCTACCTGGGGACGCTCATGATCTTTGTTTGACTGCTTCATGTAGAAACATAAAGGCACTCTCAAATGAGCACAAGGGTGCTCATCCTGCTGTATTTACATGTTTTTGGAGCATGTCCGCCCATGCTATTTTAGTTACATAGTTATATAGTAGGTGAGGTTGAAAAAAGACACAAGTCCATCAAGTCCAACCTATGTGTGTGTGATTATATGTCAGTATTACATTGTATATCCCTGTATGTTGTGGTCGTTCAGATAATTTTTAAATTATCAATGCTCCCTGCTGAAACCACTGCCTGTGGAAAAGAATTCCACATCCTAACCGCACTTACAGTAAAGAGCCCTCTACGCAGTTTAAGGTTAAAACACTTTTCTTTTAGTTTTAGTGAATGACCGCGTGTCTTATTAAATTCCCATTTGCGGAAAAGCTTTGTCCTTATTGTGGGGTCACCAGTCCCTTTATTAGTTTTGTTGCCCTTCTCTGGACTCACTCTCCAGCACATCCTTCCTGAGGACTGGTGCCCAGAACTGGACAGCATACTTCAGGTGCAGCCGGACCAGAGTCTTGTAGAATGGGAGAATTATTGTTTTATCTCTGAAATGAATCCTCTTTTTATTGCATGCCAATATTCTGTTTGCTTTGCTTGCAGCAGCTTGGCATTGCGTGCCATTGCTGAGCCTGTCATCTACTAGGACCCCCGGGTCCTTTTCCATTCTAGATTCCCCCAGAGGATCTCTCCCTAGTGAGTAGATTGCATTCATATTTTTGCCAACCAAATGCATTATTTTACATTTTTCTACACTAAACCTCATTTGCCATGTAGTTGCCCACCCCATTAATTTGTTCAGATCTTCTTGCAAAGTTTTCACATCCTGCAGAGAAGTTATTGCCCTGCTTAGCTTAGTATCATCCACAAATACAGAGATTGAGCTGTTTATCCCATCCTCCAGGTGGTTTATGTATAAACTAAATAGGATTGGTCATAGGACAGAACCCTGGGGGAGCCCACTTTCCACCATGGACCATTTTGAGTACTTCCCATTTATCACTACCCTCTGAACTCACCCCTGTAGCCAGTTTTCAATCCATGTACTCACCCTGTGGACCATGCCAACGGACCTTACTTTGTACAGTAAACATTTATGGGGAACTGTATCAAATGCTTTTGCAAAATCCAGATACACCATGGGAAAAAGGGCGGTAGAAGGTTAGGGAGATTTTAAAGGTGCCAAATACACAGAAACAAAATTTATTTAGTTAAAATAGAAAAAGTTTTATTGATTAACATGTTAAATAGAGAATCAAACATATAAAAAGACAGGTGTTTGGTGGTCATATTAAGGCAGTTAATTAAAAGTTGACTAAGGAGACATTGCACACTTAGCCCGACATGTTTCACCATTGGCTTCCTCAGGGGATGTGCAAGGCTTAATCGATAACACCAAACAAATGCTAGCACCTGTGAACCACCAGGCCAGACCCTGATAATCACCCCAAATGCCCTGATCCGAGAGAATCAGTCAAGTGTGGCCTTAGAGGGCAGAAGGGCGACATAAAAAGTATATTATTAATCCATGGGGTAGACACTTTTGTAAGAGATTTATTTAAAAATGGACTGTAGAAAGCAGGCGATCTTCCAAGCGCCACAGAGTGAGAGCGTCTCCCTCCGGCTCCTCAATTTAGCTCCTAAATCCCTAAAATCGTTTTTTACAACACTCCATCTTCCTCTGACTTTGTCATTGGTGCCAACAGCCCCTCCCAGTAATCTGTCCACCAGATCCTTGATGTGCTGAACCCGACCCTGGTAGACAACATACAGTTCAGCGCTTCAGGTCTTCGTGACAGATTGCCCTCTCTGTCCTTCTAAGAATTGAGTCCCCTACCACCAGAACCTGTCTTTCCTTTCCCTTGGCTTTACTCCCACCCTCACTGGAGGAGTTATTCCCCTGGCAGCTAGGGTAGTCACTCAGCTCCAGCGTATCTGGTCCCTGACTTGTTTCACCAATGTCACCCAACGAGGCAAACTTATTGGGATGTTCCAGCCCAGGACTGGCCTCCCTGACTCTTTCCCCTCTATCCTTCCTTACTGTCACCCATCTACTCTGCTTTGGTGCCTGCCCCTCTTTATCTTCACCCGCCTCTGTGCTGGCCCCTGCCAGCACCTGCCTGGTTCGATCCCAACTCTCCTTTAGTATGAAGGGACTTCTCAGTGTTGACGATTGCTTCCATAGATTTAGAACCTGGGCTTCAAGGGAAACAATGTGCTTACATTTTGCACAGCAGAATTCGCCCTCGATCGGATGATCAAGGAATGCATACATGCCACAAGATGTACACCGAGTTGCATCTCCACGGCCGCCAGGCATCGTACCTACTAATTTAATGGTGACTGGGGGTTATACTCTGTCCAAATTAACTAACAACTAGCTTCCTGACACTAATACTCAACGATACACAGGTTCTCAACAAGACAATACACAGGTACTCGCAACACATGTGTACTCGCAAAAAAAAAGGGGAACTCATAGTCCACGTGCACTTACAGTTCACATGCACTCACAGTCCACGTGCACTCAGCACTCGTGCACTCATAGTCCACGTGCACTCATAGTCCATGTGTACTTACAGCACTCATGTACTCACAGTCCACGGTGCACTCACAGTCCACGTGCACTCACAGCACACGTGCACTCACAGTCCACGTGCACCCACAGCACATGTGCACTCACAGTCCACATGCACTCACAGCACACGTGCACTCACAGCACACATGCACTCACAGCACTCGTGTACTCACAGTCCTCATGCACTCACAATACTCTCAATACACAGGTACTCAGGCACTCACGATACCCAGGTACTCACAATACACCCAACACTCAGGTGCTAACAATACACACACACTACTCAGATACTCACAATACACAGGTACTCACAATACACACACAATACTCAGGTACTCACATTTTAATTGTGTTTAAGTGATTGCCATTATTTTATCCTAGTGTATGATTTAGTACTGTTGAAAATGATTAATGTTGATTAACATGTATAGAATGTGGGTAATTAATTAAGACCCCTTTCACACTGAGGTGCTTTTCAGGCGCTTTCGCGCTAAAAAAAAACACCTAAAAAGCTCACGAAAACCTATTTCCATTAAAATCAATGAATGCTTTCATACTGGGGCAGTGCACTGGCAAGGCAGTGAAAAAACGCCCCTCTCCATTGAAATGAATGGAAAGCTCTTCAAAAGCACTTGAAAAGCTCTTCAAAAGTGATCAGTGTTTTACTGGCAGTTTAGAAGAGCCTCAGTGTGAAGGGGACCTAACTTGTTCCCAATCAAGTATTCCTATCTAGACCTTGTGGGGCCCAGGGAATTTCAAGTTCAGGGGCCCCTCAATATAGAAATTTTATTATATGACAAATAAAAAAAGTGAACTGAAATGAGTGATAAACCGCATTTGTTCAAAAAAAATATAAATTAGGATCTGAAGAAGACACTTGCCATATTTTCTCCAAAATGCACATTACACGTGTATTTGGAACTGTCTAGTCATTCATCACAGTTATGCATCACATTACAATATTTACAAAAAGTCGTTCTTCCTATACTAATGCCACGTACACACGGTCGGACTTTTCGACCGGACTGGTCCGACGGACGCCAACGGACCAAATCCGGCGGACATTCTGATCGTGTGTGGGCTTCACCGGACCTTCAGCGGACTTTTCCCGTCGCAAATCTGACGGACTTTAGATTTGGAACTTGCTTCAAATCTTTACGTCGTAACTCCACCAGACCCAGAAATCCGCTCGTCTGTATGCTAGTCCGACGGACAAAAAACGACGCTAGGGCAGCTATTGGCTACTGGCTATCAACTTCCTTATTTTAGTCCGGTTTACGTCATCACGTACAAATCCGTTGGACTTTGGAGTGATCGTGTGTAGGCAAGTCCGTTCGTTAGGAAGTCCGTCGGAAGTCCGTCAAAAGTCCGTCAAAAGTACGCTGGAAAGTCTGTCGGACCCGTCCGGTCGAAAAGTCCGACCATGTGTACGCAGCATTAGCTTCTGAAAAATCTTTAACTCATTAAACTGTATCATTTTGAAGACACTGCTTGGCAGCCAGTAGGCACAGAACACTTAGGTCTCATACACATGGTTCGAATGTTGTACGACTGAGCGTCAGATTTTCGTCAAAAGTGCGTATGCAAGATTTTGTCTAGCATGCTAACTATCCGCAAATTGTTGCTTGACAAACACGAACGTAGTGACGTACTACGAGAGTATAAGGAGGAAGTTAATTTCTCAAGCTCCACCCTTTGGGCCCCTTCTGCTAATTTCATGTTAGTAGAAGTTTGGTGAGCGTTGATTCGCGATTTTCAGATCGTACAAAACAAATGCCTTTTAAAATACGTTTGGCATACCTACATGCAAAGCAGCTTCATTATTATTCTATTAAAGAAGATGAGAATGTGCGCTGCATTTCAACATTTCATCAATTGCCGCGTCACGAATGTTAATTCTAGATTTACAAAACCAAACTCTTCAGGCTCGTTCCTTGATTCCGAGCATGCGTGTTTGTACTTTTGACTTTTGACTTGTGACGATTTCTGTACTGACCATCCGAAAATCAGATGTTGAGTTCGCATCCGACAAAAATTTTATAGCCTGTACATCCAGCTTTTGTCTGATGTAAAAGTCAAATCGGCTGTCGAAAGCACTGTACTAAGGATCCGAACATCCGCAGACAGCTCGTCTTATGAATTTTCTCTTCTGATTTTCGTATCGTGTGTACGAGGCCTAATGCCCCTTTTACACTACTGCGACTCCAAAGTTGCGCGATTTTGCTGCGATTTTACGGCAATTTCTAAGCAATTTGCTGTGTCTTCAGGGAGACTTAGATCTATGGACCTCAACTCGCATCAAAGTCAGACCAAAGTAGTGCAGGGACTACTTTGAAGTCGGCATGACTTGAAGTCGCACTTATATGAATGGTTGCCATTGGAAATTAAGGGGAACGACTTGTCATGCGACTTTGCAGTCCAAAGTCGCATGACAAGTCGTACAAGTATGAAAGGGGCCTTAGGCTCTGTTCACACCTAGGCGCTTTGTTTTTAGGCAGAAAGTCGTGCGATTTTTGCCACGATTTTACCGTGATTTTACCGTGATCTTGTACAGGTCAAAAGGTAACCAAAAAAGCAGAAAACGCCTGTAATCTGCCAAAAAAAAAAGCTCCTGTACTTTTTTGAGCTTCAGGCGTTTTGCTTCAGATGACAAGACACTCAGACGTGAACAGGGGCTATTGAAATGAATAGGATTTGTCTTGTTGGGCGTGTTTAGAGCTGAGGCTTACAGCAGAAAAATGCCCAAAAACGCCTAGGTGTGAACAGAGCCTTAGGCTGCATTCACACCTGAGTATTTTCAGCTCATAAAATGCTCATAAAATGCCAGAAAAAAGCCCCGAAAAACTCCCAACAAGCAAAACACCATTTATTTAAATGACCCCTGTTCACATCTGAGCATTTTGTAGCCTTAAGCAAAACGTCGGAAGCTCAAAAAAGTACATGAGCTTCTTTTTGGGCAGATTACATGCCTTTTTCTGCTTTTTACATTGGTGACCTTTTGACCTCGCGGTAAAAATGCTGTAAAAAATGTGTGCCTTTCTGCCTGAAAACGAAACGCTAGATGTGAATTCAGCCTGAGTGCTAGTTTACACCAGATACAGTTCCGTGTGCTTTTTTCTGTACTAAGCCCAGGTTCACACTGAGCTGCAGGAATGAAGCCATGCACGATTTCACTCCTGCATGTCAGTCCCGCTTTCGGCCGCGATTTCAGAGACATCTGTGCAGGTTTCTGCACAGATGTCAATGTAAATCGCAGCCTAAAATCTCAAAAAGTAGTACAGAAACTACTTTTTGAAACCGGTGCAACTGACCGGAAACTGACTGGAACTGACTGCACTGGTGTGAACTAGAGCCATTGGAATACATGGAAACTACTGTGCATGCATTTTTTGTGCAGCAAAAAAGCGCACGGAACTGCATCTGGTGTAAACTGGCCCTCAGTCTTTCATGGGTCATCATGGTTCTTAGAATATATTTAAGCGTGATGCATGATAATCACTAGGTCATTCAGCTAACTGGTACTGATAAAGACTTATCTAAGATCTACATTACTGTAACACCAATTTTATAATTATTACATTTTTTTTGTAAAGGAAGTCTGGGGGTGCCCTCTAGCGAGGGGGGGGTGGGGTGGGGGGCAATTATCCCTTTTGCCTCCTTATAAATCTGGCACTGAGCCTTATGATTTGTTAGGATTGTACATGTCCCTTGTTAAAGGGTAGATATTGTTTTTCAATATTTCAGAATAACATGTAAGAAAGATCAGCTTGATTAAAGCCAAATTGAACCTTCTGCATTTATTGCTGTATTGCATTTGAGTTGCATGTACAGTAATAAATATTTCAGTTTTTAGGTTTGTTTTACTTGCTATGCACACTGCCCACAGCACTCACACGCTCTCCTAGCAAGCATAACAAACCTATAAGAGGTGCATATTTATTACACTATATGCAGCCTCACTGAATTACAATAATAAATACAGAAGGTTCAAGGGTGCTTTATGGGCAAACATAAAACAAATGTATGATAATAATATTATATATATTTACACTTTCTAATTAAACATGTACATAGGGTTGATAAAATGTGCTTATTACTTACGTGGGCTCTGCTTCCTGCTATGAAGTTTCACACAATGGTTGTCCTTGATTGTTCCTTCTTACAATGCAAGTCCATAAGTCATCTGACTCATTGAAAGCTATGCAATCCCTGTGTGGTTCACAACTTATCTTAACAGTTTCTAAGAGAGAGACAGAATAATTGTATGGAGCCATAGTGCCCTTCTTTTGGTTGCTAATATACAAATCACTAAGTACATAACAATGAGTCACGTCAAAGTTACTTTAGGGTACATTCTGCAATAATAACAACTTAAAATATGTGCTTAAAGAAAGTTCTGTATAATTCCTTTAAGAAATTATTTTTCAGTGATAAATCCAATATCTAGGCAACCAACTACAAAAGTGATATGTGGGGTGCAACACCTATTTTGCACCCAATCAGAATCTCCTCTGAAGAAAGTTTTTAATAAAAATTACCCAAGTAGATATAAAAATGAGATTTTGCAGCACAGTAAACAAAAAATAAAATATGTTAGCACATCTCTTTTTCAGATAATCATTTCCGAGCACTATCTGTATTTTACCTGACCTACTTTTCAGTGTGTTAACAGATTGGCAACTGACTATTCAATTAGTGTATAAAATCTCTGTGAGAGTAATGTCTCTCTTTCATAATGCCTAGAGGAGGATTTCCCAACAAAAGATGAAACATACTTTCTTATTTCTGCTTCAGTTAATTATAAATTAAGTTCATTGTTAGAAATGAATGATTTGTGGATAAGTATTGGTAAATCCAAGAGTATATTGTGTGGCCCCCAACTACTGCTTTGAATATTTTAATTAATCTAATTTTATGACACTTGAGGCGTGTCCCTGGGATGTGGGGTTGAATAGTGTATTTCTTTGTTTCAATGGTTTTTATTTGAGTTTTTTATACATACAAGAAAAGAAATTTAAATACAAAGGGTAAGAAAGCTTTAATATATCCTGTTATAAATTTGGATATGTACCATAGAGGTACTTGAGTGTTTCATTGGTAAACAAAAAGAGGTGGGACTTAAACTTTGAAATTAGATGTGGGAATAGTGCGGGGCGTATGGTATGGGCACTGTCCCCCACAGCTGCCCCTTTAAAAAAGTGATACTTCTCAATTGTGGTAAAAAATAATATAAAAGTAGTTGCGCTTCACCATGCAAACTTATAAATATAATGCCCAATTTCTATCAGGGAGTGAAGACGCCAAGTACAGTGAAACTTATGTTAGAGCAGGGATTCGTCACTTCCAGAATCCCATATGACCCTTATCCAGGCCCAACATTGAGAATCAGGCGTAGAGAAAACACTAGCGTTATACCAACACATTTCTATCTGCACATGCTGTAGAATCCCAAGTGAAAGGACGGGCACTATCACATGTGAGTGCAAAATCATTTTAAGCTTGTTTTTACCAATATTAATAAACTTACTACAATATACTGTATAGTCCTTCTCTGTGTTCCTGGTGTAGTACATCATTATTTTCCTAGCCATACCTGAGAGATCTCTGGAGTGGAGTGGTGGAAGTCCAGAAACCTAATGCTGCGTACACACGAGCAGACTTTCCAGCAAAAAAAAGGTCAGACGGAACGATTTCGTCGGACAATCCGATCGTGTGTGGGCTTCATCGGAACTTTTCTTTCGAAAAATCTGATGGACCTAGAAATAAAACATGTTTCAAATCTTTTCCGACGGACTCAGTTCCTATCGGGAAAACGGCTCGTCTGTATGCTAGTCCGACGGACCAAGAACGACGCAAGGGCAGCTATTGGCTACTGGCTATTGAACCTCCTTTTTCTAGTCCCGTCGTACGTCATCACGTTCTAAACGAATGGACTTTGGTGTGATCGTGTGTAGGCAAGTCCTTTTCGGCGGAACTCCGTCAGAAAGACCGTCAGACTTCGGTCCGACGAAAAGACCAGCCGTGTGTACGCGGCATTAGTGTTTTACAAAAAGCGCTTTTTGAAACGCCTAGGGTGAGTTGCCATCTACCCTCTGAGCATCTGTGGTGAAGCTAGCAGAAGACCTATACTGTACACGTGGAAGCACTTTATATTGTTGGTGTTGGGCACAGTCACATTGGATTATTTATGTTTGCATTTTTTAACAACAACGCTATGTTTATATTCATTTTTATTTCTATGAATATGTTGTGCACTTTTTTCCATATTTTGCATAGAGATTTGGCTTTATATTTATGAGTTTGCATGGTGAAGCGCCACTACCTTTATAATATTTTTACCACAATTGTGTGGGTTCAAAGTGTGTTGTGGGGTGGGAGGCAATGCGGCCTACCTTAACCTAAGCGCATTACTTATTTTTTTCTATAGTTGGTCAACCAAATGAATAACAGAATGTAGATCACAAATACCCTGAATGGGGTGCAGGTATAAGTTAAAAGAAAGGTATGGTCTTATTGGTTGCCATTTAAAGTACAATAAGCACATAAAATTGACTTAACGTGAATTAACAGGTTATGCTTTTCATTAGAGAGAACTATGACAACTTGAACATCTATACAGTTTTACACGTAAACAAGTGCTGTGGAGGGTTTAAACTTAGATTGTAGGCCAAAGTGCCTGAAACTCTATCAACCACCGAGTTAAAGTTACCCATCATAAGATTATGATTGATACCATTCAAGCCATTGGGTCCACGGTATGTTTGTGGATGCCAGTCTACCTTCTGTTGATGCAAACATGCGTTCATAGGATCCATGTGTGTGGACTAAGGAAATTACCATATCTAGAGAGATCGGGTCAGCAGTTTACCAATATCTTGCAGCTAGTAGAATGTGAATGGTCATGCAACAGAGTTGGGGTATGATATGTTCGATTTGTTTGGTTTAATCCTTATGCCCTGTACACATGATAGGATTATCCGACAACAGATGTTCGATGGGAGCTTGTTGTCGGAAATTCCGACCGTGTGTAGACTCCATCGGACATTTTCCGTCGGAATTTCCGACAAACAAAATTTGAGATCTGAATCTCAAATTTTCCGACAACAAAATCTGTTGTCGTGTGTACACAATTCCGACGCACAAAATTTCACGCATGCTCGGAATCAAGCAGAAGAGCCACACTGGCTATTGAACTTCATTTTTCTCGGCTCGTCGTACGTGTTGTGCGTCACCGCGTTCTTGACGTTCGCAATTTCCGACAACATTTGTGTGACCGTGTGTATGCAAGACAAGTTTGAACCAACATTTGTCGGAAAAAAACATGGATTTTGTTGTCAGAAAATCCTATCGTGTGTATAGGGCATTATAGTAGTGAGGGAGTCTGTCTCTGGATAAAAAATATCCGTTAGTGTATTAAACAAAGGGAACAAAGAGGCCCTATCTGCAACCATATTTATTCTTATGGGAGTACCAGGGCGTCCTAGCTGTCTAAAATGTTCTGTAGTCACTGCATTGTGGTTATTGATAACAGGGTCTTCTGTTGCTTAACTAGACATAGGTGCTGCCTTTCTTTGTTTTCAGTACAGGAATCTAAAATTGAAAGTAAACAGCAGAGGAGAAGCTGCAAAGCATGCAGGGAATCCAGGAAGTTGATAGGCAGCTGACAAGCAGCACTCACAACAAGAAAGAAGATTTTTCAACTAAGTTTATTATATTGGGTTGTCAAAAATAACTATTTATTGTATTGTTATTACAATGCAGATGTTATAAAATGAAAATATAAACTCACCAGCCATTTTATTAGTCTGTCTAATTGCTTGGTAACAAAAATTGCTAATCAGCCAATCACATGCCAGCAACTCAATGCATTTAGGCATCTAGCAGTGGCATAGACGACTTGCTGAAGTTCAAACCGAGCATCAGAAACACAAATTGCTAATCAACCAATCACATGGCAGCAACTCAATGCATTTAGGCATCTAGCAGTGGCATAGACGACTTGCTGAAGTTCAAACCGAGCATCAGAATGGGGAAGAAAGGGGATTTAAGTGACTTTGAACGTGGCATGGTTGTTGGTGCCAGACAGTCTGCTCTGAGTATTTCAAAAACTGCTGATCTACTGGGATTTTCACACACAGCCATCTCTAGGGTTTACAGAGAATGGTCCGAAAAAGAGAAAATATCCAGTGAGCGGCAGTTGTGTGGATGAAAATGCCTTGTTGATGTCATAGGAAAATGGGCAGATTGGTTTGAGATGATAGAAAGGACCAGTAACTCAAATTCCACTCTTTACAACCAAGGTATGCAGAATACCATCTCTGAATGCACAACACATCTAACCTTGAAGCAGATGGGCTGCAGCAGCAGAAGACCACACCAGGTGCCACTCCACTAAGAACAGGAAACAGGCTAAAATTTGCACAGGCTCACCAAAATTGGACAATAGAAGATTGGAAAAACCTTGCCTGGTCGAATGAGTCTTGATTTCAGCTGTGACATTTAGATGGTAGGGTCAAAATTTGGTGTAAACAGCATGAAAGCATAGATGAGTACAAAGAACGGGCAGCCTGCATCGGCGGCAGCCGGAATATACCCACTGCACTGTCACGTCGAGTGATATGCCTGAGGGCAGCGGCAGACGAACATGCGGTGCTGGATTTTTCCTTGCAGCCAGCGTAGTGACGCACAGTAGTCTGTTGCCTCCAGAGGCACGCTGTGTCACTATGCCTGAATTCAGCAGGAGAACAGAAGAACGACCGTGGTGGAAGAGTTAAGGTGCTTCTGGTGGAAAAAAATCTCTCTCTCTCTCTCCTCCTCCCCATCTCCAGAGTTTGTAGACACAATAACTTTTGACCAAACTAATCAATATACACTTATTGGGATTTTTTTAAAAAAAAAAGCAGAATACATGACCTAAATTGATGCGGAAATTTTATTTTTTAACATTTTTTTAATAGATGTGTTTTACAGCAGAACGTAAAAACGTGTTTTTTTTTTTTAAATTGTCAGTCTTTTTTGTTTATAGCGCAAAAAAAATAAAAAAAGCAGAGGTGATCAAATACCACCAAAAGAAAGTTCTATTTGTGGGAAAAAAAGGACATCAAATTTGTTGGGTACAGCGTCACATGACCACACAGTTGTCAGTTAAAGTAACGCACTGCCGCATTGCAAAAAATGACTTGGTCAGGAAGGGAGTAAACCATCCAGGGCTGAGGTGGTTAAGCCAATGACATTGGGAGAACAGCCCTGGGGTGAAAGAATGAAGGTGTTGGATTCTCTCTCGCTTTTCAGTGGTGTTATCTGGGAGAATGTGGATTTTCTTGGTTTTTTTTCTTAAGTGAGCTTATTCTTTATAGGATGCTGCATCTGGTGACAGGCGACAGTGGCAAGTGACACGCTGCATCTGGTGACAGGCAACGGTGGCAAGTGACGCCCTGCATCTGGTGACAGGCGATGGTGGCAAGTGACACGCTGCATCTGGTGACATGCGACGGTGGCAAGTGACACGCTGCATCTGGTGGCAGGAGAAGTGGCAAGTGACAGGCCCAGGGCTCCCACTGATTCTGCACTATGGTGAGTTGAACCACTTCATTATATCTTACAATGTAACAATAGAAACGTGCTTCAATCACCCTGACACCATATCAACCATGGTGCCATGATGATTGAAGGGCCCACAAAAAATTGCTTACCACTGGCGTGCCCCCCCCCCCCCCCCCCCCGCTGCTATGGGCTCTAGCCCCAGATCTTTTGCAGACCTAGCAACGCCCCTGGTGTGGGGGATATTTTCTTGGCACACTTTGGGCCTCTTGAGCCTTAAGTACCAATTGAGCATCGTTTAAACGCCACGGTCTACCTGATTATTGTGGCTGACCTTGTCCATCACTTTATGACTACAGTGCACCAATCTTCTGATGGCTACTTCCAGCAGGATAATACACCGTGTCACAAAGCTCAAATCATCTCAAACTGGTTTCTTGAACATGACAATGAGTTCACTGTACTCTATTGGCCTCCACAGTCACCAGATCTTAATCCAGTAGAGCACCTTTGGGATGGTGCAATGGGAGATTCGCATCATGGATGTGCAACCAACAAACCTGCAGCAACTGCGTGATGTTATATAAATGTGGACCAAAATCTCAGAGAAATGCTTCCAACACCTTGCTAAATCTATGCCAAGAAGAATTAAGGCAGTTCTGAAGGCCAAATGGGGTCCAACCCGGTACGAGCAAGGTGCACCTAATAAAGTGGCCAGTGAATGTATGCTGAGGCCATAGAACCCCTTCAAGGACCTCAGCATGATTTAAAGCACTAAACAATAAGTAACTGCTACAGATCTGTTTCATCTATTTATTAAAGGTAAACTTTAGTCAGACATGAAAAGTTTGTATTTAACTGGTTCCCATCTGGCCTATGGGCGAATGATGCCAGGGCCAGCCTCTTGTCAATTCGGAATGTGCCCCACGAGCAGCGGCGAGGCCGCATAGCGCATGATCTGTCACTGGCTGCGTCCACCAAACACAGCCGATGACTGATCCCTGTATGCTGCTGATACCATATGACCGCTGTAACCAATCACAGCAGGTCAGACAACAGTTGCAAACAATGGATGGCTTCCTTTCAAGCCATCAGTTGTGTACAATTGTGTTGCTAGCTGTGTTTGGTCACAGTGACCACATGGTTCAGACTGGGCCAATCAGGGCCCATTTGTGTCATGTGATCAGCTGTGATTAATCACAGCTAATCACAACAAAACAAACTGAATGAATCGATTTCATGTAATAAAATGCTTGCATATAGCAATGAAATTCATTACTATATGCAATGAAATTCATTGCTATAAGCAAACATAATGTATATATATATAAAAAAAAAAAAATCACTTCCCAAGAGTAGTAAAATGATACTATAGTAAATCTAAAACAAAATGATTTTGCGCAAAACAAATACCTCAATAATGAATGCTAATAGCAAACAAAATAAATACACATGTGAAAAAATAAGGTCAAGGTACTAAATGAAGTCAAAATACTAAATAACCACATGTGAAGCTCAAAACACACAAAAAAAACAGTGTTATCACGTAAGTGGTAATGTTCAGTGCCAAAAAATATATAATATAAATGTTGTAGGTGATAAAAATCGGTGAAACTCACAGTGAAAATTAATAAAAAATCAATCAAATAAATCCAAAATTATAAATAAAGGAGTCCAAAAATATTAATCATTGAAGCATAAATGTTGATAAATCTTCTCCATAAATGAGGTAGATGATATGGGCGGTGATGGATGGTACAGAAATGTGCTCACAGAGCCCTGACCTCAACAGGCATGGGTAAATGCCTTAATGGTCAGAATGGTGGGTGGCAGTAGAGACCGATGGATGTCTTCGGCAGATGGATGTCAATCTTAGGGCCGGGTCAGGCTTGTGCACATAGAAAGGAAAAGGAACAGAGGGCCTCCAATCGTCTAGTAGTATTAAAACTCCAGTTTATTAACTAAAACGCTGTACAGGGCATTCAAAAAGCACAGCACCAGACGGCGTATCGCCGTCACCTATTACGAAACTTCCGGTCCGCAACAAAAACAACCGGGTCAGGGGTGATGTCTTCCGGTTGCGTCGACTAATGTGTATCCTACGCGTTACGTCACGAACCCTCGTGACTTCCTCAGGGAATCTGATTGGCTAAGCAATCAGTTCATTTATAATGGTGGGACAGGAAGTAGCACGGACGCCATTTTAATGGAGCCCAAAGATAATTTGATATGTACTACTGCGGCGGTAAATTAAAAGGTTTAAAATAGCAAATGAATTAATTTATTAAATTAAAAATTATTAAAATTATGTATATAATATACATATAAAGTACTAAATAAAAAGAAAAAGAAAAAAGGGAAAAACCTCAAAGGACAATGATGTCAGTTTCAACAGCCTGAAAAAACACTCACTGTTGACATCTTGTGGTGATTTGGAAAACTGCATTTATGCTCATAGCCACAGTGCACCAGTCACTAATGGCTAATTAAGGGTGACTCATAAAATATATATGAGTGATGAATTAAACTAAGCATAATTCCTAGGCCATAATTAATGAATAGACGGCGGTCTCAAAATAAAAACAAAAATAAATATAAATATAAAAAATCCGAAGTTAAAAAGAGGGAAAGTGTACCGGAAATTCAATAAAGGGTTCACAATGGACAATAATAAAATTAAGATCAATAATCACTAATAAAACAATTCAAATCAAAGTCTATATTTAACCCATTGGGTGTAAGTGTATTCATTTTGTAAATCCATTGGTATTCTTTCTGACTGATACTTCTAATTTTATGATCCCCCCTCCAGGATTTATAGTATCTGTCTATACCCCAAAAGGTCATTTCAGTTGGATTACTATTATGAACTGCGGCAAAATGCCTCGATACATTATGTTTTGGAAATTCTTTCATAATGTTTTGAACATGTTCTTTAATTCTAACTTTTAATGCTCTTTTAGTTCTTCCTACATACTGTAGTTTGCAAGAACATTGTAAGATGTACACAACACCCTCTGTGTGACAGCTGATAAAATCTTTGATAGGGTGTGTATGTCCAGGGCTTGTTGCCAGAAATTCAGTCTCCTTACCCTGAAATTTCTTAGAGTGCTGAGATGCAAAACAATATTTGCATGGAAAAAATCCTTTTCCGTTAAAGAAAGATAAAGGTCTATTAGAGGGAGGGTCCACTACATTTTTTACAATTAAATCACGTAGTGTGGTAGCTCGTTTGTATAGAATCACTGGTTTATCTGGTAGAATACTTTGGAGGTGTTTATCACCTTTCAAGATATGCCAGTGTTTCTTGAATATTTTTTCTAAATCTTTGTGTTGTACATTAAAGTCAAGGACTAAAGCAGGTGCTTCCGATACTGGTTGTGATTTTTTTATCACCATGAATCAATAAAGACCTGTCAAGAGATTGTACCAATTGAATTTGTTTATTAACAAATTCTGAGGTATAGCCTTTCGCAATAAATCTTTTGCCAATTAGATCAGCCTGTGTCATAAAGTCTGAGTCCTTAGTGCAATTGCGTCTAATTCTGACTAGCTGGCTCTTTGGAATATTAAACAGCCATGGTTTGTGATGACAGCTGGTGATGGGTAGATAGCTGTTTTTCGCCACCTCTTTGAAATGTGTTTTGGTAATGAGTTTGTCATTTTCAATATGAATCTCTAAATCAAGAAACTGTATTTGTTTTTCATCAATTTGCCAAGTGAGAGCAATATTTTTGTCATTCTGGTTCAGTTTCGACAGAAATCTTTCCAGTGAGTCTTTATTACCATTCCATATGATTAAAATATCGTCAATGAATCTTTTATAGAGTTCTAATTGACCAGGTGTGTCTTTATATACCGCTTCTGCTTCCCATTGGGCAATGAATGCATTGGCCACACTTGGGGCAAATTTGGCCCCCATGGCAATTCCTGTGGTCTGTTTATAGAAATCCTGATTGTGCCAGAAACAATGAGGAACTTCCTCTGCATGCGTGGTAAATTGCTAAATTTCCTCAGAACCCATTTCGTGGCCTCACACGCTTGGTGATGTTTAATGATTTCGTACAGGGAGGACACAACGGCTGTTGCCAGTAGGGTTCTTCCTTCTAGGACAGTTGGTGATTCCAATAACTGTAGGACATGTTTCGTGTCTTTGAGGTATGATGTTGTACATTGAACAGCCAGTTGAATAAAACTGTCAATGTACTGGCCTAATCTTGATGTTAGTGAATTAATGGCATTAACAATGGGTCTCCCTGGCGGATTTTCTTGGTTCTTATGTATTTTTGGGATGGTATAAATCACTGGGATTCTGCATGATTCTGGTACTAAGTAGCGAGCTTCTTTACTATTCAGGATTGATTTCTTTACTCCTAAGCGAACAATATATTCTAGTCCTTGTTTGACTTGCGTCGTGGGATTCTTCAAAAGTTTAATATATGTAGTGGAATCTTGAAGCTGTCGTTCAATTTCATTTAAACAATTTAATTTACTTTGCAGCACCACTCCTCCCCCTTTATCAGCTGGTCTGATTACTATATCTTTTCTAGCAACTAGTGATCGTATGCCTTTCTTGATATGAATGGGTTCCTTGACTTTTTTGATTTTTAATTCATCTAGGTCTTTTAAAACTAGATTTTGAAAGACTTCGATATGTTGATTATCATGAACCTGAGGGTTAAACACTGATTTATTGCGTAAGGTACTATGTTGTACCATTCCTTGAGCTGATAATCTGGCGATGTCCCTAGTTTGTGGATTGCTTAAGATGGCTTTCTTGATAATGATTTTAGTAAGATACTTGCGTATTCCAATATAGGCGTCAAATTTATTTAGATGTTGTACTGGGGCATATTTGAGACCCTTATCTAAAACAGCTAGCTCCTCCGTGCTAAGCTCTTGTCCACTGAGGTTGAAAATGCCTTCTCCAACTATTCGCGCTTTCTTTTGGATTCTCTTTCCTGCTCGATTTCTCTCTTGGTTCTGATGTTCTTCTTGGGTGATCTTCTTGTTAAAGCCTCCTTGGTGAGTTGTGTGATTCTTGTTGGTGTCTTCTTGGGGACTGGCGTGTGTATTCTTGTCTCCTTTTTGGGGAATGGTCCCTCCGGCCTCGATCTAAAAAATCCCCCTTCTCTCTGTCTTGTTGGTCGTAAGGTTGGCAATAATAGGAGTTATGATCCGTCTGGTGTCCCAGTGGTTCAAACCTATTGTGGGTGTGTCGGACTTCTCTCCCATCTTGCTTGTGGGTATGAATAAGTGTATTCTCTGGTGTCTTTCTGATATCCTTCGTAGTAGGGTTTATCTTGTTGGGGTCTTTCATATATATAGCCATTGTTGTATGGTCTGTCTTGTTGAGGTCTTGAATATTGGCCATCATTCGGATAAGGTTTCTTAAACGTTTTTTTAAAAGATTTTTTTCTATTATTCCTAGGGGTTTGATACCAGTTGTTCTGATACCCTTGGTGATCTTGGTTTCTTCTCGGTGTCTGGTAATATTCCCTTTTCCATCCACCAGACGGCGGAGGTTGTTGAGAAGTACTTGCTACCGGTTCTTCAATTCTTACTTCACGTTCGGCAGTAGAATAGGCTGAGGTTACCAATGGTTCCTCTAATTTACTTTGCCATTTGAAAACTTGATCCGCCTTGTAGTCCTAAGTGTCTCTTTGATACTTTTTCATTTTTCTTTGTTGGACTTCTAATGCCCCGTACACACGGTCATATTTTCCGATGGAAAATGTGTGATAGGACCTTGTTGTCGGAAATTCCGACCGTGTGTAGGCTCCATCACACATTTTCCAACCCACAAAGTTTGAGAGCAGGATATAAAATTTTCCGACAACAAAATCCATTGCCGGAAATTCCGACGTGTGTACACAAATCCGACGGACAAAGTGCCACGCATGCTCAGAATAAATAAAGGGATGAAAGCTATTGGCCACTGCCCTGTTTATAGTCCCGACGTACGTGTTTTACGTCACCGCGTTTAGAACGATCGGATTTTCCGACAACTTTGTGTGACCGTGTGTATGCAAGACAAGTTTGAGCCAACATCCGTCGGAAAAAAATCCATGGATTTTGTTGTTGGAATGTCCGAACAAAGTCCGACCGTGTGTACGGGGCATAAGTCTTTAGCAACCAGATCTTTGTGCATTTGGTTGGCTAATAGGTTAAATTCGGTGGAGGACTTGTAGGGTTTCAATTTAAGTTTTAAATCTTCTATTTGTTGGTCAATATACTGCATTTTTCTTCATTTTCTTCCTAAGAGAAATTCAAAACCTTCTATACTTTTCTTATTATAGAACTCATACCATTCATTGATGGACTCTTTATCCATGAGTCCATCGTTGGGTGGTAATTCCCATCTGAGCCTTCTAGGTACTATGTTTTCTCTCAGATACTATGGTAACATTATTTTGCTCTGGTCAAAGTTTGTTCAAAAAAATCATTAAAAAAATAAAAAAAATAATAGAAAATAAAAAAAAAATAGAAAAAAATATATTATTGTTATTTTTTTTTGTACTGTCACCAGTTAGCGTCCCTGATCACCGCCACACACATTATATGATGAAGCTGTACTGCACTGGTGACAGTATGTAAAAAAAAAAGAATTATATTCCTTTATTTTCCAAAAAAAATGACAAAAAAGAAAGTTAAAGAATCTCATAATGCTTCTTACTAAATACCCTGGACTGTCTACATTCCAAAAAGTGGTCATTTGGGGGCATATTTGTACTGTCCTACCATTTTTGGGCCTCAAGAAGAGATAGGCTGTCAGTACATCAGGATTGATCAATTTTCTGATATATTCCATAGTTTGTGAACTGTATAACTTTCCTACAGACTAAATAATAAACACTGATTTAGATTTTTTTCACCAAAGAAATGTAGCAGAATACATTTTGGCTTAAATTCATGAAAAATTATTTATTTGCAAAATGTATAACAGAAACAAAAAAAACAGTGGTGATTAAATACCACCAAAAGAAAGCTCTATTTGTGTGAACAAAGTGATAAAAAAATGTTGTTTGGGTACAGTGTTGCATGACCACGCAACTGTCATTCGAAGTGCGACAGCGCTGACAGCTGATAATTGGCCTGGGTATGAAGGGGATAAAAATGCCTAGTATTGAAGTGGTTAAACTAACTGGCCCTCATCCGTATCTTGTGTAGTTAGCTTCTCTGATAGCGTAATCATCTAGTTATGTATTTCTAGATTGGTCCTATTTCTGACCCTGACAAAACACAGGTCAGTGGTTAAAGCAGTGCCCTTTTTCTGACCCCACTGCATGTTGGTGGATGAGAATGAGGTTGCAAAATACAGTACTCCTCCTTGACTGGAGGTTGTGGATCCTTTTAGAAGCCTCAAAACTATGGCTATGAGGGATTCATATTCATATTCATATTCATATTTTTTATGACTTATGAAGAAACTGTAAATGATTCTATTTGGGTTCATGTTTAATTTCAGCCATTTGACCAAATATATTATGGTATAGTTGTATATTAGCACCTCTGGCATATTCAGTTGCGTGATATGTGGCATGTTTTCCAAACCGCTGGGATGCTATAGTGAGTATAGAGCGTACAAAGCGATAGAAACTATTTTGCACCTGTGCTGATCCTTAGAAACTATCTAATAGTCGGTGTATTGCGGGTATGGGGACACGAGGGATGCGCATGCGCAGTGTGTACACTCCCGCCGTAATTGGTGTGAGGAGTATAAGAGGATCGATTACCGTGCCGTACAGCCAATCCCAATGATTAAGTCTGTATGACAAACCATGTCGGGCGTGGCTGTACGGTAATCATCATCGCTAAAGTATGACGTGATACGCTGCACCAGGAAGTGGAAGCTCGGGTCTGAGGAGAGGGTGAGGGTGAGACAGTTACCGTACACCTTGGGTCCGCTGTGACCACAATACATCGCTACAAATCTGCATGGAAGTTTTTTGCTGTGGCATTTCTGCTTGCTTTGAATTTTATTGATGTGAGTGTAATGGTGGAAGATTACAGAGTGTTTTATTAAACCTGTTTTTTACATTATCACACTATTGGAGCACTTTTTATTATTTAGATATGGAGAGATCTCTTATATACACAGCTGCATTTTGGAGATTATTTTTAACCCTTTCTGTGTGGTTTAAAGCGTCTTGAGCCAAGCACGAGAGTGTGAGGCATATCAAGCTGGTGAGTGTGTTTTCTGAGGGGAGCAGAATCACTTGCACAGAGGTGTGGTGGATGAATAGAAGGACACTGCATTGAAATTACCACATTGGATTTTTATATGGACTTTTGAATATAAAAGTATATTTGTTTTCACTTGTCACATGGTGATAATAATATTTTAAGCACAATAATTTTTGTTCACTATTTATATGGACTTTTTGCTATAAAGTTTATTTGTTCTCACTTGTCATAGGGTGACAATAATATTTGAAGCACATTAATTAATTTTATTGAGATAGGTATTTATTGCATCACTAAAGCATTACAATTTCAGCGCCACTATTGTTCTCACTATTCAATTCTGATAGGGGTTAAAATACTACTCACATACTTTATTAATTTAAGTGGCAGCTCTATTTATTAGAGTTAACCTATCCTAGGGCGCAGTGGTGGGACTTCAAGTGTGGGCGTGTTGAACTTGTTAACCATCAGTTTTAAATATACATGGATTTTAACGAATAAAGCATTCAAGTTTCTGAAGATTGTAGTGCGGTCACCTCTTTTGCCCTTGTCTACATGTTATCCAGTTCACGGACTGGATCGGCACTTGATCTTCAGCTTATTGAGCATATCACTTGGAGTGGTGTTGCAGTTTGTTTCTTTGTACATAATATTCAAAGCAAACCTATCCATCCATATCTCCATGTTTATTTAGCTGAGAAATTAATTAGAACCCCCCCCCCCCTAGCATTTCTAGCTATGGCCATCTTGAGTAAGGGCAGATGATTCATGTAACATTTACTTTCTGGAATCCATCTGCCCTTAGCTCAGGCAAACAGGTAGGAGGGTGTGCTTTCCAAAAAACACAAAACAATTCTCCTGCACTTGGGTGCTGGGTCTAGGAATGGGTGGTGCAGTCAACTCTTTTGTATAGCATGGCAATGGTCTTGCTGCCCTCCTCAGAACAATGGGTGTCTTTAGAACTGAAACATATAGAAAAGAAGGGAGGGCGCACCGACCTTGTGCATTACCAAAAGTTTAATAATAAACGTAAAACAGCAATGGTTATACTCACATAGAAACATGGTATACAAGCATATCAAGGCAACAGCAATAGCGAACGGTATCTCTTGGGTCTATAGTTAGAACCAAAGATGTCGGAGGACCAGACGGTATTGTAGGGTGGCTAATGCATTTCGAGGGAGGACCCTCGCCAAAAGCGATTAATAAATGGCCTCTTCCAACTGTCTGTATATATACACACATATGCACCTATAAACACGCCCATATGATGGGAGATCCTGCCACATCCATCCACATAGACACCACCTCCCCTGTGGACAAAAGGAAGGTGTGTGCCACTGACAGGCATCTCAGGTCCACCTTTCTCGTAATAACAGTTTCTGTGTAAAAATATAGCATTATAGTCTCACAATACAAATCCTAAAGAAACATGTATTTTCTGGGACACTGACAGTGGAAATAGCATACGAGTTTGCACCACAGCTAGGAGCACATATAGCAGTGGATAGGTTAAAGGCAGGTTTGCCTAGAGGGTGCTCACCCCTCCTTAAAGTTATAGGGACGCACGGGGCACCAAGCAAGGGCACAATGGCAGCTGAAGGTATCCAGTGCATCCTTGCACCAATTCACCAATTGTACAAACAAATGGCATCCACCTCAACCTATAACTTGTCTTTACAGCAAAGAGCACATGGAAGGGCAACGCACATCAAAAACAAACAAAAATTGTTACCAGCTAGCCTGCAACAAAGCCAAATTGACCCTGTCTAACAGTGCATGTTAAAAACAAAAGGTTTAGTCACACACATTTGCAAACATATGTGTAAGCCACAGTGCCCAATTCAAAGCACCTCAGTGTGCTACTCATTCACCAACTGTACAAACAAATTGCAACCACCCCAATCTATGCCCAACCTATAACTATCCTTTGCAGCAAGGAGCACAGGGAAGGGCAGGATAGCTGGTAAGTGAGCTGGGAATTTTTGTGTTTTTGATGTGCATTGCCCTTCCATGTGCTCCTTGCTGCAAAGGCTAGTTATAGGTTGGGCATGTAGCTCCCCCCTTAATATCTTCTCTGCCCTCCAAAGCATCTGATCAAACCAAGATCGGTTTGAACTGTCATTTAACATCCTAAAACAAGCATATCTTTTCTAGGACACTGAAAAAGGAAATAGCATACAGGTTTGCATCACAGCTAGGAAGCATGTTTGGACAAGCTGCAATTTCTGAGAGACTGAACTTGCATTTAGCATCCCTAAATAATAGTGTCTTTTTTACACTGAAAATGGCATACAGGTTTTCAACCACAGCTAGAAACCTTTTTTGAACTGCAGTTTCTGAGAGATTGAACAGGCATATAGCCCCCCATCACTGCCAAGGCTTAAATAACCACAGACTGCCTTTTCAATAGGCTACAGTTTCTGAGAGTTTTTTTGGACCCTGACAATTGATATTGCCTATGGGTTTACACCACAGCTAGAAAGCCTGCTTGAAAAGGTCACAATTTCTGGGAGACCGTGCAGGTATTTAGCATCTATAGAAAAAAAAATGTACATGGGCAGCACAGCTAAAAAGCCTTTTTGAAGAGGCCACACTTTCTGAGAGATCAATCAGGCATTTAGCATCTGTAAAAAACAAGAGAGAGATTTGCTAAAACTGGTGCATACAGAATCGGGTGCAGCTTCTAGGCTTTATTGTCAAATTTTATTGGAACAAGCTGAAGTTAGAAGCTTATGGTTACTATACACGGTTGCACCAGATTCTGTGTGCACCAGTTTTCTTAAATCTCTCCCAGTGTGTCTTTTTTGAGAATGGAAATAGCATACAGTTTTGCACCACAGATAGAAGCCTACATGCCTCATTTTCTGAGAGAGCAGACATGTAGTTTCTGTAAAAAAAAGTGCCTTTTTTTGGACACTGGACAATGGAAAAAACATACGGGTTTGCACCACAGTTAGAAAGCCTGTTTGGACAGGTTGCAAATTCTCAGAGATTGAACAGGCATTCAACATCCAGAATTTTTTTTTTTTGGAAACAGCACCACAGCTAGAAAACATTTTTGAGCAGGCCACAATGTCTAAAAGGTGGACCATAAAAAAATGTGTGTTTTCTGGGACACTAATGATGAAAATAGCGTACAGGTTTGCACCACAGCTAAAAAGCTTGTTTGTGCAGGTGGCCAAGCAGCAGTTTCTTGGCGTTTAAACAGGCATGTAGCTTCTGTAAAGAGAAAAAGTGTGTCTTTTTTGGACACTTAAAATGGAAATAGCATACAAGTTTGCACCCAGATAAAAAGCCTAATTTAACAGACTGCAATTTTTGAGAGATGGAATAGGTATATAGCTTCCATAAAAAAATGAATGTTTTTTTTTGTACATTGATGATAAAAATAACATATAGATTTGCACCGCAGTTTTTTGAACAGTTCACAAATTCTGAGAGATTGAGCAGGCATTTAGTATTGTTAGAAAAAGCATTTTTTTCTGAAACACTGATGGTGGAAATAGCATACAGTTTTGTACTACAGCTAAAAAGTCAGTTTGGACAAGCTTCAATTTCTGGGAGATTGAGCAGGAATTTGTTTTTTTTGCACACTGAGGATGGAAATACAATACAAATTAGCAACACATCTCACAAACTACTGTGGAAAGTCTTCAATTTTGGAGAATAGAGCAGGCAGGCATTTTGCACCAGAAAATTGTATATCAGTGTCTTTATTTTGGATAGTGAAGGTGGAAACAGCATACATATTTGCTATACAACTTTGAAGTCTTCCTTTTCAGGGCCACAATTCATTATGAAGAGAGTATCCAGACTGCCAGTTTGTCTAAAAATGGCCTTTTTAAACATTTCTAAAGGTCCACTATTTGTGGGAGAAAGATAAAGTAATCAAATCAGATTGCACCTTACAATTACATTTTCTCCATGTAGAAGAATAATTAAAAGAAAAATTATTGCAAGCACAGCTTTTATATCCTTTTTGGAAAGGCCACTATTTCTGAGGGACAGAGCAGGCAGATTTAACTTCAACTAATTAAACTTGACTATATATTTACAGAAGTGTGATAAAAAATGTTATGCATATTTCAGACAGGTTCTTTCATCCATATTAATGGGAGGCTGATTTCAGCCTGATATTGTAAAGAACATTTTATTTAGGTGCACACCAACAATAGAAATTGTACACATTTTAAAAACATTTAAATTAAATTATTTTTGAGATTTGGCAAATATGAAGGCAGCACGTGAAAGATGTATTGCACATTAATATTTCTTTTTAAGATAAGACAATTTAGGATGCAAGGGGATATATCAGCCCGTAATAATCTGACTGTTACTTTTCTCACACATAATCCCCAAATCACACCAATTTTCTGCATAAAACATTAATTTTTATTCACTCTGGGACATCGGAGGAAAAAGGTTTTGATAAATTATCTGCATTCATTTCAAAGCAAATAATTAAACTAGACTATATATTTATAATTTCAGAGCTAAAAACTGAAACCTGGCAATATTATGCAAGGAGTCACTACTTTAAAGAGTACGTATTCCAATTTTCACAACTGAGGAGCAGTACGAGTAAAAGTATTGTATTGTCCATTTGTAATGTTGGTGCACTTCAATTCAACCCAAAAAAAACTGCCAACATTGGTTAGGTTTTGTATGTTAACAGAGAAAAATCACCGTAACCCAACATACATGTAACCCAATATTTTTGCAAAACAGAGGATTGACCATGAAAATAAATTGTATATTTTGTACTACCATTACACAGCTGTGAAAAAAATTGGGATTGTGGTGCCTACACAACATAATCTCACAGACAAATTCCTGCAGAGCATATGATGGACCTGTATTAACAAACATTTACCTTATCTGAAACTATTAAACAGCTTTGAAATAAATTGGGTTTTGGATTTTGGTTGTGCCCAAACATGTAACACTGCAGATAAAATCCTGTAGAGCACAGGATGGACCCTACTTTACCAAACATTCACTCTATCTGCAAATGTCAAACACCTGTGAAAAAAATGGGTTTTTAGTGTTGGTGGTACCCAAACACTATAACCTCCCAGATAAAATCCTTTGGAGTACAGGATGGAGCCTGCCGAACAAACAATCACCATATCTGCAACCAGCACACAGCTGCAAATAATTGGGTTTTGGGTGCTGGTGGTGCTCAAACACTGAAAGTTTGCATTCACACTTGTAAATGCATCCTGTCTGCAATCAGCTGTGGGAAGCAGGGGTCTCCATGATTAGCTGAGAGTTAGCAGTTCTATTAAAAGCAATGGGAGGCTGCTGGTTCTTGCAGGTAATTGCATCTACTCGCATGAAATCACTCATGCAGCGATAAAATGAGATTGATTGGCCCTGGATGCAGGCAGGACAGGCGCGAGCTCTCAAACACGGACATCCTAACTACTGCATCAGGGTATAGAAAGTGTGAGGGGGGTTTGAATCAGAGAAAGAACTCCCTCCTGTGATAATGGAGGCGAGCAGTAACAATAGGCTACTTTTAGCAACATCCTTAGAAATGTCCTAGAAGTTTTCCAGTCAGGCCTCAAGAGGTATGTAAATGGCCTACACCTATAGCAAGGTCATTATTCAATTTTGATCAAAGTTGCATGGCTTGTTTTTATCTACAGATGTCCCTTATCTGCATAGGCAGTTTTTTGGTAAAGGTAAACTATGCATTTAAGCAGTGTGCCCTGTCCTACATACTTGCTGGCTGCCATCAGAGTCACCTATTGGGGCATGAATGATATACAGTGTCCTTGTCCATATTTGCTGGACCATGTGTGTGTGTGGTAATGTGGACTTTGCTGCCTATTATGAGGTCCAGTGATAGTGAAATATTTCCTTACACATGATGGTGAAGGGAAAGGATGGCATAACGGGTAAAGCAATGGCAGCCGGAAAACTTCTTCTGTGGTACAGCACAGGTTGCAAATTCCTTAAAGCAGGCAGAATCTAAAAGCTGTGAAGGCAGGGTTTGTAGAGCCAGATATTTGACCATGCTGGCATTTAGGTGCTAGATGTGGGGAGGGTTGGGGTGTATTTTTTATGCAACTGGGGCAGCAAACCTGCCTACCTAATGCTATAGCTGGTGGGGTAGGGTTGACAGAATCAAAGCAGAGTTGGAGCTTATGCTTGCTCCTATGTTGTGTGGCCCCATAGACACCCTCTTCTCCTGCTGGAGGAGCCAAAGGGTAAACCTCTGACACGCCTTCATATACTGTCATTGCTATCACTAGGGGCTTCTGAGAGGGAATTGTGTATAGTGGGGATAGAGCTTGAAAGGAAAAAGCTGGAAGGAAGGGGAGTCCAGCCCTTTTCCTGATGACTACCATTTTGGTGCTGTTCTCAATTAGATGCATGGTCCAATGTCTTGTGTAAGGTCCAATGTCTTATAATGCATGTGGTACCTAAATGGTTGATGGTATTGCCACACTTGATATGGGGAAGGCAGAGACTGCAAATAACAACAGTGCAGTCTGCATCACACGTGCAGAAAAAGGCCCATGCCGGTGAGCACTGAGACGTGGACTGGGGGAAAACAGTGCTCTGCACTTGTGTAGCTCTGCCATCCGGTGGAACAGGATCATTGTTCCCTCCACTCTGCAAAACGCCACTAGATGACATTTTGCCTTTCTGGGTTGTCCCTCTCCCTAAGTTTCCTGCTCTCCACTATCAGGCATCTAAGTATGATCAGAGTTCTTATCATCATCCCCTTCTTCATTGGAGACAACTTGGAAGTATGTTGCTACTGCAGAAACATCACTGTCAGTTGGATCTATCTGCCTGATGTTTGTTCTCTCTAGGCTCCCATTACTATCCTCCTCAACCTCAGAGCTCATTAATTGCTGTTCATCCTCTTGCAGCAAGTGGCTCATGTTGTGCTCAAATAATTCAGCAGACTCATACGTGACAGTTGGCAGCTCAACAGCAGGAGTAATTGTGAATGAGCAAGCAGAATAGGGCATTTTGGCAATTGTGATGAACAGAGGTTTAGTCTATGAAAGATGAGGACAATGAAGGCTTCGTTAGCAATTCCACCATCACCTCTGTATGCTCTGGTTGTATAGCACACCTAGTGCCTTTATTAAAATGGCAAACATGTCCTGCCTGCAGATGAAGCACCACATCCACGACCACCATTTGGCCTGTTTACACAGAGGCTGCTCGTCCCCACAAAACTGCATGGAACTTCTGCCTCTCCCTATAGGCCTGCCAGACACAATGCTGATAAAGTAGGACTTATTCCTTAATTGTATTTGCAGTTATTGAAAGGGCTGTAAGGGGTGAAAGTGATGTGAAAAAAGTAGTAAAAAAATGACTTTCTTGGGAAATCACAGTGAATGGAGGTGTGTTTGCATTCCACTCTCCCTAACCACACAGTTCACTGAAAAGTATCAGTAGAAAATATGCAGCACAGAATTACTGTATATAAAATGGAGTACTGTATAAAGCACAAAGCAGTAGTAGCACAATACACTAACCAATTCTCTCTCTCTAAAAGCAATTTCACCTGTTACTTATTCTCACTAAACGCCCAACACACTGACACAATTCTACTAGGAAATCGGCCTTTTATAGTGTGTGGACTGCAACTTAGGTCCAAACCTTTACTGGACAAAATCTTATACCTGAACAGAGGTCAAAAGCAAGACATTGGCCAATGATGGCTTTGGCAATGCATTACAGGACGTTCAGCAGAGCAATTCCCACTGAACATCCCATTCACAATACAGAGAAGTGATGAAAAAATTTTATTGAAAAAATGAAAAAAGGGCAATGGCTTGGTGAGGGTGAGAGTGGGGGAGAGTTTCAAAAGAAAGTGCGTTATTTGGAGGTATGAATATAACAAATAATTTGGGATTTGGCTATTTGATTGGAGGTCTTGCAAAGATTGAAATTTGCGCATGACTGGATTGACAAAGTGTCGAAGTTGGAACAGACCCTTCTTAGCCCAAGAGAACATTTGGATATGTGAGGGGCTATCAGAGATTAAAGGGTTAAAGAGTACATTAGAGAGGGGGGGCATGGGGAAGAAAGAGAGAATTTGGGGAGGCAAGACCGCCAGATCCTGAGTGAGAACAACATGGGGCCCAGACAGAGACCCCGTAGCCTGAGGTCCGAGACTAACTCAGGAGACCAGACTAGGGAGCATTAGTGGGTCGGAAACAGGGATCCCATCTCTATCTCTGCCCAACGGCTTGGGGGTCTCAGACTGGACCAGGCCACCACTGCACGGTGGTGGGAGGCTAAATAGTATTTATGAATGTCTGGGGCCCCCATACCTCCATGATTTCTAGGAGAGAAGACTACCGAGCTGGCCACTCTATGGGCTCCTCCTCTCCATATAAAGTTAAGAAACCACCTTTTAAGTACTTTTAAATGTGCCATTGGGATGGAAACCGGAAGTGTTTCGAAGAAATATAATAATTTCGGCATAATAGACATCTTTAGCACGTTAATCCTACCTATCCAGGATATCGGGAGGGGGTTCCAACGAGTCAGCATGACATTTATATTCCTGAACAGGGGGAGATAATTGGTCGAGTAAAGGGAGTAGTATGCTGGCGTGAGTTGAACCCCTAGATATTTGAGAGATGATGTGCACCAACGATATGGGAATGAATTTTTAAGCATTAGGAGGTCATCAGGAGGCAGGGATTCTGTTTTTGGTGTATTAACCTTGTAACCAGATAGGGAGCTAAATTGGGATAATAAGGCCTGAAGGGACGGGAGGGAGGTATGAGGGTTAGTTAGGGTGAGGAGTACATCATCAGCAAATAGGGATAGTTTGTACTCCCTTTGACACATGAGAACCCCTCTTATGTCAGATTGGGTGAAATGTGCAGCGGTTATGTGATCATATAAACCATAACAAATAATATGAGTACAAAAAACATGAATAATAAATGATGTGCTCAAAAATACTCCAAGCAGTCCTCTATTATGACATGTGATGTCTATAAACAGAGGAACTTGGACGTATCCAGGAGCACTATGAAGAAACCAGCAGGTGGACCTGGAAGCCGACATGCATAAGGTGACAAACACTCACATGCGGGGACGTGTCTGGTAATAAAACCGTAAAAGATGTAAAAACCGGGAAGTCGGCAAAATGATAATCCCGGCTACCAAAAAAGAGTTATATAGAGCCATACCAAGCTTGAAAGGTGGTAGAATTACAGAAAACTTGTCACCTTATGCATGTTGGCTTCCAGGTCCACCTGCTGGTTTCTTCATGGTGCTCCTGGATACTGATTGAGACGCACTACCAATAAGGTTTAAAGTGAATTTTAATTGTATGCATTTTCTGTTTGTCTGTCTTCTCTCTCTTTTTCCCTACTACAGGCGACTCAAACGGGCTCCTGAAGAAGCATTTAATTGCGAAACATGTAGAGCTGTGTTAGTTTGATGTCTTTTATGTTGAACAGAGGGCCACGTCCCCCCTTTTTTAAGGGTAGACCCCTCTGGAGTCTATGACCCACGTTTGCGAGAGTATTAGCTATTGCTCTGCAATTTATTGCAATGTTTTAACATGTCTGTGTTTTTGGTTTCATGTGCTACTTGTATAATAAAATATTTATATTTAATTTTATGATTGGTGCCTACAAAGTTCATTTTTCCACTTCTTTTTCTTTTTTGATTTGACACCATGTAAAACCTGCATGCCTCTACAAGAAGAGCGTGGCTGCTGGGGCACTTTCAATTTATAGTGGAATGGTTTGTAAATGGGGCTAAGCCCAGCCCCACTGAAATCAGTGAAGTGATTGAGATAATTGTGATTTTTGCCTGGAGTCAGGTCTTTTAGGCAAAAAGAAAATGGAAAATTGTGTCAAATATAGTACTTACCCTAATTTTCCTTTCCTGATACCAAACTGTGGCAGCATACTAGTGATAGAGCTCCACCTCTTGTCCACTCCCGCAGGACCAGTGAATAGCATAAAAAAAGGAGTAGTTAGTAGCCCCCCAGGGCCATCTTTAAGGCAGGGCAAAAGGGGAACCTGCCCTGGGCCCCATCATTGTTGTGGGGCCCAAAGCAGCTGCCTCATACTTGCCAACTATCCTAGTTTAAATTCCCTTGTCCCTTAAACTTTAAGTCCTGTGCTGTGTCCGGATATCTCAGTATCATATACAGATGACTCACCTGCAGACCATGAGTTTACATGTAAATAACCAGAATTGATATGTAAATAGCGGCGGCATTAATATGTAAATAGCCACGAACCGCTGCATTGATATGTAAATAGAGGCATCATTCATATGTTTATCATGCCCCCCTGAGGTCATATCCACCATCACTTCTGCTGAATGCTACCCACTGGGGAGGTAAAGGGGCAAGCATGAAAGTCCTACCTACATCTGTGCTCATTAAACCTACCATCATCTGCAAAGGTAAGCAAATTGGAGGTGGAACCCTTTTTCAAAATAACATGGTACCACAGCACTGTGAATTTTGTTGCATGCGAATGCACAAATCTCTGCCGATGTGTGAGGGTGTTATTATAAATGAATGGCACTGCTGTGTATCTGCTAAAGGGCAACATGTTTCTGTGGTGTCAGGAAAGCGATTTTACATGCATTCCCGACACACACAAATGTGAACACAGGCTAAATGTCGCAGTTACATTGGTGGTCAGAGTAAATCTTCTCATTACATTGGGGCTTGGTGTACAATCCTTTCATTCGCACTAGTGGCCAGTGTCAAGGTCCCCCTCACATTAGTGGTCAGCGTAAATCCCTCCTTACATTAGTGGTCAGAGTAAATCCCTCCTTACATTAGTGGCCAGTGTGAAGGTCCCCCTTACATTAATGGTCAGTGTAAATCCCCAATACATTAGTGGTCAGTGTAAATCCCCATTACATTAGTGGCCAGTGTAGAAACTCCTCTTTATATTGGTAAAAAAATTCAAACTTGCATTTGAGGTCAGTTTTGAATGCTCCTTTACATTGGTGGTCCATGAAGAAGCACCCTTTAAATGGGTGCTGAGTGTAAATACCCCCTTACATTGGTGGCCAGTGTAGAAATCCCCCTTTATTGGTTGTTGATGTAAAATCCCCATTACATTGGTTGTCAGTATGAATTCTTCATTACATTGGTGATCATTGTACATTCCCCTTTACATTGGTGATAAGTGCAGAATTGCCCTTACACTGGTGGTCAGTGTAAATCCTCCTTTACACTGGTGGTCAGTGTAAATCCCCCCTAACATTGTTGGTCGGTGTAGAAGTATCACCTTACATTGGTGGTCAGTACAAATCTCCTCGACAATGGTTGTCAGTGTAAATTTCCCTTACATGGGGGTCATTGTATATTCCCCCTTACGCTGGTGGTTGGTGTAAATGCTCCTATTACATTGGTGTCAGTGTAGAAATCCCTCTTTATATTGGTGGGTGGCGTAAAATCCCCCTTTACATGGTGGTCACTGCAAATCCCCCCTTACATTGGTGGTCAGTGTAGAATCCCCCACTATATACTTGCCAAAGATTTCCAGCTTTGCTCTACATGATTCAGAATTTGCCACAGTGTACTGCCCCCTAACTAATCCCAGCTCCCCACCATTGCCACTGATCCATCAACCCCCAGCATTGCCACTGATCCCAGGAGTCCTAGGCATTTTCTGTCTATGGATGGATCCCCTCACTTCCCCAGCCCATGGTGTGCAGTCAGTGAGGAGATGATATGCTGTAACCTTTAGCAAACAATCAGTGAGCAGTAATGATGTGCACTAACCTCTTGCAACCAATTAGTGAGTGGTAAGGATGTCCAGTAACCTCTAGCAACCAATCAGTGAGCAGTATTGATGTACAGTAATCTCTAGCAACCAATTACCAAGCACAAGTCATGTGCTGTAACCTATAGCAAATAATCAGTAAGCCATAATGTGTGCTGTAACCTCTTGCAGCCAGTCAGTGAGTGGTAATTATACACTGTAACCTCTGGCAACCAATCACAATCGCTGTCTGATCTGATTCAGTAAACTAATTTTGAGTCTAGCTGCTATGTATTGTATGTCTCAGAGAAGGTGGAGAGCGAAATTGCATGGGGGGGGGCGGGGGCCCAAGAAAATGTTTGCCCAGGGTGCATTAACTATTAAAGACGGCCCTGGCCCCACCATTGTAACAAGCCACATACTGAAACATACAGAGTGGGCTGCCATGGTTTGAAGTCAGGAAGGGAAAATTACGGTAAGTATTTGATACAATTTTCAGTTTTCCATGACAGAAGATGGGATAGCTCTTCTACCAAAGTCTACAGATGACAGTGTGCCAGGGCCCACTCTATAATGTCTGTCAGGAAATGTTCCATCCGCTGGTAATATCTATTATTTGGCGTGCAGTACTGAAGCAGGTGTCTCCTGGCAGTTTGGAACTGTCAGGAGAGCTTTTCCCTGCTGATGTTATGTCATCTTTGGGCTGCAGTACTGGCGTCCACCAGCAGATGGATCCTGGCAGTGTGGAGCAGACAGCACCTCCTACAATCAGGTGTCACTTGAGGCCAATCACAGGCCTATAAATACCCGGCAAGCACTCACATGTTTGCCTTGGTTTCGTCCTTGCTCCCTGACCTGCTAGCTTGTGATCTGATCCTGATTCTGAACCTGTTCCTGTGCCCTGAACCTGTGACCCGTGTATCTGATCCTGTCTCCCTGTCCTGATCCCTATCCTGTCCCACCTGTTACCTTGCATTCCTGCCCTGCAGTCTGTTCCATCCATCCATCCTTTCCCTCTCCTGTGTTCCTTACCCAATCTGCTGATCTCCCTGTGTATGACCTTGGCCTGGCTTACGTTTATGTTTCTGGAACATCCCCTGTCCATCTGCTGATATGCTGTCTATGACCCTGGCCTGGCTATTGTTTATGATCCTGGTATTTCCCACTTATTGTACTTATCTATCCGTTGTTATTTGTGGGTCTCTGTCTGTTGGTTTGTTATTGCACCTCATATTGGAGGTGGTTGTACTTACATTTTTCACTTACTTTAAAAAATCATTTATATTTCGCTTATACACGTCTAGGTTTCCTCTGTCTGCTGCCCAGCCTGATGTGCCTCTGTCTGCTGCCCAGCCTGATGTGCCTCTGTCTGCTGCCCAGCCTGATGTGTTCCTGTCTGCTGCCCAGCCTGATGTGTTCCTGTCTGCTGCCCAGCTTGATGTGTCCCTGTCTGCTGCCCAGCTTGATGTGTCCCTGTCTGCTGCCCAGCCTGATGTGCCCGTGCCTGCTGCCCAGCTTGAAGTGCCCATGCCTGCTGCCCAGCTTGAAGTGCCCATGCCTGCTGCCCAGCTTGATGTTGCCCGTGCCTGCTGCCCATCTGCTGATCTCCCTGTCTATGACCTTGGCCTGGCTTATGTTTAAGTTTCTGGAACATCCCCTGTCCATCTGCTGATCTGCAGTGTATGACCCTGGCCTGGCTATTGTTTATGATCCTGGTATTTCCCATATATTGCACTTATCTATCCGTTGTTATTTGTGGGTCTCTGTCTGTTGGTTGGTTATTGCACTGTGTCATATTGGAGGGGGTTGTACTTATATTATTCACTTATTTTAATAAATCATTTATATTTCGCTTATACACGTCTGGGTTTCCTCTGTTGCAGTTCACACAGTTCTGGTCTTATCTGGTACATGACAATGTCTTAGGAAAGTATTCTGGGAAGACCATAACGCGCCCTACAGATGGACACCATTGACACATTTGAACGGGCTGCCCACGAAGCTGCTACTGCCCTGGTAGAGTGTGCAGTCACCACTGAGGAAAGCTCACAATCCCTCGCTCTGTACGCTCTGCCTATAAGCTTTACAATCCAGCTTGTCAAGGTCCTTGCGGTAGCCTCTTTTCCTCGCTCTTTTCCATCTGGAATTGTAAAGAGTTTATCTGATGACCTGAAGGAAGTGGTAGCCGATAAATATTTTCCTAACGTTCTGGATATGTCCAACTCATATAACTTTCCTGAGTACTCCTCTGGGAAGTTGGGCAAAGTCCAGATGCCTGCCTGGCAGAAGGATGTTGCCACCTTCGGGACAAAATGGTCTACGGGTCGTAGTTTCACTCGGTCTAGAAAAAATACAATATGCCTTTCTGAGGCCCCAAGGGCCTGAAGTTTGGAAACTCTTCTGCCTTAGGTTATAGCCGTCAAAGAAACTGCCTTGTGGGTAATGTCCCAAAGCGAACATTGCTCAGTTGGAGCGAACGGATGACTTGATAGGAAGTCCAATGGAACATAAAGATCCCATTGGGGAAAAACTCTTTTTTCTTATCGTACATCACGGGACACAGAGCCATAGTAGTTACTATGTGGGTTAAAGGCCACCTTCAGGTGATGGACACTGGCACACCCTAAGACAGGAAGTCCACTCCCCTCCCACTACTGTGAGTACCTCAGTTTTTTCGCCAGTGTCTAAGGTGTTGGTCACGATTAAAGATGTGCTGTGCTGAGCTCCACTGGAGCAATCCTTGCTGGGGCTAGATTTGCAGCCGGATCCATTCAAAGTGTCTTTTAGGCCGAATTGAATGGTACCCGGGCCTTGTGTCCGAAAAAACAAGGTTTTGCCTGTAACGCTTCTCTTTTTAGAGACCTGGACACCGGGATCCAGTACTTTGGTATTTTAAAGCCATAAAGTTTTACTGGCGGGGTGCTATTACAGGTGCAGGAGTGTGGGTTCCCCAAGGGTCCCCGGTTCCTGAAGGTTTGTTAACGGAACCCACTGTGAAGGGTGAAGATTGGGTCTGTTGGTTTTACCACAGAAAACCCTGCGGTGGGAAAGGTAAGTGGAGTTTTTGTAAGGAATTTTTAAATTTTCCTATGAAATGTCTCCTTTAAAAAGTAAAATATTGTCATGCTTAAGTGTCACCACTGGGGGCTGTATGGAGCACGCACCTTCTCATGCTTTGCTCAGAGATCATGCTGTGTCAAGAAGCAGCAGACTTCTTTTCCTCCGGCTAGCAGGTCAGACCTCCGGTAAGTTTGGGGGGGATTTTGCTTCACCAGACACCCCCCACCTGAGCTGAACTCTCTCCCTCTTCATGAGGCTGAGCATTAGGAGAGAGCTAAAGAATGATCGGCGATGCCGTTTTTTTCTCTTACCACCCCTAGCTCGGCGGCGGCTTTCAGGTCTCCTCCTCGCCATCCCTCCCTCTCACACAAGCCGATCATATCGGTTTGGAGGCCCGCGCTTGCGCAGGAAAACTCTCTTTTAAAAAAAGGAGAGGGGGGTCACAATGCCATGGAGGAGGCGGGGCGTAGCACAGCATTGGCGTCATCCAACATACGGCACGGGAGTGTGCTTTAAAAACTCCACTGTGCTGGCTGCTAGTTGTCGGAGGGACACAAGAGCAAAGAGGGGCATGAAAGAGGTTTGAGGACATAGGCATTCCTTCTGACACATTAACTATTTGCATCAGGCTGAGCATTAATAGCAGCGGCAGGGCTGGACTATTGCTCAAGCAGTGGATGCGATCCTTCTGGTAGTACCTCTTTCTTGTGCATCGGGCTATAGTTGGAAGGGGGGGTAAAAACACCTCAAAAAAAGGGCTCAAGATAGACTTCTTCAGCCACAAAAAAGCCTAGAACCATCTCAAAAAATATGGCATCCTCCCCTGAAAGTTCCGAGGTGGCTGGTCAGAGTGAGCCATTAGGGCCGTTAAGTGTTGCAACTGCTTTCAACACTGCAGCCCCTGTCTATATTAGTGAAGAGGTTTTTTCCTCAACCATTTTGGGGTTGGAGCAAAAGATTGATGCTTTAATCGCATCCCAGAGTGGGACTAAGCGCGATAGGTCCCCTTCCATTTCCCAGGATCCTCAAACTGAGGAACAGGGGGTGAGAGATAATTACATTCTCTCAGTGGACCAGGAAGAGGCTGATGACTCCTCTTCTGAAGAGTCAAATACGGATCAGGTTCACATTCTGAAACATTGATGGTACAATCTCTTACTGAATTGGTCCGCTTCACATTCATGCTGCCATCACCTGAGTCAGTCGATGAGCCCACTTCTTGCTTGGGTTCGCTAAAGCCTCCCCAAGCTATTCATACTTTTCCTATCCATTCATTGCTAAAAAGGCTTATGTCTTCTGAGTGGGAGCACCCAGATAAACAGATTTATCCTCCAAAAAAGTTTTCAACACTTTATCCTATGGAGGAAGAATTTAATAAAAAATGGGGGGTGCCAGCAATTGACGCTGCCATATCCTCTGTGAATAAAAATTTGACTTGTCTGGTAGACAATGCTCAAATGCTGAAGGTTCCAATGAATAAGAAGTTGGAATTCCTATTTAAAAACAATTTTTCTCTGGCAGGTTCAGTGGTTCAGCCTGCGCTGGCAGCAATCTGCGTATGTCAGTCCTTAGGAGACCAGTTTTAAACAGGTGCTCAAGATTATTCCTGATTAGCAGGCCCAAGATTTGGTCAGGATAACAGGGGCGCTATGTTTTGCAATAGACGCTATGAGAGATTCTATTCTCCAGGCCTCACGACTTATGCTTGGGCTGGTGCATATGCGTAGAGTTCTATAGTTGAAAAATTGGTCAGCCGAAGCGCCATGCAAAAAGCTCCTGACTAGTTTTCCATTTCGCGGTGAACGGCTGTTTGGGGACGATCTGGATAAATACATCCAAAGAATTTCTAATGGGAAAAGTTCCCTTTTGCAAGTTAAGAAAAGGATTAAGTGTTTTTCGTTTAAACAAGCTTCTTCTCCAGTGCCAGGAGCATCAGCCTCCAGGCAGTCACGACGGCCTCCACTGTCAAGTTCAAGAGGTAAACCTCAGGGTCAACCCCAGGGTCAACCCCAGGGACAAAAGAGACCCTGGGGGAGGAAACCCACAAAACAGTATACTATAACCGCCTTATGAAGGGGTGCCCCCGCTCGCTCGAGTAGGGGGAAGACTTTTGCAGTTCTCAAGGGTCTGGCAGGAAGAGTGTCAAGACAAATGGGTGGCTTCCTCAATATCTCTAGGATACAAACTAGAGTTCCGAGAGTTCCCGTCTCCTTGTTTTCTCAGATCAAATTTTCCCAGGAATCCAGAAAAAAAAGAAGTCTCTCTTTCAAGCTTTGGACCATCTTTTGTCTCAAAAAGTGATATCGGTGGTCCCCATGGAAGAGCAGGGGTTAGGGTTTTATTCAAACCTTTTCACGGCACCAAAACCAAACGGGGATGTCAGACCGATTCTAGATCTCAAAGATCTAAATTGGTTTTTGAATATCCGCTCTTTTTCCATGGAGTCAATCCGATCAGTAGTCTCCGTTCTACAAGGTGGAGAACTGCTAGTGTCAATCGACATCAAGGATGCTTACCTCCATGTACCTATTTTTCCCGCTCACCAGAAATATATCTACGATTCGAGATAGAAAATCTTCATTTCCAGTTTGTAGCTCTGTCTAGCTACTGCACCTCGAGTGTTTACAAAGGTCTTGGCTCCCCCTTTAGCCAGAATAAGGGCTCAAGGTATACCGATTCTAGCTTACTTAGACAATCTACTCTTGATAGACCAGTCGGTAGCCCGCTTAGACCAAAGTTTGGTCACCAGAGTTAGCTACCTGGAATACCTAGGTTGGATTCTCAACCTAGAGAAATCTTTCTTAAAACCATCAAAGAGATTGGAATACTTGGATCTGATCATAAATACAGCTCAGAAGAGGGTGTTCTTGCCCCAGGCAAAGATCAGTTCCATAAGGGAACTGATTCGGGTGGTCAAAGCAAAGAAGAATCTCTATTCGACTTTGCATGAGATTGTTGGGAAAGACTACTGCAAAACAGTGTCCTATCAACTTGGGACAAGAAGGTCCAAGCACTAGACTTCCCAATACGTTTATCGCCAAAGGTGCGCCAAAGTCTCAGTTGGTGGTTGATAGCCAAGAATCTCCAAAAAGGGAAATCATTCCTACCAGTTACCTGGAAGGTGGTAACAACAGATGCCAGCCTTCTGGGCTGGGGAGCAGTCCTGGAAGAAGCGTCTGTCCAAGGGAAATGGTTCAAATCAGAAATGACCTTGCCCATCAATATTCTAGAGATTCGGGCAGCACGCCTGGCCCTGAAGGCCTGGACACTTAGACTACGAAATTGTCCTGCCAGGATCCAATCCGACAATGCCACAGCAGTGGCCTATATCAATCACCAAGAGGGCACGAGAAGTCACATGGCCCAGAGAGAGGTGAATCATATACTAACTTGAGCAGGAAACAACATACCTTGCCTATTGGCAGTCTTCATTCCAGGAATAGAGAATTGGCAGGCGGACTACTTGAGTCGCCAGCAGTTGCTCCTGGGAGAATGGTCTCTTTATCACGACATCTGTCTGTCAATATGTCAAAGATGGGGAATTCCGGACGGGGATCTGTTTGCGTCCAGGTTCAACAAAAAGATCGACAACTTTGTGTCGAGGACAAAAGATCCGCTGGCATGCGGAACAGATGCCTTGGTTTTCCCGTGGAATTAGTTTTCACTGATTTATGCATTCCCTCCTGTTCTGTTGCTTCTGTGGCTTCTACGCAGGATCAAGCAGGAAGGGAAGGCGGTGATTTTTGTGGCCCAGGAGATCTTGGTATGCAGAGATCATAAAGATGGCGGTAGGAGACCCATGGACTCTGCCGCTACGACCAGACATTCTCTCGCAAGGTCCGGTATTCCATCCTACCTTGCAAACGCTAAATTTAACGGTTTGGCTATTGAGACCCACATTCTGAAGAAGTGTGGGCTATCAAGTTCAATAGTGTCTACTCTGGTTAATGCAAGGAAGCCGGCCTCCAGAGTCCTATATTATAGAGTCTGGAAGGCATATGTCTCCTGGTGTGAATCCAGGGGTTGGCACGCCAGGAAATATGTCATAGGTAGGATCCTTGACTTTCTACAGATGGATTAGAAATGAAACTGGCCTTGAGTACTATCAAAGGCCAGGTTTCGGCCTTATCAGTATTATTTCAACGACCACTTGCTTCACACTCTCTGGTTCGTAGCTTTATTCAGGGGGTAATGCAGCTTAATCCTCCGGGTTGGGTCACCCCTGGACCCTTGGGACTTGAATTTAGTCCTGTCGGCATTACAGAAACAGCCTTTTGAGCCAATATGACATATTCCCTTGGTCCTTTTAACAAGGAAATTTGTTTTTCTTGTAGCCATATCTTCTGCAAGAAGGGTATTGGAGTTGGCTGCTCTTTCTTGTAAAGAGCTACCTTTGATTATTCACAAGGATAAGGTTGTATTGCATCCTCATCCTAAATTTCTACCGAAGGTAGTGTCAGGTTTTCATTTGAACCAGGATATTTTTCTACCTTCATTTTTCCCAGAACCCTGTTCTGCGGAAAAAAAGTCACTACATTCTCTTGATGTGGTGAGAGCAGTCAAGGTCTACTTGAAGGCGACTGCTCAGGTTCGTAAAACAGATGTTTTGTTTGTGTTGCCTGAAGGTCCTAAGAGAGGACAGGTAGCATGGAAATCTACTATTTCTAAATGGATTCGTCAAGTGATTGTTCAAGCTTATGGTTTAAAGTGGAAAGTTCCATCTTTTCATATTAAAGCGCACTGCACCAGGGCTGTTAGTACCTCCTGGGCAGTGCATCACCAAGCCTCGATGGCTCAAATCTGCAAGGCCGCAACTTGGTCTTCAGTCCATACTTTTACCAGATTCTATCAAGTAGATGTAAAAGGTCATGAGGATATGGCCTTTGGGTGCAGTGTACTGCAGGCAGCAGTATAAGTCCTCTAGTTTCTTGGTGCCCTACTTTTGTTGTGTCCCCCTCCCTTCGGTTGGCACTGCTATGGGACATCCCACATAGTAACTACTATGGCTCTGTGTCCCGTGATGTACGATAAGAAAATAGGATTTTTTTTATAACAGCTTACCTGTAAAATCCTTTTCTTTGAAGTACATCACGGGACACAGAGGTCCCTCCCTTCTTTCTAGTATACAATGTGTATTGCTTTGCTACAAAAACTGAGGTACTCCCAGTAGTGGGAGGGGTTATATAGGGAGTGGACTTCCTGTCTTAGGGTGTGCCAGTGTCCATCACCTGAAGGTGGCCTATAACCCACATAGTAACTACTATGGCTCTGTATCCCGTGATGTACTTCAAAGAAAAGGATTTTACAGGTAAGCTGTTATAAAAATCATATTATTTGGTGGGCAGAACTTGATGACTGCTCTTAGGAATTGCACAATCAATGAATTTTCAGCCCATTTGTTTTTTTTTATTGCTCAGATTGCTGAAACTTGTACTTTTAAGGAGCTCAGTCTAAGGCACTTGTCCAACCCAGATTGAAGGAAATCTAGGACCGCTGATAGTGGAGGCGCAGAAGAATCCAGTTCCTGTTCAGCTATGAAGATTGCAAATCTGTCCCAAACTTTGGCATATACATTGCTGGTGGAAGGCATTCTAGCCTTCAGTAGATTAGAAATTACCCTAGAGGAGAAACCTAGGCTCTCCAGCCTCCCCCTTTCAACAGCCACGCTTGAAGTCCCAACCTGCATATGTTTGGATGTAGGAAGTCGTCTTGCACTAGGAGGCGTGGTGAAACTGGGAGGACAACTGGTTGTTGCATGCTGAGGTGGATCGCTAGAGGGAATCAGGGCCTCCGTGGCCTCCCTTAGTAGTCAGAAGATAGTGCTGCCTTGTTTTCCATCTGTAAAGTGACTGGCCTGCCCCTGATCTTGTGGTGTAAGGCTTTGAGGGCAAAGAGAGCTGCTTGAACCTCTAGCACATTTGATACTTTTCCCTTGGCTGGAAATCTCCATCTGCCTTGTGCCCACTGTCCCTCGCAATGTGCTTTGCTGGCATTGGTTGTAAGAATGATCAAATCTAATGGCCCTAAGGGACATGACTTCTTCAAGGTCTCTTTCTTCAACCACCACTGCAGGCTCCTCCTTATAGTGGGTGACACTTTTATTAGCTGTGCTAGGTTTCGTTTTCTCCACTATGCCAGAAAACCTAGCTGGAACTGTTACAGGTGGCAATGCGCCCAAGGGATCATTGAAATACAAGAAGACATAGTGTCCAGCAGGCTGAGACACTGCAAAGGTGATAGGTAAGCGGAGGTTGTTGCCCTTAGGACTCTTTCCGACCGTCACCGCTTTCTCTAAAGGAATTGAGATGTTGGCAGCATTGAAGAGTGCCCCCAAGTGCACTACCTGCTATATTGGAGCAAGTTGGTTCTTTTTGAAGTTGATGATCAAACTGAATCTCTGTAGGGCATGGATGAGAACCTCTCTGTGTGCCAACATTTCCCTCTGGTCCCTAGCCAGTAGGAGGATATCTTCCAGGTAGTGATGGACCCGGAGGCCCTGCACTCTGAGCAGGGCTAACACTGCAATTGCTGGCCTCTTGCGGAACATTTAGGGTCTGCTGCTTGTGGGACCTGAGGAAGGTTGCCTGTGTCCCCTTCCATCCGCCACCTGGGCTGGCGGCTGGTTTTAGGTTCCCTGGACCTGGCAGAATGAAATTTGCTCTGAAAGAATTTTGACCTCCCGTGCTTACTGTCCTGTGGGAGCAGTCCAGACTCTTGAGATGGCTGTCTCCATTTTACTTCCGAACAGGAATTTCCCATTAAACTGTATCTTGCACCAATTTTCCTTTGAAGATGCGTCTGCTGCCCAGGTTTTAACCACAGTGCCTTTTTAGCAGTGACAGAATGCATCATTGCTCTGGCCGAACACTTTATTGGTAAGGCAGCTATAGACACAATCAAGTCTGATGACACCTTCAGCTCATCTACCGCTCAAACAATATCTAAGCACCATTTCTTTTACCACTGTCTCGATGTTCTGGGTCCAAACTTTTAGAGCACTGGCCACTGAGGTGAGGGCTGTGGCTGGGCGACAGGCTGCGCCAGCTGTCTGATAGGCCCTTCTGAGTTCCAGATCTATTTTTCTATCCATCACATCCTTAAATGAGGCTAAATCCTCCATAGGGAACATAATATTTTTTGCTAGGCAGACCACTACTGCGTCTACAGTCAGAGGGGAGTTAAGTGAAGCCACATCTGCCTCCTGCAGGGGGTACAATTTGTGCAGTCTATTGAATGAGAATCTTTTCTATGATTTCTGCCATTCTTGTTTTATGACCTCCTTATTCTCAGCCATAAAGGGAAAGAAGGTTTTTGGAGGAAGGGAAAATAGGACTTTGCCTGATTTAGTGCATCCTCCTCCTCCCATGCAATAGCCTGTTTGACTGCTTGGATGTATGGATCCACCAGAGAAAATTTAAACCCAAGCTGCTCTGGGTCTCTCTGAAGAAGAGGAGCTACTATCCTCTGCCGGTTGTGCGGATTATAAGGAAGCAGTGCTAAGTGGGGGAGCTTTGCCTGCCGAAGTCTCTGGCTGATCTTCCAGTGGGGCTTCCTGACTGACACCACTAGCAGGTTGTCTGGCCAGAATAATAGAGGTGAGTTTGGAGATAGTCTCGCACAACCTTTTTTCAACAAGGATGATACCTGTGCAGTCTCCTGCTCCCTGTCCACTGCAAATTCTTCCAGGCAGCCCTTACAGACTAGTTTATTGGGCATTGGGACTGCACCACAGGTCCAGCAAGTCTTTTTATTAGGGCACTGATATTGCTCAGGAGAAGAGGAGGCAACTGGACTTTCTCTTGGAATGAGAGCGGTGCATGTTGCTGCGCTTCTCCGAGGATCCTCTGTTTTCTCTGGTTCTTGACTTGTGAGAGCGTGAGCATGTGGGGCTAAAACAAATCAAAGCAATCCGCAAAAGAAGGCACTCTTTTTTTTTGTGGAAAATTTGAAAACCTACCCAATCGGTGGCCCCCTACCTTAGGTGTTGAGGGTCTTGTATAGGTGGTGACTGACTCATGGCTGGAGGATAGGTGGGACGGCCAGCTGAAAATAAGGAAAGCTAGGAAGAAAGAATAGAACCAGAATCAATATATATATTATAAGGCCAGTATGGTGACCTGAATTTATGGGGGGAGCCCGGTGGGTATTTAAGCTAATCACTCGCCCTTGCTCTCTGTCATTTCTAGTGCACGATTCGTTACGTCACCAGGCCAACTCTTCAGCTCACTGCGTGTTCGTGAGCCTGTTGTTCCGAAAACAGTACGTTGCGGTTGGTTATTCGTGGTTTGATGATCAAGTCTTGCTCACTGTCACAGGTAGGATTCGTAACCCAACTTGTCGTATCATGTTCAACCAGCTTACTTCTCGGTATGTTCCCCATTCCGTTGTTCGGGTCTGCCGAGGAACTTACGAATCGTTACGTCACCAGGCCAACTCTTCAGCTCACTGCGTGTTCGTGAGCCTGTTGTTCCGAAAACAGTACGTTGCGGTTGGTTATTCGTGGTTTGATGATCAAGTCTTGCTCACTGTCACAGGTAGGATTCGTAACCCAACTTGTCGTATCATGTTCAACCAGCTTACTTCTCGGTATGTTCCCCATTCCGTTGTTCGGGTCTGCCGAGGAACTTACGAATCGTTCGTAGGCCTCCAGTACGCAGTAGTTACAGGCCCGTTCGCTATTTCTTCTCCGATTCACATCGGTTGCATGGCACACTTACCACAGTCCGATTCGTACCTAGTCGCATCAGCGGAACAACAGTTCGAATCAGATACATCCTGCACCGGTTCATACCGCTTACCCCACACCCTACTAATGATTCGTTGTCTCACTCACCGGTTCATATCACTTCAAGCCATATGCATCACTCTGATTCGAGCCTAGTCACCTTGGCGGCACAATGCTTCGCATCACTGCATCTTCACCAGAGTCAGTCGCATACAAAGGGCACAAAAAGGGGGAGTAAAAAAAAAAAAATCTTGTTGCACTTATGTCACCCCTACTGCAGGTGTTCCCGGTCAACCGAGTTTCGATCCCAACCAGGACCTCGCTACTAGAGTGTCAGTCAGGTGTGTAGTTCATGGGTTTCTCTATCACATCACTCTGCAGCACTATACGGTTACTTCACATACATAATTGGACGTGCTCTCCAGGTGTTAGAGTGTCATGTATAGACATATGTGACAGAATACTATTTTCAAAGGACGCCCCTTCACCTCACAGACAAGGTTGCTTAACAGTAGGCTTGCTGGCAGTGCAAGAGTTAGCAGGCTGAGCATACGTCACCCACCATAGACCGCAACATTCCTACATAGGCCGTACCAGACTTCATCTTCTCGCCCTAGTATGCCCTGGGGCTCTGGTCTTTAGGTTTGTGCTTGCCACAAACAGGCACCCGAGCTATCGGTTATCTGGCCAGTCACCTCCTGGCCCACCTCGGTCACCTCGCACTCTTCTGAGTTTTCTAAATTTTCACTCTACATAGTTCTGCCACAACAGAACACTGTCAGCTCCTGTCTACGCCTATCATTCCTTTTCCTGTTCTTCTCTTTTCTTCCTCTCCAAGTTTTCTCTTTACCACTCTGCTCTCTATCCTACAGCTATGTCTCTTCTTAACATGAGCACCCCTGCCTTTTGTCTTTTAGCCAGGACCATGTCACAGGCTGGCAGAGAGGACTCCACACCTGCCCCTCTGTCACCCTCCGTGGGCTCAGAGCATGGCAGCGTCCAGTCCCTTGGAGGCTGGATCATCCCCAAACTCATTTGTGAGCTGGAGCGCAGGGATATTCCCTTTCTCACTACAGCCAGGAAGGCAGAGCTTTTCAGGCTCCTCTTCCTGCCTCCAGCTGCAGCCGGGCCCAGCACCCAGCAGGCATCCTTGCAATCCATCTCCGGGGCCATTTCTCAGCTGCATTCTTTGGTCTCCTCCTTAACCGAAACAGTTTCGGACGTCCAGATCAGAGTCAAACTTTTGGAAGTTCAACCACCCATGGCCCTCTATGATCCGGTCTTGGTCCCAATGACAGCTCTCCTTCTGCAGGTACACCAGGCTCTACATCTATCATTCTCCCCGCTCATCTTGTCCTGGCCAGCGTCAGGAAGGATATATTAGAGGGCAAAAATATCAGTTTGGCATCCCTGCTTATCTCAGCCCACGTCAGCTGACAACAAATCTTATGCCCGGGGGGACCTCTCAGTAGTTGTCAAATCGAAAGACTCCAGGCTCAGTCGTAAGCTGTAAGCCACCGAGTTTTTCCTGGCCTTCGGGATGTTCAGAGACGTCCTTTGTTCAGCCACCCCCAGCAGGAGGGAGGAGCTGGACTTATACCTCCATGCAGTGTTAGATCTTGCTTACAAATATAGTGGCTTTGCCTTCTACAACTACCATCGGACGTTCTCAACCAAAGCAGCAGCAAGCCACCTTGATGGTCTTCATTCCCCACTCCGTGCAATTTGCCAATCTTCCGCCCACACAGCAAATTGGTGCTCTGAGGCAGCCACAAGACGCCCCTTCAATTTTTCTTCCACCTCCGGTTTCAACCAGGGCCGTTAGGCCCACCACAACAGCAGCAGGTAGACAAGTTGGGATAACCAGTCTTTTCAGTGGGGGTGCGGTGATATGCAACAACTTCAACCAAGACGGGTGCTCCTTCAGCCAGTGCCGTCTACTGCACGTCTGTACTTCATGCCACAAGGCACACCCAAAGACTACTTGTCAAGCATCTAAACAAATCCTGACTAAGCCTGGTGAATGTCCTGTAGCTGGGGTTCTACCTCTCCACACACCCCACCCGTTCACTGGCAGTATTCCTGCTACATGGCTTCACGGCAGGATTTCACACCGGCCTCATCAACTTACCCCTCTCCACTCACGAGTGCAAGAACCTGCAGGATGCTCAGGCCATAGACACCCTCTTACAGGCAGAGTTAGATAAGGGGTTCATCATCAGCCCCTTCTCACAGTCACCTTTCCAGATTTGGAGACTCATCCCTATTGGGCTTGTCAAGGGCAAGTTCACAAATAAACTCCACTTAGTTTACGACTTGTTTGCGCCTTATTTCTCACATATCCCTAGTTTGAACTCCCTGACCCCTTCCGATTAATTTTCTCTTGAGTACGCATCAGTCGACATGGTCATCCAGGCCATCATAAAGATAGGCACCGGCGCCTGGCTATCCAAAGCAGATATCGCAGATGCCTTCAAGCTCCTACCTATCAAGCCATCCCTCTGGCGGTGGCACGGCATGAAGTGGAGGGATTCTTACTATTTTGCCACCAAGCTGACCTTTGGCTCTAAATGCAACCCATGGCTGTTTGATGTTTTTGCCCAGTCCCTCACTTGGATCCTATCACACCAGGCCCAGTGCCACAGGGTTATCCATTATCTCAATGCCTTTCTGCTCATTGAATGGCCAGACATACCCCCGGTAGATCTAGATAAGTTAAGATTGATCCTCAACAATCTCAATGAGCCATAAGCGGAACACAAAGTGGAAGGCCCGGCACATTCCGTCACCTTCTTAGGCGTCGTCCTGGACACACAGGCTATGCAGACTAGCCTGCCTTCTGACAAACTAACCCATGTTAAGTCAGTCATTTGCGATTTGACCCGGTCACAGGGCTGTACTAAAAGACAGCTGCAGTCCTTGATAGGGATGCTCAATTTTGCGATGAGGATTATTCCTGCAAGGGCGGTCGTTCATCTTACGGCTCTTGGTTTTTCTCGCAGGAGTACAGGACCCTGACCAAGTCCTCAGACTAGACCCAGCAACCATAGCGGACTAAGCTATGTGAGAGGAGTTCCTCACTAACTGGAACAGCATATCCATGTTTATTCCCTCAGTATCAGCCCAGTCACCACAAGTAGTCACAGACGCTGCAGCCTCCACAGGCTTTGCTGCTATTTTTGGACACCACTGGTTCGCCGGCCCCTGGCCCCCAGAAATCTGCTTGATTCTTGATTTTGCTCGATCCTCGTCTTTGTTCGAACTATACCTCATCGTGGCAGCAGCCCAAGTCTGGGGCCACACGTGGACAGGCCAGGCAGTACTCTTCACCACAGACAACCAGGCTACAGCCAACATCATTAATAAGGGTAGATCCAAGTTGCTCCCCGTCATGTCCTTCCTGCACACTCTGGTGCAATTATCGCTACATCACCAATTTAACATTTACTGTGAGCATATCCCTGCCAAGTGCAATACCCAGCAGATGCACTGTCTCGCTTAAATTTTATGTCATTCTTCCAGCAAGAATCCGGAGCCGACCCATCATCCACTCCTATCCCACCTTGGTCTCAACTAACAATGGATTGAAGCCACATCTTGCCAATGCAACCTGGCTCATCAACCACTCGCTGTCTAGCAACACACTTAAGGCTTATCACACGGCCTGGAACACCTATTGCAGGTTCCTAGCCGCTTGTACCGGAACCACAGCAGACAACGTCACTCACGCCCTAGCCTTTATACCTTATTGTCATACACAGCTCGCTCTCGCTCATAATACTATCAGGCTGTACCTAGCCTGTATTCAGCATTTCCTGTCCTTACAGAATCCCGGAGAACCATCTGTGTTCACAGCTCATACAGTGAAAGCCCTGCTGCGCGGAATTCAGAAACAGCAGCCCGTTACCAGCGGCAAACGCTTACCCATCACAATCGCTATCTTTAGGGGCATTTCCGAAATCCTCATATGTTCCCCTTTGGGCTCTTGCCCAGCCTGGTCATCCAGCCATCTATCTGGCTTTCTACGGCTTTCCCATGACCTAGCGAGTTCACCACTGGTAGAAGCAGTAGTCAGGTACTGTACAGACACCTGCTGACTCGCTTCCCAAACCATCATTTCCTTCATCTTACGGTCTCCAAAATGCAACAAACTGGACCCGGAGTAGATATCAACTTCTTCAGGACCAGCAACGCCTGGTGCCCAGTAATGATCCTTGACCGTCTGCTCTCTCACCTACCCAGCCACTCAGTCTTCAGCCCGTTACTGCCTTTTCCGGTCAACCCCCTGAGTGGCAGTCAGTGTTAGTTTATGTTAGGGTCCTATTGGTCAACTTAGGCCTAGACCCCGGGTGGTATTCTGGACATTCCTTCCGGATCGGCGCAGCCTCAGCCGCATATACAGTATCTCAGAAAAGTGAGTACACCCCTCACATTTTTGTAAATATCTTATTATATCTTTTCATGTGTCAACACTGAAGAAATGACACTTTGCTACAATGTAAATGTAGCGCTGGTAGATTTATGATCTACCATCTGATAGGTAAATTTAGTGAATTGCTAGGAAGTTAGATTTGCTTCTGTTCCAGCTTGGCTGATGTTGTGTGTGGTTCCACATTGTGCCAGTGGGTGTCGTTGTCACCATCGGCGGGTGTTGGAAAAGCAACGTGTTAAAGCGGATGAGTGCTCCTCTGTCCCGGAGACAACTCGGTGGAGGTGGTCCTCCGAGTTGCATTCTGGGAGAGGGTATTTATGGGACAGACACCATGTTTAGGGGTTCAGTTTCAGCAATGGCGTCCCTAGGGGGGACCCCCCCAACACTATGCTGTGCCCCACCATGTCCCCCCCCCCCAATAAAAAAAAAATAATTTTTTTTTTACAAAAAATCAATGTCTAAGAGGGTGAGAGTCCCCAGTCAGCTCCTGCGGGTGATTCCTCCCCCCTCCCTCTGCTCGCTGACACTGATAGTTCTCCCACTGCTTTGGATCCTTATATTTTCTTGGTATGCTGGTAACATATATCTCTTGTTTTCTGCCACCCTGGGGGGGGGGGGGGGCCCAATACAGTAGGAAGGGAGCTCACTGCAGAACATGTAAAAGGGCCATTGTGGGGTCGTAGTAAAGGGCCCCAGGATATATATATATATATATAATTGCATTTTATAGTTGCCCCCCTACTTTTGTCCCCGTCCCCCGCCCTCCCTAAATATGAAAGCTGGAGACGCCACTGGTTTTTAGCCACCTGCTGGCCCTCCTGGCCTGGCCGACAGGTATGTGTTAGAGTACCACCTTGTGGTCCTCCGTTCCGGAGGCCCGCATCGCTGCGGCGCGTGGGTGGGCCCAGAAGCCTGTCTGGGGCCTACCACAGCAGCCGAGGAATGGTCCTGAGCTGTCTATTCAGAGTGAAGAAGCTGGACAACCGAGAAGATCCCAGGGGAGGACCTGTCATGGAAGGATCATGCAGAGTGCTGGTCTGGAGAGGGGCCTGGTGACTCCTTTGGAGGACGTATCCTGAAGTGGTCTTATTGCATGGTACTGCCGGGTTGGCTTAGAGGTCCAAGTACTGTGTCTGACATTCATCACGAACCAATACATCCTGTGGCAGAGGATCGTACGGGTTTATTTCAAGCAAGTCTGTGGCAGAGACTTTTGTTCGTGCTACGTATTGGCTTCTAGGCAAGTGAGAGAGGCCTATCCAGGCGAGCAAAGATTGTGTCCCAAAAAAGGGGATTGCATTCAATTACAGTATTCAACTTTAAAGGATGTTCTAAAGAAACCTAAAGACAGGTATTTGAGCTTCCCTGCAGTTTTCCTCCTGCCTCTTTCCTGTTACTTCCTTCGTTACTTGGTTCAATAAAGCATTCAAAACGTACTCAAGTGTTGGTGGTTATATCGTCCAAAGGTAAACTCAACGGAACCCTAGACCCGGAGCCGGTGAAACAGAGGTATCGAGAGTGAAGGTAACAGCCTGCTTAAACCAGCAACTCCACCGAGAGTTAGTGCTACATAAAGTAGTGAGTGTACAGCTTATATATACAGCTACTCTAACAGTGTAGATTTGCTGTCCCCTCAAAATAACTCAACACACAGCCATTAATGTCTAAACCACTGGTAACAAAAGTGAGTACAACCTTAAGTGAAAATGTCCAAACTGGGCCCAAAGTGTCAATATTTTGTGTGGCCACCATTATTTTCCAGCACTGACTTAACCCTCTTGGGCATGGAGTTCACCAGAGCTTTACAGGTTGCCACAGGAGTCCTCTTCCACTCCTCCATAACGATATTACGGAGCTGGTGGATGCTAGAGACCTTGCTCTTGTCCACCTTCCATTTGAGGATGCCCCACAAATGCTCAATAGGGTTTAGGTTTGGAGACATGCTTGGCCAGTCCATCAACTTTACCCTCAGCTTCTTTAGCAAGGTAGTGGTCGTCTTGGAGGTGTGTTTGGGGTCATTATCATGTTGGAGTACTGCCCTGTGCCCCAGTCTCCGAAGGGAGGGGATCATGCTCTGCTTCAGTATGTCACAGTACATGTTGGCATTCATGGTTCCCTCAATGAACGATAGCTCCCCAGTGCCGGCAGGACTCATGCAGCCCCAGAGCATGACACTCCCACCACCATGCTTGACTGTAGGCAAGACACACTTGTCTTTGCACTCCTCACCTGGTTGCCGCCACACACACTTGACACCATCTGAACCAAATAAGTTTATCTTGGTCTCCTCAGACCACAGGACATGGTTCCAGTAATCCTTAGTCTGCTTGTCTTCAGCAAACTGTTGATGGGCTTTCTTGTGCATCATCTTTAGAAGAGGCTTCCTTCAGCGTATGGTCTGAGAACTGACAGGCTGACCCCCACCCCTTTAACCTCTGCAGCAATGCTGGCAGCACTTGTACATCTATTTCCCAAAGACAATCTCATGATATGATGCTGAGCACGTGCACTCAACTTCTTTGGTCGACCATGGTGAGGCCTGTTCTGAGTGGAACCTGTCCTGTTAAACCGCTGTATGGTCTTGGCCACCGTGCTGAAGCACAGTTTCAGGGTCTTGGCAATCTTCTCATAGTCTAGGCCATCTTTATGTAGAGCAACAATTCTTTTTTTCAGATCTTTAGAAAGTTCTTTGCCATGAGGTGCCATGTTGAACTTCCAGTGGCCAATATGAGAGAGTGAGAGCGATAACACCAAATTTTTTTTTTTCAATATATTTTATTATTTTCTTGTATACAACATGAGAGGAAACAAAGTTACATCTCAAATTAACTTGCTGATGCTTTCTCTGAGTAGGGATTAGGCCTGATATCATATACTTATAGTTCGCACGCAAGCGAATACTAAAGGAGTCAGAGATATTAATACAGGAATAGGGTAGATTTTCAACTGTGAGATTCTATTATAGTAAGAAGAATGGAGAGACATCTCCCCATCCCTTGGCATTGCCCCTCCTCAGCTCCGGTTATGGGAGAACGAAGGGGAGAGGCAAAGGCTGGTGAGTTGAGGGCTTTGAGGCCTACCTTCAACGAGGGAAGTGTCGATCTCGAGCCTGCATCTCACCATAATTAATTGAAAGATATACTGTTCAAAAGAGAGTAAAAATTGTGTAGACAAAAGGGTGGAGACTATGGATGGAACAGTTGAGAAATAATACACTTAGGTAAAGAAAGCATAAAAATACACAATAAAACAATCCGGAATACAGGAGTGGGAGTAGTGGTAGATCCGTGCAGGCCAAACGCTCACCATGGAGGGGGGGAATGGGGGTGACCTGGGGTAGTCACTGAACTGTGAGTTATTGCCTTATGGGGGGGTGGCACTCGATGTTAGGAGCTGATAATTATTGAGGACCTTTATTTTATGCGCAGAGGCGAAGGCTATGATCCTTCCACGCAGGACGGCCTTGGCCGCATCCCAGAGTAGGTTGGGGTCAAGGCAGTGGGGAGCATTGGTTGATTCGTAGATCGACCAATTCTCTTGTATGGTTTTCTGGAGAGCTGGGTTTCAGGCCAGGAATTGGGGAAAGCGCCATGACCGTGAGGGGGTGAGGGGCCAAAGCCATGTATAAGTAACAAAATAGGGGCATGGTCGGAGATATCAATGTCGTGAATGAGTGTTTCTGAGGTGTTGGTCAGCAGAGTGGAATTGCATAATAGGTAGTCAATTCTGGACAAGGTGTGATGAGGAGAAGAGTAAAAAGAATATTCCCTGCCTTCTGGGTGAGCTAAGCGCCATGGGTCACTAAGTTGAAGGGCTGCTGCAAAGGAGGAAAGTAACGTTTCTGTGGTTTGAGGGCGTGCCTGGAGGATAGGTTTTCCCTTACATTTATCTTCCTGTATGTCCATAACTGAATTGAAATCACCTCCTATTAGGAGGGGGAACTACAAGTAGGGAGCTAGGTGTGGGGTGACTGTCTGAAAAAAAGGATTTGGTAGGGGAGTTTGGGGCAAATACATTGGTCACTACAAGGTCTTTGCTTGAGACCCGAAGGTGAACAGTCAGAAGACGCCCTTCCTCATCTTGAGTAGAGGATACAATGTCGCAAGGGAGGTTTTTGTGTATGAGGATAAGGACACCTGCTTTACCTTTGACAGCGGCTGAGCCATAAGTTTTGCCTACCCAGGGCTTGCGCATTCGCCAGAAGTCAGCCGCTGGGAGATGAGTCTCCTGGAGAAGTGCAATATCCGCTTTCAATCTCTTCAAGTGGCGGAGTATCGCCATGCGTTTGTGGGGGGATCGGAGCCCTTTGACATTCCATGAAAAAATTTTCATTGTGTCAAAAGGGTTAGTGATTAGGTCAATGTGAGGTGCTTGGTTGCAGGCAAAGGAGCAGTGGGGTAATTGCTAGTTCAGTGGTCAGGGATGGAGACTGGGGAGAGGGGAGAAGGGGGAAGGTACGTCGGTGTGAACCTGGGGATGGGTAGAGGTTGAGTGGTGTGAAGAAAGAGTGGTGGGATGGAGCGTAAGTATAGACAAAATCTACTCACAGTTTAGGAGAAGCCTTGACTTAACTTTTTTCCACACGTAACAATCTTCTTTAGACAGCGTTACTGCCAGGTAGGCGAGGTGTGTAGGGTGGCAGGTGGGAGAGGGTCGCCAAAAGGTTCGGGTTAGTGCATTTTGAGCCCAAGGCCGCACGTCTCCGGAAGGCTGTAACAGAAGGCATTAGAACAACAACAACAGTTATATAATGGTAACAAACGTAGAACAATTTTCCAGAACAGTCAGATGGAGGTTTTAAGCATCAGGGTCCTAGGATTCTAGGAGGGAGGGGTCTTGAAAAAAGCTGCAGGCTTTGTGAAACCCAGTTTCAACGGTGTTTTGGGGATCCTGGAGTGTTTGAGCAGCGAAACCTTTTAGGTGGATAATTGCGGGGGCTACGCTGATCCCTGGGGTCTTCAGGGCATGGATTGATTTCCATGGGGGATACATCCTGGGGAATGTGGAGGTGCAGATGGATCGGAAAGCTTTCCTCTTGCGCGATACTTCTTGCGAATAATCAGTGAAGATGAGGAGCTTGTGCCCTTCCAGTTGAAAAGATTTGTGTGACGGATCCAATCCCACACTCCACTGAGTGCCTCCGTCAATAACACCGCTTCCTCCAGTATGACCATCAGACAGATATAATATTATAGCTGCATTAAATACAAGTCTAGTCGATAATAGCTTGTAGAATCTTGACTCCTTTATTGGGCAGAACACAGCCTTTTTATACACATTTAACACAAGGGGTTAGATAACGAGGTAGGGCTGACTCATGGACACTCCCCCCCTCCCCTCTAGCAAAAACTTAAAAGACAATAATATAATTAACATGTTAATTAACACAACACTTAAGGCAGACCTGGTGACCAGACAGTTCGTCTCTGCAGGTTAATGTGATCAGCTCTTTCAAGAGTCATGTATTGTTCAGAATAAACAACTGAGAATATTCTTTGGCAAGTTCAAAAAAATAAAAGATTAATATAGAAATACCAAATAACAGGGTGAATGTGGACAGAAAAAGGTCCTTGCAGCCAGTGTCCGCGACAGTGCCCCCCCCCTGTCCCATAGTCCGGCAGACCCAACTAGATCCACCACGGGTCAGCTTGGGGCTGTCCGGGAGAGTTTTATAGTTCCGTTTGCCGGGAAAGTCCATCAGCGTTCCCATTCTGCTTTCCTGGCCGATACTGTATGGTAAAATTGTAGGGCTGCAGTGCCAAGCTCCATCGTAACAAACGTCCATTATCCCCGGAGACCCGATTAAGCCAGATTAATGGATTGTGGTCGGTGAGCACCGTAAAAGATCGTCCGTAGAGATAAGGTTGGAATTTCTTGAGAGCCCACACCAGCGCCAAACACTCCTTCTCCACGGCTGCATAACCGACTTCCCTGGGTAGCAGCTTCCGACTGATGTAGGCCACTGGGTGCTCACCGCCATCAGGTCCTACTTGGCTCAGTACTGCCCCCAGCCCGAATGTAGAGGCATCTGTGTGGACACAAAAACGTTTGGTTGGGTCAGGGGCAGCTAGAACAGGAGCTGAAGTTAGTGCATTCTTTAATCGTTGGAAGGCAGCTTCACACTCAGGGGACCACAGTACCTGTCGGGGAAGGTGCTTCTTAGTCAGGTCTGTCAGGGGCTTAGCGATGGAACTATATTGCGGGACAAATTTCCTATAGTACCCAGCTGTGCCGAGGAACGCCAGGACCTGGGTTTTAGTACGGGGGGTCGGCCACTTGGCAACTGCCTCAATCTTAGCAGGCTCAGGTCGTTGTTGTCCACTGCCTACTCGATGTCCAAGGTACTGTACCTCGGACATCCCTATGCTGCATTTCTCTGGCTTAAGGGTTAGTCCTGCAGCCTTGATGCGGTCTAGCACGACCAGATGGTCCTCCCAGGTATCACTGTAGATCTCAATGTCGTCCAGATATGCACAAGCATAGTCCTGGAGGCCATCGAGGAGTTGGTCTACCATCCTCTGGAAAGTCGCCGGTGCATTCTTCATCCCAAATGGCATTACTTTAGACTGGTATAAGCCAAATGGGGTAATGAACGCCGATTTCGGAATAGATTCTGCATCCAGAGGAATTTGCCAGTATCCTTTGCATAGGTCAAGGGTTGTCAGGAATTTTCCCCGAGCAATGCGATCTAACAGATCATCGACCCGGGGCATAGGGTAAGCATCAGTGGTGGTGCACTCATTTAATCTCCGGTAGTCTACACAGAAGCGAGTTGTGCCATCCCGCTTCGGTACAAGGACCACCGGGGAAGCCCAGGGGCTGCTGGATGGCTCAATGACTCCCAATTCAAGCATCTCCTTAATCTCATGACGCATCCCCTCTCTCACTGCGTCAGGTATCCGGTAAGCCGCCTGTCTTAGCGGCAGTTGTCCTGGGGTCTCCACACGGTGCACTGCCATAGTAGTGTACCCGGGGACTGTGGAGAACATTTCCCTTCTCTGACTAAGGACCTGTCTAGCTTGTTCTCTCTGTGTCGGCCCTAGCTGGTCGTCAAGCTTTATCATCTCTATCCCTGCAGTAATTCTATTTAGCTCCGGGAGCACCAGCAGGGGAAGATTCTCAGAATCTTCCACAGCTGGAGCACATATAGCGGCTACCTCTCCTGATCTTTCCCAGTATGCTTTCAACATGTTCACATGAAAGGTCCGTCGGACTCTTTCATCCGAACATTTAGCCACTAGGTAGGTTGTGTCACAGAGCTTTGCCACAACCTGGTAAGGTCCCTGCCAAGTGGCCTGTAACTTGTCCTGCTTGGTTGGTCTGAGGGCAAGAACCTTCTGCCCAACCTCCAGAGTGCGGTTCCGAGCAGTACGATCGTACCATCGTTTCTGCCGCCTTTGGGCAGCCCGAAGGTTCTCCTGGACAGTGTCCGTGAGCTCCTTCAGTCTGTCCCTAAACTCAAGAACGTATGCTACGATAGAGGACCCTTGGGGATCAATTCCCCCTTCCCAGTGTGCTCTGACTAGATCTAGGGGCCCCCTCACCCGCCTCCCATACAGTAACTCAAATGGGGAGAACCCGGTAGATTCCTGCGGCACCTCCCGATAAGCGAAGAGAAGGTGTGGCAGATATCTCTCCCAATCCCTGTGAGAGGTTGCAAATGTCCTAAGCAGCTGTTTCAGTGTTCCATTGAACCTCTCACACAGTCCGTTGGTCTGGGGGTGATAGGGAGAGCTCTGTAGGGGCTTTATCCCACACAGCCTCCATAACTGCTGAGTGAGCTCAGCAGTGAACTGGGTCCCCTGGTCAGAGATGATTTCCCGAGGGAAACCCACCCTGGCAAAGATCCGGAGCAAAGCATCAGCCACAGTTTCTGCATGGATATTTGCCAGGGGAATGGCCTCTGGGTACCGGGTGGCATAATCCACCACAGTAAGGATATATCTCTTCCCAGAAGGACTAGGTCTGGGCAATGGTCCAACCAGGTCTACGGCAACACGGCTAAAGGGTTCATCAATGATCGGTAAAGGGTGTAGGGGAGCTTTCAGTGGGCCCCCATGCTTACCCACCCGCTGGCATGTGTCACAGGTCCGGCAATACTGTCGGACATCCCCTGTAATCCCTGGCCAAAAAAACGACTGAGTCAGACGGTGGAGGGTCCGGGACATCCCCAGGTGTCCAGCTAAGGGTATGTCATGCCCAATGCGCAGCAGGTCATGATGATATTTCTGCGGCACAACCAGCTGCCGCTTGGGTGGATGGGAGGCTGTCTTTCCCTCAGTAACCCGATAGAGTAATCCCTGGACCCACTCTATTCGCTCCCTCTCCAACCCCCCAGGGTCCAATCCTGCTCTTTCCCTATAGCTAGCTAAGGAAGGGTCGCTAAGAGTTGCCTGAGCAAATTCTTGGGGAGAGGCCCAAGTCGGGGTAGGGATAGTTGGGGTAGTACAGTCTAGGTCAGGGGTGACAGGTCTTACCTGGGTCCCATCCTCGAGGGAGCGCACCTCCATCCGGGCTTGCTGGCGGGTGGTAACAGGATAGGCTTCCGGGGATACATCCAGGGAGAAGGCTGAATTTAAACGTCCCAAATCATTGCCCAACAAAACCTCTGCAGGTAAGTTCTGCATTATTCCCACTTCCACTTCTTTGGCCCCCGAACCCCAATCAAGGTGAACCCTGGCAGTGGGGACCCGCATAACATTTCCCCCGGCCACCCGCACAGCCACAGACCGTCCCGTCTGTTCTGCCGGGTTTATCATTCGGGACTGTATCAGGGTAATAGTAGCTCCCGTGTCCCGCAGTCCCTGGGCAGCCCGACCATTAATCCACACGGCTTGTCGATGGTGCAAACGATTATCTGTAGTGGCAGCTTGCACAGGGTCTGCCTCATGTAGAATTCCAATATTCTCCTCGCTTGGGTAAGTCACATCTCCTCTCTCCAGACAGTGTGCAGCAGCCCGGGCAGGTCCAAGGGGCCTGTTGTTCCTCGCGTCCTGGGAAACATTCTGCGGACAATACCTCCTAACATGCCCTGATTGGTTGCATCTGTAGCAGAGGTCCCCTTTTCCTCGTGAAGATGGTAGCTGAGTGGGGCTGGGGATCGACGGCTGGTGTGGAGGGGCAAAGCTCCGTGGAATGTTGGGGATAGGCCGAGCTGGGGTCTTAGGCTCTGGTTGTACAGTCCGCCTTGAATCCACGTATTGGTCAGCTAGGGTGGCAGCTTCATCTACTGTGACTGGCCGCCGATCCTTTACCCAGTCTCTAACCTCATGTGGAGTATGATCGTAGAATTGTTCCAGGAGGATTAGCTGGAGCGCATTTGCCATGGTAACAGCTTGGCGCCCGGTCATCCAACTCTCTGCTGCTCGGGTCATTTGATGAGCCCATTCTGTGTAAGGCTCTCTCTCCTTACGGCGGAGGTTGCGAAACCTCAAACGGTGTGCCTCTGGAGTAATGCCGAAGCGAGCCAATAGTCTTTCTTTTACCCGGTCATAGTCCTGGCTGATCTCATCAGGGACATTATTGTACGCCTCTGCAGCCCTTCCTGTGAGACGGCTGACCAGGAGCGTGACCCAATCTGCTTTATTGACACCTTGGAGACCGCATTGACGCTCAAACATTTGCAGGTAAACATCCATCTCATCTTCACCATCTTGAAACATGCGGAAGGCGGCATAGGGTAGCTTTTTGCGGGCCGCTGGAGCTTCCCGGTTGAACATAACTGACGCTCCTTGGTCCCGCTGGAGTTCAGCCATTCGCAGCTGGGACACCTCTGTTAACACTTGACTGATAACCTCCTGCGGGGGGTGAGTACCATACAAGGCCAGTCGCCACTGGACATCACGCTGGAACTCTGTCGCCTCTGAGGTGTCTGCTGGTGGGTTGCTAGCCTGGTCAATCTCCATTAGTTTGGTGATGAGAGTCGCTTTGGATTTGTTGCTGGAGACTTTTCCATGGGCTTCCAAGAGATCCTTCAAGGTGCTGCGCTTGAGTCTGGCGTAGTGATGTTCCATCTGCTGTTAGGAGCAGGGGGTCCCGGTGGTGATTTGGGTGAGCCTAGGCAAGAGGAAGCATCCCAGAGCTTGCCACCAATTGTGACGGATCCAATCCCACACTCCACTGAGTGCCTCCGTCAATAACACCGCTTCCTCCAGTATGACCATCAGACAGATATAATATTATAGCTGCATTAAATACAAGTCTAGTCGATAATAGCTTGTAGAATCTTGACTCCTTTATTGGGCAGAACACAGCCTTTTTATACACATTTAACACAAGGGGTTAGATAACGAGGTAGGGCTGACTCATGGACACTCCCCCCCTCCCCTCTAGCAAAAACTTAAAAGACAATAATATAATTAACATGTTAATTAACACAACACTTAAGGCAGACCTGGTGACCAGACAGTTCGTCTCTGCAGGTTAATGTGATCAGCTCTTTCAAGAGTCATGTATTGTTCAGAATAAACAACTGAGAATATTCTTTGGCAAGTTCAAAAAAATAAAAGATTAATATAGAAATACCAAATAACAGGGTGAATGTGGACAGAAAAAGGTCCTTGCAGCCAGTGTCCGCGACAATTTGGCATTACGGAAGGATTTTAAGATGGCGACTCTATCCGAGTAGTTTAGATACCTTACAATTATCGGGTGTGGGGAGCGTTGGTTGTTAGATGGTGCACCCACTCTTGAGCTCTCTCCACTATGCAGGCTGTGGCGATGCCGAGGGCTTCAGGGATGAGGGTGGAGCATAGCTCTGTTAGTGTGCCTGAGTTGTAAGCTTCTGGGAGGCCTATGACCCTAAGATTATTGCGTCTTGCACGATTTTCCAGGTCATCTAGTTTCTCCAGTATATATTGCTGGGTCTGAGATGCCTGAAGTGCAGCTGTTTGTGAGCTCTGTGCCTTTTCCTCTAGATCTGTTCCACTTCATTGAGCCTGCCTGCCTGTTCTCTGAGCTCTCTCCGGAGCTGATCTATCCCTGCAGACACTGCCCTATCCACAGCAGCAGTGATCGTGGGGGAGAGCAGGGCTTGGGCCATCCTGCCATACTGATCCTCTGTGGTGGCCGGGGCAATTTGTGCAGTGTGGGCTGCGTGTGAGGCAGGGAGCTCTGAGGAGCCGTCAGCCATCTTGGCCAGCTGGGGGCCGTGAGTCTGATCGAGCTCAGCGGCATGTGCCACCGGAGATTAGGTACCGCTCCATCGGGGGGTGTTCCGGAGGCGTGCGGGGGCAGTGTGGATACCGGGAGAGGAGCCTGGTTGTCTGTGGCCGTTCTAATGAGCTGTCCCTGCCAGAGTCGCCGTCTCTCGTGCCATTACATATGGCGCCGGAACCGGAAGTCTATAACACCAAATTTAACACACCTGCTCCCCATTCACACCTAAGACTCATTAGTAACACTAATGAGTCACATGACTAATGGCTAATTGGGCCCAATTTGGACATTTTCACTTAGGGGTGTACTCACTTTTGTTGCCATCGGTTTAGCCATTAATGGCTGTGTGTTGAGTTATTTTTTTACACTGTTATACAAGCTATACACTCAATACTTTACATTGTAGCAAAGTGTAATTTCTTCAATGTTGTCGCAAGAAAAGATATAACAAAATGTTTACAAAAATGTGACTGGTGTACTTTTGTGAGATACTGTATATACAGTATATATAGTTATATTTTTAATTTTTTGAGAAGAGGAAGAAAAAGTATGCAAAAATTCCCTTTTTGTTGTTGTTGTAGTACCTGTAGAGAGCAGCAGGGGGTGCTCAACTGTAGCCTGCCTGTAGAGGAGATCACAGGGGAGACAGCTCCACCATATAATCAGGAGGCTCTGTCTTTCCCAGGCTTCCAACACAGAATGAGCTTTTCAAATTGTCCCAGGGAAATCAGGGACCTCCCCTGGGACTCCACCCCTGCTACTGGCAAAACTAGTGTTTTTTCCCCTAACCAAGATGGCAGACGGCCCTTCCGCTGACCATCGCACATGCATGGCCCGGAATGGCCTGATGACACCACTAAGGCGCCCATTAGTAAGAAAAAGAGCATGGAGCAGCCGCACTCGCGGCTGCCCCATGCTTGCTCGACCTGCACCCTACAATGGTGCAGACTATAAAGGAGGAAAAAGAGAAAAGAAAGAGGGAAAAAAGAGCTTCAGAGAGAGAGAAAGCAGGAAAGGCACAAGGTAAAGACACAAACTTAGAGGGAGAGCATACCCTAAATGGCCCAAGCAGCCAAACAAAGAGAAAATTATAGCAATAGATGGCCTCCCTCACACCTCTGGCAGCAGTCACTTAAATCATGGTAGATTTCGTTCCTAGTGAGGAAACACTGCAGGCCCCAACAAAACCCACAGAAGGGGCTCCTAGGCTATTAAGTAGCCTGAGCACTGGGACTGCGCATTGGGAGAGGCTGAACCCAGCCGGAAGCTGCGGTGAGGCAGAGGTGGGCACATAATACTGCTTACTTCCTCACTGCATTGAGGTATGAAGAAAAAAAGAAGAATGGGGGGAGGGCGACTAACTACTCCTTTTCTTATGCTATTCAATGGAGGCAGAGCTCTATCACTAGTATGTTGTGATGTTGGCATCAGGAAAGGGGTTTTCAGGCTTAAAAGGATAAGAGCCAGTATCTTGCAATGCCTAATCATAAAACAAACTGTTCATGAAAGAAATCTGGGGTCTCCCATTATCAAAAGGAGAACTCAGAGAAGGCGTTATGCTTATCTTCTGACAAGATCCTTTTATACAGAACGTTGGCTTTAAGACATTAAAAAAGACTGACATATTTGCTTTAAGGAACATGAAATCTGGAACTTTTAGCTCTGAGTTTAAGTAAAATCTGACAATTGTAGAGAAGGAATCACAAACAAATAGGGAATTTTTAAAACACATGTCACATTAAGATAGCACTTTACTACTAAAGCCTGTTATACTCCCAAGAAAACACTGTATAATGTTAAAATATTAACAGTTTTATTTTTATCTGTATTATTTTTCTTAATATTTTTCTTATTTTTTATTCACTGCGTCAAAATATTAGGTTTGTTGGAGGAAGAAAGAGAATTCTGAAATTACCTTGGTGAATACAAGAAGAACATATAAACTCAGGGGCTGGATTCATGCTGTCGCATTGCAGTAATGCATGTTACATGCATCAGGTCATTGCGATGCCCCCCATTCCATAGGGGAGAAAGGGAACGCACAGATGTTACAACGCACAGTAATGCATGGCAACACACTAGTATGCGTTTCGAAAATATGGAGCATGTACACTTTTTCAGATGTTTTGGTCAGGTGGCATCCCCTTCATTCAAATGAATACTATGAGCAAAAATGCATGTTTATGCAATTCACCAGTTCATCCAGGTATAAATGAGCTCTAAAAGCTGGAAAAAGATGTCAGAGCCATAAGCTATACAGAAACAAAGCCAGTGCTCTATGGGAAAAAGACAAAAAATATATGTCAATATATGTGTTAATATATCAAATTGTATACACCTGTGATTCGATTAAAAAACAATTTATTGCACTTAGATTATAGCCCAGCAGTACCCATAGGGCTATATACGGTATGTTGGTGTAAACAGCAGTAGAAAGAAAATTGTAACTGTACAATTGATCAGAAAAATGTAAAAACGGTCCCACCATATGATCTTGAAAGAGAGGGGTTAAATGTTCTCAGGAAGTTCGCTGTTCACTGATGGAAATAGGTTATCCTGAGGTGTGTGGAGGGCAATCTGGCTCCAATCTGAAGGAGTGGGGTGATGGAAAAACTTCTATAAAAGAATACAGTTTTTGTCTTTGTAAATGCTTTATATCAATGCACTGTGCACATCCTGTAGACTGTTTGGGGTCGATTTACTAAGGCAAATAAATTGTTCACTTGGCAAAAATTTTTCCCTTAGCTTGATGAATGCAGGGAAAATTCACTTTGGAAAGAATACTACCACAGTTTGCAGCCACTTCCTGTCTACATGCATGGCTGACTCTTCAGGAGAAAAATTGGAAGCCAGGGAGAGAGCAATGTCACCATACAGCAGTGAGTGTATGCAGGGCAGACATCAGAAATTTTTGGGCCCCTTACACAGCTTTAGGCCTGCCCCCCCACCCCCACCCCCACCCCCACCCCGAGCCTGACCACCAACATTCCACAGGGCTTGCCCATGGGCCATCCTACCGAATACGCACACCGGCCACCTCACCTGTATGCACTCAGCCCCCCCCAATCCTGTATATATGTCAGCCCCCGACACACCTGTAATAGGGTTGCCACATCATCCCTTTAATCCAGGACACACATTAAATAACACAGGTTCTGTGGCTGATTAAGGTGGTAATTAAACTCACTTGGTGCCTTATCTGCATTAAATCTGCCCCAGAACCCGTGTAAATAATATGTGTCCTAGATTAAAGGGATGATGTGGCAACCCTAACCTGTAATAATGTTAGCCCCCCCACACACCTGTATATAGGTCAGTGCCCCACCCACACACTTGTATATATGCCAGCCCCACCCCCTCACACCTGTATATATCAGCCCCCTCACACCTGTATATATGTCAGCCTCCCACACACCTGTATATATGTCAGCCCCACCCCCACCTACATATATGCCAGCCCCCCCACACCTGCATATATGCCAGCCCCCCACACCTGTATATATGCCAGCCCCCACACACACCTGTATATATCAGCCCCCCTCACACCTGTATATATGCCACCCCCCCACACCTGTATATATGTCAGCCCTCCTCACACCTGTATATATGTCAGTGCCCCCCCCCACATCTGTATATATGTCAGCCCCCAACACACACCTGTATATATCAGCCCCTCTCACACCTGTATATATGTCAGCCCCCCCACACACCTGTATATATGTCAGCCTCCCACACACCTGTATATATATATCAGCCCCACCCCCATCTGTATATATGCCAGCCCCCCCACACCTGTATATATGTCAGTCCCCCCACACACAACTGTATATATCAGCCCCCCACACATACCTGTATATATGTCAGCCCCCCCAAATGTATATATGCCAGCCCCCACCCACACCTGTATATATGTCAGCCCCCCTCAAACCTGTATATATGCCAGCCAGCCCCCCCACACTCATATATATATATGGCAGCCCCTCACATACACAAATAAAACAAGTGGAGGTGCAACAACTAAAACCATAAAAAAAACAAATAAAAATCTGCAATAAAACTGTAAAATGATCAATCATAGATCTGTGACCAGTCCGTTTTGTTTTATTTACACAGTCTATATAAGTCTATGTACGGATGGTGAGAAGGGGTTAAAAGTCTAGAACAAGCAGGGCTGCCATCATATTAGAACAGAAACAATGTTCCAGGGAGCTTCAAAAAACAAGGAGAGAAGCGCCTCTGGGTGCAGACCATTTTAACAAGCTTTAACCACTTAAGGACCGCCTCACGCCGATGTACGTCGGCAAGGCGGCACGGGCAGGCAAAATCACGTACATACACGTGATTTGCCTCCCGCGGGTGGGGGGTCCCCCCCCGGTGCCCGAGGCGGTCCTGTTTTGTCCCCCGGCGATCGGAGGTGAGGGGGAGGCCATCCGTTCGTGGCCCCCCCCTCGCGATCGCCGCCGGCCAATGGGAACATTCCTTTGCTGCTGTATGCTAAACAGCAGCAAAGGAAATGATGTCATCTCTCCTCGGCTCGGTATTTTCCGTTCCGGCGCCGAGGAGAGAAGACTGAAATGTGAGTGCACAAACACTACACACACAGTAGAACATGCCAGGCACACAAAACACCCCGATCCCCCCCCGATCACCCCCCGATCACCCCCCAATCACCCCCCCCCTGTCACAAACTGACACCAAGCAGTTTTTTTTTTCTGATTACTGCATGGTGTCAGTTTGTGACAGTTACAGTGTTAGGACAGTTAGGGTTAGCCCCCTTTAGGTCTAGGGTACCCCCCTAACCCCCTCTAATAAAGTTTTAACCCCTTGATCACCCCCCGTCACCAGTGTCACTAAGCGATCATTTTTCTGATCGCTGTATTAGTGTCGCTGGTGACGCTAGTTAGGGAGGTAAATATTTAGGTTCGCCGTCAGCGTTTTATAGCGTCAGGGACCCCCATATACTATCTAATAAATGTTTTAACCCCTTGATTGCCCCCTAGTTAACCCTTTCACCACTGATCACCGTATAAGTGTTACGGGTGACGCTGGTTAGTTCGTTTATTTTTTATAGTGTGAGGGCACCCGTCGTTTATTACCAAATAAAGGTTTAGCCCCCTGATCGCCCGGCGGTGATATGCGTCGCCCCAGGCAGCGTCAGATTAGCGCCAGTACCGCTAACACCCACGCACGCAGCATACGCCTCCCTTAGTGGTATAGTATCTGAACGGATCAATATCTGATCCGATCAGATCTATACTAGCGTCCCCAGCAGTTTAGGGTTCCCAAAAACGCAGTGTTAGCGGGATCAGCCCAGATACCTGCTAGCACCTGCGTTTTGCCCCTCCGCCCGGCCCAGCCCAGCCCACCCAAGTGCAGTATCGATCGATCACTGTCACTTACAAAACACTAAACGCATAACTGCAGCGTTCGCAGAGTCAGGCCTGATCCCTGCGATCGCTAACAGTTTTTTTGGTAGCTTTTTATTGAACTGGCAAGCACCAGCGGCCTAGTACACCCCGGTCGTAGTCAAACCCGCACTGCAGTAACACTTGGTGAAGTGGCGAGTCCCATAAGTGCAGTTCAAGCTGGTGAGGTGGCAAGCACAAGTAGTGTCCCGCTGCCACCAAGAAGACAAACACAGGCCCGTCGTGCCCATAATGCCCTTCCTGCTGCATTCGCCAGTCCTAATTGGGAACCCACCGCTTCTGCAGCGCCCGTACTTCCCCCATTCACATCCCCAACCAAATGCAGTCAGCTGCATGAGAGGCATTTTCTTTATGTCCTCCCGAGTACCCCTACCCAACGAACCCCCCCAAAAAAGATGTTGTGTCTGCAGCAAGCGCGGATATAGGCGTGACACCCGCTATTATTGTCCCTCCTGTCCTGACAATCCTGGTCTTTGCATTGGTGAATGTTTTGAACGCTACCATTCACTAGCTGAGTATTAGCGTAGGGTACAGCATTGCACAGACTAGGCGCACTTTCACAGGGTCTCCCAAGATGCCATCACATTTTGAGAGACCTGAACCTGGAACCGGTTACAGTTATAAAAGTTAGTTACAAAAAAAGTGTAAAAAAAAAATATATAGAATAAAAAAAAATAGTTGTCGTTTTATTGTTCTCTCTCTCTCTATTCTCTCTCTATTGTTCTGCTCTTTTTTACTGTATTCTATTCTGCAATGTTTTATTGTTATTATGTTTTTATCATGTTTGCTTTTCAGGTATGCAATTTTTTATAGTTTACCGTTTACTGTGCTTTATTGTTAACCATTTTTTTGTCTTCAGGTACGCCATTCACGACTTTGAGTGGTTATACCAGAATGATGCCTGCAGGTTTAGGTATCATCTTGGTATCATTCTTTTCAGCCAGCAGTCGGCTTTCATGTAAAAGCAATCCTAGCAGCTAATTAGCCTCTGGACTGCTTTTACAAGCCGTGGGAGGTAATGCCCCCCCCCCACCGTCTTCCGTGTTTTTCTCTGGCTCTCCTGTCTCAACAGGGAACCTGAGAATGCAGCCGGTGATTCAGCCAGCTGACCATAGAGCTGATCAGAGACCAGAGTGGCTCCAAACATCTCTATGACCTAAGAAACCGGAAGCTACAAGCATTTTATGACTTAGATTTCGCCGGATGTAAATAGCGCCATTGGGAAATTGGGGAAGCATTTTATCACACTGATCTTGGTGTGGTCAGATGCTTTGAGGGCAGAGGAGAGATCTAGGGTCTAATAGACCCCAATTTTTTCAAAAAAGAGTACCTGTCACTACCTATTGCTATCATAGGGGATATTTACATTCCCCGAGATAACAATAAAAATAAATAAAAAAAATAAAAAATGAAAGGAACAGTTTAAAAATAAGATAAAAAAGCAAAAAAATAATAAAGAAAAAAAAAAAAAAGCACCCCTGTCGCCCCCTGCTCTCGCGCTAAGGTGAACGCAAGCGGCGGTCTGTCGTCAAATGTAAACAGCAATTGCACCATGCATGTTAGGTATCACCGCGAAGGTCAGATCGAGGGCAGTAATTTTTGCAGTAGACCCCCTCTATAAATCTAAAGTGGTAACCTGTAAAGGCTTTTAAAGGCTTTTAAAAATGTATTTATTTTGTTGCCACTGCACGTTTGTGCGCAATTGTAAAGCATGTCATGTTTGGTATCCATGTACTCGGCCTGAGATCATCTTTTTTATTTCATCAAACATTTGGGCAACATAGTGTGTTTTAGTGCATTAAAATTTAAAAAAGTGTGTTTTTTCCCCCAAAAATTTGAAAAATCGCTGCGCAAATACTGTGTGAAAAAAAAATGAAACACCCACCATTTTAATCTGTAGGGCATTTGCTTTAAAAAAAATATATAATGTTTGGGGGTTCAAAGTTGCAAAAAAAATAACTTTTTCATGTAAACAAAAAGTGTCAGAAAGGGCTTTGTCTTCAAGTGGTTAGAAGAGTGGGTGATGTGTGACATAAGCTTCTAAATGTTGTGCATGCCAGGACAGTTCAAAACACCCCCAAATGACCCCATTTTGGAAAGTAGACACCCCAATCTATTTGCTGAGAGGCATGTTGAGTCCATGGAATATTTTATATTGCGACACAAGTTGCGGGAAAGAGACAATTTTTTTTTTTTTTTTTGCACAAAGTTGTCACTAAATGATATATTGCTCAAACATGCCATGGGAATATGTGAAATTACACCCCAAAATACATTCTGCTGCTTCTCCTGAGTACGGGGATACCACATGTGTGAGACTTTTTGGGAGCCTAGCTGCGTACAGGACCCCGAAAACCAAGCACCGCCTTCAGGCTTTCTAAGGGCGTGAATTTTTGATTTCACTCTTCACTGCCTATCACAGTTTCGGAGGCCATGGAATGCCCAGGTGGCACAAAACCCCCCCAAATGACCCCATTTTGGAAAGTAGACACCCAAAGCTATTTGCTGAGAGGTATAGTGAGTATTTTGCAGACCTCACTTTTTGTCACAAAGTTTTGAAAATTGAAAAAAGAAAAAAAAATGTTTTTTCTTGTCTTTCCTCATTTTCAAAAACAAATGAGAGCTGCAAAATACTCACAATGCCTCTCAGCAAATAGCTTGGGGTGTCTACTTTCCAAAATGGGGTCATTTGGGGGGGGGGGTTGTGCCACCTGGGCATTCCATGGCCTCTGAAACTGTGATAGGCAGTGAAGAGTGAAATCAAAAATTTACACCCTTAGAAATCCTGAAGGCGGTGATTGGTTTTCGGGGCCCCGTACGCGGCTAGGCTCCCAAAAAGTCCCACACATGTGGTATCCCCATACTCAGGAGAAGCAGCTAAATGTATTTTGGGGTGCAATTCCACATATGCCCATGGCCTGTGTGAGCAATATATCATTTAGTGACAACTTTGTGCAAAAAAAAAAAAATGTGTCACTTTCCCGCAACTTGTGTCAAAATATAAAATATTCCATGGACTCAATATGCCTCTCAGCAAATAGCTTGGGGTGTCTACTTTCCAAAATGGGGTCATTTGGGGGAGTTTTGTGCCACCTGGGCATTCCATGGCCTCCGAAACTGTGATAGGTAGTGAGGAGTGAAATCAAAAATTTACACCCTTATGCCGCGTACACACGGTCGTACTTTTCGTCTACAAAAGTCCAACGGACGCAGACGGACTAAAGCTGGCTGGTAATCCGATCGTGTGTGGGCTTCTCCGGACTTTCAACGTACTTTTTTAGCCTCAAATCCGACGTACTTTAGATTTGAAACATGCTTCAAATCTTTACTTCGTAACTACGACGGACCCCGAAGTCCGCTCGTCTGTATGCTAGTCCGACGGACAAAAAAACGACGCATGCTCATAAGCAAAAACTAAACGGAAGCACTCGGTCTAGTAAAACTAGTGTTCGTATTGTAGGTTGCACATTCATCACGCTGCAAAATCTGTGATCGTTGAATGCAGCGCATTTTATTTCTTCATTACGAATGCTCTATAAAGAACGAAGGTGTTTTGCTGTTCATATTCAGAGTTCTCCCAAACTGATTTCTGGATTCTTTTTCTCTTTGATCTCATGAATGATATAGTATGCTTTTTAAAAACAATGTTTCCATACTAATATAATACTTTTTACCTTTTTTTTTTTTTTGTTTTTTTTTGTGTGGAATCATATTTTCTTGTAATTTTTATCCAGATATTTATTTTATGATTGGTGTTGAACTTTTTTATATGTTTATCTCTATATTTTTAATTTTCATTTTTTGGTGTTTGTAAAGTTACCACAAATAACCCATTTGTATTTTTTTTTTTTTGTTTTTTTTGTGTGGAATCATATTTTCTTGTAATTTTTATCCAGATATTTATTTTATGATTGGTGTTGAACTTTTTTATATGTTTATCTCTATATTTTTAATTTTCATTTTTTGGTGTTTGTAAAGTTACCACAAATAACCCATTTGTATTTTTTTTTTTGTTTTTTTTTGTGTGGAATCATATTTTCTTGTAATTTTTATCCAGATATTTATTTTATGATTGGTGTTGAACTTTTTTATATGTTTATCTCTATATTTTTAATTTTCATTTTTTGGTGTTTGTAAA